>JAAFCE010001963.1:19305144-19394505 GCA_013389805.1 Trigoniulus corallinus | reverse complement strand
GGGGGGGGTTTGGGGTTGCAACCCCCCCCCCCCTAAATTTTGGGTCGCCATTGACACTGACAAAATTAAAAATTGTTTTCCAACCCCGCCCTTGGGCCCCCCCCCCCCCCCCCCACGAAAATCCTGGATTCGCCACTGTATATACATTAAAACTTTGAAATCAAAAATTACCTGGGTCACATAGACCCGACCGCAGCGCCGAAGGGTTAATGTAGGATGGCTGGTGGAGTCCTGTGCGACCGCCGGGTCCCAATAAAGTTGAAAGGTAAAGTTTGCAGAACGGTCGCTAGGCCCGCTATGCTGCATGGCTCAGAGTATTGGGCAGCTAGGAAGAACCATGAAGGGAGAATGCAAGTGGCGGAGATGCGAATGCTGCGATACATTAGTGATGTGTCACGAGCTGACAGAATCTGAAACGATTATATTAGAGGTAGCTTGAACATTACAGAAAAGATGAGAGAAAATCGGCTGAGGTGGTATGGGCATGTGATGAGGAGGGGGATTGCTGGATTTGATTCATGGGTTTGGGAGTAAGCCAAGCAACCATAACAGGACGAACCCTTAAGAGGCTGCTTAGGGAGATGAGGAGGAAGGTGAAGAGGACGAAGGAGAGGGGAAATTTGCAGCACCCAACGATCTTTACCAACCACCCATGTTGGCATTGACGTGCGCTTGCGCTGCTTAACTTCAGTGATTAAGGGATTCACGCAACTTTGCTGCACTGGGAGGAGGAACTTATTAGGTCCATTATGGGACTGCAGGTGGTTGGGGGCACCAGGAATAGGGTAAGACCAAAACGGACGTGGGGGCAAGTGGTGCAGAGGGACATGGAGGCGTGCGGAGTAGGGGGAAAGGCGGGAGTGGAAGATGAGAACAGGCAGACCCGACCCTGCTGCAGGTGGGATAAGGGTGAGATGATGATTTTCGACATCACCTAGATCTAAGTTCGGTCCTTAATCAAGGTGAAAGATCGTTAAGGCCTGCCGTTGTGGTGCACACCTCTATGCAAGTGACACCATCTCAGAGGGGTGACATAGCTCTGTTTATTGGAGCTTATAACCAGAGCCGGCACGAGGCGGGTTACCCATGTCAGGACTAGCTGGGGTTGCCTTGCTTCCCTTCAGTGATCAGACGAGAATTGGTGTGTCCAACGCAATACAGTCGCTTGTTAAATGCCCCAAAAGGTCATCATCATCCCCTTAGCCCTCCTGCGACAGGGTCGAGTCTGTGGGTTGTAGCTCTCCACCCCTGTCAATCTCCAAGTTCCCATCCACCCCACACATTGCCATATCGTTATGGACAACCTGCTCCCACGTCGTGCATCTGACCACCTGCATTTCTGAAATGCACCTAACGAGCTCCTCCTCTCCTCTTCTCATTATGAGTCCATACTACCTCAACCTATTCTCCCTCATTTTTTCAGCGATGTCCACGACCTCCTGGCTACCTCTAATATACTCATTCCTAATTCTATCAGCTATTGACACGTCACTCATGTACCACAACATTTGCATCTCGGCTACTTGCATTCTATTGACGTGGCTCTTCTGATCAACTTGATTGGGACCCTCCTATAACACAAAACTACGCTTGCCTGTGCCCATTTCAACCATTCCCTGTTGTTTCTATTCGTCAAATCGGAGTCTATTTCCCCCTTGCTTTGGAACGTTGATCCTAAGTACTTGACCTGTTGCACCCTTTTCACCAGTCCGCCCAATCGAATGTACCTCACCGTTATTTCCCAATTGAAAGCTAAATAATCTGTATTTATCGTGTTTATCATTAGCCCTCCCTTTTCTATCATTCCTCTAATATCGTTTACTCCCTCCTCTGCGTGTTCTCTGCAGTCACTAAGATTTCTGACATCTTCACCAAAAGATATCTGATATCTTTCATCCATAACCAGGATGAAAACGTATGGACTAAGTGCTGATCCTTGGTGCACCCCAACGTTCACTGGAAAGCATCCGGTATTTCCCCAAGGGGTCCTTACCCTGGCTATGGAACCATGATACATATCCGGAACTAAACAAATAAACCCTTCTTCTGAATTATCTCAATAAAACCAAACTACCTGTCATGGAACACTGTCATAAGCCTTCTCCAAGTCAATAAAGATGGCATCAAGATCTTTCTTTGCTGCCTATACCTTTCCGCATTGGTCAAAAAATAGGGGGCTATTGTGAAATGACCTAAGAATATAGTGATTTTAGGAACAGTGTTTGATGCAATCACTTCCTTGTATCCCAATAGAGTGTAACCCACGTTGGATGTCATTATGAAACCTGTATATCACTCCACAGAGCAGTGTCTGTAGTGTTGATATGAAGTGGTGTGATAGATTCAGGGACAAGCCATTCTAGCCATTGTGGTGTCTGCAAGTGTGATTTCCAGACTTTGGAACAAACAACAGGCACGGTTAGCAGAAGGTCAGAACAGTTCAACCACAATCAACAACAGCAAGGAATGACCGTTACCTCTTGGAATAGGCGGCAGAATGCAACTCAACTGCATAGTGCCATTCAAACAGCAACAGGATCCATGGTGTCAACTCAGACTGTAATCGACTTCATTGTTGTTGTTGTTGTTTGTTGGAGTTTAAGGTCCCGTCAACTACGAGGTCATTAGAGACCCGTCCACTGTATAGTTCTAATGCATATTCTGCACAGACACTACACTAATGCGACGATTATTGGGTATTAGCAGTACCCAGCTTTCCTGAGCGACCACCCATGTCAGTACTAACTGGGCTTGCGTTGCTTAACTTCAGTGATCAGACGAGAACTGGTGTGTCCAACGCAACTCGCCGCTCCCAATCGACTTCATGGAGGTGGTCTCTAAGCCCATAGGCCATGGTGTGTACCAGGTTAACTCCACAACACTAGAGAGTGCAGAAACTGGGCACATGGTTGGAAATGGAGAGCAGTTGGAAATTGTTGGAAATGGAGTCCTGAGTCAATGTGGACTGTGGCAGTCAAAGTGTACTCATCTGGAGAGAATGAGGGACAATAAACAACCCAGCTTTTCTCCAAGAAAGAGTCCCAGATGGTGGTGGTGGATTGATGGTGTGGGCAGGCATCAGTATTGGTGGACCTACAGACCTCTACATTATTTGAGGTGGTAATTTGACCACTTTAAAGTATAGAGATGAGATTCTCTGACCTTTTGTGGTGCCATGGGTGATTCGCTTCATTTGATGGACAATAATGCTCTACCCCACAGAGCTGCATTGGTGGACAACATGCTGGAATTGGAGGGTATCAAGCATATGGAGTGGCCAGCTTGCTCACTGGACTTAAATCCAATTGAGCATGTGTGGGATGCATTGGGGAGGCGCATTGCAGGCAGACCAGCACCTCCCACAACTGTTCCAGAACTGGAGATTGTTCTTATGGAAGAGTGGCCACGAATCCCTCAAGAGTGCATTGATAATCTCATTGCCTCAATGCCACACGTGTGTGGCAGTGCTGGCCATTTCAGGACACCATACACCATACTGAAGGAATATTTCCTTCCACTCATGGCCAACAATTACTGTAGTGTTAATGTTGCTTCGTTTGTTAGCCCTATTCTCTGTTATCTCATTTCATTTTATGGGGACCCCACTCAGGGGCTCACATGAATCATGTCCTTCTTTTTCTGTCAGTATACCATAATGTTCAGTAATATGTGATTGAAAGAATTTATCTCTTGTACATTATTACAACATTCTTAGGAATGTTGCTCTTAGGAACAATTTTCACGCTCTGCATTCAATTTCAAATTTTTTTTACCTCTCATGCTTCTGCAGGCCATACTCGCAGGTTTCTATTCGAATCTATACCACCCTGTGGAGACTTTAGGGATAGACTTTTTCCTACTCAGTCCTTTAAGTTCTGGAGTACTTCACCTTTTGATCTCCATTCCACTGTGTTTTCATGTAGCAATTATTGTTGCCTTTCTAATTGTCTGCATTTTAAAAAGACCCTGTTTAATTATTGTCTTCACAATCATTTCCCTTAACCTTGATATATACCACTCTACCTATATGATCTCATTTAGTGCTAACTTCCCTGTGAGATGGGGAATTCAGTCAGTGGATATTTATTCTGTTGGTTGGTTTTGTTTTTCAATCATATATCGTTTTGTCAGATTGGAGTTCAATGCTGATGTATCGCTTATATTATCTCTTTTTTGGTACACATTAAGTCTTTCGTGAGAATCATTTGCGTTTGTTTTCTAAGTTGAATGTACAACTATTAAGTACGTGTGGAATAAATAAATAAAAATAAAATAAATAAATAGGTTATTTCACAATTTCCCCTAATTTTTTTGACCAGTGTATCATCTGCCACAGGATGAAGACCACTAGTTTTGTCCCAGAGGCAAAATTCTATGGGATACGGAAGATTCGTCCCCGACAGTTCGTCCCCAACAATTTGTCCCTGGGAAAATTCGTCCTCGGTGGTGTGTTCCCTGGCTACGCTTTCCCTTTTACTGGGTTAGGATTTTTTTCGGTTCGTTGGTGCTTTAGGGCAAAATTATAGATGAAAACAAGTATTTTAATGAATAAAAATGATTATTTTTGTAATGACAGGATTACAACTTGAGTGTGGGGACGTTGGGCCCGGGCAGAAGTACAGCATAATTGATCTGTGCCTAGAAAAGCAAGATTCGTGGCTACACGAGACCATTCACAGAATCGATATGTATCTTGTTTGCAGGGAGGAGGCCTGCGAGCCGAAGGCGAGAAGGCCGGGGGACCAAAACACCAAAAGTAGAGATCATTGTAAAGGTACTTACATCATCGCCTGCATCTTTCACCTCAATCGCTAGGTAAAATTAGTAACCAGGTTAAAGGGAAAGTGTACCCTGTCCCTGACAATTCTGTGATAGTCACGAAAGTCTGTGAACAATATGGCATTAACAATGGAAAAATTAAGTGAATTAACAATACTGCATTAAACAGCATTGTAGTTGTCAGCGTCGGGGACGAATTTTCCTGAGGACGAATTGTGTGGGGACGAATTGTTGGGGGACGAACTGTCGGGGACGAATTTTCCTAAAACCAAATTCTATTAGTCTCTTGTAGAGCTTAATGGAATGGCTCATTAGCTTAATACCTCTATAGTTACCACAATCTTGGAAACCCCATTTGCCCTTGAAAAGTGAAACTATCCAACTCTAATGCCATGCATATGGCATATCTGCATTATGGCATATCTACCCTAAACCGGAAAACTACCTAATGTGGAACCAGAATAAGTTTTGGAAACCGTTTGCATAAATAACCTGACTAAGACGGATTTTATTATGCATAATACACTACAATGCAGGCATTAATTTTGAGTGGGACTGTACATACACCAAAGTTCTAGGGACCATTATGGCCATATATACACAGAGCTAGCCAATAGTGAAGCGACGACAATGTACTTTAAAAGACATGTGGGGACGGGCAGTTCCGGGGTGGGGGTGCAATGCAGCCATTGCTCCCCTCTCAGTGCCTCACTGGGGCACATCCGTCAACTGATGCATGATTCAACTTTTCAACAGATCAGGCATTTTTGCATTTGCTATTCCCATTTCTATCCCAGTTGGCTAAACCACTGAACGTAGGACATTGTCTAAGGGGCAGTGGAGGAACTCTTGTAATTGCTAGCTGGATTTATACTAAGTGATTTGAATATTTAAAAATATTTGGGGTGCAATTTTTTGAAATGCTTCCCCACTGATCCACCTCTGGATCAGCCCCTGTGTGGGGGCAGAGTAAATTTTTAGTTTATGGACTTTTATTTTAAATTTCATCATTCTAATAAAAGGTGATCATATTTTTTGTACTTTGTTTTATTAAAACACAGCCCTTTGTAAATCGGTGGTTTTACTGTATTTGGTAGTTAAAGCAGAGGTCTCCTGGTGTTACAGTGCACTGTAATATAAGGTTTTTTATTGTACTTCCATTTCAGCTGCTCAACTGCAATGAAAATGGAAAAGTCTTTCTGATTGTTACAATAGAGAACGAATGAAGCAAAGAAATGTTAAGAGTGGATCTGCAGCATCTGGACAAAAAGAATACATTTACTTTCAACAGCTTTCTCTCTTGTCAGTTTTGGGAGACCCAAGATGAGGCCCAAAAGAAAACTTGCCAGAGCAAGAGTCATCATCAACTGAATGTGAAGATATAGTGTGTAGGAAAAAGAAAAGAACTTTAACAAGTATTGAGAGAGCTGAGCTTGAAATACTTAGTAATATAACTAATAAAGCCAAACAGGGTGATGATGACTGTGACTTTCTGCTGTCTCTATTACAGACCTTAAAAGCATACATGACAATTATAAATTAGATTGCAAAACTGATGTATTAGTTTTATTAAAAAAAGTATAACACCATGCAAAATGCACAAGTAATCTATCAAATTCAGCCTCCATTTGGATATCACAGTCATCCTTCAGTGCCTCTAGGTCCTTCATGTGAATCCAATATTCAAAGAGATTTATCTGAGTGACTAGAAATTCTGTACATTCAACAGCTCAAACTTCTAGTCATTCACCATTGCACAATTGAAGATATGTTTTTTGATAATTAGGAAATAAACTCATAATTGTAATTACCTCAAAGTAATTGCCAGTCTTTCTGCAGGAGTAATGCACTTTCTCATTTGGGTGTCTTTTCGTTTCAATCCATCTGCAAGAAGTGATAAGAGTTCATTAAATGTATGAAAACTCACCTGCATCATCATCATAAAAGCACCAACATGATTACAGTGAGGACAACCATTTTTGCACAGTCAGGACAAGGAAAAAGTAGCTACATTGGACAGAGTAGTGACGACCACCTGTGGCTTCATTGGGCCACTAGTGGCAACCACCTGTAGCAGCCTCTGGTTGCCATGTACAGCGACTAGAAGTCTTCACTAGTGGCAAAGCAGCAATGTATAGAGCAGTTGGATAGAAGCAGGTTGGCTAATGCAGAACATGAGGTTGGCAACTCTCCCCCACCAGGATGAAGCGCCAATGTTTTTGTGATTGCACTTACCATGACCGCCATGACGTCCAAGTTGCTGAGAATGGACCAGAACACTTCAGTGACCTCAGTGACGACTGAACCCAACATTGCTATCTTCATTTGTATGAACACACGGTTCAAACTTTTGCAAACTTTGATGGTTTCACATCGAAGAGGTTCAATACCACTAGGTGGCATGTGTGACTGTTTGCATGCTTCTTGTGCTCTGCAAATTTTGACTTCCATCAGGATTTCTATCCTAAAAACCCAGGATCCAAAACCACCTTTTTCAAGGCGATCACCTACATTCCCAGGGTTAAGGTAAGGCCATGGTCTTGGGGTGCCTGAAATGGTGGTGGAGCTTGTCGTGAGGTTGGCTGCTTAAGCCTACCTCACACTTTTGGCAATCCCATCGTGCTTTACTGCAGTGCATGTGTTTGCATTGACAGATGCATGGCTGTGTTGGAGCTGGGTGCCAACTGCCCATGGCTGCAATTTTATTAATGGCATTTGATTATTATTTTATTATTACTTATTTGTGTAGTGTTTGTTTTATGTAGTATGGGGGTGAGGGTTGAACAATTCAGAAGTCACCAGATCAGTGGTGTTGGGGATTGAAGCACTAGCAGATGGCAGGGTTGCACAGGCAGGCCCCAGGCCAACGCCATCAGTAGCCCACAATGTCACAGGGGTTGTTACCTTGGACCCCCATGGCAGGTAGCCATGCTAAGCAGCCTCTGTGGGGTAGGCTGGCATCCCCCATTGCAAGCAGTGCCAACATTCCTGTGGGTTCCTGGCATCTCACTGGGGTGACCCTAGCCAGGACACATTCAGAAAACAAAGGGGCAAACATTAGATTAGGAACATGGAATGTGGGGACCCTTACTGGCAAGACAGGGGAATTGGTTAATACCCTAAAGAGAAGGAGGATTCAGGTAGCTTTCCTCCAAGAAACCAGGTGAAAGGGGACTAGATCAAGGGCCCTGGGGAGGGATACAAGCTAATATACTCAGCTAGTGAAGGGGGATGGAATGGGATGAGTATAGTACTAGATAGTGAACTGCAACAAGAGGTTACCCTTGTGAAACATAACAATAACAGGCTACTGTTAGTTACAGTGGTTTGGCAAGGTGTAATGCTCTACATCATCAGTGCATATGTCCACAGACGGGTCTTGATGAAGCCACAAAGGTGGGTTTCTGGATAGAGCTTGAGGATTTGGTACATTTGCTGAAGGCCAAGGTATGGCAATGTCCAGGGAATGAGTGCTTTGTTATTGGTGGGGACTTTAATGGCCATGTAGGCAAAGAAAACCAGGGTTATGGGGAGGTACATGGGGATGGGGTTATGGAACAGTTAGCTCAGAAGGGCAGCACATCCTTGACACAGCAAATGCATAAGGTCTTGCTTTGGCAAATATGTGGTTTAGGAAGAGGGACAAGCACCTAATCACATTCCAGTCACCACCAGGGATGTCACAGATAGATTTCTTTGTGGTTAGAGGATGGCATAGAGTAGAGGTTCTTGATTGCTGGGCACTCCCCAGCAAAAATTTTCAAAAAGAATGTGACCATAGGCTATTTATGCTAGAAATCCTAGTGAAAACGGCAGGCAAGGCACATTCTTGGAAAGGAGTGCAGGTCATCAGGTGGTGGAAACTGCCCACCAAAACAGGAATTTATACAAAAAGTGAGTAGGCAGGTAAACTGGGCTTGGGAAGGGACAGCTGATGCCATCTGGGACAGAGTCGCCTGAAAGATTAGAACTTGGGGAAAAGCCATTTTAGGGCTTGGCCGAGTAAGAGGCACAGTCCAGGGAAACAGACAGACATGGTGGTGAAATGAGGAGGTAGAAGCTGCCATCAAGCAGAAGAAGGCAGCTTTCCATAGGTAGCAGGAGATAGGGGACCAGGAGTTGAAGACTCTATATAGGCAGGCCAAGACCGCTGCTAAGAGGATCATTGCCCTGGCCAAGCACCAGAAGTATGAGACACTCTATGAGCAGTTAAGGCCACAGCAGGGAAAAAAGAAATTTTCAAACTGGCCAAGGCTAGAGATAGAGCAGCTAAAGATATACCCCAAGCCATATCAGTGAAGGATGGTGAAGGTAGGGTCCTGCTCTCCCCACTGGAGGTAAAGGGGAAGTGGGAGGAATACTTCCAAAACCTCTTGAATGCTGGAGGGAGGGATGAGGACCCTGCCACCTAAGCTGTATCAGCTGGGGTGGTGGACTGTGTAAGAGAGGAGGAAGTAGATTGGGCACTTAGGAAGATGAAAGGGTAAAAAGCTGTAGGCCCAGACGGAATCCCCATTCAAGTGTGGCATAGCCTACAGACAAGAGGCACCAGGTGCCACATGAAACATTTCAGTAGGATAGCTGGTGGAGACAGAATGCCATCTGAATGGCATGAGAGCTGGATAGTACCATTCTTCAAGGGCAAAGGGGATGTCCAAGATTGTGGTAACTACAGAGGTATAAAGCTAATGAGCCCCTCCATGAAACTCTGGGAGAGAGTAACGGAACGTCGCCTCAAGGATAGAACCAGTGACCTGGGAAATCACTTTGGGTTTATGTCACGTAGGTCTACAATGGAACCAATCTTTATTCTGAGCTGAAAGATAGAGAAGTATAGAGCTGCAAAGAAAACTCTCCATGCCGTCTTTATTGACATGGAGAAGGCCTATGACAGTGTACCATGACAGGTAGTTTGGAAGGTATGAAGCCCAGTGCACATATGTGATTTTTACTCACATGGCGCCTGCATGGCCTTGCAATTGTAGCATGAGATACATTAGTTCCAATGGGGAAGTGCACACATACCTGTGGCGCCACCGCAGCTCCAAAAACCAGAGTTGCGTCTGTAAGTGCCCACAGTTCCCTTCAAAACCACCATGCTCACACATTCGGTCACGTAGTACCTCGTGGTCTATTGAGCAATGCACACATCCGCGTGGTTTCTTTGCATGGTTCCTTAATTTTGACATTTGGTGGGCAAAAAGAGCACGCCTTCTGGACAGTTACCAAATGTGTACTGACGACATTTCATTGCGTGTGTGCATTGAATTGCTGCGGCGTCGCCACAGTGTCCCTGTGGCACCCACACGAGCAAAAATCGCGTGTGTGCACTGGGCCTTATGAAAAAAGGGGGTAGATGAAGGCATCATTCGAATAGTCCAAGATGGAAAAGTTCATAGAGTAGTGTGAAAGTACATGTATTGAACAACAAGGTCACGATAGCGGGGAGAGGAGCATCCACCCAGTCACAATACACTCATTGTATTCACTCCAATCATAAACACAATTTGTACACAAACACTCACAACACACTCATTGTTTCTAGTACCTCATTGCGAGGTGGGCAGCACAAGCATATCCTTTTCAGTTGACTTTATAAATATAATATTGCATGGTGTCTGACCTATTGCACAATAACTATAGTGCAACAGGAGTCAGGCTCATGCCCATAAAAGTCAGCAGGGCTTCATGGGTGCTACGTGTATAAATTCTACAGTTTTACCCGGATGGAAGAACGGGTGATATTCTGAGTTTATCACATTGGGTAACACCAACACCACCTAAAGAACAAGCCTGGCTGCTGAAACAAAATATGCACAATACGTCATCAACGGCAGGCCTACGTAACTATAGTGCTAGTGTCGACTTCACATACAGCCTCATGTTATTGGAAATTGTTAATTACAATTTTAAATAGCCTCGTGTTTTTTTTTTCAAAGCATTCAATCTTCAGAAATTAGCCTGATATTCCAATCACAACAGCTCTTCACTCTCCTGGTACCGGTCTGCCTGCAGATACTATATGCCAGGGGTGGCCAACTTTTGTGTACACAAGATCTACTTTTTATCTTAAAAATGTGTCGCGATCGATTTTTTATTTAAAAAAAGTGTCACGATCGACTTGTTGTCATAGGCGTAGTCAAAGTGGGGGGGGGGGGGTTGATACTGGACCGAAGTGAGTCCAGTATCGAACCTAGAACCACTGACGCAGACCTAGAAACACTGAGCCACTACGTCACCGAGGCGGGAGGCAGTTAACACATCGCGAGTGTTCGACCAAAATTGGCATTGAGATTGACCGGTTGATCGCGATTGACTTGTTGGCCACACCTGCTATATGCTAATGGTCCGACGGGCCAAGAACATGGCCCTTGGCGTTTTTGCCCTTTTCTTCTGGTTATCCCATCATCCTCAGGGGAGAGAATTCTGGATCTGCTTGCAAATCCCTTTGGCATCTCTCATCCCCCTCAGTCCACTACTCATGGGTCCGTAATTGAGGGTACTGGGGAGCCTCCAACCATCTCAATGCACACACTTCTATTATACCTTAACAGACTCAGAGATAAGGCCCCCGTGGGTCCTGATGAGGTCCCTGCTCGAGCACTAAAGACTTGCACTGCAGAAAATCTTGACTGTATATTACACAGGCTTGCAAAAAAAATACTTTTTAACAATTGTTTTAATTTTGATAACTGATCTTTCAACCATAGGCAGCCAGCCTTTCGATTCGACATCAACCCAAAAATCCATTGTGTAGAACATTTAAAGACGCATGTTTCATGCATTTGCTGTCCCACACAACAGTAATCTCTTATGCTTTATGCTTTATCATCATGTCCTTATCCCACCTGTGGCAGGGGTGGGTCAGTGGGTTCCAGACAATGGCAGATCCAGGAGAGGGAGCAATGCAGATATTTCTCCCCCCTCAGTGCCTCAATGAGGCACATATTTCAACTGATGCATGATTCACCTTTGTATCTGATGAGGCATTTTCACACTGCTATCCCCATTTCTATACTGCCAGTTCAACAGTTGCAGTGCAGTCCACAGTTGGCTAAACCACTGAAGAGAGGGTACTGCCTGAGGGGCAGTCGAGCACCTGTTGAATTGCTAGCTAGATTTGTAACAATGGATTCTGAATATTTAAAAATATTTGGAGTGCACTTATTTGAAGTGCTTCCCCTGATCCACCCTTACCACTATGACCTACCTCCAAACTAATCCAAAGTTTGTTTTGGTTTACCCCCATGCTTCTTCTTTCCTCTTCACATTACATGACCATACCACATGCATCCATTCATCATCATACCCTTTCCCTGCCTGTGGCTGGGTCATGTCTGAGTTGCATCTCTGCACTCCCAATTATCTCCCACCAGGTCCCCATCCACTCCACTCACCACCATTTCCTTATGTACAACCTCCACCAACCAGTGCAATAGTGTTTTGTCTGATCTGCCCAAAACCAGGTGCCTACAGTGACAAATGCCTCTTTCCAGGGGTGGATCCAAAGTGCGGAGCAATGCAGCAATTGCTACCCCTCAGCGCCTCAATGTGGTGCAACTGATGAGGCATTTTTACATTGCTATCCACATTTCTATACTGCAAGTCCAACAGTTGCAATCAAATCTGTAGTTGGCTAAACCACTGGAGATAGAACATTGTGTAAGGGGCAGAAGATTGACCTATGGTACTTGCTAGCTAGATTTATAGTAACGGATTCTGAATATTTAAAAATACTGTATTTGGGGTGCACTTTTTTGAAGTGTTCCCCCTTGATCTGCTGCTGGATCCATCACTGCCCCTTTCCTTTATGAATGGCTAACAACCCTATCATCCTTGAGCCACCTATTTCAAGGGGCAAACTATCCTGTTCAAGGGACATTTAGATAACAGTCCACCATAAATAATAGTATACTATTTCTTGGCTTGTATTTACCATATATAGACCATTTAACATTAATAAGTTCATGAATACATGATGACATGAATAATTTCTAAAAATTGAATTTTTTATTAAACTGTACGTGACAGAACATTTTAATTATTTTTCTAGTAATCAGCATCCTTAAAACTGTAAAAAACAATAATTGTTTTGAAGACAATTTTTTCATCGCCGACCTGTGTTATTTCTCTTGATTCTATGCATGCTGGAGGGGGTGTTCCCTCCTGTGTGGAAAACTGCATATGTGGTCCCAATTTTTAAAGGGGGGCCTGTCAACAGACTCAGCCAGTTATCGGCCCATCGTTATTCTTCTGACTTTGGCCAAGCTCCTTGAGTGGTGGATGCTTGACTTATGCCAAGAGTCATTCTTGTCAGTCATTCCTAAGACACAGTTTAGTGCTCGTCCATATTCCTCAGTTACATTTATCATACTGTTGTAGTTTCTGTCAATCCTGAATGCCTGGATCGACAAAAAGCTTCTGCTGTTGGCAATAACGGATGTTGCAAAAGCATTCGACACAGTGGATCATGGCCCTCTGATAACAGCAATTATTAAGTCATCAGCTAACCCCTATGTTGTTAATCTACAATCTACTTATCTCGTTTCCCAAACAACAATGTCACTTTGAGACCTGCCACCAGCCTCTGGAGACTGCTCAGGGGTGTACCACAGGGGTAGGTTCTGGGCCCAAAACTTTTTGTGCCCATGTGGCCATGTTAACGGCCAAAATCTCCTCTCTTGATTTTCTGTTCCGGCAGCTTCGGTCGGTGGTGCTTTGAACGAAGTTGGTCACTTTTTTGCCATGTTAAGGTACTGTTGGTAATTCAATTTGCAGCCCCGTTCCTCTGGGAACTACCCAAGTCCCGTCTTTCCCCTTTGCATAGGGCTTATAACAGAGTGCTATGATCTATGTTCCATATCCCGCCATGGGTGCACCTATCTCCATGGTGTTGCAGATATAGTCTGCTGACATTGCAATCATTTCTACAGTTCTCTGTTCTGCTTACACTTGCCAACGCTCTCTGTTACCAACAACATCTATGTCACTCCTTCAGCAAGTCCTTTGTGGCGTCTGTCCATGTGGGACAGTCATAGAGGTTCTGCTTTGTCTTTACTCTTCTGGCAAGGGATATCCGGTGCCAGTTTTTCCCAATCAACTGCTTCAGCACCTGGAACTCAATACCATATTCTATTCGCTCAGAAATTTGCACGTGCTCCCAGTGGCGTTCCGAGGGTATTCTGAGCCTGGGGACAAATACCGAAATCTGCTCCCTCTGGCGCCCTCGAAACTTAATGTGAACTGCATTTTTGCACTCCCTGTCTTCTGCTCCCGGAGACATCTGTCGCCCTTCGCCCCCCCCCTCGGTACTAGTCTCTCAGAAATTTACATGTGCTCCAAGTTCAAATGTCTCTAACTGTAGGCACTTCAAGAGACACCTGTGTAAATTTAATCTTACCTCGCTTAAGAATGCTAAGACCTGAATTATGCTTTGTTTCAGTTTACCATTATTGTACCTTGATGTGTGAAATAATAAATAATAATAATAAGTGCTCTTATGGTGGGTCATAATGCAACCAAGTGAACTGTTAATGAAAGTCGGAAAGCCAGGTATTCACACACGATTTTTGAATCGTTGGGGCACATTTCCTCCACCAACGCTATGGGCGAGATCCTACAACTGGAAATTTTGCAGAAACTGTCTGACGTAGGCAAAGGGTTTGTGTGAATGTAATGTCAGTTATCATCATACCATCTGCAGTAGGGGTGACAAACTCGTGGCCCGCGGCCTTCTTGAACAATCGATACCATGTAGAATACATACAGTATGCGGTCTGCTACTCATTGATTGTTGGTGTTTAAGGTCCCGTCAACTACAAGGTCATTAGAGACCCGTCCACTGCATAGTTCTAATGCATATACTGCACAGACACTACACTAATGCGACGATTATTGGGTATTAGCAGTACCCAGCTTTCCCGAGCGACCACCCATGTCAGTACTAACTGGGCTTACATTGCTTAATTTCAGTGATCAGACGAAAACTGGTGTGTCCAGCGCAACTTGCCGCTCGGTCTGCTACTCAGGGGGTAACGAGAGGGGAATAGTTGCCCCCGGTGCAGATGAAAGGGAGCGTCATGTGCCATACTGTATGTTGATTAAAACTACTGTATTATTAAATACTGTTTGTCATGTCATATAAACTTGACACCGTTGGGCCGGGCCTCTTGGTACTCTTAAATTACCAAGAAAAAGTCAGCACTGCATGGTCCTCATGACAACGCACATGTTACAAATGCGGCCTTCGGGGTAGCCCTAGTTTGACATGCCTGACCCACAGTAAGTTTATTCAGAAGATACGATCTCGGCAACTGGCCCAGCATCCCAAGGCCGATGGTATCTTAATCTAGCACTGACGTAACCTTGCAGGTCGCCCAGTATAAATCTTGTGACCTGTCTCATAGGCTAGGTGACACCACACATCTTTCTAACGTAACAACTTAAATCTGCCACCTTTATATTGACATTGCTGATTGAAAACCTGTCAAAAAAAAGACGTGAACCCGACATAATTCCCGGGTCATTGTACTTTCACTACCACTTCCTGATCAAGGTCAGTTTTACAACCTTATAGCAAATAATTAATAACAAATTATCCTAATAAGACCTCAGTCAAAGCAAGAAAAGTTGCAGAGCAGATCAGACACAGTTGAATGCACTCCAACACCAAGAGTCATGAACTTGAAAGTGGTACTTACAGTTTTCGTGGTCTATGGTCTCATTTCGGAAACGCAAAGTCAAGGATGTTTGAGGTGCAATCATGGTAGAGATGAGGCATGTTGTCGAGTATTTCAGTTATGCTGCAAAACTACCGTAACGACCGAAGTTCAACTTTCAACTACAGAGGAAATGGAGACCTCAACATATGAAGAGCTCGACGATGACGTCATAATCAACACTTCCGAATTAGAAAAGGAACAATTAGTTACCTCGCCCGCAATACAAGGTACGTTACTCAATCATTAACCCGATTCCGGCCTAGGGCAGGGTCAGTTACCCATTTATTGTCCCATTGAGATAGTGGGAGTGCAAGAGGTGAAGTACTTAGGATCAGTGTTTCAGAGCAATCGGGAGGTAGACTCGGATGTGGCCCAAAAGACACTGGGGGTTGGTTGAATTGGCAACAGGCAAGTGAAGTCCTGTGTGATGGGAGAGTGCCAATCAAGTTGAAAGGGAAGTCTTGCAGGGCGGTGGTGTTATACGGAGCAGTCTTGGGCAGTGAGGAAGAGCCACGTAAATAGAATGCAAGTAGCCGAGATACTAATCCTGCGGTATATAAATGGGGTGTCGAGAGCTGATAGTATTAGGAACGACTATATTAAGGGTAGCTTAGGGGTGTAGGGCATCGCGAAAAATGGAAGGAAAGTAGATTGAGGTTGTACGGGATGCGAAGAGGCGAGGAGGAGCTCGTTAGGTCCATTACAGGAATGGAAGTGGTTGGAAACACCCGGGGCAGGGGAAACCAGAGCAGACATGAGAGCAGGTTGTCCGAAAGGATATGGTAGTGTGGGGGGGGTGGACAGAGAACGGTGGAAGATAGGTGGGAGCGCAGGACTAGAAGCCACAGACTAGACCCTGACGGGATAACGTTATGGTGATGATGATATGAGGCAAAAACTTCTTTAAAAATTTCTGAACATTACGTCCATTTCTTTGATTTGTTGGTGTTTTAGGGCCCGTCAACTACAAAAGTCATTAGAGCCTCGTCCACTGCGTGGTTCTAATGCAGAGACTGCACAGACACTACACTAATGTGACGATTTTTTGGGTATTAGCGGTACCCATTTTCCCAAGCGACCACCCATCTTAGTACTAGCTGAGGTTGCGTTGCTTAACTTCAGTGATCAGACGAGAACTCTGCTCCCTCCATTTGTTTAAGAAGTGGACGTAATGTCCCCAAAGGGACAAAATGGGTACCCGACTGTGCCTTAGAGAAAGGAGTTAGGAATTGCTTTATAGTCTGCTCTACATATTGGTTTTGTTTTTCTCTTTGACAGCAACAACGGAAAAGGTCAAAAAAGGAGTATGTCCACCAGACAGATTCACTAATATCAAAGTTAGTAGGACATTTTGTTTAGGAGGGCGGTGCGAACGTGATTATGATTGCTTTTTCATACAAAAATGCTGCACATATAGTGGCACGAAATGTTGCATGTATCCTTTATAGGAACATGATAATTGCAGAAAGGGGAAGGCTTAAGCCCGAACCTTAATTTCTCAAAACTGGAAAAAAAAATATTAGTATTACTGTATTATAAAGCGTTAAATGTTCATGCAAATTGATTCTGACAAATATGTATTTACTTGTTTTCTTAGATGACCATTTACTGCACATTTACGAAAATATTTAATAAATCTTAGTTGAAGTCCAAATGTGAGGCAACATTCCTTGAATTCCAATTTGGATCTCTGCCGAAGTTCACACATTCAAACTAGAAACTTTCACGATAATTTCAATTTAGTTATTTATTAAATTATTTCTTTTCGTTTGATACTTCTAAATAGATGATTTTCAAATAAAAAAAATAAATGTGAAGTTATATTGCTATAGTTACAGTGTGGTATCCCTATGCTAGCCATCTTGGTCATTCTCATCATCATCATCTCACCTTTCTCCCGTCTGAGGCAGGGTCGGGTCTGTGGGTTCTAATCCTCCACTCCCGCCTATCCCCAACCAAGTCCCACCCCACCCCATACACCTCCATGTCCCTCTGCACCACCTGCTCCCACGTCCGTTTTGGTCTTCCCCTACCCCTGGTGCCCCCAATTGCCTGCAGTCCCACAATGGACCTAGTAAGCTCATCCTCTCCCCTCCTCATCACATGCCCATACCACCTCAACCTACTCTCTCTCATATTCTCCGCAATATCTCCCACCCCCAAGCTACCTCTAACGTAATCGTTTCTAATTCTGTCGGATCTTGACACCCCACACATGTAGCGCAGCATTCGCATCTCAGCCACTTGCGTTTGCTTTTCATGGTTCTTCCTAACTGCCCAGCACTCTGAGCCATACAGCATAGCGGGCCTAACGACGGTTCTGTATACCTTACCCTTCAACTTTACTGGAACCCAGCGGTCGCAAGGACCCCACTTGCCTGCCTCCACTTCAGCCATCCTGCATTAATTCTATGGGTCACGTCGGAATATATTTCCCCATTGCTCTGGAAGACTGATCCTAAATGCTGGAATCCCCTCTCCCCCACAACGAATCTCTCCCCCATGCCCCTGGTTACTAAAATTGAAAGCTAGGTACTCAGTCTTCTTCATGTTCACCTTAAGGCCCCCCTCTTTCCACTGCTGTCTTAAGGTCTTGTAGGCCTTCTTGCACATCCTCTTTGGACTCTTCCACCCTTCCTACATCATCAGCAAACACCAGGCACTGAGGCGCCCATTCTCCCACTCCCGTCAGAAGCTCATCCATTACTAGCGTGAAGAGATACAGACTAAGTGCCTACCCTTAATGCACACCCACCTGAACATTGAAACCTGGAGTGCTTCCCCATACTGTTCTAACCCTAGCAATGGAACCCTCATACATATCCTGCACTATCCTAATATGGCCCTCATCTACCCCTTTCTTTCTTAAAACGCTCCACAGTACCGTTCTAGGGACACTATCATAGGCCTTCTCCAAGTCAACAAACACTGCATGGAGGTCCTTTTTTGCTGCTCTATGCTTCTCTATCACCTGCCGTAGAATAAAGATTGGTTCCATGGTGGACCTACCAGGCATAAACCCAATTTATTTTCCCCGGACGCTTGTTTGGCCTCTGAGGCGACATTCTATGACATACTCCCACAGCTTCATAGAATGGCTCATTAGCTTTATGTCTCTATAGTTTCCACAGTCCTGTGCATTGCCTTTACCCTTGAACAATGGAACTATCCAACTCTCTCTCCATGCAGATGGCATCCTATCTCCATTTGCTAACTTATTAAATAGCGTCCCTAGCCATGTAATTCCTGTGGTCCCCAAAGTGCGTCAAACATCAATAGGGATCTTATCTGGGCCTACTGCCTTGTGACCTTTCATTTTTCGAAGGGCTCTGACAATTTCAGCCTCACTCACCCTATCCACTGCCTGAGGAGTGATTGGGTTGCCTTCTGTGGCTGTAGCACAGGTGGCTGCATTTAAGAGGCCATGGTAGTATCCCTCCCACCTTTTGATTACCTCTGCTGGCTGGAACAGCACTCTACCATTGGTATCATTGACCGTTATAGCCCTGGTAACATCCTTACTCATTCTATCCCTTACCATCTTGGTCATTTTGCATGGTCCAATTTCTTTAGAGATAATTTAGAGACGTTTGAGAAGAGCTCTTAAACCTGTGAATTTTGCATGCCTACACTACTTCACGTTGGTGCAGTCAGGAACGGATCCAGGATTTTCGTCTAGGGGGGTTGAGCTATTGGCAGCGATTGGAATCGCAATTTTCATTTGTCAGTGTCAAGGTCGACCCAAAATTTAGGGGGGAAGGGTTGCAACCCCAAAAATCCCACCCTGGATCCGCCCTTGGGTGCAGTGTTGGTGACATGCCATTCCTTCTGACGAATGGCTTATAGGTCTGCTGAGGGCAACTTGCCTCTCATTCAAACGAGATCTCCCACATCAGCCAGGATCGAACTTGCAGTCAAGGACTGATGAATCAGACACACCACTACTAAAACGCCAGGTATGTTAACATACGCCTCGTTTTTCTTTGTGGGAGGGGGAAATAAGTTGATGCACTGCAGGTATCAGTGTCTCATTGACCAACAACCTCTACTGGATACCTTACTTCAGCCTAGGACCTCCAGGGTCCTTTTGCTGGCACATGACATGTATATACACTATTTTATTCTAATTCACTACACTGCAAGCAGCCTTATATGGCCAATATGGCAGTGGAGAGACAAACTCTCATTCCTACATACGTTACTGTAAAGCTCCCAAAATCCTAGACTACAATTCTACTGGTCCCCATACAATACTAGCAATGGTGGGGTTTCCTTTGAGGAAGCCCTCCACTTTACCCTCTCCAAGGCCATTCCATTGCCAAATGACCCTTGGTAAGAATGACCAGTAGTATGAATCCGTCTGTGCCCTAATCTCCCTCAGTTTATATGAATGATCCTTTCTCCCTTTATACTCAGAGAGGGACACACTTCCAACTAGAGCTCCATCACACCCCAGCAGCAGCAGTCTGATAAAAAGACTGATGCTGTGAGATATATGTCGCTTGTTTAGTGTTTCCCACCCTAATTCCCTAATCATGTCAGACACACTCTCCCTATGAGAAAACCTGTGGACCACAATTCTTGCTGCCCTCCTTTGTATCCTTTCAATCTCTCAAGACAATTCCTGCCTGAAAGGAAACCAAATTGGACTACCATACTCCAAAATCGGTCACACCATTGAAATATATACTGTTTCTTTCACTTCCCTTGTGCTGTCCCCAAGGACCCTACTAATCAGATGGAGGAATTGACCAGCCCTCCCTACCAATTTACTAATATGATCCTTCCAGGTACCTTGACTATTCAAAATTATTCCAAGGTGCTTATGGGTCACAACTCTCTCAACACTCACTCCACCTTATATAGCAATCAAAATCAAGTAGCTTCCTAGATCTAGATATCGTAAGAATCTTACACTTTTTCAGGTTTAATGGCAATTCCCATTTTACACACCAATTGTAAATCTTATCTAGATCCTGTTGTAATTGTGTACAGGATGATAACCCCTCATCTAATACCCAAGCAGTACATGTGTCATCTGCAAATAGTTCAAGGAAGGAACTAATATCAAGTCATATGTCATTCACATAGAGAATGTACAACAAAGGACCCAATACACTTCCCTGAGGGACCCCTGATGTGGCCCTGACAGGACCCTCTGTTGTCTATCATGCAGATAGGACCTTACTCACTGAGTAACCTTACTATTTATCCCTAAACTGGACATTTTTGAAACCAGCTTATCATGGGGTACCCTGCAATGGTATGCATGATTTTATTTGACTGAATAAGATAATAATGAAAGATAACTGGATATGCCTACTCAACTTAATCGTGACTTTTTAAAACACAAACAGTACTTTAGCACAAACAACTACTACGACTGTCCTTTTAATGGAATAAAAATTGTCACTACATAACAAAGGTATTCACCGATTTCCTCTCTTGTATTCAAACAAAGAAACATGACCATGCTAAGGTATTTCCTTTCAAGATGCACCCACATCACACACCACTCAACTGTCTCTATTGTGTTTCTCCTTTGCCTCTTCCCCTAATTTCCTCACTCTTGCTTGCAGCGTTACCTATTGAGTGTATCCCTCTGACATCATCTGCTGGGTTCACGTTTTCTACTTCCCTACTTCTACTTTTTTTCCTATAATCTGCAGAGGTGGAGGTGATTTTTGGTACTTCCCCCACGCCTATCCTATCTATGTCATAGCAGTCATTCCACCATTTAAAGGATTCCAATCTTATGCACAACTCTTCCACTTTCCTCTTGTCTATAGATTATTCAGTTACCACCATGGGCGTTTTTTAGTCATCCTTCTTTTATCTGGCATTCTCCCACTGCCTTGTCCCATGTCCTCTCCTTCCACAATGTCATCATCAGTACTTCCCACACTATCCACTGTAGCCATCTTGGAATCAACTCGAATCAACTGTATGTCTTGATGAAATCAGGTGAAGAGCCCAATGGAATTAACTGAACTTGATGGGATCAACTGAATGACTTGATGGGATCAACTGAATGACTTGATGGGATCAACTGAATGACTTGATGGAATCAACTTAACAACTTGTTCAAAGCAACTAAACGTCTTGATAGAATCAGCTGAAGTCAACTTTACACTAAATTTACAACTTTAAACTAGAGTTGGTGGACTTACAAGAAGAAAAATTGCCTTCACTGCCTACACTGCCTTCCTCACTTTTCCAACATAAAGTTCGAAATTAATTTGTTATGCACTTGGTTCAGTGCTTCTGCAACTTCCACGATTGCCAGCTCCTTTTGTTCAATGGCCCCTTTGTTCTTTTCTGTGTCACATTTACTGTAGAAAATCACAAAATCAGCCGATTTTTCTCTCCAAACTTTAATCAATCCATTCACTTCCCAGTTCACCAAACAAATCCTGGACAGGCCCCAAAATACCATATTTATTCTGATAAATGTATGCCAATTTTTTTCAACGGCGTTTTGTTGTGCCATTTATTGGAGAGTGCTGTTTATTAGAGGGCACTGTTTATATTTCAGTACCTTTAATAAGGCACTCCCCACAGACAACCCAACCAATATTCATGTGGGTTCCAGACGCTTGGCTGGGGTGCTACCAGGCAGAGCAAGTTCAAAGGACCCACAGACTCAACTGTGACTCAGGCAGGATAAGGGTATTGTGATGAATTCAGTACCTTTAATAAAAAGTCCACCGTTTATTAGAGGGTGCTGTTTACTTTTTTCACCTTAAAGGTGCACCAGTTATTGGAGGGCGCCAATTATTTGAGGGCACTGTTAATTAGAATAAGTATGGCATGTAGGATTTCAATTGACTGAATGAGATAATAATGAAACATAACTGGATATGCCGACTCAACTGACTTGCAACGTTTTAAAGCACAATGAAATAACACAAACAGAACTTTAGCACAAACAACTACTATGACTGTCCTTTTAACAGAATAAAAGTTGTCAGTGAGTGCTGGATTTAGATATTGAAAGGCCATAGGCTATTTCAAATTTGAGACCCTTTTCAAGCTCATTTCTTAAAATTTGAAGCCTGCTAAATGTTGACGCCCTAGGCTTCAGCCTAATTAGCCTAATGGTAAATCTGGCACTGTTGTCAGTACATGGGGCCTATTAAATTATGCAAAATGACACAAACATCATGCAAATTGGACCAGTGGTCACCTCACAAATCAGGATCAGAGCTGCCCAGTCATCGTTTCTTGACCCAAATTTAGCTCTATCATCAATGTGGGCTTATGTTCGTGGCCTTAACCCCAAAAACGTCACTATTTCCTTCCACCTTGCTGATGGTATATTGGAGCTTCTTGTCAATCCCCTTTCTTTTTCCATCCCTCCTGTTGGGGTTTACTCTCGTGTTGTTCCTTACTCTGTGTCCAAACCCCCAGGTTCTCTTTTCATGCTCTGTTGGCTCTTCTGTCCCATCTCAAGGTATCTAGGTTATCCTCTCCTGATGGTATCCCATCTTTTTGTCTCCAACATTTGAACAGTCCTAACCTCTTTTCTCTTCTTGACCTGTATAACCACTGTATGGCCAAGGGAAACACTCCCATAATAGAAGATGGCTTTCATTGTACCTATCCCTAAGGGCTGCCAGTCCTTGGATCCTGGCAGCTACCATCCCATTGCTGTATTGCCCCCACTTGCCAAAGTTTTTGAGTGGTGGGTCTTTGACCTCATCCACGACTCTCTCCTCAGCCACATTCCCCTCTCACAGTTTAGTGCTCGACCTAATCCCGTTGTTCTCTTTGCTATCCTTTCTTCTGGCTCCCATGCTTCTGGTAAATCCTTTGTACTCCTCAAAACCGATGTCACCAAAGCCTTTGATTCCATTGACCATGGCCATCTTCTAGTTCTTTGTCTCACTGCATATCCAACCCCTATGTATATAACCTGTTGGTCTCATACCTTCATGGGTGGCATGTTGTGTCCATTTCTTCCTCTGGTACCAGGACTCTACTTCGTGGTGTTCCTCAAGGCTTGGTTTTGGGGCCTTTGCGTTATAATCTTGCCATGGCCTCTTTACCCTCTATTTGCCTTGAGTGGAGCATTTGGTCTTATGCTGACGACAACTACTTTGGGCAGTCATTCTCACCTTCCAAACTTTCTACCATCTTATTAACTGTTCCTCAGTTTCTTTCTCATCTGGCTGAGTGGTATTCTCAAGTTGCTATGATGATTCATCCTGATGAAACCAAAGTTATGGTTTTCTTTCCTCCTTCTGGTAGTTCCTTGAGCTCTGGCAGCGAAGCCTCGATTCATATCCTTGGCATTCTGTTTGACCCTTTTCTCACCTTTCTACCCCATCATGATCATTTGATTGCCAAAATTAACTCTTTGTCCTATCTGTTTTGGTGTCTCCAGACCCGTGTGTCTATGGCTAAACTTGTCATTGTCTTTGCTGCCAAGGTTCAAGCACTAATTCAGTTTTTTTTCACCTTTCCTTGCCTCTCTTTCACCTTCCCAGCTTCGGCCTCTTCAGGTCATCTATAACAACATGCTTCGTGTGATATTTCATATTCCACCTTGGGTCCATCTTTCTCCAGTTTGTGCAAAATTTTGGGTTCTCCCTTTCACCTTATTCTTATGGTTTTGTAATGTACTTCTGTTGGCAGCTGCTCTCCACAATCCTCAGCACCCCTGTCATGATGTTGCCAAGTTTTTCCTGTCCTCCTTGGAAGTTAGACATACACATAGGTTTCTGTTTGTATGCTCCCTGCTGGCATGAGATATGAGAAGGAAGTTTTTTCCTATTTCCTGCTTTAGTGCCTGGAACACCCTACCATATTCTGTTTGTGCTACTGTTTTTGACTGCTCCAGATTTCAATGTGTTGCTAATTGCACTCACATCAAATGAGTACTTCGTCAGTACTTCGTGACCCTGATGTGTTCCTCCTGAACTTTGCATTGTATTTTTGTTATCGTATTTTGTCTTTAATGTTGTTTAATAGTGTACTTCTGGTACGTTTATTAAAAATAATAATAATAAACATGTCACAAAGGCCAATCGAAGGTCATAGCTTTTCCACCAACAGCTAATCAGGTAACTCATAAAAGTTTCAAAATGTCTTTAATATTGAATAACTGTTGGAAAGTATTATGGGAAGTTGTTACATTATTCTGCAACACATGACATCCTTCACACCAGCTAATTATGGTAACACAGTTTGTCAACAACAAAGGGCATGAAGGTGTTTAAGGTCAAAAGTGTGTAATCCTTCCAATATCACTGCTGTTCATTTCATTCGTCCACACCTGTTAGAGTGCAAAACCCAGCAGTGATGTTTGGGTCTTTCTGGGACCTATTTTTTATTGTGTCTCATTTGATTTGCTCAACAACCTTGGAATTGGCATTTAAGCTAAGTTTACGTGAACAAGTAAATTGTCACAATTTACTATAACGTCACCTTCCCGGTAAAACATCGTAAACGACATTTTTTGAGATTTTCACTTTTTTGCATCATTATATTTTGCACATTGAATATCAATTAATGGTGTAATCATTTTTATCATTCATTAAATAGTTATTTTATATTTTAACGTTTAAAAATATTAAATATCATCGTAAGCGCCCCCTTTTTTTCGAAATTTATTGTAAGTGACAACATTTGGCTGTGTTTAAGCGACAACCTATAATTTTTGTTTTCAAGTGACAATTTATATGGCGCTTATGATAGAAGTTGGCGCTTACAATATCCCTTCATATGATGAGCTTTTTAGCGAACTTTTTTAATTTTTTTAAAAATGATCTGGCCCAAAAATATATTTAATCCATATATGAAAGGTCTACAATTGTGTAGCACAGTCCTGCAGTCAGCCCCTCCCCTCCTGGAACGTTCCCATGAGCCTTAAACCTGTTGTTAACATTGCCTTATTGCAGTGGTTCTCAATCTTTTTGAAGACGGGGAACACTAAACTGACATTTTACTAGCACGGAACACTTACAATTCAATATAAACTTTAAAGCAGGTTGTACACCTTCTACACTTGGTATTTACTACATCATCATCATACCCTTATCCCGCCTGTGGCAGGATTGGTTCCGCAGGTTCTAGCCCTCCTCTCTCTTCTATCTCTCCCCCAGTTCCCCGTCCACCCCTCACATGTCCATACCACCTCAACCTATTCTCCCTCATTTTTTCGGCGATGTCCACCACCCCAGGTTACCTCTAATATGCTC
This sequence comes from Trigoniulus corallinus, assembly GCA_013389805.1. Taxonomy (NCBI): domain Eukaryota; kingdom Metazoa; phylum Arthropoda; class Diplopoda; order Spirobolida; family Trigoniulidae; genus Trigoniulus; species Trigoniulus corallinus. Next base: position 19,368,803 of record JAAFCE010001963.1, on the reverse strand, counting down.
ATTCCTAATTCTGTCAGCTCTCGACATGCCACACATGTGCCACAGCATTGGCATCTTGGCTACTTGCATTCTAATTACGTAGCTCGTCCTCATTGCCCAGCACTCTGATCCATATAGCATAGCTGGTCTAACCACTGTCCTGTAGAAAGTCCCTTTCAACTAGATTGGGATCCTCCTATCACACAGAACTCCGCTTGCCTGTCGCCACTTCAGTGACCCCCTCCCCCATTGATTCTGCAGGTCACATCAGAGTATCTCTCCATTGCTTTATTTGTGCATTAAATTTTTTGTGGAACACTTGAAGTGGTTTTGCAGAACACGCTTTGAGAACCACTGCCTTATTGAACTTATTGTACAAGTGCTTCCATTTTTGGGGGCTTTCTTCATCATCATGATCATCATCTCACCCTTCTCTTGCCTGAGGCAGGGTCCGGTCTGCGGTCCGGTCTATCCACCACCAGGTCCCTCTGCACCCCACACACCTCCATGTCCACCTGCACCACCTGTACCGAAGTTTGATTTGGTCTTTCTCTACCTCTAGTGCCTCCAATCACCTGCAGTCCCACAATGGACCTAATAAGCTCCTCCTCTCCCCTCCTCATAACATGCCGATACCACCTCAACCGATTCTTATTTATTATAATTTATGTGGTTTAACCTTTTAAATAATAAATGGCACACAATGCACTAAATATAGTGAGGGAACGTCAAAAACAGATTGTTGTAATAGTAAGTGAAATAATTTGCATTGCCAAAGATTTCATTAATAAACACCACTATGATTTCTTGCTGGTCAAATCATCACAAACCCCAAATCGTAAGCGTCGAACTCTCAAAACTGGGGCCAAAAAAAAGATCGTAAGTGACATTTCTTTGAAAATTTATTAAAAATGCAATTTTTTTTAAATTTAAATGTTATTTAAAAATTATGTACCACACTTACATTCCAATAAAATTTAAAGTTTCCAGAAAGAACAATAATTAGGCAAATAAGACGTTTTTCCTCTTTCCTGAAAAATTTAATAAATGGCGCTTACGATGTTTTACGGGGAAGGTGTCGATATGTAAGCACTACCCAGCAACATTTGCTTGTCTAAACGGTCGCTGAGAGTCCCCTTGCAGCAAATTTTATAATTTGCAGAGAGGGCTTTTAGCAAGTCAGAGCTTGCTTGTGTAAGCGTGTTGCTAAAGTGCTCTAGGAAGTAGGTATTTATTTCAAAACTGTCTGGAAGTGATCGTGCAAGTTAACTTCAATTTTTTAATGATTAACTCTTTAATGCTACACAGGGGTGCTGGTGTCTCCATCATCATCACACCCTTTCTCCCGCCTGATGCAGGGTCGGGTCCGTGGGTCCATTGAACATGCTATGACTGGGAACACCCCAGTCAGGCGTCTGGAACCTGCAGGAATATTGGCTAGTTGTCTGTGGGGGGATGCTGGCCTACCCCACTGTTCCAACACCACATTTTACAACCAAAATATAAATTTTGGCAGGTAAATTAATGCTTTGTCAGTTTTAATATTGCATGGTGTCTGACCGATTGCACAATAACTATAGTGCAATAAGAAATCAGGCTCATGCCCAACCAGGGGTACTGGTGTACCGCAGGGGATTTCTTCCTCTGTTCTCTGTGGGTGATCCTAGCGCAATGCAATTCACAGTATTTTCAGATGATGAGTGGTTAATTGCTTTTCATTATTCGAATAAGGATGGATGGGGTACTCCTGTACCCCTGTGTCACAACTGTGTAAAATTTAAATGGCCATACGAAGTGCAGGAAAAGCCATATGCAATGCATAAAGGGCAAAAAATTCATTTGCATTAACCAACACATTAAAATTGTTCAAATTGCTTATAATGATATTTTTTTCTATGTTTCTGAGCATTGTAACAAGCAATCACACTATCCACTATATGGTGTAAACATCTGTGCAATAACTTGCTGGCAAGTGCTCTCCAGATAGTGTTTTGAGACACTACTTGCACACATTTTTGCTAATCATGTAAACGCTTGCGCAAGTTACTATCAGAAGTACTTGCGCAAGTTGCTTGCTTGTGTAAACCTAGCTTTAGTGTGTATTGCATATGGGTCTCAAGATAGATTCCAGAAAGGTGCAAACATCACTTTGCTGGGTTTTGTACTCTACCAGGTGTGGAGGAATGAAGTAAACAGAAGTGATATTGGATGAATTATACACTTTTTGCCTTAAACACCTTCATGCCCATTGTTGTTGACAAACTGTGTTAATCACCATAATTGGCTGGAGCTGAAGGATGCCACGTACTATGAAATAATGGAACAACTTCTCAACAGTTATTCATTATTAAAGGCACATTGTAACTTTTACTAGTTTTATGTGATTAGCTATTGGGTGAAAAAGCCTTGACCGTCATGACATGCTTGTCATTTTGTGAGGTGACCATTGATCTGATTTGCATGATTTTTTTGCCATTTTGCGTTATTTGATAGGCTCAATAACTTTCTAATTGTCGTTTTTGGTGTATCACACAAGGATCCCAATATAAGACCCATTGTTTTTTGTTTGAGTTTAAGGTCCCGTCAACTACGAGGTCATTAGAGACCCGAATATAAGACCCAGAAAGGGCCAAATAAGCCCTTTGTAGGGAACGTAAAGATCGCCATTCGTTGGAGACCCACATACTGTATTTCCTTTTTGTTCCCCGTCTCACTTTTTCCATTTCTCCCATGGTTTAGAAGCAGTGGCGTTTCTAGGGTTGGTGTCATCCCCCTCTTCCGAAAAAAGCCGCTTTTTCTGCTTTTGGTGTTGGGTGACCAGACGTCCGGATTTAGGAGGGACAGTCCCGATTTCAGACTTCCCGTCCCGCCGGACCCTCTCTTGTCCCGGCGGGACGCCCTTTGGTCCCACTTTGTCGGCAACTGATCAGAAGCATTCACTCGTCAATGAAATATGTGTACAGAGCACCCACACAGAGTGCTCCTTCTAGGTTGGCAACTAATCATCGTCTGCATCAAATTTAAACATCAGGCATCCTGTGCTAGATCCGTCCTGCGACCCGTATAATCAATTGGGATGTTTGAAGTGGAGACAGGGAAGCGGCTGAATGGTATGGACACGTAATGAGAAGAGGAGGAGCTCGCTAGGTCCATTTCAGGAATGCAGGTGGTCGGCAACACCCGGGGCAGGGGGAGACCGAAGGAGACGTGGGAGCAGGTGGTCCGTAAGGTTATGGCAGTGTGAGTTGGGGGCTAGAACCCGACCCTGCCGCAGGCGGGATAAGGGTATGATAATGATGCATCCTTTACTGGATGGACACACATTCAAGCTACTGTATGAGGTACAGTAGGTACGAAGTCACAAATTTTGTTCTTTGCTCTTCAGGAAAGCATGTCTCACAACCCTTACTTGGAGGCACTCACCAAAAGCCCCCGTCCCGCTTTGCCCTCTGGAAAATCTGGTCACTTTAGTGTCACCCCATTTCTCATGGTGCGAGTGGTGTCACCCGGTGTGGCCCGCACTCCCCGCACCCCCCTAGTGACGCCACTGTTTAGAAGTTTTTAGGGGGCAGACTTAATTACCACCCTGTATATACAGCGTGTTTCACAGCACCTATACTACCTTATTTCCTTGTACACTACACGTTATTGAACGTTTGGGGAAATATACCGATACTCAAAGCCTATAGGGCCTATAAAGTCAAACCAATCATCACCATCATCATACCCTTATCCCGCCTGTGGCAGGGTCTAGTCCTCCACTCCTGCCGGTCTCCCGCCAGGTCTGTGTCCACCCCAAACACCACATCATTATGGCCTCTGATGCTTCCCACCACCTGCATTCCTGAAATGGACCTAACGAGTTCCATTGTCGAATGACCCTTGGAATAATAGACCAGTAATATGAGTCTGTTCGTGCCCTGATCTCATTCAATTTGACTGAATGATCCTTTCTCCCCCTATAGTATGCAAGGGATAAGCTTCCACCTGGAGTATCCTTGTACCCCATTTTCAAATCTCTGAAACAGATACCCGCCTCTGATGCCGTGAGTCGCACCGCAATTCTGTGGTCATGCCTGAAACAATCTATGAGAGAAGTGATGCAGCACAATAAATTCAGATGTGACCGATAGGATTAAGGCAGGATGGCTAGTAGACAGGCAAGCGGAGTCCTGCGCCACCACCAGGCTCCATTAAAATGGAAAGGTAAAGTTTACAGAACTGTGTTAAGCCCAGTTATGTTGTATGGTTCAGTGTTGGGCCGTGAGGATGAACCCTGAAAGGCGAATGCAAGTGGCCAAGATACGAATGCTGCGCTACATGAGTGGGATGTCGCGAGCCAACAGAACCCGAAATGATTATGTTAGAGGTAGCTCGGGGGTGGGAGACATCGCGGAAATGTTGAGAAAATAGGTTGAGGTGGTATGGGCACGAGATGAGAAGGGAGGAGGAGGAACTCATTACGTCCTTCATGGGACTGCAGGTGATAGGGGGCACCAAGGTGGTAGAAAAACCATGATTGTGTGCAGGGATGATGGGGACCTGGTGATGTACAGGAGGGGGTGGAGGATTGAAACCCGCAGACCCAACCCAGTCACGGGCTGGAGAAGGGCGAGATGATGATGGTGTTTGATACGGTAAGTGATCATCATACTGTAACTGTTTCCCCACCTATGGCAGGGTTCAGGTCCCTAATTTTGGCCTCTGGGACAAATGAAAGATGCTAATTTATTAATGTAGCCATCTCCTTACTTTCCTAATGCAATAGCCCAGTATGCAACCTCTGCGCCACGTGAAACGGTCTAGTTCTTTTTCAGGATGGCCATTATATTCGGCATACTTTTAAACAACGATTAGATTCCAAGCACCCAGATAGCATAGCAGAGCCAGCGCTAGCTTTCTTGCCGCCCTTGGCTAGGCAACCACATTGCGTCCCACTATGTCAGATTAAAAAATATTTTGACTAATATATCATTATATTCTTTACATGCTAATAACATTTTTATATTGCATGTAATATAGAGAAACGGAATTGATCACCTAATTTATGTAGGAAAACTTAGTGACTCCAGAGAACAAGCAGAGAAGGACCTAAACGATACTGAAGCAGCAACAGAAAAGAGAGGCCTAAAGATGGAAAAGCCAGAATATTTAGATTTTAATTGGTAAGGACAGGAGGGCATGAACCTGACTCCTGCTGCATTATATGCGTCAATGCCGCATGCTACATGTTGCCTCAAAAGTTCCCTCAGTGGCAATTGCGGCTTTAGAGCCCTATCCACTGCATAGTTCTAATGCAGTCTGCACAGGCCCTACGCTGTTACAATGATTCCTGGGTATTTAGTAATAACTGGGGTTGCGTTGCTTAACCTCAGTGATCAGGCAAGAACTGGTGTGTCCAACACAATACAGCCTATCTGATAATTCGGGAGAATCACACTGACCAAAGATGCAGGAAGCATAAAACCAACCAGCCGGTCTTCAAGAAACATGTGCATCATGCTTCCAGGACGTAAGATGCACATGTCATTTCAGTCTGAAAGACGTCGTCTCTTTATGAATTGGTGTTCAGCCGCGGTAACAGTTCAAAAGGCTTCAGTAAAAGAAAAACAATTTAACCTGAAAATGCGGAAAGTAGCATTTCTGCTATTTAGTCACCTTGGAATCGGCGAAACTTTGGTCCACAGAGCAGGATTACCTTTGCGACTTGGTGTTAATTCAGGCTAGTAGCTAGATTTAAGATGGATGCTTCTAACACGAATGATGAACGTACAGTTGACATTTTAGACTACGTCTAAAAATATTAATATGTTTCCGCTTTATTAATGTTAGTTAATATAAGCCCTCCATCAGATTTAAATAACGAGGTTTACAATCCTATACAAGATTTGAATAATGAAATGGAATGCGTCTTAATCATCACTGGCAACATGGCGCCACTCATAATTCTTCTTCCGTGTTCTAACTGCGACAGTCATTTTGAGAAAAATGGACATGTCCCCACGGTGGTAATTGACAATTTACATTCGCGTAGAGCTAAAACCTCTCGAGCAGATATGATGAGTGTTGAATGAACTATGCACAACTTCATATACAACACAAATAAAATTAGTCAACAGGTATTAAACATTTGAGATTAAGGTACGTGAGATAGTCTTTTTTAACTGATAGGAAACTTAACAACGTCCTCCACCACACCAAACGCACACAAACCTAATTTTTTCAACGTTTCTTCACGTCAATGGAATGAACCAAGACACGTTTGAAGGATAAAAAAAATCAGCAACAATTTCCAAATGTGCTTCTTTGTTGTAGCAAGCTTAAGATTATCTACATCTTATTAATGTAACAGAAATACTTGTTTCGTATATGTCTCTCTGGTGAAAATGATCATTCTGTGGTTTCCCGCGCAGACAAAGCTCTTAATAATTCCGAAGTCTGTAATGGTGGTAAATACTGGATTATGTGCATGATAGTGTCGGTAGCAACTTCAGGATGTTCCTGCAACAATCTTTGAGAAAAATACGTACAGAAAAGTATCAGTATTGCTTGTTGTTTATTGGTGTTTTAGCGCCTGTCAACTACAAGGTCATTAAAGCCTTGTCGAATGTATAGTTCTAATGCAGGGATTACACAGACGCTACGCTAACGCTATACGATTTTTAGGTATTAGAGATACCCAGTTTTCCCAAGCAGCCACCCATGTTAGTACTAGCTGGGGTGGCGTTGCTTAACTTGCGTGTTGCGGGATCAGACGAGATTATTTTTGTTTCGTTGGCGTTATAGGGTCCTACAGCCCACAGAGCCAATGGCAAACTGGGCACTCACCAGGGGAACCTGCTTTGGGTCACTGTTCTACAATGACGTTAAATTCTGACCAAATCAATTTCTTTGTCCATTGGACAACATATTCGGTTTGCCCGTTTTCAAAAAAGTCAGCCCTAGTTATGGTTGTCTGGGGTTTAGAGCCCTTCAACTACAATGGTCATTAGAGCCCCGTCCACTGCATAGTTTTAATGCAGAGTCTGCGCAGACACTACGGTGTTATGACGACTTTATTGGGCATTAGCAGTACCCAGTGTTCCCTGGGGTTGCGTTGCTTAACTTCAGTTAACAGACGAGAACTGGTGTGTCCAACGCAATACAGCCTCTCCCAGGATAGAACCCGCATCACATGCTCACAAAAAGGAACACAATAAAGGCTCCCTCACACCAACGCGAAACATCGCAGTCGCAGCGGATCTTTCGTGGCGAATTATTCGCATCAAAACGCTACTCATGCCGAGCAGTGGTCATGTGTACACCGCAGCGAATGTGTCGCGCCCGCGGTTGCGAAAGTGCAGCGAATTATTTAAATTATTTACAATCGCTGCATGGCACGGCTTCAGTCGTCATCGTTGTTCGAATTTCTATAGAACAAGATGGCGTTCACAGAAAAAATAATAGAATTAATAAGAATGTATCCAACTAAACTGACGCGAAACAATCGCAGTCACAGCGGAATGTTCCTCACAGGAACACGCACCGAACAGGAGCACGCGCTGCGACGCGGTGGATTCGCCTTGATATGCACACCAACGCGTCAGTTTAGTTCTTTTTTTCACCAGCTTGTTCTCATTAATTATATTATTTTTTAGGTGAGCGCCATCTTGTTCTATCAAAATTCGAACAACGATGACGTTTAAAACCGTGCGTGCAGCGATGTTAACTAAATCGCTGCACTTTCGCAACCGCGGGCGCGATACATTCGCTTCGGTGTATACATGACCATTGCTCTTCTTGGGTAGCGTTTGATGCGAATAATTCGCCGCGAAACAATCGCAGTCGCGGCGGAATTTTCGCCACAGGAACACGCGCCGAACAGGAGCACGCACTGCGACGCGGTGGATTCGCCTTTATATTCACACCAACGCGTCAGTTTAGTTGGATACATTCTTATTAATTCTATTAGTTTTTCTGTGAACGCCATCTTGTTCTATCGAAATTCGAACAACGATGACGACTGAAGCCGTGCCATGCAGCAATTGTAAATAATTTAAATAATTCGCTGCACTTTTGCAACCGCGGGCGCGATACATTCGCTGCGGTGTACACATGACCATTGCTTGTCATGGGTAGCGTTTTGATGCGAATAATTCGCCACGAAAGATCCGCTGCGACTGCGATGTTTCGCGTTGGTGTGAGGGAGCCTTTATACTGCTACATACGCCAGAAATCTCACTTGACGGCCACGTTCGAAAGGGTCATTCTAAATATGTCATTACAACAAAATTCACAATTATTTAAGATGAATGTCCATTTTTACCTTTTCACATTGTTAATCATATTATCTCGACAAATGCTGCGAATGTTGTTCGAAACAATGGAATGTGGATTTTCATCTAATTGCTCCGTGAGCCATCCAACCATGGCGTGATTGTCATCCCACTGGTAACTCTGTCAAATATGTGAAAATCCAAAATTAAATTGCAATAGTAGAGCCTCGATCGTTCGTTCCTGCAAAATCACCGATTTTCCGCAAATCCTCTTTTATTGTTTTTGGTGGATCGTTAGAAAGTAAGTTGAAAAAAGTGCGCTCCCCTGGGTATCAGCAAGCACAGAACAGGCATGAAACCTCAATTTATAGAACCGTAGGGGTGGGCAGACTGGGCAAGATAACTAATGACTTAATTTGACTTAAAATTAATTTGAAAACCCCCGGTCTTCCCTACTATTACAATATGAGGGTCGGGTTCCAACTTTTGTTCCTCTGGAGCACATGGGCTACTACTTGTTGGACAGCATATCTACGTAGCTGGCTGCCAAACTAAGCTGCAATCCCTATACCTGGGAAATTTGTCGATCTACACGTTGCGTGTAGAAAGGGGGTCACAGCTTTCATGACCATTAGATGGAAGGGGCGGATCTTCCTTTCGCCCAAAAGAAGCCACCCACATTGATCCAGTATTGTACATGTCGCAGCTGTCGAGCACGCTACCTCTGCACCACCGAGGCTGGGTCTGGAATGTAACCAAACTAAGGCGGAAAAAGATATTGCGCCTGGCTGAAAACCATAATCAACTTTACGAGGAGGCTGAGCTAGCGGGAGTGGGTCGCGCAATAAATATAGACTATAGAGAGAACTGAAAAATCTTTCCATGGCGGAAACGCCTCAGAGACTCACTGTACTGATGTAAAATTTAAGCCATATCTGCAACTGAGGCAAAATTTCACCAACAAATATAGGTCAGTATGATTTTTGTTAAAAAAAAAGTTAATATATTATAGTCAGCGCCTGCCTCAACGAAAGCGGGCCCGGTACAAAGTTGACGCGGGGGTCTGGTGCAAAGTTAATGTGCGTGACCCGGCCGACACCTTACTTAGGATACACAACTTACGCCCCATTTTATTGCATTTTACAATTTTCAAACATTTGACCTATTTTTCGCTATTGTATATTAATTTTCTGCGTTTCTTGGTTCGTTGATGTTTTAGGGCCTTTCAACTACAAAGTCATTAGAGCCCTGTCCACTGCATAGTTCTAATGAAGAGACTGCACAGGAACTACAGCTAATGCGACGATTCTTAGGTATTAGAGGTACCCAGTTTTCCACAGCGGCCACTCATGTCCGTACTAGTAGGGGTTGTGTTGGTTAACTTCAGTTACGATACTAGAACTGGCGCCCAGCAGTAGCGGTTCTAGCATACGCGAGGCCCTGTGCAAATTGAAAGTGCGAAGCCCTTTCCAAAAATTTGCAACTTTCAAAAGCGAGGCCCCGTGCATTTGCACAGTTTGCACGTGCCTAAAACCGCCACTGGTGCCCAGCTCAAGAAGCCGCTCTCATTTTTCCTTTTGCGAAGTCCGTAAGTGGCGTGGGGCCTTGTGTACCCGCACCCCCATCGGGCCGGCGCTGTTGAACTGGTGAAAGTATTTACAGTGTGTAATAGTTTCCCGAATTAGAGAAAGGTTTAAAAAAACAAAATGGATCGAGGTCCTACTGCAGTATATTGTCGAATATTCATTTTAAATAATTAGTACACGTCCTTACCTCAACTTCACCATTTTCTTCAACGAACCACCGCTGAAGCATCGATTCCACTTGCCCACGGCTCAGGTCTGGTTTCACTTTTAAAACCCTGTTGATGACTTGATGCTGCACGAGCAATCGACGAAGTCTCCAGTACAAAATCTTTCTAGACTGGCGCCACGGCACTACATCCTGCAAATTTCAGTGGTAATTAAAAAGTTCCTAAGGTAATTATTGTATTCAAATACTGGAAACCCAAACTGACATGAATGACACCTCTCTCTTGAACTTTGACAGCAGTGTCGTGAAGATCGGCAAAATACAACGCAACCTGATGGTAAACTGGTAACAGCTGGCGATGACGTTTATTTAACTGTTGTTCTAATTCTGCTTTTGCCGCAGCAGAAATGTTCTCATCATTCAAGGCAGCACACAGCTGTTGGCATTCCTGATCCAGACGATTCATGTTCTTTATAAGATCTCTAGCTCTGTATTTGATCTCAACGAGTCCTTCAGGTTCTAGCACTCCAGCTCTATTTTTAAAACAATTGATAATGGATATTCACGTTTTTGCATAGCCTCAATTCGTGGGGTAAGTCGGCATCCCCCCACAAACAACCCAGCAAATATTCCTGCGGGTTCCAGATGCCTGGCTGGGGTGCCCCCAGTCAGAACATATTCAGCGGACCCGCAGACCCGACCCTGCCACGGGTGGGATAACGGGATGATGATGATGAATGGATATTCACGTCATCTCTAAAAATACTACTCATATTTAAAGTACTATGGTATTCAAAATATCATACCTGCAATCAGAATCTGCATAGATTTCAACATATTCAAGATTCAGGGTAGGATCAATAACCACCCAAGCACCACCACGTAATTCAGCATAAGGTGGAATGTAGACTAAAACCGGCTGGTGGTATTCCCTTACTCCATCCACTATGCAAGCACCAAACTTGATAACTTGATCGTACATGTCTAAAATAACAGAAAAAAGATCACAATGCCACTAAAAAATTCAGTCTCAAGGGTTGGCACTTTTGACAGAGACGTCACCCTCTTACTTGTATGAAAAATCTATGATTAGCATTTGCAAGCTTTTAATTCCCTGTGATCGTTCTTTATGGCGGCACAGGTGCCAGTTGGGATCAAACCAATTTGGCCATTACCTTTGAGGACACGTATTGCTTTATTGCATTTTTAGATTTAATGTTATAGGTTGTCCGTGGGTCTACGAAAAATGGCAGTAGCGGCGGATCCAGAGAAGAGCATTTAAAAAATTAGTGCGCCCCAAATATTTTTAAATTTTCAGAATCCCTTATTATACATCTAGCTAGCAATTACAATAGGTCCTTTCCTGCCCCTCAGTCAATGTTAGTATGTTACACCAAAGGGTTAGGGAGTCGCCCAAGCAGCCATTACGGGACGAACCTCTTATCTCCAGCGACACAGCCAATTACAGACTGGACTGCAACTGTTGGACTGGTAGTATAGAAATGGTGATACCAATGCAAAAATGTCACATCAGTTGGGCCCCATTGGGGTCCTTGGGGGGGGAGGGGGAGCAATTGCTGTATTGCTCCCCCCTCTGGATCCGCCCCTGAATGGCAAGATGTGACACTTTGCAGGATATAAAATCTTTAGAAAGTTTGTTATTAAGTTTCACGCCAACCGGAATGTTTAATAGATTTAGAACCAGTTGAAGTTACTACTTATAAGCATGCCACCTTAGTCCAGTGGTCTTCAAACTTTGTCGACTCACGGAACCCTTAGAACTATAAGATGCTTTGGGGAATCCCTTCCCAGCTTTAGAAGAAAAGTATATCTTGCCGCTGCTAACGAATTGGCTACGAATTTTTATTTTGACTCGCGGAACCCCCAGAGATGTACTGTGGAACCCTGGGGTTCCGCGGAACAGTTTGAAGACCGCTGCCTTAGTCTAAACCCGTGTTTCCCAGCTTTTATCGGCCATGCCTTACCTAAGCTCCTTAAAATTTTGACGCCCCCACGGTGACTTTGGGCCGTTGGCCAACAAGCCTGGACAGTCAAACCAAGGACACAAGCCCTGCTGTGGGAGCAGGGGGCGTCCCTGGTTTGTCCTCCTTGCCCGCCCTCAACGCCCTCCGAGGAAGCGGTTGTTGGGGCGGAAACAGCAGGGGATACCTGCAGCGGAGATGCAGCATAGAGCTGCCTCACATGGTGCCGGTGAATGGTAATGCTGTCCACAGGTGCTGCAAACGGCCTTTCTAGAGCAGGAAGTCAGTCCATGGCCATATCGCTGGCACTTGAAGCAGCGCAGCGGGCTTGGTATAAAGGGGCGGGCAGGCACACGGAGGAATGCAATCATTATGTAATCGGGCATCCGAGGCCGACCAAAGGTCAGGACCAAGGTGCCCGATTGCCATGTCGTTTTTTTTGCTGGCGTTTTTAAGAACCCTTCAACTGCAGAGGTGATTAAAGCCCCGTCCACTGCGTAGTTCTAATACAGAAACTGCACAGACACTACACTAATGCGACGATTTCTGGGTATTAGCAGTACCCAGTTTTCCTAAGTGGCCACCCATGGCAGTTGTTGTTGTTTGTTGGTGTTTTAGGGTCCTTCAACTGCAAAGGTCATTCGAGCCCCGTCCACAGCATAGTTCTTATGCAGAGACAGCACAGACAATACACTAATGCGACGAATTAGAAGTACCCAGTTTTCGCAAGCGGCCACCCATGTCAGTACTAGCTGGGGTTGCGTTCTTAAATTCAGTAATCAGACGAGAACTGGTGTGTCCCACGCAATAAGCCTCTCCCCCGAGGGGCGTGATTCACCATCACAGCGGAAAACCGCAACCCTCTGGTCCCTAAACTCCTCCGCAATTACGTTGTAAGCCTCCCCACGCTGGTCTGGGTATCGCACCACACCTTTACTTGTGTTAAGCGTGCGGTGAGGCTCAACCGCAATGGGGAGGTCCCAAGCTTCCGCTTGTGAAGCAACGCTGCTACCTGATGGGCAGCCTCCACCAGCGAGGAACCATTGCACAGTTTCTTCACAGACGACATCACCGGCAATGCCCTTGATGGTTTTGGCAATCAGGACGGTTGAGACCTTTCTTAATGCCGCACCATCCTCCCCAGTAATGGAGAGGAAACAGGGAGCACTATTTTAAAGCCTCCTAAGGCTTCGGCGACTACAAGAATGTCCCTGATATCGACTGTGAAGTCCGTCATGTGAAGGCGAAGAGGCCGTTGCCTCTTGTTAATTGCAGGAGCCAATTTGGTAGTTGAAAGGGTGGCAGTCACTGACCCAGCAACTTTGCGATGGGAGTGCTGCCACTTGCTCGGCCACATACCGATTGCACTGTCCCCACAGAGCGGAGTAGGGCAGTGCAGGTCATTTTTTGCAACACAAGTCAGGGGCAAGAGATGTGGGGACAGACATTTTATTGTGATGGAAAGGCGAAAAAAAAATTCTGCCCGCAGTCCTCGCCCACCACGGAGACCTACAAAGGTCGTCAGTGTTGCTAGGGCAGCTAACCGCCAGGGGCATAACCCCCGAGTTCCAAGACCAATGGCATCAAGAACTGACTATACCGATCCACTAACAATAAGCTTAAGGAGCATTACGCACCCTTCCAGCCGACTGACCAGACCGGGTATCCGCTTGGCCGCCCGTTTCCCACTGGAAGCCGCAGCCATAGTGGCGTGTTGGAGACTGCGGGTCGCAACCCTACCCCTCGATGTGTCGGAGCCACCCAATCACTGTGGGATAGCCCAAAGTCATCGCATGAAATGCGCCCCCTCAACCAGTGGCACCACTATGGTGTCACCCCCTCTCCCGAAAAAAAGCCTCTTCTGCTTTGGTATGACCCCATTTGTCATGATGCAAGTGGTGTCACCCGGTGCGGACCGAACTCCCCGCACCCCGTAGTGACGCCACTGCCCTCAACCACCAGGATCCGCTTTTCCCAGGTCGCGGGCATCCACGCACAACAAACACGCGGGTAGGCGTTTCTGTACGGTCACTTCAGTGAGGAGCCTACACCGACCGAGAGCCCGTCAAACCACGACATAAGTAATGTCCTAACAGAGACACAAGCAAGACGCCTCTTTTAGTCGTCTTTTACGTCATGTAGAGGATACAGTGTGCCTATTGTATCCCGGGGACACACGAGGGTGAGGGATTGAAGTTGAGGTAGAATAGAGCGGTGTTAAAGACGGTAATTAATGGCTGGAGACGTGTCTCAACAATGTTGCTTGCATATTTTGCCACTCGGCTGTAGAGGAAAAGAAAATCAGAGAATTTACCTTTCATACCACCCGAAAATCCTCGCCAATTGGCAAGGATAATTAAAGGCAGACCCTCTCTGTTAAAATCCTTGATAGCTTGGAATGTCTTGTGTGCTGAATCAGGAAACCATACTTGGCCGGCTTGTGAGATTATCTTTAAATAAAAATATTACCTGACTCATTTCAACCATTCAACTCGAGTGCCACGCATGAGCAATAGTTACCTTAGCCTCAGAGTCCAAGTTGGCTGGATCTGCTGGGATGGTCATTTCAACAGTCCTCGTTTCGACACCAATCACTCCCACTGGAACACCGCCTAATCTAGCCCTTCCTACAATTACAGTTTGAGCCCAAGGCTTCATTGCTTCTATAAATGAATCTTTATCAAACAATCCGCTTTCCCACAAATCCGGATTACCTGTAAAAATGTGAAAAATAATAATTCGGAGCTGTCGTAATTTGGTAGCTTTTCACAACAGGCTTTGTATACTAATGCTGCCAAAACTCACTAGGACACGGTCGCCCAGCAATAAGCCAACGGGGGTCATATGGAGCCCGACTAGGTACAAATTGTACTTCCCGTTCGATAGGATCCAATGAATCAATCACTGGCAGGTCACTACCTTTCACCTGTATACAAATATGAGATTTTCATCACCAGATAAAGTTGGAAATATCTTTAACAATTATCTAATTACTAGGGTTTATACAAAAACCGACATTTTATTAAAAAAAAACCGGTTTTCGAGTCTTCGTTAACAAATGGGTATTGAAAACCGGTTTCGAAAACCGACAAACCCTTCTAATAACCTACCGTAGGAATAAAAGACAACCATTTCAGCATCAAATAGATTCCTTCAAGATCATCAGCAGCCGTGTAATGGGAAACGCCATTGTTATACATGATTTGGATTCCTCCCAGTTGATTATTAGAAGAATACACTTCTCTTCCAAGAAGCTAGACGAACAACAAAAATAATTTTAGCCAGCTGTGTACACATTTACTGATTACTTACTACTCTTCAACAAAACGCACACCCAATTTACAGAGAGTGAAGCCACATACCACCAACCTTTTTGATTCCAATAGGACACATGAGCGATCTACTGAACGATATTTTGAATGGTGTACTAGGCTATACGTCTATATATCCAGGTTCGATAGAAAGGCTCAGAGAACTCCAGGGGCGGATTCAGAGGGAGCAGTGCAGCAGTTGATCCCCCTCAGTGCCTCAATGGGGCGCATATGTCTAAGGGTTAATAGCGGACCCATTGTAATTGCCAACTAGATTTATACTAAGGGATTCTGAATATTTAAAAATATTTCGGGTACGCCTTAGATTGGATGGGAAGTAAATCCATGGCCTCGTGTGTTGTACGATGTCATTTGCACGTAAAAGAACTCTCTCTACTACGCAACGAGTAGCAAAGCTACTCATAACCCTTTTCCCGCTTATGGCAAGGTCGGGTACTCATCATGTCACTCTGAATGGACCCAAGAGTGATATATTGGACAAGTGTTTTTCCGCAACCCGTTGCCGACCAAAGCTTCAATCTCAATGGTTATTTATCGATCTCCAGCTCGTTTGGGAATTCCACCGACGTCAGGGGGGGAGCGAAGTCCTACACCTGGGAATTTTGTCTCATCTAGCAATTGCATAGTAGAGAGGGTTCTTTTACGTGCAAATAGCAGAGGTAGGCAGGCTGCAGAAAAAATTACCAGCCCAAGCGACCATCCATGTCAGTACTACCTGGGATTGTTGCTTAACTTCAAATGATCAGACGAGAACTGGTGTTTCCAACGCAATAAGCCGCTCCCTGCCAATACTCAAAAATCGTCATAACAGCGTAGTGTCTGTACAGACTCTGCATTAGAACTACGCAGTTGACCAGGCTGTAATGACCTGTACAGCTCTCATGACAACGAATATGCTACCATTGTGGCCCTACGGTACCCCCAGTTTGACATGCCTGCTCTAGTTCAAACAATTCACCGGCGTTGTTTAGCATCAAGCCTGTGATCATAAGGTGAAAGTAAAGACGCAGAAGGAAGTAGTTGTGGCGTGAAGAGATAGTTTTTGGGCAACATTTGGATTGCAAACTGTGTACTCTCAGTCCACATTTCATAATCACCTTATTGAGGGCTCCAGCTCCAGTAAGAATTATGTGAGAATTTTCGACTTGAACGATTCGCTGACCAAATCTCACGAGATAGGCTCCAATGCCAACAGCTCGGCAAGTAACCATGCTCATGGTGGGAATTTCATCATAAGCTAGAGACGTTTCACCAGCAATCATAGCAGAACAGCGTAGATTTTCTACACCGATGCCATATTCTTTTCCTGATAATAAATATTTGTCATTAAGTTTCAATTCAATAAATTAACACTAATTTATTTTCACTGACCGATAACATCCGTAATTCTGTACCGGGCTTCACCTTCGTCTTCAATAAGCTCTGCACGTACGGAGTTCATTGCATTGACCTTCTTAAAATTTTCTGGCGATAAATATATATACCTGAATCCCTGGTTCAAGACAACAAATAAATTACCAGAAAGTTGATAATTACACACACATCGATCAGGGGTCGTCAACCTGGTTCATGAATATGAATACGTAATCCTTTGTGACGAATACTTTGCTAATGAGATTTTTCATGCTAGGCCCATATGCCTAATCTAGCAATACCTTACCGGCACCCTAGCAATACCTTTGTCTTTCGCACCCATGCTAGCCGCTCCACCCCAACACCCACCACCCCAGGACCTCTTCCAATGTGAAGGTTCCTCAACCCCTCCAGCAGTGCTCCAGCGTTGGACATGCTACTATCACATGCCTGACATCCTCCACTTGGTCCACACACAATCCACTGCCTTCCTCTCCACCTGTGATCTTTGTCATCCTCTGTTTAGGCACCACTGTAACAGCAGGAACAGGACCCCGAAACAGGAGCTCTCCCACGTATTGCCATAAATTACCTCCATCTCCATCTTAAGCGTGTTCCCATACACCCTCAGTGTTTTCTTCGACGCCCTTCCTGCGTTTTCACCCTTTAAAAATTATTTCACTCTCACACTGAATTGAATTACTGCAATGTTCTAATTCTAATTGGATGCACTGCACGCTGGCCTATTAGGCCAATTTGGAAGTGGCCACACTAACTCTCATTCCTAAATTCAACACCATGAAACCCCTCAAAACCTAGTCTTGCAATGGTGACCATTCCTTTCAGAAAGTCCTCCATCCACTTTATCCACTTCAAGAGCATTCCCCGGCCAAATGGCCTTAGGGAAGACAGACCTGTAGTTTGAGTCTGTCTGTGCCTTAATCTAATCATGTTAATGGGCGGTGAGGAAATTTTACGGTATAAAATATACACAAGTGGGCGGTAGGGGTAAGAAGGTTGACGACCCCTGGACTAGGTAAATTGAAAACAAAAATTCTAACCGCATCTGGTTCATTTGGGTCTTCCCATGCAATTTCAAACAACGGTTTAATTTCTTCTGCTAAACCAATGCGAGCACCACTATTAGCTGCCAAATATAAGCGGGGTACTTTCATTGCTCTTGCAAGTTGAGAAGCCCGCTATTAAAATTGAAATAGAATCAAAGTTCAGTAAATTCAGAGTGATGACAATAAAAATGAGACAAACAAGAGAGATTTTACCAAAAATGCATAATCTTCTGATGGACTAAAAGAGCCTATCCGGTGAGTGATATCATTACTTATCACAATTATAACACGGCCATCTGGATATTCTGGAGTATGTAACGTCATCTTCCAAGCAACCATTCCGATCTAAATTTAAATTACAAATCACGAATTTAAGGATCATCATCATCACACCCTTGTCCCTCCTTATTGGAGTCAGGTCTGCGAGTTCTGGCCTTCCACTTTCCCGACCTCCCACCAGATCGTCATCCATCCCACATATATCCCTTCATACAACCGGCTCCCACATCTGCTTTGGCCTTACTCTACTCGGAAGCTTCGAATAACATGCATCCCAGTGAAGGATCTAACGCGAGCTGCTCCTTTTCTCAAAACATGCTCATACTACTTCAATCCATTTTCTCTCATCTTTACTGTAATGTTCTCCACTCCCAAAATGCCCTTAATATGCTCTTTACACCCACAATTACTGCACCATTCGATTCGCATGGCTCTTCCGCACTACCCAAAACTGATCCATATAGCCAGTTGTGTAGGAACTTCCATTTGTTTTATTGGAGCGCTCTAATCACACACCGCTCCCATGTTCCTAAACTCGCGTACTTTTTTCACCCCTTCGCCACCACATTTTCATTTGGAAGCAAAATACTGTTTTCTTCATGCTTACTCTCAGGTCTCTGTTCTAATGCAATTTGTACCCTTTTCTATTTCTCTTTGGAGTCACAAAGTTATTCTATGTCGTTCTCAAATACCATGATGCACTGGGATGTGCATTCTCCTACTCATCCATAACACAGGTCTGCAAAAAAATACTTTTTAAAAATTGTTTTACTTTTGATAACTGATTTTTATGTTATTAGGTGTGCTGATTCCAAAAACGCAATTCATTTTTTTCTATCACGTAAGGTTTTCTCTCAAAACATTTTCCTAGTTTGGAAGAAATAAAGGAAATTGCAGTATTTTGATGTTTCGATTTTCATTTTATCACTCCACAAATACAAACTTTACATTTATATTATAGGTCTAGTAATGATTGAATACATAATTATTTAATTTTCCTCTTGGAGTTACTTGAGATCACTTTTTAACCCTTACGTCAATACCCAGAAAGTTCCACATTATTCAATAACAAGGGTACCCATATTGAATGAAATGGAATTGAGGCAAAGACATATTTTGACATGCAGGTATTTCTGAAGCTATCATATTTCTTGATGCATGACGGTCCATGGATGGTCTTTATCTATTCTTTTATTATAATCTTTCAACCATAGGCAGCCAGCCTTTCTATTCGTTATCAACCCAAAAATACATTGTGTAGAACATTCTAAGACGCCTATTTCATGCATTTGCTGTCCCACACAACAGTGATCTCTTACGCTTTATCATCATATCCTTATCCCACCTGTGGCAGGGGTGGGTCAGTGGGTTCCAGACAGTGGTGGATCCAGGAGAGGGAGCAATTTCTCCCCCCTCAGCGCCTCAATGGGCACATACTTCAACTGATGAATGATTCGCCTTTGTATATGATGAGGCATTTTCACACTGCTATCCCTATTTCTATACTGCCAGTTCAACAGTTGCAGTGCAGTCCACAGTTGGCAAAACCACTGAAGAGAGGGCACTACCTGAGGGGCAGTAGAGCACCTGTTGAATTGCTAGCTAGATTTGTAACAATGGATTCTGAATATTTAAAAATATTTGGAGTGCAGCTATTTGAGGTGCTTCCTCCTGATCCACCCCTGGATCTGCCATTGGGTGCCTTCTTTCCTCTTCACATTACATGACCATAACACACACATCCATTCATCATCATACCCTTTCCCTGCCTATGGCTGGGTCATGTTGCATCTCTCCACTCCATCTCTCATCTCATGTTGTATCTCCCACCAGGTCCCCGTCCACCCCACACACCACCATTTTCTTATGTACAACCTCCACCAACCAGTGCAATAGTGTTTTGTCTGATCTGCCCAACACCAGCTGCCTAGACAGTGACAAATGCTTCTTCCCAGGGGCAGATCCAGAGGGGGGAGCAATGCAGCAATTGCTACCCATCAGCGCCTCAATGGGGTGCAACTAGTGAGGCATTTTTACATTGCTGTCCACATTTCTATACTGCAAGTCCAACAGTTGCTATTAAATCTGTAATTGGCTAAACCACTGAAGATTGGATATTGTGTAAAGGGCAGGAGATGACCTATTGTACTTGCTAGCTAGATTTATAGTAAGGGATTCTGAATATCTAAAAATACTGTATTTGGGGTGCACTTTTTTGAAGTGCTCCCTTTTGATCTGCTGCTGGATCCACCACTGCCCCTTTCCTCTATGAATGGCCAACAACCCTATCATCCTTCCACCACCTATTTCAAGGGCCAAACTATCCTTTCCAAGGGACATTTAGACAACAGTCCACCATAAATAATAGCATACTATTTCTTGGCTTGTATTTACCGTATAAAGACCATCTAACATTAATAAGGTCATAAATACATGATGAGATTAATAATTTCTAAAAATTGAATTTTTTATTAAACTGTACGTGATAGAACATTTTAATTATTTTTCTAGTAATCAGCATCCTTAAAACTGTAAAAAACAATAATTGTTTTGAAGACAATTTTTTCATCGCAGACCTATGTAATCAGAATTACGTATGGATTTAGTGCTGAACCTTGGTGCCCCTCAACCTTCACTTGGAAGCCGTCAGCATTTCCCCAAGTAGTTCTTGTCATGGTTATAGAGACATCAAATATATTCTGATTTAAACCATTGTCCACCCACTTTTCCCTTACCATCTTTCAGGATACCATATAAAGACATAACTGTAAGCTTTCATAAATTTAAGGATATACGTTCAAATAAATTCCTGTTGAGTCTTAGGGGTACTATTGATAGCAGAGGTCACAACGACCATTTTTCTCTCAAGAGCTTTCCACTTTTCATATGGATGTCTTTCGAATATTTTAAGGCAATAACAGAAAATACGTCTCTTATAGGTACCAGTATCCCAAAAATACAACGAACAATGAAAAGAAAATTTTGCTCACATCATTTTCCCCTGGTAGCCTTTGCTGCTCAAACAACTGATTCTCCGAATCCAATACCAGCTCAACGTACGAAATTAGTTGATTTGGAATCTTCACATTGGGTCTATCTGCCTTGTATTCTTCCCAAATTTTTAAAAGTGCCTTTATGAAAGATGAGAGCAATGTAACAAGAATACCAGCAAACAGTCACACAGTCTTCGAACCTACACACCTGTTTAAACATGTCAGGAAAATCATACACATAAGTGGTTCCATTTGATTGAGCTTGAAATCTTTTCTGTTGTAAATAATCTTTGGTTACATAAGGAAAACTAATAGGAAGACCATGATAAGGACCTTGTTTGTTATCCCAGGATTCAAATTTGATCTATTAATTAACAGAAAAAAAAGGTTTAGTTCCAAATTTTCAATTTCATCGTGTTGAAATGACAAAAGAATGTCAATAACAACAACTCACAATGCCAGTTTTTGGATCAGTGACTTCTTTATATAAATTAATATCCAAATAGTAACCACTTTCGTTGGCCAAAAATAAGCGAATGGGAATCGGCTTTCCATTAGGTGTTAATCGAATGGTCATTCGCAATTCAGCCTGTAACACCCGCAGTTTCCATAGGCGTGGGCCATAGCGCAAAACCATTCCTCTAACGCTTTCTTCAATCTGCAGAAAGTAATTATGGGTGTCGATTACGTTAAAAATCACAAATTTGTTAACATAAACTGCAAAATCTCACTTTCGACGAGTCCATGATGACGTTGGGTACAAAGTTCAGAAAAATGTGGTTGCAATCCGTCCTTTTCGACTGAAAATTATTTAAATCAACAAAAAATGACAGATAGTTTACGAGAAGTGCATTATTATTTATCCGTAAATAAAGGTCCGTGGACTTTTACTTGGAAACAAAAACAAAATCAAAATATTGGATGGAATTTCGTGGATGTTTAGGGCCCTTCAACTACAAGGTCCTTAGAGCCCTGTCCACTGCGTAGTTCTAATGCAGAGACCGCACAGACACTACACTAATGCGACGACTTTCGGATATTAGCGGTACCCAGCTTTCCCAAGCGGCCAAACCATTTCCGTACTAGCTGGGATTGCGTTGCTTAATTGCTCCCCCTAAACCTGAAAATTTTGCCTCATCTACTCATTGCATAGTAGAAAGGGTTCTTTTGCATGTACATGTCATCGCACACCACACGGGACCTTGGTTTTACGTCTCATTCAAATGAAGGCGCGCACTCGCAACTTCTCTCTCTCTCTCCCGAAAGAAGGCAACCCTACCTCGACCCGGTATCGGACCTGGAATCATTTGCTCAGAAAATCGAAAACGCCATCAAAGCAGGTCAAAATGTAAATGGTCGATTACATAGAATTTAACTTTAAATCTTTACTGTGCAGCAGTATTTATTTATGGCAAGTCACTTGACATGCAGAGATTAGCATGGGGCCCCCGGGCAAGTGCCGCACAGGCCCATGCGTTAAAGACGGCACTGGCAACCCCTTAAAGGAAAAACCCGGTTGGGGGGAGGGGGGTAATCATTACTTATCACAAAACTAAACTTACACTTGGATGTGAAAATGCCACCTCCAACTCGTCCATGGATTCAAGGAGTAACCGTTCACCTTCATTTTGCAAAAATTCAAATGAGGCTTCTTTGGTTATCAAGTCAGAGTGACGAATAATGGAACGAACAAAAAACCGATAATCGGTCACTTCTTGTCCCTTGGCCACCTTAAATAAAAACAAAGAAAATCAGAAAAACTGCAAGGACAAAAACATGACGAAAACAAGGACGAAAATTTTAAAACGATGATACAAGGGTAACATTTCAATAGCAAACGTCAGAATACCAAAACCAAAATTCGAGTTAGCTGTAGTCAAACCTCCAAATTTCTCCTCCTCTGACAGTGAGTTGCGTTGGACACACAAGTTCTCGTCAGATCACCGAAGTTAAGCAACGCAATCCCACGTTAGTGCCAACATGGGTGGTTGGTAGTGAACGTTGGGTGCTGCTAATTTTCCCTCTCCTACATCAACACCTACATCCTCATCTCCCGCGAGCAGCCTCCAAAGTGTTCGGCCTGTTATGGCTGCTTGGCTTAATTCCAAACCCCTTAGCATACCACATCATCATCACCACCACCATACCAACATCCCGCCTGTGACAGGGTCGGATCTGCGGGTCAATTGAACATGCCCTGACTGGGGGTACCCCAGCCAGGCGTCTGGAACCCGTAGAAATATTGGCCAGGTTGTCTGTGGGGGGATGCTGGCCTACACCCCACGATTTTCCAACACCGCATTATATTACCAAAATAGAAAATTTGGCAGGTAAATTAATGCTTTGTTGGTTATCAATTAGGGCTTGTCGGTTTTGGAAACAGATTTTCAACACCCATTAGTTAACGAAGACTTTAAAACCGGAAAACAGGTTATTTTAATAAAATGTCTGTTTTTGTATAAACCCTAGTTATCATATTGCATGGTGTCCGACAACAGCCCTGATAATTCCAAAAGCTGGTAATGTAATTAATACCTTTGCTTTTCCCAAATACATATATATTTTTTGGTTGGAAGTGGCTAGTGCTTCCAAATCATAGTTTCTCATTCGATTGATTTCTAGCTGAAACGCCAACGCTGGTTCCAAATGACGATAAATGCGATCTTCTTCAAAGTTGTCCCGAGCACGGTAGGTGAAATATTTAGGAAATTGGTGCTAAAAAAACAGTACTCATTAATCGCCTGATTGCTAAATTATTATTTTGTGCTGCCTTGTAATACTCACTTTGAATAATGAGACAAACGTTACTCTACGAATACACGCTTCTTGCAGCAATGCTTGCCTCTCAGAACAAAATTTTGCATATTTAGCACTTAAACTCGCATCCTCAATTTCATCGTCGATTCGGAGGGCAACATTTAGAATATGCATTGGTTCCAATAACTGAAAGTAAATGGATACACACATTAATCCATAAACTGGGTAGAGAAATGCTATACGTTCTTCTCATTAGTCTACTAAACGTCGGGATAATGACCAGAGCCTAAAACAGAAAATTTCGTTGACCTAAAGTTATAAAGTAAAACGTCATCTCGCAATCCACTAATCAATCCTGTTATTGGCAAGGTCGGTATTATTACGTAGCCAACTGCCATCGTGGGCCTAATATTCGCTGGAGTATTTCGCCGAGGAGTGTTCCCTCGATCAACTAACAAACGTTTTACTCCGGATTAAGGGTTCTTTTTCGTGCTGGTGACATCGTGCACACCACCCGGAAGGCGCCTTGGAAGCCCGTTTCTCCCGGTTCTCCCGTTTGCGCCAAACTACCTCGATTCAGGATCGAACCTGGAGCAGCTGACGCTGTAGCACAGGACACAACATCTGCACCACAGAGGTGGAATTACTTATGAGACAAGAACAAAAAGCGAAACAACTAACCCTTCTGCAACCTATGGCAGGGTCAGGTACCCACCTTGTCCCTCTGAAAAGCCACAAGAGTGATTTATTGAACATTGATTTTCCGCAGCCGGTTACCGACAAAACTGCAATTCCTATGCTCATTTATAGTCGGTTTACTGTTCGTTGTTTGTGGTACTCCACCGCCGCCGGGCGGGGGGGGGGCGAGCTTCTATACCTGGGGTTTTGCCTCATCTACCCGTTGTACACCTCAGGGGACTTCGGTTTTACTTCTCATTCGAAGGGGGACGAACTCGGGGCATCTCTCTAGCCCGGTCCAGTATGGGATCTAGAACCACTGATACAGTTAGCCAGCACGTTGCCCCAACCCAACGAGACGGCATCTTATGAGACAAGAACAAAGTTGAAAAATTTATTACGTCTACCAAGGATGCCCTAGAACTTGTATATGTAAGAAACAAGGGCATCATTTATTAGAAATAATAGCACTGAAAAAAATACTGATGCCTGGACCACATCGTGGACTAGAAGCTATAACTGTGGGTAGGTCCAGAGCTAGCTGAACCAAATCACAAGTTAAGACTTAATTATGAAAGAAAATCATACAACTGAGCTCACCTTATCAACTTCTTCGTTTGTATACGTCTTAGAATTAAATCTGTCATGTGGACTGGAACTTTCAGATTCAGAAACTCGTGGAGTTGGTGGAGGAGTCAAATCAAACATATCCATCAGCAGCTCAAAGGAACTTTCAAATGTTATCATAATTAACTCATGGAGATGAAATTAATAATTTCATGCGAACATATACAGGGGAGAATACCTACTTTGCTAAATCTTCAAATTTAGTAAATGCAGCCATTACACCTGTTCGTTGGCAGTTTTCTAGAGATAAAGGCAGTGGCAGCTCAACGACTTGATTTTCCGTGCCCGTCAGACCACAAGCTTTATTATGTGGAATCCTACAAAAAGGAAGAGACATCCATAATATGCTAAAAGGGTGACGGATAATACTAGGTGCCAAATAGTAATATTACCTGTTTGGATGAGAAGAAGGTAATAAAAATTGAAATTGCACTACACACAACCCGTTAACGAGTTCGTGATGTTGCAAGCAAGTTAAATCGTAAGAAATGTAAGCTCTCCGCACATATACCTAGTACAACAGACAGTACTTGATTACTGATCAAATCCAAATTTTCAAAAAGACAAAACGTCCCACACGTACCTCTAATGCCGCTTTTCTCACAATGATGTTGCTATGATAAAAGAAGTCGTGCAAAACGTCAAAGATGGAGGTTTCGGATAGGATCAACTTCTGCAAGTGTAATGAGGACACAAAAAAAGAGCCCTTTGAAGGGCAAGCTGTCTTTAGCTCATGACACCTTTCGGGCAATGGGGATTACCCTCCACCGAGAGGCACTGTTATGTAACATGCACGGGTTTAAAGTGAAATTCATTGAAAGCTGTGCAATGTTTTAGTTCAGATTAGTGAGAATTAGGCAGTAAACCACAGAATGTGCATTTATAACTATTTGCATATATTTGGCATGATTTGCACACTTTTCTCGTTCACCAAAGATCGTCACCGTTTTTGATTTCTACAGCAACAATTTACCATTCCAGAGGAGAATTACTTACACTGCAATCGTCTCATACAAAAGAGATAGCTGCTTACGACGAGGTCAAATGGTCAAATTCAAACAATGGAGCACTAAGGGTTTCCCCTCCCCGCCCGAAAGAAACCACCAGCATTAACCAAGAATTATATTTAAATGTTTGATTGCTTCATGACATTCAAAAGAACAAACAGTTTTAATCCGAACATTGATTATTTAAAAGTATCAATGCCTGCAAGGGTCATTAAAGAATGCTGTTACTGAATTTTAATTTTCAAAGGCAAGTTCAAATTGAAACATTTCCATCTATGCCATTCAAACATTTAAAATTTTTAAACTTGGCACTCTGAAAGGTATTTGTGTGTAAATCAAACCGCTGAAGGAATTATAGAACAATAAACTTACCTGTAAATTTTCAGGACAGAAATTGTGCCCATACATATCGATTGCAGACAGGAAGATGGATTCCATCTGATTGTGTCTTAATTCATAAGCTGGTTGATGTGCAGCGATCAAAACCTATCAATAAAGGCAGAAATATAACACCTCAAATTCCAACTACATTTTTTGGATGATCGCTACATATTTCCCTCACCTGTCTAGAACGCAAAGCTACTTTTGAATTTTCCGCCTTATTTAGCGTGGTTAATTCATTTAAAATGAGAGTCAAGTCATCTGTTAGACCAGGTTCATGGCCACAAAGATGATCCTAATTGTCAAAATTCATTAAAAAAATTGGACGAATAACTATCACAGCAGTCCAAACTGTCCCATGAATAATACAATACACGTCATTGAAATATGTTAAAATATAACTTACAATGAGCATTATGACTAGACAGTTTTTCTTTTGGACATTTGAATGTGAAAAAATATTTGCCACCACTGTAGCCATATCATCTTTATACTTTTCGCGTAGAATTGAAGCACATTTGTCATAATGCCCTATTGTATAAAAGGGTTTGTAATTAATAATATCACTTAAAGAAATATAGAAACTCATAAAAAAGAATCATTCTACTGCTAGCTTACCATGCTGAAATTGGATCTCCACAACTAAATACTGACGAAGGAGTTCCTGCACGACTGCCTTCATTCGCCCTCGGATGCCATTTCGATACCTATGAAAGTCCAGAAATTTATAAACTTCCCCAAACTACTAAACTAGTGAGAAAGAAATCATTACCTCTGAACTAATTGCACAATGCCCTGAGTGGTCATGAAAAAGACATCACGATCTGCTCGCCGTTGTAAAGTGGCTGCATGACTATCGATTACACTAGCAATCTTACAAAAAGTAAAAGTAATTCTTCAATAAACTCTTTCGTAAATTATCTAAATTGAAATGGCGAAATTATCTACCTGCTGACTCGGAAATTGAGCTAATACTGAGGTTATATTACTTGCGTAAGATGCCATCGCTTTCCGAATTTTCTTTTCAACTGATGCAGGTATACGTCCGGATATTGACGAGATAATTTCCTATTGAAAATAACAGAATTTTGATAAAAAGTTAATTATCGAGACAAAGGTAAACTTCAATTAAAACTGCTTTACTTGAAGTTCCAGTAATGGTAAGTTCGGATCACGTAAAGCCTTCATGAATTTGGTCACAACGTCTCGCAACATTGGCATGAAATACGGATCAGGTAAGCAATAACCTGTAAAGTGCATGTTTTTTAAAAAAATATTCCTCTGGAGAAGACGTAAGCTGCTAATAGTATTTAAGGACCTTCCAAAATATTCTCGAGGTTAGCACGCATAACTTGAAATACTTGATTTAACTTATCGCCATGAACTGGTGGACAATCAGAAGGTGGGAATTGACCCATGAAAAGCTGAGTCTGCCAAAGCAAAATTAAAAGCAATTAAGTAGCAAATGATTCACTCATATTGCAAACAATGAGATTCAAAAGTCTACCTGATGAATTCTGCTAGGATTATCTAAAGAAAGTTTTGCTAAAATATTTCCAGCATCGAAAACAGCACCAGGACGTTTTACAAAGTGAACACTACCACAATAAACAAAATCATACAATATTAAACACAACAATTCATGACAACTCTTATTTCGAAACTACAATTTCTAAACTGTATCCAATAAAGACGTGTCATGAATTTACAAACTGGAATTTGCAACCGTTAGGGACAAAAAATTCCCATTTAAAAAAACATGCAATAATATTAAATATTTTTTACCAGCCACTTTCACTGACAGTCAAAGTCATAACCATTTTCATGACTTCAATTTCTGCATAGGCCTGACCTGATTGAACATGGCCACCATCCTCTATGAGAAACCCTAACAACTTCCCAGCAGACGGAGACCTAAAAACATTAACAAAAGTATTTAAAAAAATGTTTTTTAAAATGCTGCTATGTGTGCTGGTTACAGTTCGACTTAATCAAACAATAATAAAATATATAAATGGTCACTAAAGCGACTCGTACACGGTGCAATTTTTGTGGGGTGCAACACAAAAACTGATACACACCACACAGTTGTGCTGTATAAACTGAAGTGCAACTCATGAAAATGGCATGTGCAACTAAGTGTGGTGCCACCTTTTAAGTTGCATGCAACCTTCGAAAATGCATCGTGTAAACTGACAAAAATACGAAGTTGCGCCATCTGAGATCTTTGTGTTACAAGCCACTTTGCAAACACGCCCCTTTTTCAGTCTGTGTGAAGCCGCCCCCATTGAGAAAAATCATATGAAGTGAATTGTTTTGGAGCATTTCCCTCACGTAGTTCGTGTGATAAATTCCCCATTACTCGTCATGGCGCTAGTTTCTTTATCCCGCATTTTCCCCCAACATTTTCTTTCATTTTGTTTACGTCTTCTTTGTTATCACATTATTATCACATATTTTCTGATAATGTAATTTAAGCAAAAACGAAACAAACAAGCAACTTTAAATAGCAGAAAATTCCTGCATGCTTTGAAAGATGACAAAAAAAGTGGCATATACGTTTAAATGTGTTGCATGCAACTTAAATTGTATGTTATGTGTAAAAAAACTTTGCAACTGATTTCTTCACCATGCCACTTTTTGAGTTGCACCAATCAAAAAATTGCATGTTGCATACACCTTTCGTGCTACATGTAAAACGCAACACGCCTCTTTAAGTGGCTCAACTCATGTGCATGCAACAAAAATTGCACCGTATACAAGTAGCTTATTGCCGTCACTTTTAAAAACTGCAAAGAACACAATGACTTAAATAAATTAAATTTCAAATTAAAAGTACTGGCACACAACTGAGCCAAGCAATGTTAAAGTGTATAAAAACAGTCCATGAAACTCGGTAGGCACCATAACATCTAACTGGATGATTGGAAAATAGGTAAACAGGAAGAAAGAATTTGCAGTATACCCCTCTAAATTTTACCTTAAGATTGACGGATCTTTGTCTTTTTCAAACACACAAGTTTGGTTGCCAATAATGATACGGTAACGATCAACTTCCTCTTTCATATATGTGGTATAACTGCTTCCATCAACGGATAATAATAATCCGCCATCACTCAACCGATGAATTTCAACTTCTTTGTAGGAATTGTTCATTGATAAAAAGTAACCAGTAGCCCCAGTTTTCGTAGCCTACATTCAAAATAAAACGTTTGAAATTTACGAACCCAAAACTTCATCAACGATAAATTGCAGATTCAGACCTGAACTTTGTATTTCGTCCCATCTGCAATTAACTCAACATCCACCGTGTTGTGCAGTGTGTTTGCTGGTAATATTTGACCTCTAAATTACCAGAAAAATTTTTTTTCCCGAGCGTTTAATATAATTTACAAATGAATTCGTTAATTCAACAAGTACACTTAACGAACCTTTCTAAGGATGTCTGAAACGTTTGAAAACTATTTAAAATTGATTGATCAGCTACATGTAAAGCACCACAAATTACTCCCAACATTGTATCTGGCTTATCAGACTACAAAGAAGATGAACAACCGCAATTATTGCCAAGAACCATACGTTAATCATAGGAGTTTGCAAATTCCACTTACCTTAACTCTTTCTGCTATCAAAATGTCAAGCCACGCAGTATCGATAGAGTTAACTTGAAAAGACTCAGTTTCCAGAAGAGTAACTAGATATTCCACTGTCGTCCGAAAGTCTCCTCTAATGGATAGCTCCTTTAACGCCACCACCAGATTTCTACAAAAATATTTTAACAATCAACACAAAACCTTGCAACACTCGGAACAAATTAGGTGAAAATCCATGAAACTAACTCTCTAGCAGCCTCTCTATCTTCTCCCCAAGAAAAGCAATGTCCAAACTGAGAATCTGCAAATTCATGAAGACCTCCAGAGGCGGATACGCTGAAATAACCCCACACATTTTTGCTACTTCGAAAATTAAGCTCCTGTACCGTTCCAGAACTAGGTTTAAAGCCTTAAAAAAAAACACAGCATTTAAGTTTATATAGGTTAATCAATAACGGAGGCAAACTCTAGAAGTTATTGTGCCATATGTAGGGTGACCATTCCTGCCGGATTTCAGCTCTGCATTTCGCATGGATACGGCCGAGTTGCCCGCAGAAAAAATGGTCATCCTAGCCACAGGCTATCATTACCTTCATCAGGATTTTCACTTGTTATCCTAGCAGCAATTACATGGCCCCAAGGTCGTGGTTTGTACTTCACATTATCAAAATCTATAGGATTATCACCCCAAGCAGATTCATTATATAGAACTCTAATATCTTTGATGCGATAAAGAGGAATGCCCATTGCAATCTGAAAAAAAATTCAATTAACAAAAGGCAGTGCAGACATGAGTAAAGAAGAGGCGACTAAAGCTAACCTGAAGTTGAGCGGCAGGTAGATTAATATCTGCAATCATCTCTGTACATGGGTGCTCTACCTATGATTTATGAAATTAACAAAGTTTTTATTATCAAAAGGTAGAAAAATATAGAAGGGAGGAGCTCTTTAGGTCCTTTTCAGGAGTGCAGGTCGTCGGAAGCACTCGGGG
The DNA here is from genome assembly GCA_013389805.1 of Trigoniulus corallinus. NCBI lineage: Eukaryota > Metazoa > Arthropoda > Diplopoda > Spirobolida > Trigoniulidae > Trigoniulus > Trigoniulus corallinus. The sequence continues at coordinate 19,337,777 of JAAFCE010001963.1, read as the reverse complement.
CAGGGGGGAAACTGAATCTGACGTGGGAGCAGGTTGTCCATAAAGACATGGTAGTGTATTGGGTGGACGATAGATGGGAGTGGAGTGCTGGAACTCGCAGACCCTACCCTGCCATAGGTGGGATAAGGGTGCGATGACGATGATGATGAAAAAATACTGTAAAAATATATCACACGAAAAGAAATCCAACTGACCTGAAGTCTGGGATTTAATTCCAAAAAGTGAAACTTCCCATCTTCACTAAATAAATATTCCACAGTGCCAGCACTGACATAATCAACCATTTTTGCTAATCGCACGGCAGCCTACATTAAAATAAAAGCTAGTCACTTGTAAATTATTCACATAAAGAAAAGTAAATTATGGAACGAACCATTTCCATTTGCTCGAAAATGTCGATATCGGCTATAACACAGGGAGCCTCTTCAATGATTTTCTGATGTCGTCTCTGAATTGAGCAATCACGACCAAATAGTGAAATGGCGTTCCCGTATTGGTCAGCTAACAGTTGTACTTCTAGATGGCGAGCACCAGTTGCCAATTTCATCACAAAAATTGGCGAACCAGGAACCTCTGCTTGCACCTAAATACAGCATTTATTAAGTATAGGCTCACGAAAGACTTTTACTTTATTAAGAACAGTGGCGGATCCATTAAATATTCAGAATCCCTTAGTATAAATCTAGCTATGAATTACAATAAGTCCTCCACTGCCCCTTAGACAATGTCCTATATTCAGTGTTTTAGCCGACTACAGATTAGAATGGCAGTACAGAAATGGGGATAGCAATGCAACGGGGGGAAGCAACTGCTTCATTGCTTCCTCCTCTGGATCCGCCCTTGATGTAAAAGAAAACTTGCCTGGCGAAAGAGATTTGGAAAATCGTCCATATTGTCCACTTTTCTTATACCTTTGCCACCACCTCCTTCTGAAGCTTTGATCATTACTGGAAATCCAATCTTTTGGGCTGCCTAAAATATCGAGCACCTCGCGAATCTGCTACAACAAATGTAAACAAGCATTATGCAGAGAATTAATTACCTGCAACCCTTCTTCAACGTTCTCAATACACCCTTTCTTGTATAACTCTTCTCCAATTTTTATCTTCCGATTTCTCTGAATGTCATTTTCTTTCCATTCAGCTTTTAGCCCTGTCATGGTAAACGGCAATGTCATGCGATACAAGAGACATATTACAGTCTAATTTTAACTTATCTATTCAATAAACGTACCCGAACCACTCCACGGTAAAGTAGGAACGCCTGCAGTCTGAGCTACGATAGAAGATGCTATTTTGTCACCCATTGCCCACATTGCCTTTGCAGGTGGTCCTTTTTCAAATCAAAATTTAGAATAAAGACCTTTTCAACTATTGATTGTGCGCAGTTAACGAATTACATTCAATTATTTTGCAGCATAATACCGACCTATGAAAGCAATACCATGTTTGTGAAGCAATTCTGGTAACTTCGGATTTTCGGACGCATGTCCCCAGCCAGCCCAAACAGCCTGAAAAGTAATTCCAGCTATTAATCTGACAGACATCACTGCCAGCAGCATTTTCAGACTCATTTTCTTTCTCACCTGCACTTGCATACGCCTTGCAATGTCTAAAATTAGCTCAACATTAGCATAGTTGTTATTATCGGCTCCACCAGGAACTGGGACATAATGATCGGCCATTTTGATATATTCTGTGAGTAGCAAACAAAACCCCAATTGTTAGGCGAAGAATTCTTCTGCTCAAGATCTCCAACTGGAATACAACCTACCAGCATTGGCTTTCAGGTCTTCCGGTGTGACCATAACCACAAATCTGATGGCCTTATCATTCCGAAACATTTCATACGCCCAACGCCGAATTGAGCGCATACACTTGACTGCAGCAATTCCATTGTTGGCAATCAGAACCTGGAAACCAAAATACAAACCATGGTTTAATAAGGTCCAATTACGACAAAAAAGTTACAAGATGACAACAAAGAAAGAAATACTTTATTAATGACTAGCTTCCCATCAAATCGATGCACAAATTCTTCTGGAGTAGCAACAGTGAAATCTTTTTGTTCTCCAAGCCTTTGCTGGTGCATAAGAGTTCCAGTTGACATACTAGGTCTGTAAATAGAACGCAACATCAAACATTTTCTGTTTCTAAAAACAAACCCTAATAATTACCTGCCCCATCCTATCATCATCATAATACCCTTATCCCACCTGCGGCAGGGTCAGGTAAGCGGATTCTAACTAGCTCTGCACTCTTGCCTATCTCCCACCAGGTTCCCGTACACCCCACACTACCATATCCATACGGACAACCTGCTCCCACGTCTGCTTTTGGTCTCCCCCTGCCATGGGTTCTCCCAACCACTTGCATACTAACTCCCTTGCTTTGCCTGTAAGGGTCCCTACGTTCCTTATCTAAGATTCTTGAAGAAAATGCCCTGACAGGGGGCACCCCAGCCAGGCGTCTGTCTGGAATCCGCAGAAATATTGGACGGGTTGCTTGCGGGGGGGGGGGGCAGAATACCGGTCTAACGTAGAGATTAATTAAATAGAGATCGACAGGGAGGCTTACTCGACGACGCCTCAAAAATGGCCCATCGCGGAACTTTCAAAAATGTAATTATCTGGGTACGTCAGCGGTGTAGCGGGGGGGGGGGGGGGGGCAGAGGGGGTATATATGTCCCCGGGCGCCAAAATGAGGCTTATAATGTTACATTATAATAATAGTGTATAGTTCGTACAGTGATAATAGTTCGTCCCCGAGCACAAAATATCCTAGCTACGCCGCTGGGGTAACTGTAAGTAATGGACTGCTATAAATTGTGCTGCAGTAGTTTAGGTACCGTGCACCTGTTCAAAACTACTTTAACTAGATTCGGCTGAAACTGCACTATCGTTGCGAGCATAAATTCATAAAGTTAGAATTAAAGACCACATTATCACTCAAAAAACTTCAAATGCATGTAGCAGAAGTGAATAGCGTATAAGAATCCACATCGTGCGAACTAATAAGGACCTTTAAAAAAGTCGCCCATGATACCACAACCCCAACTTCAAAATCGAGCAGTTTCTACTGAACGATAGTTCGATCTACATTTCAAAATGCACGTACCTCGGATTGAAGACATTAAATAAGAGCAGAAAACTCACTCATTGTGCCAGTTCCCCAGATAAATATGTATCCGATTAATAAGTTCAAAATAAAACGAAAATACGCCTAACGAACATGCCAACAAGCAATTACTGAACCGTTCACGTACTGTATGGAATATCACACAACCTTAAATTACCGAAATTGGAAATGTTTAACGACTGACCTATACAACAATGATAACAAACCCTTCTCTCCTCAACCAGAGCATCACGAGTTACACAAGGGGCTTAAGATTTCTAGGGCACGATATAAAACATTAACATATACTTCGCACTCCATTCCGTCAACATCCGGGGCAAACACATTCCTGACTATTTGAACACACTACGGGCCGAATCACATATTACGATCATTAAAATATTTCAGAAATAAGAAGAAAGATATATTTCAACGTTTCTAACGAAATCAAGAAGAAATACTAGTCAGTGTATACAAAAATATTTGCAAAACAGCAGCTTCGTTGTTAGATTACGCAAAAGACGTAATTTATGAACGATCCCTATATTGTCTTTTTACTCTTTCTGAATACAGTATTTGAAAACATAATCACTTGAAAATAGTTGGCGGGGGTCTAGGTTGACCAAAAAATAAATCATCATGACGCCCTTGGAATCGATACCGTCCAGCGTGTGCCATATCTGTGGTAATTAAGTTGAACTACCAACTCGTAACCCTTATCGTATATTCCACTGCATGCACTTAGAAATGTCACAGAGGCCACTTGCAGTTGCAGAGTTGAGGAAGGAGTAATGTTAAAATTGTCAATTAAAACAATTTCCTTCGTGTCAGTGAAGGCTAGAAGTGGTTTCAACCTCTCCGGCATGTTGTAAGGGGTATTAGCAAAACAGGCCTCGGTTACCTTGCCCTAAAGCAAGGCGCAAAATGAGACGCAGGTGGCGAAGGTGACGCAGGGTGTAGCACCCCTGCGAAACTCTGCTAGCAGGCAATCACCGCACATTGAAGCGCAGTTTTTCACCATGCTTGCATCAAATACAAGAGAACTTCTCTGCTTCGCACCGCGTTTTGTTGTTGTCACACCAACTTCACGCAGGAAACTGCGGCATTGGCAATGCGCTTCGCAGGGTCACATGGCGCAGGCACTGAGTCACGTCACCCTGCGACTTAACATGCGCAACTACATACTATCATGTGAGCTACAGAAATTTAGTGTCACCCTGCGTCACCCGCGGAGACTGCGTCTCATTTTGCGCTGGGCCTAAGACCGGCGCTGCTCTTATCCATATAGAATACCGGGCCTAACCATTGCCCTGAAGTGGCGTTGCTAGGGTTGGCGTCACCCGGCGCGGTGACACCATGGTGTCACCCCCTCTCCCGAAAAAAAACCGCTTCTTCTGCTTTGGTGTCACTCCATTTCTCATGGTGTGAGTGGTGTCACCCGGTGCGGCCCGCACCCCCTAGTGACGCCACTGCTGCCCTGTAAAAGTTCCCTTTCAATTTGATTGGGATCCTCCTATCATACAGAACTCTACTTGGCTGTCACCACTTCAATATCGTCATACTATATGTGGGATCTACAATTTATAGAGCCACACCTCCATCGCCCGCCCCTCATGCCCTTATGATGTTGTGTGTTGGTGTTTTAGGGCCCTTTAACTACAATGGTTATTACAGCCACGTCCACAGCGTGGTTCTAATACAAAATCTTCCACAGACACTACGCTGTTACGACAATTTGGGTATTAACAGCACTTAGTGTTCCCAAGCGGTCACCCACACCCTTATACCGCCTATGGTAGGGTTCGGGCTGCGGGTTCTATCCTCCACTATCACCTTTCCCACACTAGGCTCCCCCGTCCACTCCCACTGCCGCCATGGTCCATCACAGAACCTGTTCTCACGTCTGCTTAGGTCTTCCCCGGCCCCTTGTGCCGCCTACGACCTTCATTCCCATGATGGACCTAATTGGCTCCTCTTCCTCCTTCTCCTCACACGTCCATAACACCTCAATATATTTTCCACTCATCTTTTCGGTGATGTTCCCTACTCCCAAGCTACCCCTAACAAAGTTTCATCATCTCACCCTTATCCCGTCTGACGCAGGGTCAGGTCTGCGGGTTCTAATCCTCCACTCCTGCCTATCTCCCGCCAGACTCCCATCCACACCGCACGTTACCATGTCTTTTTGTACAACCTGCCCCTGATGCATCCGACCACATGCATTCCCATAATGAACCTAATAAGCTCCTCCCCTTTTCTCGTCACATGATCAATACCACCTGAACCCCTTACGAAGTTTAAAATCAGTAGAAGAGAAAAATGAAGCTTAAAAACATTCTTGTATCAAGCAGAGCGACTCCGTAATAGAGTGCCCCAGAGGTGCGAGACTGACCCGGAAATCACCTGTGAGGAATCAAACAATGTATTCAGCCAGAAAAGAAACAATTGGAGGAGAAAGTAAAATAGCAATAGTGAAGACGATAAAATAGATGGAAAGAGCTCTTCTACAACTACAGCCCCTTTTTCCGTGTATGACAGGAACAGCAGTCCATTTGTTGCTCCAATAGGGCACATGGGCGAGGGAGCGGCGAGTTGCGTTGGACACATCAGTTCTCGTCTGATCACTGAAGTTAAGCAACGCAAGCCCAGTTAGTACTGACAAGGGTGGTCGCTCGGGAAAGCTGGGTACTGCTAATACCCAATAATCGTCGCATTAGTGTAGTGTCTGTGCAGTCTCTGCATCAGAACTATACAGTGGACGGGTCTCTAATGACCTTGTAGTTGATGGGACCTTAAACTCCAACAAACAAACACATGGGCAACATGCTCCGACCCGACCTGTTCTTTGGGGTATTCCACCGATGGGAAGAGACAAGCTCCTGCATTTGAAAATTTTGCCAAACTACATATTCTATGATGTAAGAGATCTTTTGTGTGCAGGTGACGTCATACACATCAAAATAACTCCCCCCCCCCAGCCTACGACCTATACAGGGTGTATTTTTTAAAGTAACCAATGCCTTTTTTGAAAAAAAAAATCTATGAGACATGGGATAAAATGGTTAGGAAAAAGTTATAGTTGATGGAGGGGAACATTCACTTCGTAAAACAGTTCAGAAATTTTGGCTGTAGTATTTTCAGGACAATGTACAGTTACATTTTTTTTCAATAAATAGGGGTAGTTTTAATTAACGCATCGCATAGCTCTAAAAATTATGGAATTTTGATATAGCATGTTCCTATACCTAAAATTAAAAATACACCTTCAAAACTGCATAAATGAGTGTGCACCAATCGCCCTGGGCTACAGGATGTTGTCTCAGGTATGGAGCTCAGGAAATTGTCGCTCTTAACCGCTCCAAGTTAGCTAGTTGGATTTTGTCTCGGGTATACCGCTCAGCAAATTGTCGCTCTTAGCAGCTCCAACTAGCTAACTTTGAGCACAAGCCAAGGTGCCACGATCCACGGTAGTTCAATGCTAGCTAGTTGGAGCGTCCAAGAGCGACAATTTGCTGAACTCCATACCTGAGACAACATCCTGTACCCTTGCTTATTAATGCAGTTTTGAAGATGTATTTTTAATTTTAGGTATAGGAACATGATATATCAAAATTTCACATTTTTTAGAGCTATGCGATGCGACAATTAAAACTACCCCTATCTATTGAAAAAATGTAACTTTGCATTGTCCTGAAAAAACTACTGCCAAAATTTCTGAACTGTTTCAGGAAGTGAATATCCCCCTCCATCAACTATAACTTTTTCCTAACCATTTTATCCCATATCTCATAGAGTTCTTAAAAAAGGCATTGGTTACTTTAAAAAAAAATACACCCTGTATATGGGTTTCACAGAATACTACTGAGGTCAACGTCCTTCGGAGCACGTTTCAGGTAACGGGACATCATAGACGCGGGTTATTGCTTTGGACACACCAGTGCTCGTCGGATCACTGAAGTTTGGCAACTAACTCCAGCTTGTACTAACATGGGTGGCTGCTTGGGAAAAATAGGTACCGCCAATACCCAAAAATCGTCGCATTAATGTAGTGTCTGTGCAGTCTCTGCATTAGAATTACGTAGTGGACGGGGTTCTAATGACCTTGTAGATCAGGGGCCCCAAAATACCAACGAAACAAAAAAGGGACATCGTATGAACAACATGGGCCACGGAGGGAGAGGAAAAAAAGAGAGAATTGGTAACATTCTCAGGTGTAGGAGTTTGTCCTCTAGAGTCGATGGAGAAATTCCCAATTAAGAAAACTAGGTCGTCAGTAACAAAGCATAGGGATTGAAGCATTAGGTTAGCAGCCGGCTGCGTGAAAAAACAGTCAAGCGTACCAGAACCTCTATCATTCGAAAGAACCAAACCGCTTCGGCTCAGAGTTGAACCTGGACCATTGGAACCACTATAGTTCACCGAAGCGGGTCGACAATGATTTAAAGAAATCGGAACTTCAGTATTACCTAAGACTGCCAATTTCTGCAGTTAAGTACATCCTGTCTGTGTGAGTGACGTTCGAAGAGGATCGTGGTCGTGCCATTTTGGAAGAATCTCCACTTTGAACTTCCTTTTTTCGGGAGGACACTTCAGGAGTAGTAGTAACCAAATTTTCACAACTGGAACTTCTTTTATCAGAAAAATCCGAAACGAATATACCAGGAGGAAATTTGCTGGAAGATTCCATTGATGAATTAGACCAGACACTGGAGACACACTATTTCTTAGGACAAGGTACAATAACTTCTCAAATTCCACAAGATGGTAGCGGCTTCACTGGTTACAAATTATAGTTCATGGTAAGGTCAAAATAATTTTGGCAACGTATCCGTTCCAGACTGCTTCAAGTACTCAACTACGCCTTTCAACTAAGAAGAGAACTTGAATGTGCTGAAATGAGCTTGTTGTTCCCAATTTACATCTAACAACAAGAAGGCTGGTTCCTGCTTGAGAACTGTGACATGGTACCCTCCAGTCGAGTGGTCGTCATCTATGTCCTAGTTTACGTCAAGAATTATGATATTTTTTTGTGTCCGAAAATGAGGGAGAGCTGGAAGAAAACTGACTCAAATTCTAGTTCAGTAGCATAAAGGTAAAATGTGCTTCTGACGACAGCAAGTTTTCACCTGTAGGTCAAGTGGAAGTTACTGATCAAGTTTTCCCCTAAGGCTTAGGAGCACAAACAGGTAAACAATCCCCTCCTCCTTCCCCACCCCTACGTCTCAGATGATGAGGATCAAACGTAGTAAAAGTTACCACAGCAACCAAAAACATACCCTGGGGGATACTATTTCGGAGTCCGACATCAAACGTTATTATCTCATCGTTTCTAATCAACGGATCACCTGAGATGGGAAACGTAAACAGAGCATTCCAGAAACTTCCGGTTACATCCGTCTAGAATACATATCGTATGTTGTGCACGTACAGTGAAGGGAACATCAACGAGTCACGTGACACAACATGTGTTAATAACTTCATAACGTGTAGCATGTAAATGATAATATTTGAACAGTAGGAAAAAGCCACCAAGGACACCAGTGGACACCAAGGACGAGAACAATGAAGTGCTCAAGTACACACAATCATCTTCATGCCCTTGTCCCGCCCGTTGTAGGGTAAGTCTGCTTTTTTTTTTCGTTGGTGTTTTAAGGTCCTTCAACTACAACGTTAATTAGAGCCCCGTCCACCATGTAGTTCAAATGCAGAGACCGCACAGACACTACGCTGATGCGACGATTTTTGGGTATCGTAGTATTTCCAAAACCGACATTAAATATAAAAAAATAACTACGAAATTATTACCAAATTACTGGCATTGTAAAATGGCAGGAACGACGAACGGTAAATCATCACCATTCCCTCTTCCAGCCTGTGGAAGGGCTGTTGGTACCGGAAAAACACGGGCGAACGGATGAACGATATTTTCACGCAGTAGACTGCGGAATTAGTGATGACCACACCGTCTGAATGACCACAAGGTGGCTGGTTGCCGATCAAAACTGCAACAACCCCTATGCATATTTATAATCAGTCTACTGCTCGTTGGGAAATTCCACCGCAGGCAGGGGGGGACGAGCTCCTACACCTGAAAATTTTGACTCATCTAGCCTACATGGTGCATAGTTGAGGGTTCCTTTACGTGCAAATGCCATCGCACACCACACAGGACCTCGGGTTTACTTTTCCTCCGAAGGAAGGCACACTTGGAGTCTCTCTCTCTCCTTCAGTCCAGTATCGAACCTAGAACCAGTGACGCAATTACTGTGAATATATCACCCACAGCGCCACCGAGGCGGGTACTATGCAACGGGTAGATTAAGCTAAAATTTCCAGATGTAGGAGCTCACCCCCGGGCGTCGGTAGGGTGTTCCAGCGAACAGCAGACCGGCGATAAATAAGCATAGGGAGTCGGTTGGTTGTTGGTTGGTATTGGTGTTTTAAGGCCCTTCAACTACAAAGGTCATTAGAGCCCCTTCAACTACAAAGGTCATTAGAGCCCCTTCAACTACAAAGGTCATTAGAGCCCCGTCCACAGCATAGTTCTTATGCAGAGACTGCACAGACACTACACAAATGCGACGATTTTTGGGTATTAGCAGTACCCAGCTTTCCCAAGCGACCATCCATGTCAGTACTAGCAGGGGTTGCGTTGCTTAACTTCAATGATCAGACGAGAACTGGTGTGTCCAACGCAATAAGACGCTCTCCGTTTCTTTCGGGCGAGAGAGGTCCCGTGTGGTGTACGATGGCATTTAAACGTAAAACAACCCTCTCTACTATGCAACGGGTAGATGAAGCAAAATTCGCAGGTGAGATGGCCCGCTGGCGTCGGCGGAGAACCCTAACGTAGCCCTCAGGGTAGGGGGTGCATTTCGAACATTGTTTCGGGGCTCATGCCTATTGTCATTTTACTATCATTTACAAAGTACCTGAGGGGCTTATTGCGTTGGACACACCAGTTCCCGTCTGATCACTGAAGTTGAGCAGCGCAACCCCAGCTAGTAATGACATGGGTGGCTGCTTGGGAAAACTGGGTACTGCTAATACCCAAAAAATCGTCGCATTAGTGTAGTGTCTGTGCAGTCTTTGCATTCGAACTATATAGTGGACGGGGCTCTAATGACCTTGTAGTTGAAGGGCCCTAAAACACCAACAAACAACAACAAATGCGTCAGCAGTTCTATGTTCGGTACTGAACATAGGCGGGTTGACGAGAGACAAGCCGGGAGTGCGCCTCCATTCGGATGAGAAATACGACCGAGGTCACGTGTGGTGCACGATGGTATTATTTGCACGTACAAGAATCCACTCTACTATGAAATGGGTGGATGAGGCAAAATTCCCAGGTGCAGGAGCTCGCCCCCTGGCGTCGGTGGAGCGTCCCAGCGAACAGTAGACTTCCGATAAATAAACATTGGGGTAGCAGATTTGGTTAGCAGCCCGCTAGGGAATCCCGATCCATTCAGTGGGACGAGATGGGTACCCGACACTGCTATAGGCAGGAAAAGGGGTTAGGAATTTTTTTTGTCATGGTTTCTGTCACTGCTTTTTTGTCACAGTTAGAATGGGTGCTGAGGGTCCTGGTAACATGACACACCGAACCAATGATTTGAATGGGTTGTTGTTGTTTGTTGGTGTTTTAGAGCCCTTCAACTACAAGGTCATTAGAGCCCCGTCCACTGTGTAGTTCTGATGCAGAGACTGCACAGACACTACACTAATGCGACGATTTTTGGATACTAGCGGTACCCAGTTTTCCAAAGCGGCCACCCATATCAGTACTAGCTGGGGTTGCGCTGCTTAACTTCAGTCATGAGACGAGAACTGGTGTGTCCAACGCAATTCGCCGCTCCCGATTTGAATGGGGATTAACGCTTTAAGTTTTTTAGCTCAACATCATCACCATACCCTTATTCCGTCTGCAGCAGGGTCGGGTCAGCGGGTTCTAGCCCTCCACTCCCCCTATCTCACACCAGGTCCCCGTCCACCCGACGAACACTACCACATAATTACGGACATCCTGCTCCCACATCTGTTACGGTCTCCCCCTGCCCTGGGTGCTTCCAAACACCTGCATTCCTGAAATGGACCTAATGAGCTCCTCCTCCCCTCCTTTCATTACGTGTCCATACCAACTCAACCTATTCTCCCTCATTTTTTTCGGCAATGTCCACCATCCCCAGGTACCTTTAATATACTCACATTCCTAATTTATCAGCTCTCGACACCCCTCTCATGTACCGTACATCATTTGCATCTCGGCTACTTGCATTCTATTAACTTGGCTCTTACTCACCGCCCAAAACTGATCCATATAGCAAAGCTGGCCTAAACACTGCCCTGTAAAACTTCCTTTTCAACGTGATAGGGACCCTCCTATCACACAAGACTCCACTCGCTTGTCTCCACTTCAACCATCCCCCACTGATTCTATGGGCTCACATCATAGTATCTCCCCGTTGCTCTGGAACGTTGATCCAGAGTACTTTATCTCTTGCACCTTTTTCACCAGTTCGCCCTTAGAAAGTACGTCCCTGTTATTTTCCTGTCCTTCCCAATTGGAAGCTAAATACTCTGTCTTCTTCATGTTTATCTTTAGCCCTCCCGCTCTCTTCTATCGCTCCTCTAATATCGATTAGGCCCTTCTCTACTTGTTCTCTGCAGTCACTGTGGGCCCATTCTCCTACTCCCGTCAGCAGCTCGTCCATAACCAGAATGGAAAGGTAAGGCAGCGCTGAACCTTGGTGCAACGCAACTTTCACTGGGAAGCCGCCAGTATTTCCCCAAGATGTCCTTATCCTGGCTATGGAACCATCATACATATACTTAACTATTCGAATAAACCCTTCTTCTACCCCCACCCCCCACGCATTTCGTAATACCTCCCAAACTACATGTCGTGGAACCCTGTCATTAGCCTTCTCCAACCTGTACAAGAATTAAAAAAAATAGTTTCATTGAAGCGTCTTTATTTGCCAAAATTGCAGACATCTTCGACGACAGATCAGCAACAAGGTGATTATCACCTGATCGTATCAGCTGTTCTGAACATCACTTTATTTTGAAAGTTTTGGTATCTTGCCAAATGGCAATGAACGTCATGGATAAAAGCAACTCCTAACTATTTGTCTGTCCAATAAACGTCACGGATAGCGTGTTAAAAACTTTGAAACTAAGTGGTAACATCTACCACCTCAAACAGATGACAAACTCATTTCAGCTACGGGCCATTTTTCTAACAAGTTCACGCGAGCCGCTAGGCATTCCACTTATTTTGTTTTTTAACGAATAAAGAGTCCCCCAAGGAATACTAGGTCAACGATAAACAAGCACAGTGATTGCATGTGTTGCGCTGGTGTTCTAGGGCTCTTCAATTACAGTAGTCATTACAGCCCCGTCCACTGCGTAGTTCGAATGCAGGAACTACAGTTGCTGTCCAATCCAGTCGGCTAAATCACTGAGATAGGACACTGTCTGAGAGGCAGCAGAAGAACTATTGTAACTGCTAACTAGATGTATACCAAAGGATTCTGAATATTTAAAAATATTTGGGGCACACATTTTGAAGTTCTCCACCCTTGGATCTGCCATTGGTTATAGCTCTCCAATCCTGCCTAGCTCCAAACTAGTCCCAAGTTTGTTTTGATTCTCCCCTACCCTTCTTCTTGCCTCTTCACGATACAAGGCCATACCACAGGCATCCATTCATCATCATACCCTTTCCCTGCCTGTGGCAGGGTTACGTTTGTGGGTTGCATCCCTCCACTCCCAACTATCTACCACCAGGTCCCCATTCACCCCATAAACTACTGCACCAACGTCTGCTTTTGGTCTTCTCCTACCTTGGGTGCTCCCACCTGCATTCTCATAACGTACCTAATGAGCTCCTCCCCTGCTTCTTTGGATATTAATTCCAGATCAATATACCCTCCCTTATTCTTTTCCACGCTGACCATCACCCACAAGCTACATCTAATATACTTATCCCCAATTCCATCAGCTATCAAAATCCCACTCATGCACTGTATCATTCGCATCTCAGCTACTTGCATTCTATTTATGTGGTTGTTCCTTTAATACTAATAAATTATTCTTACTGATGAAAATTAAGTATTAAAGCATTATTTATTCAATAATTTGCATTTATTTCAATATTTTTATATGAAAAACTGTATTTATCTACATTAATTTTGCAAAATAGACTATTGGGTACCTGGGTATTGAACAACGCCAAAATCAACTTCAAAGCCAATTTAAACCAAATAGTTAAGTTATTATTACCAAAAACTGAGATGAATCAACTCATAAAAAATGAAAGTATGGGGAATCGGCATTATAGAACAATAGGGAGATTGAGCGTACAGTTACCGATAACCATTTGACCCATAAGCAGACGAAATTTAAGGTGCGCATGCTCCACAAATAAAATTTATTGTTCGGAGCATGCGTAACTTAAGTGTCGTCTGCTTATGGGACAAATGGTTATCGGTAACTGTACGCTCAATCTCCCTAATATCTGTTTTCAAAATAAAGTTATTTCAACTCAAAGTCAAAATGGATACCCGGGTACCCGGGTATGGACATAAGGGTTAAACGTCATGTGACGTCATTTGATTGTCCGCATCAACCAGTAATTCTACTGCTACCATGGTGCTATTTTTTTTAAAGATGACGTTTATCCATGTTTGGGCATGCGCAGAACAAAAATGTGAACAACTGATGTGAGCAACTCCACACACGCTCACTTCGGACTGACGTCAGTCCGAACTGACACACCGATGTGATAAAATTTCTTCACACTGTCAGTTAAAATTTTTGGCGTGAGCAAAAACTTTTTTTTGTGCACACAACAAACTGACCTAAAACACCTAACCAAAAATTTTAACTGACGGTGGGAAGAAATTTTATCACATCGGTGTGTCAGTTCGGACTGACGTCAGTCCGAAGTGAGCGTGTGTGGGGTTGCTCACATCAGTTCACAGTTTTTGTTCTGCGCATGCCCAAACATGGATAGAACGTCATCTTTAAAAAATTGCACCATGGTAACGGTAGAATCTGGGTCGGATCCAGGATTTTCGTCGGGGGCGGGGGGGGGAGTTAAGCCAGAGTCAGCGATTGGAAACGCAATTTTCTTTTGTCAGTGTAAATGTCGACCCAAAATTTAGGGGGGGGGGAGTTGCAACCCCAAGAACCAGGCCTTGGATCCGCCCCTGGGTAGAATTACTGGTTGATGCGGACAATCGAATGACGTCGCATGACGTTTAACGAAAAGGAACATAAGTGTGTGACACACCAAACTGATCGTGTGTGTGCAATTCATTCCTTCACACCAAACTGAACACATCGATGTGCTCACACAGAACTGATCGTGTGTGGGGGGCCTTCAGGGCCCTTCAACTACAAGGTCATTAGAGCCCCGTCCACTGCGTAGTTCTAATGCAGAGACCGCACAGACACTACACTAATGCGAGGACTTTTGGATATTAGCGGTACCCGGTTTTCCCGGCAACCACCCATGTCAGTACTAGATGGGGTTGCGTTGATTAACTTCAGTGATCAGACGAGAACTGGTGTGTCACGCGGAAGAGCCGCTTCCGTACTATCTGGGGTTACGTTGCGCATCGGTGGAGGAAAACAGAGGTTGCAGTATTAGTTTGACAGCCGGCTGAGGAAAACTACCAGCAGATCTCCCATGTGTACCATTGGATCAAAACTGGGTACCCCATTTTGCCTAGGCTGGATCCACAGCCACACTAACGGAACAATTACATCATACAAAGAAATGACCCCGTCTGTTGGGGTGCAGATTCACCAATAAGCGGGTGATAGTGATCTGTATGGCGATGTTACCGATATGACAAGTCTGTAAATCTCTGCTAAGTCTGACAGATTATCTGGAATTTTATCTCTCTACAGCGATCCAAAACAAAAGAAATGTTCATTAAGCAATATTGTTATGCTTTACACAACTGATAATCAACGTCAGTGTTTTCACTACAGAAGACAATTCTCCGACGCCGACGTGGAGGCACCCACACTTTGGAATTTGGCTGATCTACACTGGTGTCTCGATAACCTGACTCACAACAATCAGGGTTTCCAATAATCCGAGCTTTTTATTACCAATTTATAAACAGATGTTTTCGTATATGTCACTACGTCAAAGGTGGGTATCTGACAGCATTAAGCTTTTTCACAGACTGTTGAAATTAGCGTGCGAGGGTACTCCAGGATCCAGCTTATCCCTAGCAGACAGTAGGGGGAGAAAGGATCACCCTTTCAAACTGAAGGAGGTTGGGGCACGAACAGACTCGTATTGCTGTTCTTTTCTTCCAAAGGTCATTCAGCAATGGAATTCTCTCAGTGAGGATAAGGTGAGGATGTTTCTGTAAGAAGGTGCCATTATAGCAGATATGCATTATTTGGCAGAATAGATGTTTTGCTTCAGGTTCCTTTGGGGTTCAATGGGTTATAAATTAGGAATGAGAGTCATTCTCTACACTGCCAATTTGATGTATCAGGGCTTCTTGCAGTGTATTCAATTAGAATTATGAGGGCTACTTTTTTCAAGGTCCGTTCGGGTGCAAAATGGAAACCACAGTGAAAATTCGAAGTGTTTCATTTGGAACATGTAGGTACACATTCCAGCAATTTCTCTAGATAGTCACCTCACCGACTAAGACATTTGTCCTAGCGTGGTAGCAACTTTCCGATACCCTTGTCATTGAAGGTAGCCGCCAGCCTTTCAGCCAACTCGGTACACTGGTCTGCAGCTTGTCTGAATGAAACTTCTGTCCTCCTAGCCAGCGTTTCATGTTAGCAAAGAGATGGAAGTCGGAGGGAGCAAAGTCCCGGCTGTATGGTGGGTGCTGAAACACTAGCTAGGAGGACAGAAGTTTGACTCAGACGAGCTGCAGACCAGTGTACAGAGTTGGCTTAAAGGACTGGCGGCTACCTTCAAAGACAAAGGCATAGGAAAGTTGCTACCACGCTAGGACAAACGTCTCAGTGGGTGAGGTGACTATCTAGAGAAATAGCCGGAATGTGTACCTACATGTTCCAAATAAAACACTTTGGATTTTCACTGGGGTTTTCATTTTACAACCGATCGGACCTTAAAAAATAGCCCTCGTAGATACGTTCCACTTACATTCAAAGCAATTCCTAACTTTTCCCGCCTATGGAAGGGTTGGGTACCCATTTGCCCCTCTGAATGAACACAAATGGTGCTATACTGGACACTGCTTTTCCGCAGCCGGTTGCCGACCAAAGCTGCAAACCCTAGGCTAATTTATTGTAGATCTACACCTCGATGGGGCACTCCACCGACGCTAGTGGAGTGAGCTCCCACACCATGAAAGTTTGCCTCATCTACCAGTTTAATATAGTAGAAAGGGTTATTTCACGAGACACTATACTAATACGACTATTACTACGGATTAGCAGTACTCGGTTTTCCCAAGCGATCACCCATGTTAGTACTAGCTGAGGCTGCGTTGCTTAATTTCAATGATCAGACGAGAACTGGTGTGTCCAACGCTCCCTATAATAGTTCCATACTCGAAATAATCCATTCATAAGTAATTCACAAACCCAAGATCCTGACAGAACTAAACACCACAGAATATTACCCTAAAATTACTGAAAACAACAACAAAAAGTAGAAATTCCATTAAAATAAAACCACCTCATCTAAATCAGACCATGAAAAGCGTCAGAAGGTAGCCTTCAATACCTCCCGGAGATAGCCCAATTAACTCCAGTCATCTCAAGCCTTCATCACTGACGTCATGGTTAACGTAATATTACCTTCTAAAAATGGTCATGGTGACACTAGAAAAACCTAACACTCAAAACGGGTCCACAATTTTATCTTAAAGTCCAGGAAAACCGCGAGAAGAAGTACCCTTGGTACTTCAAACAAACAGTGATTTCGGTAACAATCAAACTAATTTGAAGAAGTAAAATAAAAAACCTACATATTGGACACAACAGACTCATGTCCTTCAAGATGACAATGAGAAGTAGAAGGGATGCGGCAGCACCACCCACTCTCCTCAGAGAACCAGAATTGAATTCGGTCAGTCCTTCCCGATAGAAAGACAGATTAGACAATTCATTTGACTCGTTGGACTCATTTGGAGCACAACAAACCCTTAAGGTCTTTTGAAGTGCAGCACCCAGAAATCGCCGTATTAGTGTAGTGTCTGTGCTGTCTCTACTGAGTATAAGTGGGGCTTTGATGACCTTGTAGTTGAAGGGCCCTAAAACACCAACAAAGCTATTCAGCAGGCTGCTTCCAGCGTGGGATAACACATGGTTATAGACGACGGAAAGAGAAAAAAGAAACTGGCTGACACACAATTCTGATCATCATCATACCCTTAGCCCGCCTGTGGCAGGGTCAGGTGTGGGGGTTCTAGCTCTTCACCCCCGCCTATTTCCCAACACTACTACATATATTTACATACAACCAGCTCTCACGTCTGCTTTGGTCTTCCCAGTCCGTCCTGGGTGCTTCCAACCATCTCCATTCCTGTAATAGACCTTACAAGGTATTCCTCCCCTCTTCTCATTACATGTCCATACCACCTCATTTTTCTCTCCATCATATTTTCCGCGATGTCTTCACCCTCAAGCTACCTGTAATATACTTGTTCCTAATTCTATCAGCTCTCGATACCCCACTCATCTACGACAGCATTGGCATCTTGTGGCTCTTCTTCACTGCCCAAGGAGCGGCGAGTTGCGTTGGACACACCAGTTCTCGTCTGATCACTGAAGTTAAGCAACGCAAGCCCAGTTAGTACTGACATGGGTGGTCGCTCGGGAAAGCTGGGTACTGCTAATACCCAATAATCGTCGCATTGGTGTAGTGTCTGTGCAGTCTATGCATTAGAACTACGCAGTGGACGGGTCTCTAATGACCTTGTAGTTGACGGGACCCTAAACACCAACAAACAACAACAACAACAAAAAAATTCACTGCCCAACACCTTGCTGGCCTAACCACTCCCCAGTGAAAGTTACTTTTCAACGTCATTGGGGCCACGCAGGACTCTACTTACACTTCTGACGCAGTCAGTCTTGATGTGAGAACTCACGTCGTGCATAGTTCGAGTCACACATCGCACATCTACAGATGCTAGCTAATACACACACTAGGAAACTCCTAACCAGCATAGGCCTGGCAGGGTCAGGAACCCATCTTGTCCCTCTGAATGGACACAAGGATGATATATTGAACAGTGTTTTTTCGCAGCCGGTTGCCAACCAAAGTTGCAACCCCTATGTTGATTTATCGTCCGTCTACGGCTCGTTTGGGGCATTCCACCGACACCAGGGGGAGAGCTCCTACACCTGAAAATTTTGCCTATCTACCCGCTGCATAGTAGAGAGGGTTCTTTTACGTGCAAATCACTTCGTACACCACATGGGTCCTTGGTTTTACTTTTCATCTGAAGGTAAGTGCACTAAAGGCATCTGTTGTGTCAAAAGGAGCAAACCTCCCTCGGTCTAATATCGAAACTAGAATTAGTGATGCAGTTACTGAGCACGCTACCCATGTAGATCTGTGATATCATTTGGCAGCCAGCGTACTACGCCTGGCACACATGAGCGTTCTGTGCACCACTTGGGAGCATAAGCAGCTTTCAAACATAAATAAAAGTAAATTATTATTAATAATGAATAAAGTTTATGAAGTTTTAATAATGAATAAAGGGTCAGGTCTGTGGGTTCTAGCCCTCCACTCCCACCTATCTCCCACCAGGTCCCCATCCACCACACACACCACCATATTCTTACAGACAACATGCTCCCACGTCTGCCTTTTTAAAGTAGCAAATGGAGAACAAAGCATCTCTTAACCCTTTTCCCTCTTATGGCAGGGTCGGGTACCCATCTTGTCACTCTGATTGGCTCCCTATAGTGATCAGTGTTTTTCCACAGCCAGTTGCCAACCAAAACTGCAATCCGTATGCTTATTTATTGGCGGGTCCAACCCCTACTATTCCACCGGGTTGGCTATTCCAACCCCTAGACTCGTCCATCTGAAAATTATGCCGAACTCCATGCAGTGCGGATTCTTTAACGTGTAGGTGTCAATGCAAATACATCTGACGAAAGACGCACTGGGTGTCTCTCCCTCTCTCGCCCGAAAGAAGCTAAACCACCTCGATCCAGTATTAAACCCGGAACTATTGACGCCTCAGCAGTCGAGCACACACATGAGTATCACCCTAACCCGCCTGATATCAGTCCCTCACTTCATCACAGCCAAGCCCGCTCGAGGGTTTCGGAGGGATATACCGATACATGGATTGCCAAAAACAACTATCGCCACCTGCATTAGAGTGAGTGGTCAATACCACGGAGGGTACTCCCCACCACTCCCTCCCAAAGGTTTGTCTTCCTGGCAAACCTATACTGTCAAATTCGATTCATAATTATTTAAGTGACAGGTGATCCGGTATCAGTACGTCATATCAATGCAGTAAATATTTCAAAAATCGATCGGTTAAATACGAAACTAAATAACTGACATCCGGAACAACGATAAATTATTGCCGGTCAAATACGACATATGGCAGCATTTAAACCACAGTGCACACAGTCAAACCACCTAAAGGATTCCATTATTTTTCGTGCCAAAACATCTACATGAGACTTTTGAAATTATACATTGTAAGCCACCAATTAATTTGGCCTCATTATCAAGGTTCATCCAGGGCGCCAATGTCATTAAACTCGTGCGACCAGGGCTGTGACGTTTGAGTTTAAAGAAATTCATGAGGATTATCGAATTGACCCGCCTCGGTAGCGTAGTGCGTTCCACGCTCGGAACTACACGTTCGACACTGGACCGAGGTGGGTTGGCTTCTTTCGAGCGAGAGAGAGGACCCCGAGTGAGCCTTCTTTCGAATGAGAAGCAAAAACGAGATCCCGTGCGGTGCACGATTGCATTTGCACATAAAAGAACCCTCTACTATGCAACGGGTAGATGAGACACAATTTCCTAGGTGTAGGAGCTCGCCCCCTTGCATCGTTGGAATGCCCCAAACGAACAGTAGCCCGACGATAAATAAGCATAGGGGTTAGAGCCTTGGTCGGCAACCGGCTGCGGAAAAAACAATGTCTAAATAATATATCACCCTTGTGTCCATTCAGAGGTATAAGATGGGTACCCGACCCTGTCAAAGGGGAGAAAAGGGTTAGGAGTTGCTACTTATGGGGATTACCGAAATATTAGGACTACAGTCTAAAAAAATGTACCATCTCCGAATTCCGACTCTACATCTAAATTCCAAGTTTCTTTGAAAGTTTTGAAGGATGGGACGAAGATAGGGGTACTTGACGCGTGCACCCGTGGTAGCAGTTCGATGTTGAAGAAAACGATGCAGAGGCGATCCTAGTGCGATGTCATATCATCATCATGCCCTTATCCCGCCTGTGGCACGGTCGTGTCTGCGGGTTCTTACCCTCCACTCCCGCATATCTTCCACCGGATTCTCCCCGCAATACAAGGTCAATTCAATTCAAATACAAGGTCATTAGAGCCCCCGTCCACAGCATAGTTCTTATGCAGAGACTGCACAGACACTACACTAATTTGACAATTTTTGGGTATTAGCAGTACCCAGTTTTCTCAAGCGGCCACCCATGTCAGTACTAGCTGGGGTTACGCTGCTTAACTTCAGTGATCAGACGAGAACTGGTGTGTCCAACACAATTAGCCGCTCCCTTGCCATCCACAACGCACACTACCATATCCTTACGGTTAACGGAAGCTTAGCCCCAAGTACGCTTTGCCACCAGAACTTTCGCCCCCACGTTGGACAAATGGGAGTTTATTTCTTTTTTCGCTGCTTGATAATAATATCATTCCGAACATGCTCTGACTGTGGTCACCCCCAACCATGCGTCTGGAACCTGCAGGAATATTGGCAGCGCTGTTTGTGGGGGGATGAGGGGGCTGCCGATTCTTCCGCAGCGGCTTTGTTGTTGGTTAGTTTTAGGGCCCTTCAACTACAAGGTCATCAGAGCCCCGTCCACAGCATAGTTCTTATGCAGAGACTCCACAAACACAACACTAATGCGACGATTTTTTTGGGTATTAGCAGTATCCAGTTTTCCCAAGTGGACACCCATTTCAGTACTAGCTGGGGTTGCGCTGCTTAACTTCAGTGATCAGACGAGAACTGGCCGCTCGAAAAACATTTCGGCGAAAAATATTTTTCTAAGGGTGAGATGGAGTTCTCCGAAAAAATCCCTATAGTTCTAAGGGTTCCGTGAGTCTACAACGTTTGAAGACTACTGGTGTAGAGGATGTAGGAGAGGGGAAATTAGCAGAACCCAACGTTCACTTCCAACCAACCATGTTGGTACTAACTTGGGTTTGCGTTGCTTAACTTCGGTGATCTGACAAGAACTGATGTGTCCAACGCAACTAAGCCGCTCTGCAACACAACTAAGCAGCTCCACCGCAACTCAGCTGCATGGACAATCCATCTGTTGGATGGTATTTTTAAGCAGTCGGCAGCCCCCTAGTTCTGTCTATCGGCGGGTCTATCTTTGTTGGGTATTCCACCAACGTTAGTGAGGGAGCTGCTGCACCTAAAAGTTTCTTTTACATGCATTTTGTTCGTTCGTTTGTTGGTGTTGCCCTTCAACTACAAGGTCATTAGAGCCCCGTCCACTGCATAGTTCTAATGCAGAGACTGCACAAGCACTACACTAATGCGACGATTATTAGGTATTAGCAGTACCCAGTTTTCTCAAGCGGCCACCCATGTTAGTACTAGCTGGGGTTGCGTTAATTAACTTCAGCGATCAGACGAGAACTGGTGCATCCAATGCAATTTGCCGCTCCCTCTTTTACATGCAAGTGGGATCATAAACATTACACGGGGCCATAGCTCCCATCCGACGGATGGCGCACTGAGGACCTTTCTCTCGTACGAATAAAACTAAACAACCTCGATTCATGGTAAGCAACCGCTACTCCATCAACAGCCCCCTGGATGATCAGGGGATCGTATTAATTAGCATAACCTTCAGTGATAATTACACTTGAATGTTTACGTGTCTGAAATTTCAAAATTGCAATTTCCGATCACAGTTATGTACAGACCTGTTTCAGTGTATGGCATAAGATTTGCGCCCGACAGTCTGAAGTGGAAAGTAGGAATCAATAAACCTCTAAAATGATTATGGATTCGGTGAGTAACATGAACGACGTCCTCTGGGAGGAAAAAACGAGCACTACAAATTCGCTTACCATGGATGGGGTGATCATGTTTAAATTTTAATGACGAAGAAACCTTAACATAAAAGGGGTCAAGGTTCCTCTCGGTATTAGTAACAAGATTTGACACAAGAACACTTCCAGTTCATCCTATGTGTTTACGTCTACCAGCCTTGAGCATTTATTACTTAACATGGAAAGGACCGGAAGTGCACAGGTGGTGAGGAGGGGGGGGGGGGTAAATGATAAATGCAAAAATTAAAAAAGAGCAGATAAATTCTCTAGAAACTGGATTCAATTAACAGTAAGTTTTGAAACGTTATCTTGACTACAGACGCGTTTTCCTAACCCTTGAGGGTAAACAAAAGGTTTCTAACCGGCATCGAGTTTCCCAGGACCTCCAATTTTTCTTCATTGCAAATTCCAGTTCAAGTCATCTTCTACAGAAACAGTGCGCAAAATGAATGCTTATTTAGTGTGTCATCCAATCTCCTCACCTTACAAACTGCCAAAGTGATCCACGTTGCCGAAATGATCCACGAAAAAACCTTCAAACACACCACTTCAACTAAAAACGCACAGCACGGTGGATACACACGATAACTTGTCCGCTTGAAACGCGACGTCACACCTCATGGCGTGATTCGCACGCCATGCATGACGTCATCTACTATACCGAACGGTTTCGGCAACAAACTTGGCATGAAAGCAACGACAATGCTCCGCACACACTCTACTGTATGTCTCTTAAAAGCTGTGGAAAAAAGGTGTTTCCCTTTACAAACACAGCTCCCTTGAATCAACACAATTTATTTTAGCAAGAGCATTTCCTCGAAATGTTCATCTGATAAGCCCGCTTGGTTGTTGTAATAGTCCCAACTAGGTGGGGAGATAAACACTTGAGAACAACTCAATTCATCATCATTCGCGGTTGGGTAGACGGGGGCAAACTACACTAGATCTTTCAAGCAACTAGTTCTAAATGCAGAGCCTGCACAGGCACTACGCTTTTGAGTATTTACAGTACCCAGTTTTCCCAAGAGGCCACCCATGTCAGTACTAACTAGGGTTGTGTTCCTTAACTTCAGTGATCAACCGCTCTGGACATCATCCGTTACCCTTATCCCGCCTGAGGCAGGGTACGATCTGCTGATTTTAGCCCTCCACTCACGTCTGTCCTCCACCAAACCACCATCCACTCCGCATTCAATCACATACTGACGTACAGCCAGCTCCCTCGTTTGCTTTTTTCGTCCCGAGTTCCGGGTAATTCTTGGCTCCCATGGCAGATAATGCATCGAGTGTCTTCTCCGGGGTAGGCCGGAATCCCCACCCCCCCCCCCCAAAGACAACCCAGCCAATATTTTTGCAAGTTAAAGACGGCTGGCTGGGGTGCCCCCTGTCAGTGCAATCTCATCTAGATATAGGCTACTCTTAGATTAGGGACGTGGATTGTGGGGACCCTTACAACAAAACCAAGAGAATCAATTAGCATCCTAAAGGGCTGAAAGATTAGTGTAGCTTTCTTACAACAAACTATGTGGAAGGGGGATACATCAAGAGCCCTTGGGGAGGGATACTACCTTAAATATACTGCTAGTGAAAGGGGACGAAACGGGGTAGGAATAGTATTCAACAGAATAAACAGCAGGCTAATGTTACAGTAGTTTGGAGAAGATTAGTGCTCCACCTCGTCAGTATGTATGCCCTTCAAGCAGGTCTTGATGATCCCTCTAAGGTGGGTTTCTGGAGGGATTTTGTTGAGTTGATGCACTCACTAGATTTTCAGGTAAGGTAGTGTAAAGGGAATGAACGTTTATCTATTGGTTGGGATTTAATGGTCATGTAGGTAAGGATAGTCAGGAATATGAGGAGGTTCATGGGGAATGGGGGGTATGGAATAGAGTTGTGCATAATTCTAAATAAACGTATGCTCAAAGCTCACCTCGCTCATATCGTAGTAGGGGTATGATACCGCATTTACACATTCGCGAATACGACGAGGCGAGCATGTTCGACGAATGGGTGAACACTACATTCGTCATTCACCTCGTGGTTCGCCTCGCCATTCGTGGCGCTCGTGTTGAAACAAGACCTCCTAAACAGAAGGCCTTTTCACTCATACGTGACGTCATCCTTAGTAGTGCTAAAACCTACTGCAAATGAATACTGACGCTTGCCCTTTCACAGCAAAGTAATGAGTTATTTATTAAAAAAATATAAAACATTTTAAATGTACATTTAAATATTGGTATGAAAATAATTAATTAATTTCCAATAATTGTAAGATACACATGCAAATTAAAAATACACACTACCTATGCCACATACCTAAATACACACTAAAGATGTTTTTTTTCAATAGCCATAGAAGTGTCTAAACCCTGGTTTAAACTACATGAAAAATTTAACTACCCTAGTGGATTGTAGTGCTCAATTAGCACTTTTATTAAAAATGTTTAAAACTAATTTCACATTTTGATGTTTTACACTAGTAGTAGATAAAGCTTTTAGTGATAATTTTCAAGGCATGAAGTTTCTTAAATGTACTAAATTTTTTCTGTTGTGGCATTAAAAAATTCTCCAGCTGTAGGAGCTCACTCCAGGGACAGATCCAGAGGCAGATGAGGGGGAGCACTTCAAACAAAGTGCACCCCAAATACTTTTAATATTCAGAATCTCATAGTATAAATATAGCCCCATAGACAATGTCCTAACTTCAGTGGTTTAGCCAACTGCAGATTGGACTGGCAGTATGGAAATGGGAATAGCAAATGCAGCAATGCCTCATCAGTTGCAAAGCTGAATCATGCATCAGTTAAAATATGTGCCTCATTGAGGCACTGTAGGGGCAGCAATTGGGCATTTCTCCCCCCTCTTGATCCACCCCTGGCTCACCCACTGGCATCAGTGGTGTGCCCCAATGAACAGTATACCAATGATAAACAAGCTTTGTGGAAAACCATGTCCAATATAGCACCATTGTGTGCATTCATGAGGACAAGACTGGTATCTGATCCTACCATAAGGAGGAAAGGATTATGAGTTAAACAGTGCAACCCCAGCTAGTATTGACATGGGTGGCCGCTTTTGAAAACTAGATAGTGCTAATACCCAAAAATCGTCACATTAGTGCAGTGTCTGTGGAGGTTCTGCATAAGAACTATGTTGTGAATGGGGCTCTAATGACCTTGTAGTTCAAGAGCCCTAAAACACCAACAAACAAACCTGTCCACCCCACACATTGCCATGTCCTTATGGACCACCTGTTCCCACGTCAGCTTCAGTTTCTCCTATCCTGGGTGCTACCAACCACCTGCCTTCCTGTAATGGACCTAACAAGCTCCTCTTCTCCTCTTCTCATGATGGGTCCATAGCACCTCAGCCTATTTTCCCTCACTTTTTAGCGATATGTTAGAAGTATAATACATAGAATTTAAATATATAAGCATATGCCCTAATTTATATAAGCCTAATACCACTCATTAAATATTAAACCTGCTTACCTTGCTATGTTTGGTCAGTGCAAAATCCTTTCTCTTAATAGCTACAGTATAATCCATTTTGGGATGTTTTGGACAACAAAACACGTGAACTTTAGGTCCACTTCTGCAGTTTTCCTTTCATCCAGGCACAACAGAATTATATGGCATTTTGCTTAAGCAAATCCATAATAATTTTATTTATGTAGGAAAATGATTAAAGTTAAAAACGCGACTGAAATATCACTTAAAAGCCTGCTTGAAATACAGACAATATGGTCGTTTTCAAGCAGGCTAGCACTACTTTGTATGACGTCACTAGCTTGTGACGTCATACTGCAAAGGCCTTGTTATCTAGGAGGTCTTGGTTGAAAGCGGTTTTTTTTGACACGAGTCAAAGGGCGCGAGTGACCTGAGGCGATTTGAGAATGACTATATCAAGACAATACGAGTCAAAGGGCGCTAGCGACGAGGCGATTGGAGAATGACCATCTGACCAGACATTCGGCGAATGTGTGAACAGCCTTTTTTCATCCAAAGTATGAATACGAACATTTCGACGAAAGTCTCGCCTTGTCATTCGACTCGTCTTATTCGCGAATGTGTAAATGCGGTATAAAAAAACCGCTTCCAACACGAGCACCACGAATGGCGAGGCAAACCACGAGGTTAATGACAAATGTAGGGTTCACACATTCGTCGAACATGCTCGCCTTGCCACTCCCCCCTCGTCATATTCGCAAATGTGTAAATGTGGTATCATGAATACGCTCACTCGGGGACTTTTTGTGAACGAGTCTCGCTCGACCCTTCTTACCAATTAACAAAAATTGAGTCTCGGCTGGGCTGCTCTCGTATTGAGTTTATTGACAAAAACAAAATAATTATAAAAGTATGATTGAATTAAACATACTTAGTTAATGACTCTTGCTCTCATTCTCGCCCACAATGTGAGCAGAGACTCACTCTCGGCTCGTTTACTTAAAAATACTATGCTAACTCACTCGTTACACCAAGAGCGAGCGAGCCCAAACATGTTTGCTTTTTCAAGACTTTGCACAACCCTAGTATGGAACAGTCAGCATGCAAGGGCAGACAATTCTTGACAAGGCAAGAGCACATGGCCTTGCATTGTCAAATATGTAGTTTAGGAAGAGGGACAAACACCTGATCCCATTCCAGTCGTCTCATGGTAGGTCACAGATAATTTCTTTATGGTCAGATATGGCCAAAAAGATGTGGTCAAAAAAAGAATGAGACCGTGGGTTAATTGCCAGTATGCCAGAATTCCTAGTGAAAGCCACAGGCAAGGCACACTCATGTAAAGGGGAACAGGTTATCCGCTGGTGGAAACTGCCCACCAAAACAGAGGAATTCACACAAGAAGTACACAGGCAGGTAGACTGCGACTAGGAAGGGACAGCTGACGCCATGTGGGACAGGGTCGTCCGAAAAATGAGAAAATCTAGGAAAGCTATTTTAGGCCATGCTATAGTAGGCGGTCCATTCCAGGGCAGACAGACATGGTGGTGGTATGAGTTCTTATGCAGAGACTGCACAGACACTACACTAATGCGACGATTTTTTGTGTTCCCAAGCGCCCACCCATTTTAATAATAACTGGGGTTGCGCTGCTTAACTTTAGTGATCAGACGAGAACTGGTCTGTTCAACGCAATTCGCCGTTCTGCATTCCACAGGTGGATGTAGATAGGGAACCAGGATGCTTACTAGTGAGCTGCTGAGTGGCAGTGATCTTTTGGATTGGATTAGTTTGTGGGTTGGGGTGTAAGCCAGCAAACATCATCACACCCTCATCCCACCTGCCGCATGGTCGGATCTGTGGGCCCACTGAACATGCCCTGGACTGGGGCACCCCAGCCAGGCATCTGGAACCCACAGGAATATTGCCTGGGTTGTCTGTGGGGGATGATGGCCTATCCCACTTGTTCCAACATTGCATTATACAACCAATATAGAAACTTTGGCAGGCAAATTAATGCTTTGTTGGTTATATTACTAAAAATTACAGGTGGAACTTTTAGCAAAAAATCCAATTAATAAAATATGACGACATACAAAACAACGATGGGTTTTCTGCATGCATCGCTTAGCACGAAATTCTTTTAACATGAAAAAATATTTTGGTCCCATCAGTTTCGTGTTAAACGAGTTTCACTATTTTATTCCAACCAAGTCATTTCAAATCCATATGAAATTTAATTTCTCTTATGTTAGTGAATTTTCTGATTAAATTTTATGCTGCACTTGTAGATGTTGCAAAAAATATAGCTTTAAGTATGCATGAAAGTGCAGAATTAAACAATGAACAAAACCTCCATACTATTAACATAAGGCAATATTAAGGGGGCTCTCCAAAGTTTTGCCTAGTTTTTCTTTCCCGTTGGGGCAATATTATGGAGGCTCTACTGTATGTATGATGGTCTCATACAATATAAATAGGCCAAGACCACAGCTAGAAGGATCGTTGACCTAGCAAACACGAGAAGTACAAGGCCCTCTATGTTTAGTTGGAGAGAAGAGAAGGGGAGAGAACATTTAAAACTGGCCAAGGTTAGAGAAAAGGCAGCTAAAGATATACCTAGAGCCATAACAGTGAAGGATAGTAGAGGAAGGGTCCTGTTGCCCCGATCTGAGGTGATGGGAACAGTATTTCCATGGCCTCTTGAATGCTGCAAAAGGAGAGGACGACATTGACACCAATCCTACTTCTTGTGAAGTGGTGGACAGGGTGTAGGAAGTAGGAAGGAGTAGGAAGTAATCAGGGCCCTTAGGAAGATGAAAGGCCAAAAAGCTGTAGACCCAGACAGAGTTGCAATTGAAGTGTGGCATAGCCTAAAAATAATGGGAATCAGGTGGCTATGGAAACTTTTCAATAGGATAGATAGCAGAGATAGAATGCCTTCTGCATGCTGTGAGAGTTGGATAGTACCACTCCTCTGGGGCACAGGTGATGTCCAAGATTGCATTCCATTGTTGAAGTCCATTATTTTATATGAGAAAAATAGTTTCTACATACGAGTTTTTCAACATGCGAGCTCGGTTGTGGAACGGATTGAACTTGAATGTGAAGGTACTACTGTATTACACCAAGGTTCAGCATTAAGGCTATACCTTTCCCTTCTGGTTATGGATGAGCTGCTGACGGGAGTAGGAGAATGGGCCTCTCAGTGTATTTTCTGAACAAGTAAAAAAACCGGCTAAAACGATATTATAAGAGGGGCGATAGAAAAGGGAGGGCTAAAGATAAGCATGAAGAAGACAGAGCATTTGGCTTTTAATTTGGAAGGAGAGGAAAATAATGGTGACGTACTCTCTGGGTGCAAACTGGTGAAGAAGGTGCAAGACGTAAATTATGGTTAACTTTCCAAAGCAATGGGGAGATACTCGGATGCGACCCATAGAATCAATAGGGGATGGGTGAAGTAGAGGCAGGCAAGTGGAGTCCCAATCAAGTTGAAAGGGAAGTTTTACAGGGCAGTTGCTAGGCCCGCTATGCTATTTGGATCACAGTGTTGGGCAGTGAGAACGAAATACACTCCATTCTCTCTATAACCACTTCCCCAATAAGAATAATTTCCTTATAGTGCTGCAATCCATTCCCCCATAAGATTTTCAATGAAAAATACTTCCCATATAAGAATACTCCCTATAGCAGTGCTTGGCAACCTTTTCACAACTATGGCGCACCAAAGTTCTTCCTAGAATTCCATGGCCCATCAAAAGCTAAAATATATAGCAAT
The DNA here is from genome assembly GCA_013389805.1 of Trigoniulus corallinus. Taxonomy (NCBI): domain Eukaryota; kingdom Metazoa; phylum Arthropoda; class Diplopoda; order Spirobolida; family Trigoniulidae; genus Trigoniulus; species Trigoniulus corallinus. The sequence goes on along the minus strand of JAAFCE010001963.1, from coordinate 19,308,167 downwards.
GGCATAGCTAGGGTGGGGTTGTGTCCCACTCCGAGCGCCAGCTATTTAGGGGCGACCACACTATGGCAGTTTCCTTGCTTTGTTCCTTGAAGAGGTGCAAAAAAATTTTTCAGTTTTGGAGCATCAAATGACACCATGGAGCAACAACATGAACACCAATTCATTATTCAGCTTTAGGGCTTCAAATTTTTCACCATCCAAAGCAACATGATCTCCAGCTATGCCACTGATATATAGATATTAATTTAATAAACAAATTTTACAATAAATTTTAAAGGCTAAAACGTGAATATTTCATTGAAAGTATTCTCATTACCGTGTTTGATCTATCGAATCTATTGAAATATTATTTTGTTAGAAAATTATCTTATTGACTGTGTCCCACCTGTATCGGTTCAAGACACACCGGTTGGGGATTGCATAAAATGCATTATTAAATGAAGTTGTAGTGATAACACATCACTGCACGCACGTTCTATCCAACTTGAAATTCAAATCTTGAATTTCAAATTGGTAGAATACCAGCATAGAATGCATGATTTAAAAAGAGCAACGAAAAATAAGAAAAAAGAAGCAGTTGGTTCTTCATCAAACTTGTGATAGGACGTGTTTTCGTCTCTGGCAGTGTTTACACATTATTTAGCTATAATTCTAGGCGTTAAGATATTTCATGAATTATTAATCCTTGAGTATAGTGCGTATTAAATCTTTATTTATTGTTAATCATCAATTGTCGTTCTTTCATCATGGACACAAGCCATTAGTCAGTTCATTAACACAAATCGGATATACAGTCTACACCTAACTAGGATTCACTGTATTATGCTATTTTCTATATGTGGGATCGCCCAAGAGGATTTCTGGGGCTAATTCCACAAAGTAATTTCAAAATTTTAATAAAATTCCTGGACTAATGTTCACTCCACTATTTCCTAGGAAAGTATAGAAGAAAAAAATGAAGACGCTACAACTTCCTGAAGCAACCACATGCCACAAAATATGTGTACAGTGTCATATCCGACAATGGATTGTGATTTAAGGGTTAATAATAACAAATGTTGCACTAATCCCAAGTAATAGCTCTGCATTAACTTCCATGACAAACAACTGACAAACCAATGTGGACACATAATTGCATTCATCAAACGTCTGTTCAATAGTGCATGCAACGTTGAAAGATGAAAGATGAATTGAAAGAGGAAGACAAAAGCAAACCAGTGTGGACATAGCTTTAAAGTCAGTAGCTCACTGCACATACCCCCCCAGTAAAGGTGCAGCCATGGTGGATCAGAGAGGAGCAAGGGGAAGATAGCATTCAGGACTGCTACCAAAACAATAGGTCACATTTCAATGGAAGTGACCATAATAGAGAGTTGAGGAGAGAAGAGGGGAAAGAGGTGTATGTTCAATGAAAGTTAAGGTTGATATATTGAAGGTTAACATGTACATGCAAATTTGTATGTGTACTTTTTTTGCATAAGCTGATGCACTACCATATGAAAGTGGTTTTCTCACCAGCCCACCATGGCCATGCATTTCTCTGTTTTAATCAGTGATTATTGCACCTCTTTCATCTCCTTTCTCCTCTCTGCTCCACCATGGCCACAGGCAAAGGCTGCAGTCATGGTGGAGTGGAGAGGAGAGAGGCGAGGATAGGAGTGATGACTGCTATTGAAACAACAGGTCACATTTCAGTGGAAGCGGCCATAGTGGAGAGGGGAGAAAATAAGAGAGTAAAGTGGTGTACAAATGCAGAAGGGTGGAAACAAAAGTTTGTATTCATAGCACAGTGACCATTGCCCAATGCCAATTTAGTAGTTACACCTCTTTTCACTAGATGGCGCCAGCAAAAGATAGTGGTTTCCTCACTGCTTCACCATGGCCATGGATTTCTTGGCTTGAATTGTTGCATATAACTTCTCTTTCATCTCCTCTCTGCTCCACCATGGCCGCACACTAATCAGAGGTGGTGAGGGTCATGGGGGAGCTGATTGGATAATGGCTCTGTATGGCACCTATATAAAAGATCTCTCCATGCCATGAATATCCACATTTCGTCAAGGTTGTAACTCCAAAAGAAGAGCCAACCTGCATCATGAGCTTAAGGTAAATATCATATGATAAGCAAAAATATGAAGCGCCATTCTAATAATGGTGAATGACAAAAGCTAAAAAAGTAATATTCAAAAAGAGTGACGTGCATTTCATGTTTACACACATTACACAAACGACCCAGAGCATAATCCCCATGAATTTAAGGTCAAGAATGTTGCAAGAGACTCTAAAGTCACGCATAACTGCCCCAATTAAGTAGTTAACAAACTTCGGTGAACAAAAACATAAAAAAGACTTTCAATAAAGTACAATTTGCACACCATTTGTTAAGGACAATTCATAAAATAGTTTTCGGTTTGCTATGTTCCTCACTGGAACTTTCCTGTCCAGGGACTACACGGGGATGATGCCAAAAACCCTTCGATGGAATTTTCCTGTCTCGGGACTATACGGGCATGGTGCAAAAACCTTTTAATGGAATTTTCCTGTCTCTGGCTATGGGCAAAGCAACTCCTAACCCTTTTCCCGTTTCTGACAGGGTCGGGTACCCATCTTGTCCTCTGAAAGAAAATACTATTATTATTATAAGAATAATACATTGTTACGCTACAACGGGTTGGGGAGTAAGCCAAGCAGCCATAACAGGCCGAACACTTAGGAAGCTGCTCGTGGGTGAGATAGGTGTAGGGGATGTAGGAGGAGAAATTTGCAGCACCCAACGTTCCCTACCAACCACCCACGTAGGTGCTAACGTGGGCTCGCATTGATTAACTTCAGTGATCTCATTAGAACTTGTGTGTCCAACGCATCAGAATGGTGGTGAGGGCAAGGGAGAACTGATTGGGTGATGCCTGTGTATGGTACTAATATACAAGATCACTCCATACCGTGAATATCTGACATAATGGTGAAACATTGGAAGTGTTTTTCCACAGCCAGCTGCCAACCAAAGCTGCAACCCTTATGCT
>JAAFCE010001963.1:19289579-19305134 GCA_013389805.1 Trigoniulus corallinus | reverse complement strand
GCTCCTATCTAAACGGCATCTAAAACAGTACAGGATAGTCTAAGCCATAGGTCTCCAACTTACGGCCCGCGGGTCGGATGCGGCCTACCAGTGGATTTTATCCGGCCCAAGGAACGTTTCCATAAAACAGTGTTGAGCCGTCGAGCAAGAACAAATGCCAGTCGCGTCAGTCAGATGCCATTGTTAATCCCTGTGGAGAATCCTGCATTTGATTTATGACAACATTACAATATTTACCATTTGTGTAATTTTTTTAAATAAAACACCATGAATCGAGTTGTGGCCCATACGCCTTTAAAAACTTCCTAATCCGGCCCGCCAGTCAAAAGTGTTGGAGACCTATGATCTAAGCAAGTGAGCTACCACTGTCACGAAGATCAGCATATACATCACCAAGAGGGGTCGTGAAAGCGGCAAATTGCGTTGGACACACCAGTTCTCGTGAGATCACTGAAGTTAAGCAACGCAACCTCAACTAGTACTGACACGGGTGGCCGCTTGACTGAGTACGGCTAATACCCAAAAATCGTCGCATCAATGTAGTGTCTGTGCAGTCTCTGCATTATAACTACACAGTGGACTAGGCTCTCGTGACTTTGTAATTGAAGGGCCCGAAAACACGAACAAAAAAGGAGATTCCACAGATACTTCACTAATGCGACAATTTCGGCTTGATGGAGTTGTAGGGCCCTTCAACTACAAGGTCATGAGAGCTCCGTCCACAGTGCAGTTCTAAAGCAAAAACTGCACAGACACTACACAAATGCGACGATTTTTCGGTATTAGCAGTACCCAGTTTTAACAAGCGGCCACCCATGTCAATACTAGCTGGGGCTGTGTTGCTTAACTTCAGTGATCAGACGAGAACTGGTGTGTCCAACACAATTCGCCGTTCCCCATACTCTCAAAGGGGCTCAGGAATTGATGAGTTCAACGAGTAGAATAATTGAATTTGTGCCGACTTACATTCCCTCACCCCTGAAGTGACCATAATCAAAACATCCTATGGATGATAACAAGAAGTAGAGCCTTACCGTAAGCGTCTTCGTTTAAATTTAGATGCCGATTCAAGAGATGAAAGGCAATCCTCGGTGTCAAACGTATCAAGACTCGAAGTGGACGACTCTTCTTCATCGACTACCGTAAATGAAACATGAACTTCTTGGCTGCCTCTGTAAGGAAAGATGTCAATAATTAATGAGAACGATGATGACAGAAAAAAGGTTTCAAAGAATTTGTAGGGCATTAATTAGATGATAATATTAAAATGGACCTGTTCGTGAATATATCAAAAACAAGAAGCTTACCACACTAAACACTACTGTCTAAAACGAATAATCACACAGTATATCAATTCCAAGACCACCAAATTACAGACTACAAATGATCAGTCACATTTTGTTACAACGTATATCGTGCTAATTGGTGAACAAACTATAAACGATTTTACACCATAATAAACGAGTTTATTAAGGTGACAAAGAATGACATCATGAAGTCAAATTCGACCATTATTCATCATAATAATCAGAGTGGTAGAATGTTTCCGACAACTTCGGGCTTTCTACTTGTTCGTTGGTGTTTTCGGGCCCTTTAACTACAACGTCATTAAAGACCTGTCACACTACATTAATACGACGATTTTTGGGTATTAGCGGTACCCAGTTTTCCCCAGCGGCCACCCATGTCAGTACTAGCTGGGGTTGCGTTGCTTAACTTCAGGGTGCTATACACTACGCCACCGAGGCAGGTTTACGGAAAGTATAATGCATCCTTAAAAATATCAAAAAGAAACACACACACAAACAACGCACAATTTCAATAGGAGTTCTGAACCCAGGGCTGACGAAGATACAATGGCGTCACTGGGGGGGGGATGTGGGGGGGGGATGCCGGCCGCAGTGGGTGACACCGAACACACCATGAGAAATGGGGTGACACCAAAGCAGAAGACGCGGCCTTTTTCAGGAATGGGGGTGACACCAACCCTAGTGACGCCACTGTGAAGATATGATGAATTGCCTATTTTTTTCCTTTTTTGTCGGCAGACCACAGTATGGAGAACCCTATAATGGAGGGTATTTCGATGGAGCCAGCTGCCTAATTAATGCTGCATTCCCTATTTAATAATCGTCGAACTATTGTGATCGTAGGGGGAGAGCCGACTCTATCTTTCTCTCTGCCTTTAAGAGTTTCCCTTTCCAACTACTCTCTTTTTTTTTGACTGACACTGACGCACACACACATACACGCACACACAACGCATGACAAGTTCAAGATTTTCTTTATCAGGGCCGTAACAAGGGCATGGAGAAGAAGGCGGCTGCCACGGGTGCAAAATGCTTGTTTTTGTCATTATTGGGTTACAGGCAAGCGAAAGTTAGACACTTGCCACAGGCACACAGTGGTCTGACATCATGTTTTAGCGGGACATGTGTAACAGTGCAATGAAGTAAGCTTAACATGAAGTGTAGTTGTAAATTTTTGAACAAAATATAATTTTATAATTCTGAATACAATGTTTTTTCAAGTTTAAAATTAGTACATTGAAGTTGGGGAACCTTAAACAACATCAAAGATCTGATTCACTGCCAGATGAATCCACATACTCTTTGTCACTGTCAGAACCTTGTTGGAAAATAGGGAGATTTTATTTTTTATATCATCTTCTGGTAAATTTGGTACCCTGGATTCAATGTTATGTCTCAATTCATTTCTTGCAAAGACAGTATTAGCTCGAGAAAGGAGATGTGCAGAAAGGAGAAGAGAAAATCAAATAACTCCTTTCGTGTCACACCTTCCTTGATACCTCATGGTAATAAAAATTAAAATTCCGTCCACAAGGTGGGGTCTTGGCAGACCCCACACCTACAAAATTGTGTCTACACATGTACCACTTTCTCCAATCTTAACCAACTTTTGAGTACCTGTTCTCCGATGTTTTCTTTACCTATCTAGGGAAGTTGGCATATTTTATTTCTGGTTAAGCAATGCAACCCAAGTTAGTACCAACATGGTTGGCTGGTCAGAAACACTGGTTACTAAGGCAGAAATGGGAGCAGGATGTCCATAAGGATTTGGTAGTGTCTGGGGTGGATGGGGTTCTGGTGGGAGATAAGCAGGAGTGGAGGACTAGACCCTGTCATAGGTGGGATAAGGGTATGGTGATGATGATGTCTTGTCTTCTTGGATAATATAGAATTTTTACAGCATGTTTCCAAATTATTTTTATTGCTAAAGCTTTATATGGATGGTATTTAACTTAATATCTATAATAATGCCCATAATCTGAATATTGAAGCCTTGAAAATCAAAAAGTCTTTTTGGGGTCATCACAGACCCCACCTTGTAGTGTGTGCCAGAAATCGTCACCTTGTTGACGGAAGGTTAAAAATAAATAACTTCTGCAGGACTGAGCACTTTAGGATGGGTGTCAAAACAAAGGTAACAGTTTTCAGAATGGAAGAAAGGTAATCATTTTCAGAATGGAAGAAAGGGTACTATTTTTTTCCCACAATGACAAGTCCGAAAGAATTATTAAAAAATCAGTTGTTGTCCTCCTAAACTGCATGTGATCATATCTTGACCCCTGTTAACTTAAAAAGACAATTTGGAATGCTTATAGTAACCTGAAGCTTCAGTGTCCATAATGCAGCAAAAAGAATTCCCAATAAACTTTGTAAAATGCCTGCATGAGAGCACAAAACACAATGACCTGAATCACGGATGAAGCAAAATATGCAGCATCTTCATAAATGTGGACTTTGTAAGCTTTTAGTGCTTTTAAATGAAAAGAAATTTAATTGATTGTTGTTCATTTAAGACAGGAGATGATTCAGTCACAACAAAATGGCAATTATTTTGAAATTTGCTGACATGAGTTTTTTCTTAAATGTCCCACTAAATTTGCAATTCCGACCACTGTGAGGCGCTTCATATCCCCATTACGGCACTGTTTTTTATTTAAAATTTAATTATTTATTTATTTTACTTAAACATACAGAGTGTACAAATTAGGCGAACTACATAATAAATAGGAAATGTAAGCGAAGAGCTCTATTAAAGTGCTTACAGTTTACAAGGCACCGGTAGTTGGAACAATTAAATAAAGTGGATCTAAGGGAAAGAGGAAGCTTGTTCCACTCAGAGAAACAGATGGCAGGAAAGACACAAGCACGCATGTCCTTGAAAGGTACAATAGTATGAAATGAAAATTGTCTAGTGCGACGGGTGGCCATAATTGCAAGAAAAGAACTGGGAGATAAAATGGCAGGGGTGACTTGGGTACCTGAGAGTTCAAGCCAACAGACAAAGGTGAAGAAAGGTAAGTAGTGCCAGAGTGTAAGGAGAACGTACTTCCTACAACACACAGATATACTTTGAGAGGGGGAGGGCAAAGATAGTCCTGATTATGTTATTGAAAGCAACCATTATTGGGCAGAGTTGGGACTTGTTAAGGCCAGCTAAGAAAGGGCAAGCATAGGCAATGATGGGCAGTACCTTAGCATGAAAGATCTGAAGGAGGGACTTTTGGGTTAATCTGGGTTTGATATTCTTAAAAAGGAAGAGTAGGGACTTTAACTTAGTGACCAAGGAGTTGCAGTAGGGGAGAAAACTGAGTATTGGGTCAAACAGGACAACAAGAATATTGAATGGCTGGCTATATGGCAGAGGCAGGGATATAGTGGTGTTAGGTTTGAAGACAATCAATTGGGTTTTGCCCACATTAATCCTAATTAAATTGCCGGGATTAGTACCAGTGAACAAGCCTAGACAAAAGGAGAGGAACAGCGTTTTAGCATAGTGGAGTTGATCAGGTGTGACCTCCATACCAAAGTAGTTACTGTCTGTAAAGGACCACAGTCTCCACTCCCCAGCAATTGTTGGAAGTGTGGCCATAGCAATATTGAGTAACAGGGGCCTTATAATGGTGACCTTGCTTTGTTTTTGACATCTTTGTTAAGTCTGACGAATGTTCTGGCTTATTTTCATGTGGAAATGAAATTGAGGCTGTGTTTACACTTTTCACCCAGTCCAAAAAAACAGAACTGGTCATCCACACTTTTTTGTTGAAGCAGTATTGCACTGGAAGGTTTTTTGGATTCATCATATTTTGCTTGAATGCTCTAGGACGTTCAGCATGACCAATGACTAGAGGTTGTAGTTTTTTGCCCAAGGCACTACAGCAGAGAAGGACAGTTTTGCGTTCCTTAGCTTGTTTGCCACCCTTGCACCGATCGCCTTTCTTAACAAGGGAACGGGTTGAAAGCTGTCTGTAAACCACAGCCGTTTCATCGGCATTAAAAATATCTGTCAGACTGTAATCTGCAATCAACGTAGGCAGCTTTGATTTCCAGTCATCAGCAGCAACAAGATTCACATCAGCTGACTCACCACTTAAAGAACAACATTGAATGTTATGCCACAGTTTGAACTTTTCCAGCCAACCATTGCTGGCAGTGAAATCTTCACATCCCAGTGCTTGGGTGGCTACCTTTGCTTTTTCCTGAAGCAGTGGCCCAGTTAAACGAATGTTCTTGGATCAAACAACTTGAGAAAAACTGAAAAACGTTTTGATCCAAATCATCAGCCACAATCATTTTCCTTCTGCTAGAACAATTTTCATTAAATGCTTTCAAAATTTTGTCCCTTGCCTTGACAATATTCACCACTGTTGTTTTCGAAATCCCAAAATCTTCGGCTATCTTTCGCTGAGATTTCCCTGCCTTTACTTGGTCCAGAATTTCCACCTTCCTTTCTATCGTTAGCTCCACTATTTTTCGCTTTGACATAATGTTACATACACTCGTTCACTTTGACAACAAGATGCGTAGTGAAAAGGGTTTTCCCCTATGAGTGACCGGTAGAGTGAATTTAGTACACAGCTGGCCGATTGGAGCATAATTGCACCAAAATCGTCAACATAGAGAGCTGATGATGACTGTTGTGCCAACTGTAGGTGGTCATTGGTCAATATCCAGAGGTGGCCAACTTATGAATTGTGCCCACAATGGTATGCCTATGGGAGCATTTTGGTTCCAATGATTCATGGTCAAGATAAAGAGGTGGTCAACTTGGGAGGTTATACTGTAATAATCATGAGCAAGTGAGCTGATAACAAAGGTGCATTATGTTAGTATGTTCATCAATGGGTTGGGGAGCTGGTCAAGCAGCCATAACGGGCCATGCCTAGTGGAGGTTGCTCGCAGGTGAGGAGGAGGTAGGAGAGGGGAAATTAGCAGCACCCAATGTTCAGCCAACCACTTGGACTTGTACCAACTTGGACTGCATTGCTTTACTTCAGTTATCTGATGACAACTGATGTGGCCAATGCAACTCAGTTGCTCCAACAGCATTGGGGAGATATATTGGAATGCTTTCCATAGAATTAATGAGAGATGGTTGAAGTGGAGAAAGGTAAGCAGAGTCAATTGTGATAGGGGATCCCAATCAATTTGAAAGGGAAGTTTTACAGAGCAGTGGTTAGACCAGCTATGCTGTATGGATTGGGAGTGGCGAGTTGCGTTGGACACACCAGTTCTTGTCTGATCACTGAAGTTAAGCAACGCAAGCCCAGTTAGTACTGACATGGGTGGTCACTCGGGAAAGCTGGGTACTGCTAATACCCAATAATCATCGCATTAGTGTAGTGTCTGTGCAGCGTATGCATTAGAACTATGCAGTGGACGGGTCTCTAATGACCTTGTAGTTGACAGGACCTTCAGCTGTATGGATCCGTGTTGCCATTGAGGAAGAGCCACATAAATGGAATGCAAGTAGCCGAAATGAGATTGCTGCATTTCATGAGTTGGGTGTCGAGAGCTGATAGAATTAGGAATGAAAATTGTGCTTTTAGGGTGCACCACCAAGGTAGCCTGGGGGTGGGGGACATCATAGAAAGAATGACAGACAGAAGATTGAGGTGGTATAGAGACAATGAGAAATGGGGAGGGGGAGCTTATATGTCCATTATAGGAATATACAGTAGAACTCCAATTTTCCGAACTCCTACTATCCGAATTGCTGATTAGTGAGCTTTGTTTTCCCCCCTAAGGGAATACAAAATACCATATTGAATACAGGAAAAGTGGAATATGGTAGAAAACTTAAAAGAGTTATAGTTTTGCATTACGAATAGTGGGGTATGCACTGTGGTGGCACCTACTGGTGAAGGTCCACAAATCCTTTGCCACCATCTTTTTTTATACAAGAATGGCACATGCACAAGAAATTCTCGTATCTGGTTTGTGTATAACATGAACGAAACCCTGTTCACGTTGATACAGGAAGAAAAATACGCCAACTTTCTGCAACGTATACACAGATGCATTTTCGTTTGCTAACATGCATTATGGTAAGGGGGTGACGGCAACACAAAACTCCCTATTATCCGAATCGTTTTCAGAATTTCAGAAAAAAAATTAAGACGGAATGCACTGTAAATTGCAAAATAATGCGCGAGTTGGCTGCCTGAAAACGGATACTGACAGTCAAACAGCTTACTTTGACTGAGATGATCAGCAAGCTTTGACATTCATTTACAGCAGTGGTCTTCGAACTTTGTCAACTCACGGAACTCTTAGAACTATAAGATGTTTTGGGGGAACCCCATCCCACCTTTAGAAAAGTATATCTTTCCGCTGCTGGCGAATTTTCATTTTCAACTCATGGACCCTCAGAGATGTGTTGTGGAACCCTGGGATTCCACAGAACACAATTTGAAGACCACTGATTTACAGTATGGTACACGTACATACTGTACTAATGTACAGCCCTTTTAAGTATGCTTAATATGTAAAAGTGTCGTCTTTCCATTCAATTAATTAACCCTCGAGCAGGCGCGCTGGTGAACTTAGTTCACCATGCACAAAATTTCAAAAAATAAACCTATTAAACCCAGACCAAATCTAGTGCCCTTCTAGGTACCTTTAATTAGATTCATTTTCTAGGTCCCAGCTTAATTTCAAGTTTCTACCTTCAGCCATCTTTTTGTTTTTGGGGTTCAAAATCAATCTGGTCATAGATTGTGAATGGAGTTCACCATTGCGTGTGGCGAAGAACAATCAGAGTAGTTCAAAAATTACATTGTTCAGCATCAATAATTCAGTTCTGTACATCATATATTTCACATAATTTTCACATATTAATGCCATTTCAATATTTGTCAAACATTTATGTACCAAAAAAGTCAATTTGAAGCGATTCTGTTGGGTGAATGGAGGTATAACATGCTATATATCAAATGGTGAACAAAAATCACCATGCGCCGCCCAGTGGTGTAACTGTCTTTGATGCGCCCGCTCAAGGGTTAAAAGCTCATTTTATTTAAAAATAGATTTTTTCTCCCATTTTCAACATATGTACAAACAGTAATAAATTAAATTAGACTCTTTTTTTTTTTCAGAAAAAAATCCAATGATCCGAATTTTTGATTATTCAAATGGGGTCCGGTCCCAAATGATTTGGATAATTGGAGTTCTGCTGTAAGTGGTTGGAAGCACTCAGGGCAAGGAGAGACCAAAGCAGATGTGGGAGCAGCTTGTCCCTAAAGAAATGGTAGTGTATGGGGTGGATGGGGACCTGTTAGGAAATAGGCAGCTGTGGAGGGTTAGAACTGCAAAGTAGACCCTGCCACAGGCGGGATAAGCGTTTGATGATGATTGTCCATTGCCGAATTATCATGTGATCTGAAGGCAATTCCACTAATGCTCATTGTTTGCAGTACGTTAGGGACAAAACACCCATAAAGAAATAGATAAACAAGAAAGTCTTGCATGGAATGCCATCACTATTTTGTCATAATTCTGGTGAACATATCTTCACTGTATCAAAATGTAAAGACTGAAGTTCTATGGTAATTATTTATTGAATTATTGAATCATCTTAGCAACATAAATTATCTGTTGGAGAGGTGGAAAGCTGTTGGAATGTTGGGTCTATGACCTTGTGTGTGGCTCCATCCTCTCAGTGATTCCATCATCACAGTTTAGTGCCAGGCCCCACTCCTTGGTTACCGTTGCCATCTTGGATATATTTCTCGCTATTCTTTACGCTTGGGCGATTGGGCAGGTTTTTGTGCTACTCAAAACGGATGTTGCCACGGCGTTCGACTGGGTCGACCACCAAGGGCTTATCACTTCTCTGCCCAATTGCCTTGCTAATCCCTTCCTGTTGAACCTTTTAGTCTCATATTTGGATGGCCACAGTGTCCAGTCGAGCTCCTCAGCCTTGCACCAGGTTCTAGTTTGGGGAGTCCCTCAGGGTTCTGTCCTGGGCCCACTCCTCTTTAATCTAGCAATGGCTACACTTCCCCTGGAGTGCCCTGATTGGGCCATCTGGTCCTATGCTGACGATCTGATCCTATGCTGAAATAGATGGATAGATAGACAATAACTTCTTTGGTGTGGCAGTGTCTCCTCCATTGTCCAATCTATTCCAGATCTTATGACACGCCTCTCTACTTAGTATGCCAGGCTGGGACTTAAGCTCCATGACCCTTGTACTCACTGCCCCACCAATTGAGGGGTCGGCCTGAGCGGTCAGGCATGCTTCTGAGAATGCTAAGCGTTCTCTTTGACTACTTTATCTTTTGTGCTCCAGAGAGATGCACTGGTGGCCAAACTCAACACACTAGGGTTCTTCTTCCATCACCCTAGGGTGCACATCCCAGTGGGTAAGCTAATCATTGTCTTCCAGGCTAAGGTGCTACTGCTTATCTCCTATTTTGCACCATTCTTGATCGGGCTTACTCTTATCAGGCTGCAAGCTCTCCGCCTAGCATTCAATAATGTCTTGCAGGCCATTTTCCGCTGTTCTCCACTAGCAGGCATCTCCCCTCTGTGTGCCAGGGCGGGCGTTCTTCCTTTCTAGCTATAGCTGGTTTTTGTAACCTGATGATCCCTAGTGCTGCATTGCGGAACCCTCGTCCTCCCTGTCACTTCGTGATGCACGACTTCCAGTCGTCCATGGACCTCAGGTCTACATGCCGGTTCCTATTTGCCTTCTCACTCCCTCCCAGGGACATGGTACGCCAGTATTTTCTGATACGCTGCTGTGATCTGATACGCGCCGGTGCAGGTGCTCGTGTGCTCCAGGGCCAAATGTATTAATAATTGTCGCCATTTTAAGTGGGCGCTTTTTTCTTTACTTGCTGGAAACTGTTGTCTAACCATCGTGTTGTTGTGTACGCGTGTGTGTGTGGCAGTGTACCTTAGTACGTTAAATAAAATAAATATCTCTTGTTAACTATCTTTCATAACACAATTTAAATACGTTATGATGCTTAGCACTCAATAATTATCGCAAATAATGAAATAAAAAAGGTGAAATAGTGACGATCCAGGAGGATATAAAAAATATTAATGATAAAATTAAAAATTTTACTATAAATTGTCAGGTGGGCACCCGGGTACCTTGTTGTTTACATAAGGGTTAAGCAGGAGTATACCAAATGACCACGTGCTGTACTGCAGGTCCATAATGTCTGAAAACTGGTCCTCATTCAGAGTTGTTGCCCATTGCCCCTGCAGGGTTGTCTTTTTTAATAGCTCTGGGTGTTAATTATAGTTCCTAATCCCGTAGACCTAATTTACCGTCGCATCTGACCCTGGTCTCGTCTTCCGTGGCAGTTGTAATTTCAGGGTAAGATTCACTATACATTATCAGCTGATGCGTAATAAAACTCATTCTCAATTTTGGAGAAATGACCAGCTGAACGCCGAGTTCATTGTAGTTCAATTTCAGAAATCGTCAGGGGAAGTTGTAGTTCATATATGGCAACTATTTTCAACTCGTTGCCACGTGGTGCTAACGTTTTTTCCCTTCAAGGATGCAATCTCTTATATAGTATTTCAAATTTCACCCATCAAATGTAATCCTATGCTTTTCATGCCTCAACCTTCAAAGAATTACTCTGGCAAAAAACTACAATGGAATACTGCGTTTTATTTTAAATTTCAGAAATAGCAAGTGAAGTTAACATTAAGATAATGCAGAGCCACCTTAGCTAATCTTCTTTCGAGATAGGTTTAAGGCATTTAATTAAATATTAACTCTAGAACTGCCAGACAACGGAAGATTTTGTAACAGGTGGTGACCATAAAAAACCCCTACCCACGCGTTTGCCATTATTGGAGACGCGAATCCCTGACAAAAGTGGATCATGGAGGTCGAGTAGGTGCATTCCCAGCGACGCACAGTGGGGCAAGGAGCCTGAAAACTGGCAATAATTCAAATATTATTTGACGAATGTTCTAGGTTCCATATTTCTTTTAAGGGCATTTCGTAGACTTAAAGCAATTCCTAACCCTATCCCTGCCAATGGCGGGGTCCTGAGTACCCATTTTGCCCTTCTGAATGTACACAAGGGTGATACAGTGTTGTTTTGCAGTGAGCTGCAAGAACAAAAACTGCAACCCAACTGCATATTTATCGTCAGTATATTGATCGTTGGGCACTCCACCGTCTCCAGTGGGCGAGCTCCTACTCCCGGAAATTTGACCTTATCTACCTGTTGCATAGTAGATAGTGCTGGTCTTTTATGTGCCAATGTCATCGTACACCAGATGGGACCATGGCTTTACTTCTCATCTGAAGGAAGGCACATTCAGGGTTCTTTTCATTTTGGGTGTATAGCGTTGGACACCATTTCTTGCCTGATCACTCCAGTTAAGCAACGATATTCTAGATAGTACTAACATGGGTGGCTTCTTGGGAACACTGGATACCACCAATACCTATGTTGTCATAACAGGGGGGGGGGCGAGAACCCCACACATGTGGGAGAACATGACCCTGCATGGGCAAATACAGTCTGTTCTCTTTATAATAGTGAGTTTTCTTGTACTGTCAACAAACGCACGCAAAGACGTACACAGACCACATGACCAGCGTACCGGTTGTTAGGAAAAAACAACTTTCTTTTAATGTTCCTCAAAATTAAAACGTAACGGGCAGAAGAGGAACCCCTTGTATTGACAGATGGTAGCAAAGGCGGCTCATGGGGCAGGCAGACCTAGGGCAGCTAATTTCACAGGTACTTCCTTGCACTGCAGTCTATTGGGCACTTAAAAAGTTCATAGTCTCGGGGTCCCCAAACTTCCTATTTTTGGGGCCTTTTCTAAATGTTTTCTTTCTCGAGGCGTCATTTTTCAGTCACAACACAGCAATGGGAGAAATGAGAAGGGCGCGAGGGATGCTCAAACAATTTAGAACCGTATTAATGGGGATGCGGCAATAAACCCACTTGCTTAGGGCGCCGGAACTGATGAGTCGGGCCTCAATGGTAGAAAGTTGACATATAAACACATGTGGAGACGGTAATGTATTTAGCATACGTCATACTATTGGCAATTCGTGCATTGTAATACAACATAACGGCGTGCAGTGTTTGCACTTGTGCAGTTGAACTGTCATCTGCTTAATGGGATCACGTCAATGTGGCGTATGGCAATTTGGCGTAGTCAATTTGGCGTACGACAATTTCGCGTACATACAAATTTGGCGTATGACAATTTGGCGCATATATAATTTGGCGTACATACAAATTTGGCGTAGGACAATTTGGCGTACATACCGATCTCTTGGGTGCACACATTTGTTCCAAATTGCAACGGTCACAACAACAGTCATTGCAAGGTAATAGAACAATGAATGCCTACTATAATTGTGTTATAGGGCCCTAATGACCTTTGAAGTCTATGGGCCCTAAAACACAAACAAACCCAACTGTGTTATACGGGACCGTTGCAATGACTGTTATGCCCACGCGTGGATCTAGGATGGGGTTTTTGGGGTTGCAACCCCTCCCATGCACATATAAACTTATATTTGCATAATATGTGAGGTTTAGCTCAACCCCCCCTGACAGTTACAACGTTGAAATGTGTGCACCCAAGAGATCGGTATGTACGCCAAATTTGTATGTACGCCAAATTGTCATACGCCAAATTTTCCGTACGCCGAATGTGTATGTACGCCAAATTGTCATGCGCCAA
Source organism: Trigoniulus corallinus (assembly GCA_013389805.1). Classification (NCBI taxonomy): domain Eukaryota; kingdom Metazoa; phylum Arthropoda; class Diplopoda; order Spirobolida; family Trigoniulidae; genus Trigoniulus; species Trigoniulus corallinus. The sequence continues at coordinate 19,292,139 of JAAFCE010001963.1, read as the reverse complement.
ATTGACGTAGACCACTGCTTAATGTAGCATAGGTTAGCTAAAAATGCTACAAGAGAACTCCCTAATGAATTCAAAGGGGATGGAAAAATTCCTTCATTATAATGAGAATTTGTTCTATCAAGAGGCCTTTTTGACATTATTGTAGGTCCTGGGCGGTTTTTACCTAACGAAATGACATAGTTTTTGTCCCTACAGCAGTGGTGTAGCCAGGATTTTCTGAAGGGGGGATACGACTGTCGATAGGGTGAACCAGGATTTTCTGAGGGGGGATATGACTCAGTAGGGTGAATAGCACTTGATTATATTCGAGGACCAAGGGGTGGTTTTAACCCCCAACCCCCTGCCCCCGTTAGCTACGCTACAGCCCAACAGTACTTCTCACTTCTAATGAATATTTTTACTTCAAAGTGAAACAACCCAATAACATGGTCAATGGACTTCCCAGCAGGACTCCCATTCAGCACTGATTATTGAGGGTTTCTTGTTGGTTGCAAACTTCACTGGGAGTGACTTTACATTCTTGAAGCACTGAGGATCTGTTGACTTTCCAATAGCCAATACAGGTAACTTTTTATTACCTCACTCTACATACACTACCCTATCAAAAGTCATGGGACACCACCACTTTAATAGAAACACTCACAAATATACATATTTTAGTATCTTGTTGATCCACCTTTTGCTGCTATCACAGCGCCTACTCTCTGGGGCATACTGTCCACAAGGTTTTGTTATGTTGCAACAGAATTTATGCCACTCTGTCATAAGTGTCTTGGACAGTTCGGTCACAGATGTTGGGCGTTCTGCAAAAGTGTGCAATCGACGTTCCATTACGGCCCACAGATGTTTGATGGGGTTCAGATCAGGACTTTGTGCAGGCCAGTCAAGTTCTCGAACCCTCATTTCATCAAACCATGTGCCCACAGCCTGTGCTTTATGGCAAGGTACGTTATCATGCTGAAACAGAAAAGGGTCATTGCCAAAGTGCTGCCAGAGAGATGGGAGTGCTGCATTGCCCAGAATGTCCAAGTAACGCTGTGTTTAGATGTCCATCCACAGAAACAATTGCACCCAACCCATACCATGAGAAGCACCCCCACACCATCACTGACCCTCTGCCGAACTTCACAGTGGGCACAACACAGCTTGGCAGGTAACGTTCACCATACCCAAACCCGCCCATCTGATTGCCAGATGATGTAGTGGGACTCATCACCCCATTCAACCAGTCGCCATTGATCCATAGTCCAATATCGTCACTCTTTGCACCATTGCAATATGCTTGCTGCATTGCTGGTGCTGATGTGGGGCTTGTGGCCTGCCAATCTGCCATAAAAACCCATTGCATGCAGTTCTCTGTGAACAGTCAGGGTGCTCACAGTTCCCATTGACTCTATGAATGATCTTGTCAGCTCATCAAGCAATGTGTGACAGTTTGCAGTGAACATTTTATGAAGAGCTCTTTGGTCTCTAGCCAACATGATCTTGGGTCTTCCAGTCCTAGGTGGAACACTTGTGGTGCCTTTCTCTTTCCAGGCCTGGATGACGTTGTGAAAAGTCGATTTGGGGATGTTTAGGAGGGTTGATGTCTCCCTAACAGATTTGCCTGTGACATGGCACCTGACAATTGTACCTCTTTGGAAGACTGAAAGCTCTTTTCTTTGAGACATTCTTTCAGCATTCACAGAAATATCATCTCATAATAGTGCAATCTGTTATATAGTGCTGGGAGGAATGCCAATTATGATGCTGCAAAGGAATGTCACATTTTCATGCAAATAAGGGTTGTCCCATGACTTTTGATAGGGTAGTATAGTATTTTACTCTTATTTTTATGTCCTATCCACTAAATAACTGGATAAGATTCATAAGGCAGATATCGATTCCTACCCAGTAAAACATCGTGACATTTTTCATAAATTTAAAAAATGTCTTATTTGCTTAACCCTAGAATGGTCAACACCTTTTTTCTTAATCGTTGGTCAACAGAGATCATTTGTGCCCCCATGCATAAAATGGTACTGATAGTGACAGATGACCTGAGAAATTCAACGATTGAAGACATAGTCTCAAGAGTCACATCACTTAATATTTAACTTTTATATAGAACATAAATATTAGAAATCATCATCATCATCATCGAACCCTCCTCCCGCCAGTGGCAGGGTCGGGTCTGCGGGTTCTTAACCTCCACTCCCGCCTATCCTCCACCAGGTCCCTCGCCACCCCGCATGTCACCATGTCCCTCTGCACCACCTGCTCCCACGTCCGTTTTGGTCTTCCCCTACCTCTGGAGCCCCCAATCACATGCATACCCATAATGGACCTAATGAGCTCCTCCTCCCCTCTCCCCATCGCATGCCCATACCACCTCAACCGCCTCTCCCTCATCTTTTCCACAATGTCCCCCACCCCCAAGCTACCTCTAACGTAATCATTACGGACTCTGTCAGCTCGGGACACCCCTGTCATGTAATGCAGCATTCGCATCTCAGCCACCTGCATTCTCCTTTCATGGTTCTTCCTAACTGCCCAACACTCTGAGCCATATAGCAAAGAA
>JAAFCE010001963.1:19189077-19289479 GCA_013389805.1 Trigoniulus corallinus | reverse complement strand
CCCCACCCCCAAGCTACCTCTAACGTAATCATTACGGACTCTGTCAGCTCGGGACACCCCTGTCATGTAATGCAGCATTCGCATCTCAGCCACCTGCATTCTCCTTTCATGGTTCTTCCTAACTGCCCAACACTCTGAGCCATATAGCAAAGCAGGCCTAACGACTGTTTTGTAAACTTTACCTTTTAACTTTATGGGGACCCGGTGGTCGCACAGGACACCACTTGCCTGCCTCCACTTCAGCCATCCAGCATTAATCCTATGGGTCACGTCTGAATCTATCTCCCCATTGCTCTGGACAACTGATCCTAAATAACGAAACTCTTGCACCACTGGTATACCCTCACTGCCACAGCGGATCTCACCACCTTGCCCCTGGCCACTAAAATTGAAAGCTAGGTACTCTGTCTTAAACATTAATATTAGAAATAAATATTAGAACATAAATATTAGAAATAAACATTAGTATTTATATAGAAAATATAATTTGCATAACTGCATTTTAAAGAAGAGTAATTTCAAAATATATGCACATATGCAGCTGAAGCTTGTTTTTCTGTCCTTGCTTCTGCCCCACAAGTGGCATCTCCTTTGTGAAGCTGACAATGACTTGATATTTGCTGGTTCCTCTGGTGACAAACCAAAAAGCCCCATTGCCTGTTTAGTTCAAGATTTTAGGTGCTTTACTTGACTCGAATGCAGATACCTAAGAAAGCTGTTACTTTGAAATCATGAAAGTCCTTCAACCACTTTGCCTCTGGTTCACATGCTTTGAGTTGCTTTGCCTCCTGATTGGGACAGAGAACAATCTCTTTCAACATCTGAATGTCAAAAAACAGGCTGAATGCCTCAAAATATGTTGTATAGTGAACTCCTGACTTGAGCCCAGGTTACATTTCATCACATTTTGAACAATAGTTTGATGACTTTCAGTTGGGAAAGACTTCCAATAATCCCCTTTTTGAGAGTTGAGCCAGATTCTGTCCCTCCTTGGAGCATAAAATTGCATTGGGCACACCAGTTCTCATCTGATAACTGAAGCTAGCTTTTTAGCCAGCCAGCTAGTACTGACATGGATGGGTGGCTGCTTGGAAAAACTGGGTACCACTGGTATCCAAAAACTGCCACATTAGTGTAGTGTCTGTGCAGTCTCTGCATCAGAAATACACTGTGGACAAGGCTCTGATGACCTTCTAGTTAAAGGGCCCTAAAACACCAACAAACAAACAAACAACAAACTGTACCTCCTTGACAGACTGCTTGTTATTGCCTTCATCATTTCTAATGTCATCCAAGCTCATATCATTAGAATCAAGTACTAACTCAATGTTGTTTAGGGGCACATCAAACTGATTCACTGGTGGAGGCACATAGTCAAGATCATCACTGTCTTCTGAATCATCATCAATTTTGTCTTCTTCCCTCTCACTGTCAACAACAATCGTATCTACTTCCAATGACAAATTATGATTCCATTTTGGGTAAGACATATTTTTACCACAGAATTTAAAAATCAGATCTCAGAAAGAATTTTCACACATATATATATTTATGTAATAGTGTGCTGTAATTTGCTCATGCAGTTTCATCAGCCGAATTTGTTATATGCAGTATATAACACTGAATAGCAATAGGAAGTGTGATGGGTTCTTCAAGACCCCGTCTGACCAAAGTACACATTTAAGCAAATCAGTCTGGATTTTGCATCAAGCTGTCAATGAAATTGAAATTTAATTTTCCCAAAATACAGTTATTGCATTTTTTAGAAATGTCAAAAGGGTGGGAACTCAATAGAAAATTCTATAGAAAGTTATTTTAGTTTAAAATTCATTGGGGTCAATCAGACCCCTGTTGACCATCCTAGGGTTAATTAATGTTCTTTTCAGAAACCATAATGGCCCCCACACATGATCAGTTTGGTGTGTCACATTCTTATGTTCCTTTTCGTTAAACGTCATGTGACGTCATTTGATTGTCCACCTCAACCAGTAATTCTGCCGTTGCCTTTGTGTAATTTTTATAGATGACGTTCTATCCATTTTTGGGCATGCATAGAACCTCTAATGTGAAGAAATGATGTGAGCAACTGCCACACACGCTCACTTCTAACTGACATCAGTTCAAACTGACACACCAATGTTACAGAATTTCTTCACACCATTAAGGCCCCCACACACGATCAATTTTTGTGTGTCAATTCAGTGTTCACACCAAACTGACATGTATGGGGGACCTTAAAACACCAACCAACCAATCGTCGTAAAGGCCCCCACACACGATCAGTTTGATGTGTGTGTGCAAAAAAAGTTTTTGCTCACATCAAAAATTTTACCTGATCGGTGTGTCAGTTCGGACCACTGGTTTGGACTGACGTTAGTTAGAAGTGAGCACGTGTGGGGTTGTTCACATCAGTTCTTCACATTAGAGGTTGGAAACGAGTTGCATCACAACAAAGCATGTCAGTTTCACTGCAACTGTCAAGCAATTTGCACCATTTGCAGAAAGCTGTCTTTGGATTGCTTTGCTTTAATGGGTTGGGGAGTAAGACAAGCAGCCATAACAAGACGAATCCTTAGAAGGTTGCCTGCAGGAGATGAGGAGGTAGGTGTAGAGGACGTAGGAGATGCGAAATTTGCAGCACCCAACGTTCTTTACCAACCACCCATGTCGGTATTGACGTGGGCTTGTGCTTCTTAACTTCAGTGAGCTCATGAGAACCGGTGTGTCCAACACAACTTCATCTGAACAACTTGACACCAGAAGCACAACCATTGCCAAAGAGTTGCATTTGTGGACAATGGTGACATTCCAATCAACTTTAGTTGCAATGCATTTCAGATGAGTTGCATTTGGGTTACAGTTGTACTGCAGCAGTGGACAAAGGGCCTAACATGCTGGTGGTGTCCAAAGCACCCAAAGGCCCCATTTTTATCATTACTATAATTTTTTTCATCTCCTGCTGCTATCCACTGCATAATGCATATGTATTGGGAGGAACATCGAAAAGTTTCATCACTTTCTTTTAAAAATGTTTTTAATACCATAATTATTCTAATAAACGGCGCCCTCCAATAACCTGCGCACCTTTCAGCTTAAAAAAATTATAAACGGCGCGCCGTTTATTTCACAACTGTCTGGAAGTGATTGTGCAAGTGAACTTCAATTTTTTTAATGATTAACCCTTTAATGCTACACAGGGGTACTGCTATCATTATCATCACACTCTTATCCAGCTTGTGGCAGGGTTGGGTCCATGCGTCCATTGAACATGCTATGACTGGGAACCAGGCGTATTGAACCCGGAGAAATATTGGCTGGTTGTCTGTGGGGGGATGCCGGCCTAACCCACTGTTCCAACACCACATTTTACAACCAAAATATAAATTTTGGCAGGTAAATTAATTCTTTGTCAGTTTTAATATTGCATAGTGTCTGACCTATTGCACAATAACTATAATGCAATAAGGAATCAGGCTCATGCCCAAACAGAGGTACTGGTGTACCCCAGGGTTTTTCTTCCTCCTCTTTGTTCTGTGGGTGACCCTGGCACAATGCAATTCACAGTATTTTCACATGATAGGTTGAACTTCCTAATAAGTCACAGATGGGTGGTCAATTGCTTTTTATTATTTGAATAAGGATGGATGGGATACTCCTGTACCCCTGTGTAGCAACTGTGTAAAGTTTAAATGGCCATACGAAGTGCAGGAAACGCCATATGCAGTGCATAAAGAGCAAAACATTCATTTGCTTTAACCACCACATTAAAATTGTTTATAATGATATTTGTCTCTTTCTGAGCATTGCAAGCAAGCAAACACACTATCCACTATATGGTGTAAACATCAGTGCAATAATTTGCTGGCAAGTGCTCTCCAGACACTACTTGCACACATTTTTGCACCTCATGTAAATGCTTGCACAAGTTACCATCGGTAGTACTTGTGCAAGTTGTTTGCTTGTGTAAACTGAGCTTTAGTGCAGATATTGTTGAAAGGATTTTTGGGAATTTCTGCAGCTGAGAATGATGCTAATTGTCCTGTGGCTAAACCTCTGTAGTTATCTAAATCTAGGGTAATGATTTAAATTTTAAATGAACCATTGATTATTTTCCTCAATTTCCTTTTACCAATAAATTCAGATTCAAGAGTGGCGTCAGAAAAAATTAATGAAATCAACTTGTCCAGCTAAAAAGTTTCCATTTATAAATTGAAAAAAATTATAAACGTCGCCCTCTAATAAATGGCGTCCTCCAATAAACGGCACAACAAAAAAGCCTTTGAAAAAAATAAACGGCACACAGTTTATTAGAAAAATTATGGTATTCAGAAAATATCTGTGCCAGTGGGAATGAAAAGACCCCAAACACTTTTAAGGGCTAAAATAGAAAAAATACACTCACTTAGGATAATATTTAACTCTTCATCAACTCCTTCTTAGCCCTGCTGCAGAAGTTTGTGAGGAACAAGAGGCCAGTCTGTAGTTCTCAAATGATCAAATTTCACCCAGACTGGTCCATTTAAACCACCCCTAGTGAACTGAATGTGTAAATTTTTTCTCTAGGTTAGTACAACCTTCTTTGTGATTCCAATGGAATTACAGCTACAAAATCATTGAAAAGTCAATCATCCTAAAATCATAGCTCAACCACCATATTTGCCAGATTTGGCTCCCTGTGACTTTTTCCTATTTCCAAAACTCAAATATCTGCTCTGGGGAACGCGCCATGAGTCGAATGAGGCCATAAAACAAATCGCCAAAGGAAGTAAAGGTCATCCCAGCCGAGGCCTATAAGAAGTGTATGGAAAATTGGATTAACCATTGGCATGCTTGTATTGGCTCAAAAGGAGCTTATTTTGAGGGTAATAATAAAGATTTGTATTAAAATACATAAAAACGTTGCTTTTATTAACCAGTCTGGGTCAAATTTGATCAGATGGTATATCAACTTCGATATACTGTATGTACAGGCCTGCAGGTTCCGGCATATCTAACCTGTGCTAGATCCCTACCACCTTATAGTCCTTAATGATGAGCAGCAGGGCCCTAGGCAGACCATCATCATGCATCCACAATACTAATGGGTGGAGACTTTCGGTCACATGGCAGATAATTCATTGAGTGTCTTTTGCAGGGTAGGCTGTTATTCCTGCTGTTGTTAAGGTCTGATATTCCAGCAGATACCAGACGCCTGGCTAGGGTGCCACCAGTCAGAACTGTCTTGCTAAACAAAGCAGCTAATCTTATATTAGGGACTTGCAATGTGGAGACCTTTACATGGAAACAGAGAAATTAGCTAATAAAATATTAGTTATTTATGCCCCTCAAACTGGTCTTCCTGAATCCACAAAAGTGGTTTTCTGGAGGGACTTTGATGTGCTGGTGCACTCAGCAGATACTAGGAAAGACAGTGCAAAGGGAAGGAGACTTTAATTGTTGATGGGGATTTTAATGACATGCAGGCAAAGCCAGGTAGGGATATGTGGAGGTTAAAACTGGCCACACACTGTCCAATTTGTTGGGAAAACAGCTTTGGACTACAGCATAGCAGAAGTGCACTTCTCTAACGATATGCCTCATGTCATTCATATCAAGATGATACACAGGCAGAAATATGATATGAGGCAAAATGAGGCAACTGTGCATGCTCACTTGCTGGTATGCTTTTAGTGAGCATGTACATTGCAACATTTTGCCTCGTATCATATTTCTGCCTCTGTATCATCTTTGTCAACGTTCACCGCTAACTCTTTATTACCTCAACACCTTCATGCTATTTAGCCTAACATTTTCAGGCCAGGCAGTTAAAATGGATAGGTAGCTGAGATAACGACAACTCGGTTTATTGAGGGTCATTTTTCAAACCATGTATTATTTTATTATTCAACAAACATAATAGAGATTGCAGTGAGCATACACCATGACGTTATGATTGACATAAGGCAAAAAGAAGCAACTGTGCATGCTCTTGAAAAGCAGTACAAAGGACATTAAAGTTCATATTGTCACCTTCCCAGTAAAACATTGTAAGTGACACTTTTCGAGATTTTCACTTTTTTGTTACATTATATATATTCTGCACATTGAATCTCAATTAATGGTGACATAATTTTTATCATTCATTAAATGTAGTGGAACCCTGATTTGTGAGCACAATTCGTTCCAGAAACGTCCTTGTAATCCAAAGCACTCGTAAATCAAAGCGAATATACCCATACGAAATAATGGAAACTTAGGTGATTTGTTCTACAACCCAAAACTTTTCATATAAAAATGATTAATACAAAATACAGTATAAATTAAAAATACATAAAACAAATTAACTGCACGTTACCTTCAGAAAGAATCTGGAAAATGTGAGGGAGATGAGAGAGAAGAGAGGGGGTGTTAACAAACAGTCACTACATTTGGACACAAAACAAAAAAAATGATTCGTAGGATCAGTTTTCCAGAGCAACAGGGAAATAGATTCTGACGTGCAGCGAAGTTGCATTGGACACACCAGTTCCCATGAGATCACTGAAGCCACGTTTGATCACGTGAGCCCACATCAAAACCAACATGGGTGGTTGGTAAAGAACGTTGGGTGCTGCAAATTGCCCCTCTCCTTCATCCTTTCCCCAACCTCCTCGTCTCCTGCAGGCAGCCTCCTAAGGGTTCATCCTGTTATAGCTGCCTGGCTTACTCCCCAACCCTTGAAACTAATAGTGTTGCAAAGGTCCAAATCCCTAATATTCATATTATTTTGCCGTTATGTAAATTATTTAGACCTCACAACACTAGTCTTATGAATGTTGATAAAGTTAATTTATATATGATCCTAAATTCTGTTGCTGCAATGTTGATGGTAATTAATGAATATATTAGTAATCCAACAGATCTGATGGTGAAACTTATGAAATCCAACAAATATTTAATATAACAATAATAATATATTTTTTTGTTAAGTTGCACTATATATGGAAGAGCAAGGAAAAACGCGTCTTCACTGTGAGTTACAAAAAGATTCTCTTGAATTCAAATCTCTAACAGAAAAGAATTTTAGCAAAATAGAAGAATTCTAATTTGAAATACAAAAGTTAGAATAAATGCATGTGCCTTAATTGAATTCAAAATATAGAGCATGTGTGATCATGTACATTCACATTAGTGAGCATGTGTGATCATGTACATTCACATTAGTGATCATGCCTGATCACCACAACAGTAATAATCCAGTAAGTCAAAGACCCATAGAATTAATGCAGGATGGCTGAGGTGGAGGAAGGCAAGTGGGATCCTGTGCAACTGCTGGGTGCCAATAAAGCTGAAGGGCAAGGTATACAGAACCGTCATTAGGCCCACTGTGATGCATGGCTCAGAGTGTTGGGCAGTTAGGAAGAACCATGAAAAAAAGCAAATGCGAGTGGCTGAGATGCAAATGCTGTGCTACATGTGTGGGGTGTCAAGATCTGACAGAATTAGAAACGATTACGTTAGAGGTAGGTTGGGGTGGGAGTTATTGCTGAAAAGATGAGAGAGAATAGGTTGAGGTGGTGTGGGCATGTGATGAGGAGGGTAGAGGAGGAGCTTATTAGGTCCATTGTGGGACTACAGGTGGTTGGGGGCACCAGAGGTAGGGGATACCAAATCAGACATGGGAGCAGAGGGACATGGCGGCATGCGAGGTGGAAGGGGGCTTGGTGGGGGATAGCTGGGAGTGGAGGATTAGAACCCGCAGACCCGACCCTGCCTCAGGTGGGAGAAGGATGAGATGATGATGATGAATGTTCACTGTATCCTAGTCACGTACTGCTGGACACTAACTACTCAAGTGAATGAATGTGGCAAATTCTTGAATTATTAAGTTTTAAAGTATCTAATGGAACACAAAAAACAATAAATATGTATAGCAATATAAATACAATTCGTTTCAGCAGCACTGCTCGTATTGCAAGACATTGCTCGTTAATCTAGCAAAACACTCGTAGACCAAGTTACTCGCAAATAAAGGTTCCACTGTAGTTATTTTATATTTTAATGTTTAAAAATATTAAATATCATCGTAAGCCACACGTATTTTTCAAAATTTATCATAAGTGACAACTTTCCGCTGTGCTTAAGTGACAACCTATAGGTTTTGTTTTTAAGCAACTTTTTATATGGCGCTTACGATAAAAATCGAAAATATAATGAGCTTTTTTTAGGGAACTTTTCTGCGGCTATTTTTAAATGAGATATGGCCCAAAAAATATTTAAGCCATATATGAAAGGTCTACAATTACCATAATTATTCTAATAAACGGCGCCCTCTAATAACCGGCACACCTGACAGCTGAAAAAAATAATAAACGGCGCCCTGTTTATTTCAAAACTGTCTGAAGGTGATCGTGCAAGTTAACTTGAATTTTTTTAACGATTAACCCTTTAATGCTACACAGGGGTACTGGTATCATCATCATCATCATCACACCCTTATCCAGCCTGTAAAAGGGTTGGGTCCGTGGGTCCATTGAACATGCTACGACTGGCAACACCCCAGCCAGGCGTCTGGAACCCGCAGGAATATTGGCGGGTTGTCTGTGTGGGGATGCCGGTCTACCACACTGTTCCAACACCACATTTTACAACCAAAATATAAATTTTGGCAAGTAAATTAATGGTTTGTCTGTTTTAATATCGCATGGTGCCTGACCTATTGCACAATTACTATAATGCAATAAGAAATCAGGCACATGCCCAAACAGGGGTACTGGTGTACTCCAGGGTTTTCTTCCTCCTCTCTGTTCTGTGGGTGACCCTGGTGCAATGTGATTAACAGCATTTTCACGTGATAGATTAAACTTCCTAATAAGTTACAGTCGTGTAAACTAAGCTTTAGTGCAGATATTGTTGAAAGAAAAGTTTCAAAGAGAAAGTATTCTTTAGCATTTAAATTTTTGGGAATTTCTGCAGCTGAGAAGGATGGTAATTGTCCTGTGGCTAAACCTCTACAGTTATCTAAATCTAGGGTAAGGATTTAAATTTTAAATGAACCATGGATTATTTTCTCAATTTCATTTTGCCAATAAATTCAGATTCGAGAGTAGCGTCAGCAAAAATCAAAATTAATGAAATCAACTTGTGCAGCTAAAAAGTTTCCATTTACAAATTGAAAAAAAATAATAAACGGCGCCCTCCAATAAACGGCGCAACAAAAAAGGTCTTTGAAAAAAATAAACGGCACGCCGTTTATTAGAATAATTACGGTATGTATCACAGTTCTGCATGCAGTCAGCCCATCTCCCTCATGGAACATTCCCATGTGCCTTAATCCTGATCTTAACATTGCCATATCGAAGTGTTTACATGCTTTATTTATTATAATCTATGTGGTTATCATTGCATCCCCAAATCGTGTCAAACTCTCAAAACTGGGGCCGAAAAAAGTCATAAGCGCCATTGATTTGAAAATTTATTAAAACGCAATTTTTTTAAATTTAAATGTAATTTTAAAATTATGTAACTCACTTTCAAATAAAATTTAAAGTTTCCAGAAATAACAATAAATAGGCAAATAAGACATTTTTCCTCTTTCCTGTGAAATTTAATAAATGGCGCTTGCGATGTTTTACCAGGAAGATGTCGATATCATACAAATTTGCTCAGATTGTCATCGTGTATGCTCACGGCGATCTCTGTAATGTCTTATTGCTTGATGGGATTTGGGACACTGTACCTGTGACATGAGGGTAATTGGCTTACGAAGTTTCTCAGGACTGAAAAAGGTTGTAAACAACTTATTTTTAGTGGATATGGTGACATTATGAATTATGCTGCTGCTACTACCACTAAAATTTGCTGGAGATATAGATTTAGAAACTTCTGTGAAGGTGGAGTGTTCATACTGCTTGGTCTGTAGATATAGCCGGAATTGCCCATATCCCGATGTTCGGATTGGACGTTTCCCACTATAGTGAGGTAATGAGGGTCTCATCTTATATGTCAAGTCAGAACTTTATTTTGATGTTATATTAACATTTATAACAATTTTTTGGGAACTGTATTTTTGGGGATTGCATTTATAACATTTTGTCTGAAACGCCAAACTCATAGAGTCCAATATTTGCAGATAAATAAAGATGCTGATGAATGTAACAATTTGGCAGTCAACAGTTTCTTAACTCAAATGTTAAGAAGAAATGAAATCCTGGGTAAAAATTAACAAACAGTACTTACTCCAACTCAATGGCATCCGGAGCACTATCTGATGCTGATGTGCTACATTTCGAATAAGAATCTGACGTGTTATCCTCAGGTATGCAGGCATCAATGCACTCTGCTGACGTATCTGAATTATTGTCACTCATTCTCCAAAATCTGGAAAACAGAAATTAATATGGGTTTAAGTACATTTCGTTCAAATACATACAGTAAGCCATGCCAATAACAAATTTGAACTTAGAGCCATTTTTATGGTTGATAGGAAAATTCAGTTATTGGCGCAGTTAATTAACAGTATTTGAAATCTGATGGCCACAGAACCCAACACCGGAAGCATAAAAATACATACGACAACTCATACAAAACACCTGTTTATGTGCAGATAGCTCGAAGTCAACTTTACTTGCCTTTTTAACTCGTTAAAGCGAGTGACAATCCAACAAAGGAGGATATTTTCCCTCAGACGAGAGAAAAATGGCAAGGATAACTTCCGTCGAAAAGAAGGAGCCGTTGTTGCGTCAGTAGGACGACGGTCAAAAGAACTGTAACAAGAACAAGCCGCGAACCTTAGATACTGGTGAGCAACAGCAAATTACAAATAGGCCTGCATTAGGAGAAAGTCAAAGCTAGCAGAAGTTCAACAGCACAATTTGGGAGTTTTGTTCCCCTAGAAAAATACTGTAGAATCCAGAACCGAAAGAAGTCAAAAATGGAAGTGGCATAGATCCAGGGAAAGCGGCTGTATTACGTTGGACACATCAGTTCTCGTCTGATCACTGAATTTAAGCAACGCAACCCCAGCTAATAATGGCCTTTGATGACCGTTAGGGTCCAGAAAGTCAGTCAAACGGCTAGAACAGACACTAAAATAAATGGCCAAAATAGACACAAAGAGAAAAATGCAAGCAAGCCCGCTAGGTATTTGTTTGTTTTGTTGGTGCTTTAGGGTCCTTCAACTACAAAATCATTATAGCCAGAGGCGTACCGAGGGGGGTGCGGACTGCACCGGGTGACACTATTTCAGGGGGTGACACTATTGCAAAGTTTCTGATCCAACCTTTTTCTACAGCACTACACCTATTTAAATTTTAGTTTCAATGATTGCGAATTTTGTATGGGACACAGTCCAGCTAGTGGATTCGCATAAACTCGTTTGGTTCGTTGGTATTTTAGAGCTTTTTGACTACAAGGTCATTAGAGAGCCCCTTCCACTGCATATTTCTAAGACAGAGACTACACAGCCATTACACTAATGTGACTATTTTGGGGTATTAGCACACTGTAATAAGCTTTCTCCAGGTCAATGAAGAAGGGTAATTGCCAGGGTATGAACATCTTGGGGAAATACTGGGGGCTTCCCAGTAGAGTCCAACTGGTGAAAAGGTGCAAGAGTAGTATTAATAGGAGTATGTTACACTATCGGGTTGGTGTAGCCAACAGCCAACATTGGACGCAACAGTTAAGCAACGCAAATCGGTAGTTGGTAGTTGGTAACGCAAGTTGGTAGTGAACCTTGGGTGCTGCTAATTTCCCCTTTCCTACGCCCCCTACACCTAGGCCCTCCTCACCTGCGAGCAGCCTCCTTAGGATCAACGTTCCAAAGCAATGGGGAGATAACTCTGATGTGATCCAAAGACTCAATGGGAGATGATTGAAGTGGAGACAGGCAAGAGGAGTCTTATGTGATAGGAGGGTCCCATTCACGTTAAAAGGGAAGTTTTGCAGGGCAGTCCCTCATTCCTATGAGGGATTTCCACATAGGAGCGAGGGAGAATAGGTTAAAGTGGTAATAAGAAGAGGGAAGGAGCTCCTAAGGTCCATTTCAGGAATGCAGATAGTTGGAAACAGCTGAGGCAGGGGAGACTGAAGCAGACGTGGGAGCAAGTTGCCCACAAGGGCATGGCAGTGTGTGGGGTGGACGGGGATCTGATGGAAGATAGGCAGGAGGGATACCTGAGGTGGGATACCTGATTTCCACTCACACTAATCCTATCCCAGAGGCGACATTCCATCACCCTCTCCCAGAGATTTAAGGTGTGGCTCATCAGCTTTATACCTCTATAGTTACTAGTCTAATAGTTACCACACTCTTGGACATCCCGTTGCCTTGGAAGAGTGGCACTACCCAACTCTCATGGCATTCTATCTCTGCTGGCTATCCTCCTGAGAAGATTCCCTAGCCACCTCATACCTGTCCTCCCTAGGCTATGCCACACTTGAATTGGGTGTTCCATCTGGGCCTACACCTTTTCGACCTTTAATTTCATAAGCGCCCTGGTTACACAGTTCACCATCCCCTGCCCATGCTGGATAGGTGGCAAGGTCCCCATTTTCCCCTGCAGCATTCACAAGGATATGGAAGTACTCTTCCCACCTCCTCTTTGCCTCCATCAGGGAGAGTAGGACCCTACCTCTGCTATCCTTCACTGTTATAGCCTGGGGTATATCTTTAGCTGCCCTATTTCTAGCCTTGGCCAGTTTGAAATCCTCCCCTTCCCTTGTCCATAACTGCTCATAGAGTGCCTGATACTTCTGGTGCTTGGCCAGGGCAATGATCCTACTAGTGCTGGTATCAGCCTGCCTATATTGAGTCTTAGATACCTGGTCCCCTGTCTCCTGCCTACTGTGGAAACAGCGTTCTTTTGCTTGATGGCTGCTTCTACCTTCTCCTTGTTTCTCTGGACTAGGGCTCCTACTTGACTCTGCCCTAAAATGGCTTTCCCACAGGTTCTAATTTATCTGGAGACCCTGTCCCACATTGCATCCACTGTCCCTTCCCAATGCCAGTCTACCTTCCTGTGCACTTTGTGGGTAAATCCCTCCGTTTCGGTGGGTAGTTTCTGCCACCTGATGGCCTGCTCTCCTTGTGCCTTGCCTGCCACTTTCACTAGGATTTGGCCTATGGTGGCATTCTTTTTGGAACTTTTCACTCAAGACTGCCCAGCAATCACGAACCTCTACTCTATACCCGTTTTAGCAACTGGAACTAAACCACGTATTTGCCAATGCAAGGCCAAGTGCATTGGCTGTGTTGAGGATGCACTGCCATTCTATGCTAACTGTTCCTACCCCATCCCAACCCTTGTGACTGCAGACTGCTGATGACGGCGGCCTGGGGCCTGCTTTCACACCCCGGATGGCTGCCAGTGGCGCCTGAAACATTAATCTAAATACATTTGAAATGTTGGTGACTCAGGTGGAGCACATTGAATAATAGAGTGTTTATGTGGGGGGGGGGGGGTCAGTGGTGGGGGTGACACCAGGATTTGCCGCACCGGGTGACACCAAGCCTAGGTACGCCTCTGATTATAGCCCCGTCCACTACATAGTTTTAGTACAGTAGAACTCCAATTATCCGAATCAATTGGGACCGGACCCCATTCGAATAATCAAAAATTCGGATAATTGGATTTTTTTCCGAAAAAAGGGTCTAATTTAATTTATTACTGTTCGTATGTTTAAAATGGGAGAAAAAAAAACTATTTTTAAATAAAAAGAGCTTTTAATTAAATGAAAAGACACTTTTATATATTTACATTTAAGCATACTAAAGCTAGGTTGACACGGTCAAAGTGCACTTTGATACGGTTCACTTGGACGCTATTGATGCGTCACTTGGATGCAACTTTGACCATGTGTACACTTGTTCAAAGTTCACTTGGACAGCTAGGACCCATCAAAGTTGAGTAGGACAGCTGTCAACTTACTTTGATCCAAGTGTCACTTGGCTATAATTTAAAATGGCTACCAACATGTAACATGCGGAGGGTGAATTGGATAATAATAATAAAAAAATTAGAAAACCAGCTAGGAATTGGACTGACAGAGAAAACATATAATTTATAGAATTATATGACGCTGAGGAAGTGTTGTGGAATAGAAAGCTGCCCAAACTACAAACTGTGTAAAAATATGCTGCAATTGAATGGATTATGAATAACATGATTTGGTGAGGGTGAGTGGAGTCCAGTGTAATAGGAGGGTCCCAAACAAATTGAAAGGGAAGTTTTACTGGGCAGTGGTTAGGACTACTATGCTATATGGATTAGTGCTGGGTTGTGAGGAAGAGCCACGTAAATAGAATGTAACTAGCCGACATCCGAATGCTGTGGTCAGGGCCGGCGCGATGGGTGTGCGAACAGGGCAATGGCACAGGATTCTGCGCATTCAGATTAATAGACCTATTGATAGAAGGGCCCACTTCATGTTTTCACAGGGCCCCGCATAATTAGTTTGCACAAGGCCCCGCATAATATAGAGCCGGCCCTGCTGTGGTATATGAGCGGGGTGTCAAGATGTGATTGTCAGGAATGAGTAGTCTGGGTGTGTGGACATGACGGAGGATAATGAGGGACCTGTTGGGAGATAGGCGAGAGTTAAGGGCTGGAACCCATAGACCTGAACCTTCCGCAGGCGGGATAAGGATAGGATGGGATGATGATATGCTGAGAATATCTGCCACTACTACACCTTCCAAAGCCAAATCCGCCATCTTTCTTGTCTCCAGCTCGCTGTCCAAGTCACTTGCCGTGTAAACCAACTTGGACCAAGTGCACTTGTACAAGTGCACTTGGTCCAAGTTGGTTTTTGACCGTGCCAACCTAGCTTAAATGAAAGTCATTGAATGCTGACCATCTCTGTCAAAGTAAGCTGTTTGACTGTCAATACCGTTTTTGGGCAGCCAAGTAGCGCATTATTTTGCAAAAACGCAGTACGTTCCACCTTAAATTTTTTTTTCTAAAAGTTCTGAAAGCGATTCGGATAGTAGGAGTTCGGAAAATTGGAGTTCTACTGTACAGCGACTGCACAGACACTATCCTAATGCGACGATTATTGGGTATTAGCAGTACCAAGTTTTCCCAAGCGGCAACCCATGTTAGTACTAGATGGGATTACGTTTATTAACTTCCACGATCAAACGAGAACACTGCATGCCAAATTGTCATAACAACGTAGTGCCTGCCGTAGAGTCAAAAGCTCTTATGACCACTGTAGTTGAAGGTCTCTAAAACACTAACAAAACAAAAAATAGATCCAGGGTGCTATGCTGCAGGAGGCACCGATTTTTTGTTTTACCTTATAATTAGAAACAATATAAGAATGGTGTTAGCATATAAAAACATGAATTTGATTCCTATTATTTAAAAAAAAATGAGTTTATACTGTACATATACCGGTATTTATAATCCTACACAAAGGAGCGCAATTCTGTTGCCTAGCCCAGGGCGCCAAAAAAGCTAGCGCCAGAACTGATAGAACGATGGAGATAGAATGAAGATAGAATGATGATAGAATGATAGAACGGATGGAGAAAATTATCTATTAATCCAAGGAACTAGTAGACCCACACTGTAAATACAACTGCCCAGCAAAGCTGCAACCCCTATGCTTATTTATCATCGGTTTACTATTCGTTGGGGCACTCGACTGAGCTCCTACACTTGCAAATTTTGCCTCATCTACCCGTTGCATAGTAGAGAAGGTTCTTTTACGTTCAAATGCCATCATACAGTCCATCCAACCCAGGAAGGCACTTGAAGTTGGTCGATTTTCATTAAAATAGGGGATACAGTCTTCTAATTAAGGGGAAAGGGAAAGAGGAAGTGAAGGTGTTAAAAACATCGAATACAAACTAGCAAGCGGAATCGCCTTTTGTTTAAGGTCATTTGACCTTTGACAGTGATTTTAGGAAACTAATTTTCAGCTAAAGGGATCTGAAGAATAAAAATCTCATCATATACAAAGTAAATTATTAGTGGGTAGCACACTCAGTAACTGTATCAGTAGTTCCAGGTTCCATACTGCAGTGAGGTGGGTTTACTTCTTTAGGGCAAGAGGGAGGCCTTGGGGGCAACTTTCTTCAGATACGAAGTAAAACCAAGATCCTTTGTGGTGTTTGATGGCATTTGCATGGAAAAGAACGCTCTCTATGATTCAGTATGTAGTTAAGGGAAAATCCCTAGGTGTAGGAGCTTGCCCCCTTTGTTGGTTTTTCAGGGCTTGCCAGCTAAAAGGTTATTAGATTCCCACCCACTCTGTATTCTAATGTAGAGACTACACCAGGGGTAGCCAACATGAGGGCTGCAGCCAGCATGTGGACCGCTGGGTGTTAAGCTATGGCTGGTGGAGCTAGGTCAGGTGAAGATAAAATCATTTTACATATCACCAAAACAACATTACATCATGAGTCAGCATCAACCAGGCAAGCGTTTGACCATACTGGGAAGTGACAATGTAGTCAAAGCTGCAGCATGCTTGTTTGTTTACTTGAATTCAACAAAAAAAAATTAGGTTCCTGGGCTGGCAGGAAATATTATTTCTTAAATTTGGCCAGTCTGCTGAAAAGGCTGGCCACCCCTGCACTACACTAATGCAATGGTTTTTGAGCTTTGGTTAACTTGCATTGGTTAACTCTGTTAACTAGAATAGCTTCACTTCCATGATCAGATGAGCCAATGCAATACGCTGCTCCTTGTGGAATGCCCCAGGTGAACAGTGGGCGTTGCAACATTAGTCGGCAACTGGCTGTAGAAATCCCTACCCAGTATATCGCCCTTGTGTCCATTCAGAAGGACAAGTTGGGTACCCGACCCTGCCATAGGTGGGAAAAGGGTTAGGAGTTGCTCATTAGGATTTATATGTGATCAGGTTTGAACTCTCTAACAAACAAATCATTACCATTCCCTTATCCCACCTGTGGCAAGGTCTCTTCTGCAGGTCCTCGCCCTCCACTCTTGTCTTTCTCCCACCAGGCCTCCAACCACCCCACACACTACCATATTCTTATAGACAATCTGCTCCCACATCTGTTGTGGTCTTCCCCTGCTCTGGATGCTTCCAACCACTTGTATCCCTGTAACGGACCTAACGAGTTCCTCCTCACCTCTTCCTATTACATGTCCATACCAACTCAATCTACTCTCCCTCAGTTTTTCTCCAATGTCCCCCACTTCCAGGCTATTCACTGAAAAAGAAGTTTCTTAAAACAAATGACAATGGTCAAATGACTATAACAATAGACGATACCCCTTGTTAGTTTGCTCTCAATGTCACATCTTCACTTTCCCTACCCCTCTTGAATCAGAAAGCTATGTCCCCCATTTTAAAGAAAATCAGCCAACCTTGAATGCCTTCCTGGGTTGGATTGACTGTACATCACACGGCACCTCAGCGTTTCCCCCACCAAAAGAAGGCCCACTCAGGGCTTCTCACTTGCCGAAAGAAGCCAACCCACCTCTGTCCAGCATCGAACCTAGAACTACTAACTCAGTAATCCAGCGTGCTAGCCACGTGCCACCGAAACGAAACCCACACTTTACACAAATAACATTTATTATTTCGGACATGAATTTATTGCATTATAAAACTAATTTTTAACACAAAAATTATTATTATTTCTTTGGAGAAAATTTTCCTCAGCTAAAAAAAACTTATTAACCTGGGAAACCTCCTCCACCTGGGAATTTCGCTGACCTGCATGGTTTCATGCAGAAAGGCACACTGAGGGTTTCACTCTTGCTGGAAAGTGGCCAACCCACCTTGATCCTGGTATCGAATCTGGACCCACTAACGCAGTAGTCGAAAACGCTACTTTTGTGCCACCAAGGCAGATCAGATCCAGGTCTTGCAACATTCGGAAATAATATTCTTTTTCTTCCCCAAAGTCAGTAATCGGTAGGCCCCACAATGACGTTGTCTAATGGAAGCCGTAAGTCGAATTTTAATTCTTGGAGACTGACTTTTAAGATATCTGTAGAATATTTTATTTGTATGAACCAGCCTGCTCTGCGTCCTCTGATAAACAGCTATGTCATTCCGTCATAAGTAATCAAGAGCCTTAAGGTAATTAAGAGACGTCATGATTCAGTTATCTTGCAGATTAACGCCTGGTTCCGTATGCTAACACTATTACCATTGTATCAGACGACACAGCACAAAAAGTGCTGACGTCACAAGGCTACTTTGGGCTCTGCAGTATAGCTATGCGCGACGGCAGTTGAGTTGACAAGTGGTCAACTGAAATACTGTCCTGCAAGTCACACTGCATTCTGATTGGCTGTCGGTTGACCCGTCTGCTTCTGAAACATGCAAGATAAGGAACTAGGCAAGTGATAAGGCACTAGGCATAAGACATACTGTAGATGTGTGGAAGTCAGACATTAAGTAATGCAACAGACAAATGCTGCAATGTCACACTTAGGAAGAGTGTTGAAGTAAACACACTGTTACACTATTTTTTCTGCACTCCCCGAGAGAACAGCAGCAGAAATTCCACCAACGACACACCGTGAACTCCAACACCTTGATGTTTTTATTGGTTCTGAGGCGTTTTAAGGTCCTTCAACTACACGGTCCACTGCACAGTTCTAATGCAGAGGCTGAACAGACACTATGCTAAAGGCTGGTTCAGTGGCATGCACAACAGTGGCAGGTACCACTTGAGCAGACGAAACAACACATAAAGGGATGACGTCGGTGCGGAATTATGTAGGGAGGGAGTTGAGGAATGGGTGTAAAAGTGTAGTTGACTAGTAGTCAACTGTTTTCAGAGTGCAGCGCTTCCACACACATATGATTGGCTAGTTGTACTGCAGACGATGTCCATTATGCCATTACACCATTGTTTGCTCATTATGCCACCTAGCGGACATTGTCAAAACCAACCAGCATGCCTACCACAGAACGAGTACACGTGCAGTTCATCTTGGCGACGGTGCTTTACGTCACCATTTTGTTGGTTGCACACGTGCTCTTTTCACTTGTAGCACTTGCCACTGAACTAGCCATAATGCAACAATTTTTTTGGGTATTAGCAATATGCAGTTTTCCCAAGTGGCTACCCATGTTAGTAGTAGCTGGGGTTGCGTTGCTTATGCCTGGTTCCGAATTCCCACATGCTAATGCTATTACCATTGAATCAGACGACACAGCACAAAGAATGGGGACGTCACACTGCTACTTGGGGCGCTGCAGAGCAGCTATGCATTACGGTAGTTGAGTTGACAGGGGGTCAACTAACATAGCATCCTGCAAGTCCTGCTGCGTTCTGATTGGCTGGCGGCTGAGCTGCATGCTTGAAAAATGGTGGAGGATAAGCTGAGACATGACAGTGGCGTTACGTGATTCAAAATAAAGGGCTACACTTAAGGAATTGTGCTGACGCTCCATCATAATGCACTAACACAAAACGTCATTAAAATGTCATCAGTGGCGACGTGATTAGCATTAAAGTGTGGTGATAGGAATTAGGCATTAGCTACAGTGATTAGACGAGAACTGGTGTGTCCAACGCATTAAGCCGCCCCCCCCCGACGCCTAGATAATTGTTCGAACTACACGTTGCAAGGGGATATTTTTTACCTAAAGGTGATATCGTCCAGCCAAAAGTGGAATAGTGGCTTTAACTTGCCATCTGACAGAAGGTGCACGTTGTGGATGCACCATGCACTTCGGGCTTTCATCCGAAAAGTATTTGGTTTCACCAGGAATGATCATGTAACTGTGGGTTCACCACGTCTACTGAGGCACTGAGACATACTATTGCAGCGTCCATTGTCGTCACACTTATGCCTGGTTCCATATACCCACGCGCTAACGCTATTAGCATTGTAACAGATGACACAGCACAAAAAATGGTGGTCACACTGCTACTTGGGGCGCCGTAGAGAAGCTATGCGTAACGGTATTTGATGTGACAGGTGGTCACTCACATAGCGTCCTGCAAGTCATGCTGCGTTCTGATTGGCTGGTTGTTTAGCTGTCTGCTTGAAAAATGGTGGAGGATAAGCTGAGACATGACAGTGGCGTTACGTGACTCCAAATAAAGGGCGACACATAAGAAATTGCACTGGCGCTCCTTCACAAAGCACTAGCACAAAACGTCATCAAAATGTCATCAGTGTCGACGTGATTAGCATTAAAGTGTGGTGATACGGAGCTAGGCAGTAATCCACGGTTGTAGGTTCAATACTGGATCAAGGTGGGTTGGCTGCCTTCAAGAGAGATGTTCCAGGTGAGTCTTCTGTCCGATGATAAGTAAAGCCAGTGGCGTCACTAGCGGGTGCGGAGGGTGTGGGCCGCACCAGGTGACACCACTCGCACCATGAGTAATGGGGTGACACCAAAGCAGAAGAAGCGGCTTTTTTTGGGAGAGGGGGGTGACACCATGGTGTATCCACATCGGGTGACGCCAACCCTAACGACGCCACTGAGTAAAGCTGTAGTCCCGTGTTTGTACAATGTTATCTGCTTGCAACAGAGCCCTCTCTACTATGAAACTGGCAGATAAGGCAATGATTTACAGGTGTAAGAGCTCGCCCCCTTCCCCTCTGGCGCCCGTGGAGTGCTCCAACGAACGTTAGACTGATGATAAATAAGCATATGGGTTGGAGTTTTGGTCGGCAGCTGGCTGCATAAAAATACCGTCCAGTATATTGACCATGTGTCCATTCAGAGGGACAACGATTGGTACCCAACCCTGTCATAGGCGGGCAAGCCTATGGCAGGGTGAATTTAAATAATAAATTTGTAAACAATTGTAATGGGAGCGACTTATTACGTTGGACACACCAGTTCTTGTGTGATCACTGAAGTTAAGCAATGCAACCCCCAGCTAGTACAGTACTAAGGCTGCCTGCATAGTGGAGCGACAATAACAGCAGCATGATAAGCAAAGAGTAGAGTGACAAGCAAAGAGTGCTACCAGTAATGTGATAGCTCCACAACGTTCCCCAGCAATTCCCTCCATTTTTCAAAGTAACTTCATTATCTTTCATTTGGCATAATAAATGCCAAGTTCAGAATATTATGGAAACCTATTGAAACAACACCTCATTTTGCTGACAAAATCATTAAATGCATCTGTCTGTTGCATAATATTATAATTGACAGGGAAGGCAGTGATTACAACATTGAGAACATGGTATATAATGCCACTTCCATAGAAAATATTCCAGGGTCCAGAGAAAATAGGAGGTCAACAAATAATGCAGCATTTGTAAGAGAAACATTTAAGACGTTTGTTAGTAATAACAAAATATAAAGGAATGTAAGCAAAGCACATTAATAATAATTACTTGTTTCATTCATATCTGTCACGACTTCATACCAAAGGTGGTCAAGCACATATGGATTATAGTGCGGTGCTGGTGGTGTATTTGGTCCCACAAAGGCCTATTTTTTAAAAAAACTTTACTTATAAACAACTGGGTTGTTGTTTGTTGGTGTTTTAGGGCCCTTCAACTACAAATTAGAGCCCCGTCCACAGCATAGTTCTTATGCAGAGACTGCACAGACACTACAGTAATACGACGATTTTTGGGTATTAGCAGTACCCAGTTTTCCCAAGCGGCCAACCATGTCAGTACTAGCTGGAGTTGCACTGCTTTAACTTCAGTGATCAGACGAGAACTGGTGTGTCCAAGGCAAATCGCTGCTCATAACAACTGGGTGTCCATTGTGTGACATCAGAGAGAAGAGCGACAAAATCAAGCATGTCTAATCACGTTGCTCTTCTCTCTAGTAGCAGCGCTACTTGTCGCACCACTTGTAGCATTACTATGCAGGGACATATTGAATTACATGTGTTTGATTTTGTCGCTCTTCTCTTTGCTTGTCACGCAACAGTTAAGCTGCAATTCCACCAAGGCAACACTGAACGACATGAGGCATGCTACTTGTTTCCTAGTGTTGCTTCATTGTGTGTGTGCGACAATGTCGCACAGAATTAAGAAATGTCACGTGTGGATTTTGTTTCTCCAAATCGCATGCGCTTTGTGGTCCATGCTTGTAGCATGCGTCTATGGCAATTCCATCCACGTGACACGAATCCTTTCAGTTTTGTTCAACATGTATTTGCAAACAGTTGCAGCAGCTGCTTATTTGGTGACAGCATTGAATAAAAATAGGAGAAAGCCACGTGGTGGTGAAGAGCACTGGGGGTGGGGACATTGCTGAAAAAATTACGGAGAATAGGCTGAGGTGGTAGGGAGGACGTAATGAAAAGAGTGGACGAGGA
The DNA here is from genome assembly GCA_013389805.1 of Trigoniulus corallinus. Classification (NCBI taxonomy): domain Eukaryota; kingdom Metazoa; phylum Arthropoda; class Diplopoda; order Spirobolida; family Trigoniulidae; genus Trigoniulus; species Trigoniulus corallinus. The sequence goes on along the minus strand of JAAFCE010001963.1, from coordinate 19,267,281 downwards.
CATTGTTAGGGCCATACCAGGAATGCAGATCGTCAGTAGTACCCAGAGCAGGTTCTCTGTAAGGATATGGTGGTGTGCGAGGTAGACATGGACCTGGTGGGAGATAGACGTGAAAGGCGTGGCAGAACCCACAGACCCGACCCTGCCACAGGCGGGATAAGGGTATGATGATGATGATGATGCTTGCTGCCAGGAAGATATGCCTCGGTAGAGCAGAGGTAGCGTGGTGCGTCCGTGGTTCCTGGTTCAATGCTGGATCAAGGTGGGTTGGCGTCTTTTGGGTAAAACAAAATTTGTTTTCCATCAAATTGGAAATGAAGCAGTGGCCCGTGTGGTTTTATAGTTCTCCACTCCCGTTTGTTCTCACCAGGTCCCCGTCCACTACACACACGCACACTATCGTAATCGGCGAGACAACTTTGAATGGGGCACTCCTCCACCAACTAAGGGACTGGCTGCTTATTTAACAAACCCGTCCATGTGTAGTGAGGAATGAAATATTCTTCACTTGGGGAACCACCACGTGGCAGTTCCCCTTTGCCGTGGCTATTATGAGATGAAATTCCCAACTGAAACTCTACCTGGCATCGGTGGAGTGTCCCAACGAACAGTAACCAGACTATAAATAAGCATAGGGATTGAAGCTTGGATGCCACGGTTGCTGACCATGTCGCACAAGACATGTCCCACCGATCCATGGACCCTCCGATAACGACGATACTGTTCGACTTGTAGAATGATGTCAAGGGGGGAGCATACGACCTGGCAACAACAAGCAACAAGTAGCATGCAGCAAGGAGACATGTTTCTTGTCGCCTCGAGTTCCTTCAGTGGAAAGACAACAGTAGCATGCATCAATGCTGCATGCTACATGTTGCCTCAGTGGAATTGCTGTTTTACTGTCGCTACTATGCAGGCAGCCTAAGACGGGTGGAATCTTGGGATTTGGTTGGTTCGTTGGGGATTTAGGGCCCTTCAACTACAACGTCATTAATGCCCGTTCTAATGCAGAGGCTGCACAGACACTACACCAATGTGACGATTTTTTGGGTATTAGCGGTACCCAGTTTTCCCAAGCGGCCACCCATGTCAGTACAGTACTAGCTGGGTTTGTGTTCCTTAACTTTGTGTGCAGAGGACAAACTGGTGTAGCTAACGCAATAAGCCGCTCCCGGCCACTTGCGAAAACTGGGTACTACCGATACCCAATAATAGTCGCATTAGTGTCTGTACAGCCTCTGCTCTAGAACTATGCAGTGGACGGAGTTTTAATGACCTTGTAGTTGAAGGGCCCTAAAACATCAACAAAAGAAGCAGAGGCGTACCTAGGCTTGGTGTCACCCGGTGTGGCAAATCCTGGTGTCACCCCCACCACTGATCCCCTCCACAAACACTTTGTTATTCAATGTGCTCCACCTGAGTCACCAACATTTCAAATGTATTTAGATTAATGTTTCAGGGTGTGCAAGCATGCCCCAGGCCGCCGTCATCTGCAGTCCACAGTCACAGGGGTTGGGATGGGGTAGGAACAGTTAGCATAAAAGGACAGTGCATCCTTAACACAGCCAACGCACTTGATATCACTAAAAGGGATATCACAGATAGATTTCCTTATGGTTAGAGGGTGGCATAGAGTAGAGGTTCGTGATTGCTGAGCAGTCTCGAGTGAAGAGTTCCAAAAAGAATGTCACCATAGGCCAAATCCTAGTGAAAGTGGCAGGCAATGCACATTCTTGGAAAGGAGAGCAGGCCATCAGGTGGCAGAAACAACCCACCAAAACGGAGGGATTTTTCCATAAAGTGCACAGGGAGGAAGACTGGTATTGGAAAGGGACAGTGGATGCAATGTGGGACAGGGTCTCCAGATAAATTAGAACCTGTGGGAAAGCCATTTTAGGGCAGGGTCAAGTAGGAGCCACAGTCCAGAGAAACAAGGGGAAGGTAGAAGCAGCCATCAAGCAAAAGAATGCTGCTTTCCACAGTTGGCAGGAGACAGGGGACCAGGAATCTAAGACTCAATATAGGCAGGCTGAGACCAGCACTAGTAGGATCATTGCCCTGGCCAAGTACCAGAAGTATGAGGCACTCTATGAGCAGTTATGGACAAGGGAAGGGGAGGTTTTCAAACTGGCCAAGGCTAGAAATAGGGCAACTAAAGATATACACTGGGCTTTAACAGCAAAGGATAACAGAGATAGGGTCCTACTCTCCCTGATGGAGGCAAAGAGGAGGTGGGAAGAGTACTTCCATATCCTCTTGAATGCTGCAGAGGAAAATGGGGACCTTGTCGCCTATCCAGCATTGGCAGGGGATGGTGAACTGTGTAACCAGGGCACTTGGGAAAGTGAAAGGTCAAAAAGCTGTAGGCCCAGATGGAACACCCAATTCAAGTGTGGCATAGCCTAGGGAGGACAGGTACAGTGATCACAAAAAGTATTTGAACACCCCTAAGTTTGTCGAGATTGGCAATAATTGTTAATATTGTGACAAAAAACCTTTTCCAGGTAATATTATAAACACAATGATGCACTTTAGTCAACAAATATATAATAAATGTTGCATAATAAAATTGTTATTACAAAAATAAAATAAGCCCAACTCAAAAAATTAATGTGAAAAAAATATATTTAGTATTTTGTATGTAATCCTTTAGCATCAATAACAGCTTGGAGTCTTTGTAGCATGGAATGAACAAGTTTTTTGGTTGTTTCAACACTAATTTTCACCCATTCATCAAGAATAACAGTCTTCATGGCATTTTTGCTAGAAAATTTATTTTTTCTAATGCAGGAGTCCAAAATACTCCATAGATTCTCTATGGGATTTAAGTCCGGTGACTGTGGAGGAGTTAAAAGTCGTCGTGGTGCATTATACAACAGCCATTCTCTTGTAAGGCGAGCCGTGTGCTTCGGATCATTATCCTGTTGGAAATAAAATGACTGTCAAACTTAATTTTTCGGCAGATTGAAGAAGATTGCCTGCCAAAATGTCTATATAATGTCTGGCATTCATAATTCATAATGCCACCATGCAGCCCAAAACCATCAAATGTCCACCTCCATGCTTCACTGTTGGCTTCAAGTTTGAGGCCTTCAGTGCAGTGTTTCTAGACCGCCACACCCACCATTTCCCATCACTACAGAATAAATTAAACTTGGATTCATCACTGAAAATGATTTTATCCCAAAATTCAGCTCGATAGTTGACATATTCTTTGGCAAATGCCAGTCGTTTCACTCTGTTAGCTTCACTGATGAATGGCTTTTTCCTTGGAGCTCTGCACCTAATGCCTTCATCATGCAAACAATTTCTTTTTTGTTTGGGGTGCTACTGATATTCCTTTGGCTAAATTTACACTAGTTGCAAAAGGATTTTTTTCCACTTGTCTTCTGATGAACCTCACATTTCGTGAACTAAGCACTTTTGGACGTCCAGTTCTTTGTTTATTTTGAGTTGTTCCAGTCATTTTATATTATTTTACCACATAATAAACTGTCGACACATTTAATTTTAACTTTTTAGCAATTTCTCTGAAACTGTTCCCTTGTTTGTTAAGTAAAACAATGTTGGTTTTCACTTGTTCTGTCAGTTCACTTGTTTTAGGAGCCATTTCAAAATAACTGTTATTTGTCCAAATCACATTCTTATATTAGTGTTTACGTATACAATGTTAAGTGGACTTTATACTTTGAAACATGTTTTGCATATTTTATTGCATAATATTGATTGATTGTCAGACTGTTCAAATACTTTATTGAGTTGGGCTTATTTAAATTTCATAATAAAAATGTTATTATGCAACATTTATTATATTTTTTTTTTGCCTGAAGTACATCATTGTGTTTATAATATTACCTGAAAAAGGTTTTTTGTCAAAATATTAACAATTATTGCCAATCTCGACAAACTTAGGGGTGTTCAAATACTTTTCAGGTGGCTAGGGAAAATTCTCAGGTGGATAGCCAGCAGAGATAGAATGCTGTGAGAGTTGGATAGTGCCACTCTTCAAGGGCAAAGGGATGTCCAAGATTGTGGTAACTACAGTATAGAGGTATAAAGTTGATGAGTCACTCCTTCAATCTCTGGGAGAGAGTGATGGAATGTCGCCTCTGGGAAAGGATTAGTGTGAGTGGAAATCAGGTATCTCTCCTGCCTATCTTTCATCAGATCCCCATCCACCCCACACACTGCCATGTCCTTGTGGGCAACTTGCTTCCACGTCTGCTTCAGACTCCCCAGCCTCAGCTGTTTCCAACCATCTGCATTCCTGAAATGAACCTAAGGAGCTCCTCCCCTCTTCTGATTACGTGTCCATACCACTTTAACCTATTCTCCCTTGCTCCTATGTGGAAATCCCTTATAGGAATGAGGGACTGCCCTGCAAAACTTCCCTTTCGACGTGAATGGGACCCTCCTATCACATAAGACTCTGCTTATCTGTCTCCACTTCAATCATCTCCCATTGAGTCTTTGGGTCACATCAGAGTTATCTCCCATTGCTTTGGAACGTTGATCCTAAGGAGGCTGTTCACAGGTGAGGAGGGGCTAGGTGTAGGGGGCGTAGGAAAGGGGAAATTAGCAGCACCCAAGGTCTACTACCAACTACCCATGTTGTCTCTAACATGGATTTGCATTGCTTAACTGGTGCATCCAATGCAACTTGGCTACACCAGTATTTCGCCAAGATGTTCATACCCTGGCAATTACCCTTCTTCATTCACCTGGAGAAAGCTTATTACAGTGCGCTAATACCCCAAAATAGTCACATTAGTGTAGTGGCTGTGTAGTCTCTGCCTTAGAAATATGCCCTAAAATACCAACGAACCAAATGAGTTTATGCGAATCCACTAGCTGAACTGTGTCCCATACTAAATTTGCAATCATTGAAACTAAAATTTAAATGGGTGTAGTGCTGTAGGAAAAGGTTGGATCAGAAACTTTGCAATAGTGTCACCCCTTGAAATAGTGTCACCCGGTGCGGGCCGCACCCCCCTCGGTACGCCTCTGGAAAGAAGCAAACCAGTTGTGATGGTGTAACACGTGATATGAAGTGCCGTATTTCATGAAACATGAGGCTGTTTAATTCAATCCAAGGTTACAATGTTAACAAATTAATATAATTATAAAAATTCAAGACGTTCTTCAAATATGAAAACATAATCAGTCATTTCGTAATATTTCTTACCGTCGAAATGCTGAACACATCACCAAATTTTGAATTCAAGAGCCACGGTCTTCACTTTGTAACATGCATTTCAAATATTCGCAATTCTATTTATCATAATCAAATGCAAAACAAAGAAAAAAAAACACCGGAGTTCAAAGGGGAGTTTGTTCAAACTGATTGTTAACAAGCAGAGTAATAAAGATCGGGCCGCAATTAAATCTTTGAGAAATAAGGTACATTATTTGATCTAAAAGTAACATGCTGCATATATAGTGTGAAATTTGAGCCTTTTATATAACGCTCCTTGTAAATATGTGCCCAAGTGCACCGAGGGCAGCAATACGGTTTTCATAAGTTCTAGACTTCTAGAGTTCCATCCACCTGCATTCCCATAATATAATGGACCTAACAAGCTCCTCCTCTCATTACATGTCTATGCCATCTCAATCTACTATTCCTCACTTTCTCTGTGAGGCCCCCCACTCCCCAAGCTCCCTCTAATACAGGGTGAATTTTAATAAAACTGACAAACTGCAGGGACGGATTCCTATGAACATGTGTCCAGAAATGTATCGTTGCCATGGTAGAAGGCATCATTGTTTGGGCAGAGATTCTTGGTGACTACATACTTGGACCAGTTATTCTTCCACAACGCCTCAATGGAGGAACGTACCTGGACTTCCTGCAGAATACTCTGCTTGGTTTGCTTGAGAATATGACTTTGTAAACGAGACAGGTTATGTGGTTTCTGTATGATGGAGCACCAGCACACTTTCACATTACAATTCTCCAACACCTCAGCAACGGGAACCCATCAATTTGGCGTACATACAAATTCGGCATATGACAATTTGGCATAAATCAAATTTGGCATATGACAATTTGGCGTACATACTGATCTCTTGGTTGCACACATTTGTTCAAAATTGAAATTGTTGTTGCTGTTGTTGTTTGTTGGAGTTTAAGGTCCCGTCAACTACAAGGTCATTAGAGACCCGTCCACTGTATAGTTCTGATGCATATACTGCACAGACACTACACTAATGCAACGCTTATTGGGTATTAGCAGTACCCAGCTTTCCTGAGCGACCACCCATGTCAGTACTAACTGGGCTTGCATTGCTTAACTTCAGTGATCAGCTGAGAACTGGTGTGTCCAACACAACTCTCCGCTCCCAATTGCAACTGTCAGGGGGGGGGTTTAGCTAATATGGGGGGTGAGCTAAACCTCACATATTATGAGAATATAAGTTTATATGTGCATGGGGGGTGTTGCAACCCCAAAAACCCCATCCTAGATCCACACGTGGTCATACCAGTCATTGCAAAGGTCCCGTATAACACAGTTGGGTTTGTTTGTTTTTAGTGCCCATCAACTTCAAAGGTCATTAGGGCCCTATAACAAAGTTAAGGTAGGCATTCATTATTCTATTACCTTGCAATGACTGTTATGACTGTTGAAATATGTTGTTGTGACCATTACAATTTTGAACAAATTTGGGCACCCAAGAGATCGGTATGTATGCCAAATATGTATTACATATGCCAAATTGTCATACGCTGAATATTACATACACCAAATTGTCATATTCTGAATTTGTATGTATGGCAAATTGTTGTATGCCAAATTGACTTTGCCAAATTGCCATATGCCAAATTGAAGTAGACCCCTCAGCAACATTCTCCCCAGACGTTGGACAGGACGCAGAGGCCCAGTTTCATGGCCTGCTAGATCAATGGACTTAAACCCCCCCCCCGGATATTTACTTCTGGGAGCATCTGGAAAGCCTAGTGTATGCTGAACCAGTTCCTGATGTGGAGACCCTTCAACAGCATGTTCATTATGCCTGTGAAGCTATTCAAAAGCCAGAACGTGTGAAAGAGTGAGGCTAGCCATGATACATGTGAATGCATGCATTGCATCCCATGGAGGCCACTTTGAACATCTCATGTGACATAGATGTGATTCAGTTATGTACTGTGTTCCAGGACGATCTGTTGTCATTGCATGTACACTGTCCATTTCCAGACACATGTTAATAGGACCTTTTTTCCCTCCATTTCCTGTCAGGAATTAGTCCCTGCTGTTTGTCGGTTTTATTAAAATTCCCAATTTTAGGAGTACCCAGGTTTTCCAAGCGGCCACCCATGTCAGTACTATCTTCAGTGATTAGACAAGAAATGGTGTGCCGAATGCAATACAGCCGCTCGTAATTCTTCCCTTTTTCATTTCCCAGTGATTCTATGTCACATTTCGACCCTTTGTCGACAAGCCAACCACAAACAAATTGGGGTACCGTAATTATTCTAATAAACGGCGCCCTCCAATAACCGGCGCACCTCTCAGCTGAAAAAAATAATAAACGGCGCGCCGTTCATTTCAAAACTGTCTGGAAGTGATCGTGCAAGTTAACTTGAATTTTTTTAACGATTAACCCTTTAGTGCTTCACAGGGATAATGGTATCATCATCATCCCACCCTTATCCAGCCTGTGGTAGGGTTGCGTCCGTGGGTCCATTGAACATGCTATGACTGGGAACACCCCAGCCAGGCGTCTGGAACCCGCAGGAATAGTGGCTGGTTGTCTGTGTGGGGATGCCGGCCTACCACACGGTTCCAACACCACATTTTATAACCAAAATACTGGTGTACCCCAGGGTTTTTATTCCTCCTCTCTGTTCTGTGGGTAACCTTGGTGCAATGCGATCCACAGTATTTTCACATGATAGGTTGAACTTCCTAATAAGTCACAGTCGTGTAAACTAAGCTTTAGTGCAGATATTGTTGAAAGAAAAGTTTCAAAGAGAAAGTATTCTTTAGCATTTAAATTGTTGGCAATTTCTGAAGTTGAGAATGATAGTAATCGTCCTGTGGCTAAACCTCTACAGTTATCTAAATCTAGGGTAAGGATTTAAATTTTAAATGAACCATTGATTATTTTTCTCAATTTTATTTTGCCAATAAATTCAGATTCGAGAGTGGCATCAGCAAACATCAAAATTAATGAAATCAACTTGTCCGGCTTAAAAGTTTCCATTTATAAATTGAAAAAATAATAATAAACGGCGCCCTCCAATAAACGGCGCAACAAAAAAAGGCCTTTGAAAAAATAAACGGCGCGCCGTTTATTATAACAATTACGGTAGTTGTACCCTAGCCAGCAGCCGGCCTAATTTCTCAACCTGCCATTTGTTTGTTGACCGTCGGTCCAATTTTGCTCATTGGAGCAATTTTCTTCAACCGATGCCAAGGGGGGAAGCGAGTTCCAACACCTGAGAAGTGTACCTCATCTACCCGTTGCATAGTAGAGAGGATTCTTTAACGTGCAAATGACATGGTACACCACACGGGGCCACGGCTTTACTTCCCATCCGAAGGAAGGAGCATTAAGGCAGATATTCTTCTCCCCTGATGAAACGATCCAGAATTGAACCTAGAACGACCGACTGCGTATTTTCTCGTGTTATGCGTTAAAATACCTTATCACAGCACAGAATGGCTATAAAATGTAGCGCCAGAGAAGACACTAGTTATGACTCATTTATCGGGTAATTAGAGCCCCGTCCATTTCGTAGTTTTAATGCAGAGTCTACACAGACACTCATCTGTTATAACGATTTTTGCGTATTAGCAGTGCCCAGTGTTCCCAAGCGGCCACCCATGCTAGCACTAGATGGGGTTGCGTTACTTAATTTCAGTAAGCAGGCGAGAATAGTGTGTCCAACGCAATACAGCCGCTCCACTTATTGGGAAAGAGAGCATTGCCAAAATTTGATGCGACATTCAATTTCACAAATTTAACCATACACAGGGTGTCTCCTTATATCGTTACTTTCTGAACTTCAGAATGAATCGGAAATTCAATCTTCCGAAATCACATTCTCTGACGACATAGTAAAATTGATCCACAGTGCAAGGGAGCGGTTTATTGCTTTGGACACGCCAATTTTCGTCTGATCACTGAAATTAAACAAAGCAGCCCCCAGCTAGTACTGACATGGGTGGCCGCTTGGCAGAAATGCGTACGGCTGATACCCAAAAATCGTCGCATTAGTGTGGTGTCTATGCAGTCTCTGCATTAGAACTACAGAGTGGATGGGGCTCTAATGACCTTGTAGTTAAAGGGCTCTAAAACACCAACGAAAGAAAAAAATCCGCATTGCACCATTTCACGAAAAAGAAATATTTTACAATTCTATCATTTTAAAGTATTGGATTTTTTGAAAACACACTTAACCTGCTTCTACATACAAGAGCGGTCCAAGCATACCATGTAGTCCGAATGCGCAAGGCGGACTTACATCTTTCGTCTTTCCCGAAAGAAGTCATCTGCCTCCGTCAGAATTGAACATCTAACTGCGGTTTCACAGAAAACGCAAACGCTACTCCTAACCCCTTTCCCGCCTCGTCCCTCTGAATAGACACGCGGGTGATACATATATATATGACGGTGTTTTTTTCTGCACTGGCTGCCGACCAAAGCTGCAACCCCTATGCTTATTTATCGTCGGTCTATGTTCGTTAGAACATTCCACCGACGCCAGGGGCGAGTTCCTACAACTGGAAATTTTGCCTCATCTACCCGTTGCATAGTAGATAAGGTTCTTTTACGTGTAAATGCTATCGTACACCACACGGGACCTGGGTTTTACTTCTAATCCGAAGTAAGGCGCACTCAGAATTTTTTTTTCTCGCCCAAAAGCCACCCAACCATAATCCAGTAACGGACCTGGAACCACTGACGTAGTTAAGTTGTGCACGCTACCTCCTGCAACACCGAGGCGAGATTCACAAAAATATGCACATAAATCATTCAACTACTGAGACCGCCAAGTAAGGTAGGGTATCTACTTTTGTCCGAATGGGACACACGGGCGATTTCTTGGACGCCATTTTTACGCAGCTGGCTGACAACCTAATGCTGCAACTGAATGAGGCATAATTCCTGCGTCGACTACCGGGAGCGAGCTCCTACACCTGAGGATTTTCTGATCCTTGTATGTTTAAGTGAAATAGTACAAACTGCTTGACGAAAAGTGCACTGGGGCCTCTGACCACGATCCAGTATCGAACCCGGAACCAGAGCAGGTTGTAAAGCACGAATCCGGGGTAGAACAACATCTAATAGCATTTAGAGTCTACCAAGGGATATCCATAGTCCCGCAATCCGGGACAACCTTCTAACAACTAAAAGGCGCTCTTGACAGGCTTTCAATCATGGTCACTCCCGCACATCCTGCAAACACCTCACAACAGGACATGTCACATGGGGAAAAAGAAGCTAGTTTGACACAGGATTTCCTCCTTTGTACCAGACCCCTTAAACAACTATTGAAACTTACTTTCTCTTCAAGGCCATTTCCTGCCTATGGCAGGATCGACGACTTTCAAATTTGGCAGGGCCGAATTTTGGTTTCACTAGACTGGCTGCTGCCTGACTTCCACAATTCATTCGTCATCTTTCACCATATGCAGCGATGAAGCCAAAATTAAAACAACCGCCAGTGTCTGGCAATGTCTGATTGCTTAAGTTAATAATTCTATCAGCTGTGAAGCCCAAGGTGTTCGCCTCAGTGATGTAGAGGTAGCCTGGTTCGACTGCTGAATCGACGTTTGATACTGATGAGATTTCCAGTGCACCTTTCGTCGAAAAATAAAGCCTCAGCCCTGTGTGGTTTGTAGGATGTGATTTGTATGTTAAAACCCCTTACTACATGAAGTAAAATACGAGAGCAGTTTGCCAAAATTCCCAGTTACCCGAGTCCATGTCGGTGTAATGCCAAAGATAGAAAACCATCGGGATTGCAGCATTAAGTTGGCAGCTGGATGCGTAAAAAAATTACCTCCAACAGATCGTCAATATGTCTCAACGGATACCCGACCCAAACTAAATGGGGAAAGAAGTGAATCTGGCAGGAAGAAATCAAAGAAAGGGAATTCATAAACAAATTGATAGGCGACAGTTTCACATGACTCGCTACCGCCTAAATTTCACAACCCCTTTCGTCATCCCTGAATAAATGCATGATGTGATAAAAAAAAGAGGCAATAATCACAATCCCGGAATTCCTGGTGGGGTCCCTGATCGCTCAAGTTAATAAATACAGTACATCATTTATACGATACATTGGACATATTGGTGCAAAATGCAACTCCTATCCCTTTTCCCCGCCTATGTCGGGTACCCATCTTACCCCTCGGAGTAGACAAAGGGCGGTGCTTTTCCACAGCCGGTTTACCCGACCAAAGCTACAACCCCTATGTTTATTTATCGTCAGTTTACTGTCCGTTGCGGCATTCCACCGATGCCGGGGGGGGGGGGCGAACCCACCTTGGCTAACTCCTACACCTGTAAAATTTTGCCTCATCTACCCGTTGCATAGTAGAAAGGGTTCTTTTACGTGCAAATGCCATCGTACACCACGAGGGGCCTCTCAATCGCCCGAAAGAAGCCAATTCACCTCGGTCCAGTATCGAACCTAGAACTACTGACGCAGATACCGAGCGAGCTACCCACTGCGCCAATGAGGCGGATTTTCGAACATATTAGTCATATATTGAACAGCGTTTTTCCACAGCCTGCTACCGACCAAAGCTGCAACCGTTATGCTTATTTATCGTTGGTTGAGATCTAACACCTGGAAATTTTGCCTCATCTACCTTTTGCATAGCAGAGAGGAGTCTTCTACGTGCAAATGTCATCGTACACCACACGGGACCTAAGGAATGCGCACTCGGGCCATCTCTCTAGTCCGAAAGGCGCCAACCCACCTTGGTCCAGTATCGAACCTAGAACTACTGAGACAATGACGCAGTTACCGAGCACGCTACCCACTGCGCTACCGAGGCGGCATATGCGATACTATATCAACTTACAAATTATTCTCTAAAACTCAAATTTCCTGACGGAAAATGACGTTCATTGAGAAATTTGTAGAAAACTGAGTTGAAGAATTCATAATAATTAAAAGGTGAAGTTCATTTACCTGTGCACTTTCCTTTTAGGGAGAAGAAAATCTGTACTGTAATTCTCTCAAGACAGAAGGCTATTAGAAAAGTCCATCAGTCACAGAAGAGCTCAAGCACATCACTGAAAGGAAGTACGTTATAATCAAGATTGATTGAAGACATTTTTGAGTGACCATGTGGTTGAACATGATGACCACGTGATGATCAACGATCCTACCAGAGAACATTGCTTTAATTGACAGTTCTGTAATCCTACCCTCAAAATAGTCAATGTCTGATGACGAACAGAGAAAAATAAAAATCATCGAGCAACTATTAGCTAGCCAATGGTATGATATGACACCACCAAGTGACGTAATGCCATTCAACAGGAGCCTGTGCAAACAACCAATTCAATGCATGTTCATGAACCTCACACGGGATAACTGGTAGTGTGCCACTAACCAGTTCACCTGCAGTAGCAGCGTATTTGACTCGAGGTCATCACTACAACTTCGACTCTGGCTGTGGTTGCGGATGCCTTCTCTAGGTTAAAGTCTCAAGTGCGCCTTCAGTCGCATTGTAAGTAAAACATGGCTTGTATATGGGGTGCACATTGTAAAAGACTATAAAAAATTTAATCAGAACCCCTGTTCCGCATTACAGATACATATTTGAAAAATACCCCTCATGAAACGAAATGAGGTTCTTAAAAAGATGTTAATAATAATTACTAAAATTCCTTTCTTAAAATAGCACTGCACTCGTCTGGTGAAAGAGCCAGGCGGTTCACAGTCCCACTAACAGCAGACCATCATACGACTGCCTCAGCTGAGAGTCCAACCTTGGCCCTTGGCACACAATTCCAAGGCTACCATCTGCTCCATCACTGACTGATCACACTTAAAGAGCAGCTTTTCTTGAAGGGGACCACAGGTAGGTCGCGAATTAATCACGATCACAGCCTTATCCCGCCTGTGACAGGATCGGGTCTGTGTTTGTTTTGTTGGCGTTTTAGGCCCCTTCAACTACAATGGTAGAATCCCTTCCACTTCATAATTCCAATGCAGTCTGCATACACACTAAGGTGTTGCGAGGATTTTGGGTATTAACAGTCCTTAACAGGCCTCACACATTGACGTTTTCAACGCGAAGGTTGACTATATAAATATGAAGTGGAATATATTTCGTCAGCGAACATAGTGAACATCATTAAACAATTAATACAGCATAATAAGAATACAAAAGTAGCATTTTTTGTGCTTATTTTCGGACTCTTTTAATAACCCCCGGGTGTTAATTGGAGGTTCCGTTGTTTTTTGTTGTTTTTTGGAGTTTAAGGTCCCGTCAACTACAAGGTCATTAGAGACCCATCCACTGTATAGTTCTAATGCATATACTGCACAGATACTACACTAATGCGACGATTATTGGGTATTAGCAGTACCCAGCTTTCCCGAGCGACCACCCATGTCAGTACTAACTGGGCTTGCGTTGCTTAACTTCAGTGATCAGACGAGAACTGGTGTGTCCAACGCAACTCGCCGCTCTGGAGGTTCCGTACTGGCCAAACTCATTTCCTCCCAAGTGCAACTGTGGCCTTGCTTTCGAGGTAGTCGCCATACACAGCGTACTAGTAACTCAATATACACAGTAAACAGCCTGACAGTAAGCTGGAAAGAGGGTTGAAACTTTCAGAAAAGGGTTTCCGATATTTTTTTAAATATAGGCGAGTTTTGGCGATTGACTTGGTCAAATGTGGTTTGACCATGATTTCATGTTTGGTCTGACCAAAAGGGAACGCTAAAACGCTTTGGTCAGACATTTTGGGACCCACGACAAGGAAATCGTGGAACTTAAAATTAATTCACTTACCTTAAAAACGAATCCACTACAATACAAAAAACAATCCCCTAAAATAAAAAAAGAATCCACTAAACTTAAAAAAAATCCACTAATCTAAACTTGAAAAACGAATTGATTTTTAAACTTAAAAAACGAATTCTCTAAACTAAAAAAAAAATCACTAAATTATACAAATTTGTATTTATATTAATTCAAGCTAATTACTGGTACCTTCCATCATCTGCTAAAACTGATTGGAGCATGCCACCATTTTTCATTTTTCCTTGACCAAATGCACACACCACACTTTTATTTTGGTTATGTTGGTCACACTTTAGTATCACCAATGTTGACCAAAGCAACTGACCAAACCGGTTTGTGCACTGGCAAAACGCGTTGTTTCAAAAACAATGTGACCAAAATTGACCTGGTCAATCACCAAAACAAACCTTATGACAGAAAAAAATGACAGTAAACGTATAGGTAAACGTTTTGTACATTAAATATGTATTAAATCCTATATAAAACGTTACTGCATGTATTTCATACATTTTAAAAATGCACATGGCACTTATTATACTGTATATAAGTAGTTTACACATAGGTCATAGTGCATGTGACCCACAGAAAGTTTCACTAGAAACTTTCACTGACTAGAAAGTTTCACTGTCCTGCACGTCCAGCCGGTCTCAATAAATTCAAAAGCAGCTTTTAGAACTGTCGTTAGGCCTGCACAAAGTCCATTGTATACCACACGGGACCTCAGTTTTACATCTCATCCGAAGGAAGGTGCACACTCGGGGCATCCCTCTTGCCCGAAAGAAGCCAATCCATCTCGGTCCAGTATTGAACCTAGAACAACTAACCAATTACTGAGCACGCTACAAACAACGCATTTAATTTAATATAATTTGTGAGCTAGAAGCTAATTCAAGATACACTAAACGTATGTAAGAACGTCACAGGCTCATTCTATTTATCATAAGGCGCGTTTTGGCAATTGACCTGGTCAATTGTGGTTTGACCACAATCTCATGTTTGGTCTGACCAAAAGAACTGACCAAAGGGGATCGCCAAAACGCTTTGGTCAGACATTTTGAGACCCGTGACAATGAATTCATAAAACTGAAGAAAATGAATTCCCTTAACTTAAAACCAAATCCACTACAATAAAAAAACAATTCCCTAAAATAAAAAAATGAATCCACTAAACTAAAAATTACAAATTCATTAAAATGAAAACAAAACCCACTAAACTAAACTAATTCATGAACTAAAAAACGAATTCGCTAAACTTAAAAAAAAATAAATTTCATAAACTTAAAAAAAAATTAATTTCCTAAACTAAAAAAATTACAAAATTAATACAAAAAACGGATTTCTATAATTTTAACTAATTGTCAGTACCTTCCATCATCTGCTACAACTGGTTGGAGCATGTGCCATTTATATTTTTCTTTGACCAAACGCCCAGACCACGCTTTTATTTTGGTCATGTTGGTCATCCTTTGGTCTGACCAAAGTTGACCAAAGCAATGGACCAAACCAGCGTGTGCACCGCCAAAACGCATTGTTTCTGAAACAATGTGACCAAAAGTGACTTGGTCAATCGCCAAAACGCGCCTATAAAGATTACTGTAGATCAAAACAATGACATGAATGAACAAACTTCTGAACAAAAATCTCTCATCCTGAAGTCACCTACTGTAAATGCAATCACATCCATCAAAAAAAAAGCAACTCCTAACCCTTTTCCCGCCTGTGGCAAGGTCGGGTACCCATTTGTCCCTCTGAATGGACACAGGGTGATATATTGGTCAGTTTTTTCTGCAGCCGGTCAAAGCTGCACCCCTATGCTTATTTATCGTCGGTGTAGTGTTCGTTGGGGAATGCTACTGACACCAGGGGGGCGAGCTCCTACACTTGGAAATTTTGCCTCATCTACCCGTTGCGTAGTAGAGAGGGTTCTTTTGCATGCAAGTGCCATGGAACACCCACACGGGACCTCGGTTTTACTTCTCATTCGAAAGAAGGCACACTCGTGGCTTCTCTCTCGCCCGAAAGACGACGACCCACCATGGTCCAGTATCGAACATAGAACTATTGGCGTAGTTGCCAAGCAATCACGTCCATCAAAAGAATCTGAAATTTTTTATACAAGCAAAGGAACCCTAGCTCAGTGGTGGCTAACCGTTTTTGAAGACGGGTCACAATAGGGAGTTGTGTGTTGCCGTCAACCCCTTACCATAACGCATGTTAGCAGACGAAAATGCATCTGCGCCTGCGTCGAAAAAAGCGTTTTTCAGATACAGGAATTCATCGCGCATGCGCGTGCCGCATTCTTGTATAAAAAAAAATGGCGGCGATGGATGTGGGGACCTTCACCAGTAGGTGCCGCCACTGTGGGCGCCCCACTATTTTCGGTTTTCTACCATATTCCACTTTTCCCGTATTGAATACCGTATTTTGCATTCCCGTAACGGGAACACAAAGCTCGCTAATAACACGAAAAAGAAGGTTGTCCGCGTGTCAGGTGCAATCACCATTTAATTTTATGAAGAAAAATAAATTACCGGTATTATTAAAAATGAATAAAGTTCATTAAAGTAGCAAATAGAAAACAAAACAGGGTGGGGCACCCATGTTGTCCTACAGGATGTACACAAGGGCGATATATTGGACAGTTTTTATCCACAGTCGGTTGCCGACCAAAGCTGCAACCGCTATGCTTATTTATGGCCGGTTTACTGTTCGTTGGGGCATTCTGAATCCTGGATTAATTTCATGGGTTGGGGATCAACCAAGCAGCCATAACAGGATGAACCCTTACGAGGCTGCTCGCGGGAGATGAGGAGGTAGGTGTAGAGGACATAGGAGAGTTCTTTACCAACCACCCTCGTTGGTACAAACGTGGGCTTCCGCTGCTTCAGTGATCTCACGAGAACTAGTGTGTCCAACGCAACTCTCTCGTCCCAAAGAATCCAACCCACCTCGGTCCAATATCGAACCTAGAATTAATGACGCAGTTACCCAGCGTGCTAGCCAGGCGGGTTGAAATATTTGATGCACCTTGGATGAAAATAAAAATCTCTTATTAAGACCAAGACACTAATTAAATAACAGGAGTTCACGAACCCAGGATCACATTAGTAATTACCTCCATCATCACCGACTGTTTTGGTTTATTAAGGACACGCGAGCGATCCCTAAACAGGGTCAGGTAGCAAGTTTTCCTACTGAAACTGGAAACTCCCGGGAGCGGAATCTTAAGATCCCAAGAAATAGAGAATAGGCGTGCTCGATTACACCGTCAGTGGTTCCAAGTTAAATACCGAGTAGAGGAGGCTTGAACTCTTTCATGCGAAAGAAGTCCCCCAGGTGCGCCTTCCGGTGGACAGGAAGTAAAGTTGCAGCTCAGTGTGGTGTGCACGATGCCACTCGCATGCAAGACAGCCAGTTCTACATGCTAAGAGCAGACAGGCAAAATATTCAGGTATAGGAGAAGCTCGGTCTCATGGTGTCGCTTGAGTGCCTCACCGCATGGGTGTAACATCAAAGTTAGCAGCCGGCTGCGAATAACCTACCGTCAACAGGCTGCCCATGTGTCCCAAAGGAAAAAACCGTTTCTTTCTTTGGTGTTTTATGTTGCACTTGATGTTAACATTGCCTCATAGATCTCATTGTTGAGAAGGGACTGGCTACCATCTAATGGCACTTTAAGTGCAAAGATATTCCTGAAAGTCTTTCTTTAGCCATCTAAGTATCTCATGATGGGCACTATCAAGAAAACATGCTTTGTTGTGTTGCTTGCATTGTGTAAAGTAAACCGATGAGTAGGTGTAACACGCTCATTCTGGCATCAGTTCAGTCCATGGCTGTGGTCACAATGATGCCAGCATGATTGCATAACGTGATGACTGACGGACTGATTGAATGGAATGACGGGCTTTTAAATATTTTGATAATTTTCGTCAGTCTGTGCATGACTGGCGTCAGATTGATCGTGTAAGCGCCTTTCATCAGTCTGGTGTCAGTCAGTGATGGAGACACATGCTTTACTACTGCCTCTGTCTCCTGCAACAATATATACCTGTATAACCAGAACTGTTGAAGCCAGAGAAAGACTTATAGCAGCTGGTGACATGATGACAGAGAATCTTAAATCTTTTATGTTCTTTCCAGTAGCAAAGTATCATAAGGTTAGTCAGTTTTCTTCAGAAGCAATCGACTTCCTCATTCATGTATCTTGTTTTGTCAAGAATGGCTACACAATTTCTAACAAGTGATGGAAACAGGCCTCTTTCATATGATTATAGTTTGCAATAGCTCTCTGCTTCCTCCAAGTCCTGAATTTCATTTAACAGATTCAAATATGTGTAAAAAATCACAATCTGGATCCGCTTGATCCAGAGGCGGATCAGAAGGGGAGCACTTAAAAAAAGTGCGCCCCAAATATTTTTAAATATTCAGACTCCTTTAGTATAAATCTAGCTAGCAATTACAACAGGTCCACTACTGCCCATTAGACAATGTCCTATCTTCAGTGGTTTAGCCAACTATAGATTGGACCGCGCTGGTTGAACTGACAGTAAAGAAATCGAGAGAGCAATGCAAAAATGCCTCATCAGTTGGGGGAGAGAGCAATTAATGCACTGCTCCTCCCCTCTGGATCTGGCCCTGGTTTAACGTTTTTTGTTGCCAAATCTCTTATAATTGTACTAAAACATCTTTTTCTTATTACAATCTTATTGCACACTCAGTGTTTTTGAGGAGACTGATGGTGTAATGTCATCCATTAATCCATCAGTCTATTCATGATCAAGGTCATGGATTGAACTGATGCCAGACTGAGCGTGTAACACGTGCTTTATACGTTGCCTCGATCCATTTAATAGAAGCGTTTGGACACATTGAAGCTCCTCATATTGTAGATACTGTAATGTTGCTGTAACAGGAGGTGAAAACACCTTTACAGCTTGCTGAACATTCATTTTCTCAGTAGACTAGGGAAACAAAGAAAATCACTGAGTAAACGTAAGTGGTGCCTCCTCTCACCTTGCAGAGTAATAACTGAAATCCAAGTCAAGCGACGTTTTCAGCAGTCAGGAGTTAAGATGGCATTGGCCTGGCAAAAAGGATTTAAACGATTCCCAAGTGTCCAAAACATAACCGAACCCCTCCATTCGACCTACAATCAGAAAGAGGAAAATCCCTTCTTTTATGAATTGCCATTATCAGATCACTTCAATGGTCCCACTAGTGGGAGACTAGATTTTTAAAACACCCACCCCACCAATAACATTAAACTGAAACTTTCAGACTTTCAGAGGCCCTAAGCCTCCCTTCTGCCTCTGCGCAATGGCCAGCTACTGAAGAGATCACTTATTTGAGTTTTTTTTTTTAGTTTCGTTGTTTTAGGGCTCTTCAACTACAAGGTCAGTAGAGCCCCGTACACTGAGTAGTTGTAATGCTGAGACTACACAGACACTACACTAATGCATCGATTTTGGGTATTAGCGGTACCCTGTTTTCTTAAACGGCCACCCATGTTAGTATTAGGTGGGATTACGTTGCTTGACTTCAGTGATCAGACGAGAAGTGGCGTGTCCAACGCAATACAACCACTCCCTGCTGACGAGCAAAATCGAGATAGTGTGATGTCGTTCACTGTAACTCAAGGTCCCTTTACATATTAGGTACTTAAAAAAAAAAAAAAAAAAACAAACAAACAAACAAACCCTTCCCCCAATTGCCTTCAACCAGGCACAAAAAGTTTCTTTCTCGAATTTGTATTACAGTATTTAAAACGATGGGTCTGTGCCAATGCGATACGAGGTTCCCAAAGTTGAAAGGGAAGCTACAGGACAGTGGTTAGACCAGCTATGCTACAGTATATGGATGAGAGTGTTGTGCAGTGAGGAAAAGCCAAGTAAATAGAATGCAAGTAGCCGAGAAGCGAATGCTGCGGCACATGAATGGCGTGTCGAGAGCTGATAGAATTAGGAATGCGTATATCAGAGGGAGGCTGGGGGTGGTGGACATGGCCGAAAAAATGAGGGAGAACAGGCTGAGGTGGTATGGATACGTCATGAGAAGAGGGGAAGAGGAGCTCGTTAGGTACATTCCAGGAATGCGGGTGGTCGGTAGCACCCAGGGTAGGGGAGACCTAAACAGACGTGGGGACAGGTTGTCCGTAAGGGCATGGCAGTGTGTGGGGTGGACGGGGACCTGGTGGGACATAGACGGGAGTGGAGGGCTAGAACCCGCAGACCCGACCTGGCCATAGGTGAGATAAGGGTATGATGATGATGACGACGATGGGTCTGTCGCGGTGGCTCAGTGGTGGGAATTCTTGTCTTTATGAGTTCATGGCTACAGGATCACTACTTACCGAGATAAATTCCTTCTTTCGTGTGGGAAGCCTGAAGTGGTAGTAACTTAAGCACCAAGCATAGAAAGTGTACAACCTGCTTTAAAATTTATGTTGATTTGTAAGTGCTCCGTGCAAGATAAGTGTCACAGTTGAGTGTTCCCTGGCTTCACAAAAGATTAAGAACCACTGCTCTAAATGATGAAATAGAGGTGGAGGAGAACAGTAGCACCTCTGCTAAGTCAAGTGGGAGCAGTTTATTGCGTTGACACAACAGTTCTCGTATGATCACTGAAGTTAAGCAACACAACCGCAGCTAGTACTATCATGGGTGGCCGCTTGGGAAAACTGGGTGCCGCTAATACTCAAAAATCGTCGCATTCGTGTAATGTCTGTGCAGTCTCTGCATTACAACTACGCAGCTCAAAGGATACTGCGAATTTTAATCATTGGGTTCCAAAATTTAAAAGGGGCCTTGTTGCAAGGATGCATCAAAGAGATCGTATTGAAGTCGGCATCTTGTAGAAAATTCCCTGAGCTGCGAAAAGCCCTAGAACAGTGGTCGTCAAACTCCTCAGTCCAAAGAGCCAAATATCAACAATACAATGATTGAGATTTCTTTTGAGAGCCAAATTTCTTATACTTAAACTATCTAGGTAGTAACACCATTATTAACTTAATAATGATCTCATTTATGGATAAAAATTAAATTTTTGGAAATGGCTGGTTAGAAAAATACAGGTAACTTTGTGCTTCAAGAAGATACTTTTGCCACCAACGTGTGATTTGTGGACTCGTCAAGCATTGACCACTTTACACAATGAGACTGCTGACTGAATGACTCGCTCACTCGTGCATAAGGCCCCTCGTCCACTGACACAACGCATCTGCCACTCGACTGAAAAATTATCATATTTTAGTTCCTTTTCAGTTGGATGCTTGTCTGACTCATGTTAATGATATGCAACGCAATGTAAAGGCAACTAGTTGGAAAAGAGTTGCATTGCAACTGTCAAGTAATTCGCACCATTCGCACAATGCTCTCTTCATCTGAACTACTCGGCATCATAAGGGCAACTATTGCCAAAGAGTTGCATCTGTGGACGAAAGTGACATTGCAAATAACTTTAGTTGCATTGCATTTTAGTTGAGTTGCAGTTGCATTGTGGTAGTGGACGAAGGGCCTTAGTCAAATGTGCCTTCCAAGCGCCACATACCGCCTGTGCCACGTCTTCTGACACTCGAACGATACTGCTGTGCATGCCTGTGCACCAACACAGTCATTTGTGGAAGAGCCGCATTCAAGGGGCCAAAGAGCCGCAGTTTGCGACCCCTGCCCTAGAAGATGGATAAAACTATCCCAGGACCTTAACATATCCTTAAACAGCCCGTCCCTGGTGACATCACAACCTCAAAATAGCTTGGAATCTACCTAGTCTGGAGGACAGGGTAAAGAGACAACACTCGCTAACAGAGGGACAAAGAGACCAAAAAGGGGGGGGGGGCGGGAAATGAAGAGCAGTCCCGATGAGCGGCGAAGAAACTTCTAAAGCACCCAAATCCAGGAGTTGGTGTGGAAGACAGTGATAAAGAACATCACAAGGCACCACCAAATCACCCCAAAAAATAAGGGAATGGCTATACTGAGTTTGGCACACCAGTTCTCGTCTGATCACTAAAGTTAAGCAATGCAACCCCAGCTAGTATTGGCGTGAGTGACTCCATGGAAGCACTGGGTACTGCTAAAACAAATCGTAGTACTATAACAGCGTAGTATCTGTGCAGACTGCACTAGATGGGGGGGCTAATTGCAATTGTAGTTGAGGGGCCTAAGGATACCAAAGAAACAAAACAAAACCTAAAATTGGGTGGATAGAAACAGTGCCGTAACGGGGGTATGAAGCACCTGTGGCAAGTGTCTAACTTTCGCTTACCCGTAACCCAATAATGACATAAAACTTTTGCGCCCCAAATCCAGTTGCGCCCGGGCGGCTACCATCTTTGCCACGCCCTCGTTACCGCCCTGGAAAGAAAGGCTACAAACAGAGGCCCTGCTGTGACGCAGAGGGGCAGAAAGGTACTCATGCTCTACAAATATTGAAGGTCAACATTATTCCGTTTCATATCCGTCAAGGATAAAAAAGGGGTTAAGACTAATTGACAAGTAAATATCTTTTTCCTCTATTTTCTTTCCTTGCATCTCTTTAAACATTAATAAAGAGAGATAACTTTTTTATTGCCTATAAAATAACAGACAGTACAGAAAAACAACCACGATGGCGAACAGGATACAACAAGTCCCCGAAATGTAACGTTCGGGAGCAAGTAGGAAGAAGTTAACCAAATACGTGGTAGAAATAAATTACACGTGTGTTTGAAATGTGTAAGCCCGAAAAAAGAATTTGTTGACATTCATTTTAACCATTCAGAACCACAATTGATGACGTAATAATGATGTAACATTTCAGAGAGTTAGAGGAAAAAATTAGATTTTGATCGATTTTCCCTTTTCGACCTTCCTCGGTAACTGTGCAGTCTCTGCATTAGAACTACGCAGTGGACGGGGCTCTAATGACCTTGTAGGTGAAGGGCCCTAACATTCAAAAGAATAAAAAAATCCATATCTTTTCCAAGAAGAGCCTAGACTTTAAAGGAGGAAGGGTGGGGGTTGATCTTATAACTCATATAATTATTATCTGGCTTAAATTTCCACTACGCACAGCTTTCTATTGTATTCGACGTCGGTCACCTATTATAGATTCTGTTGCTGGTTGCACAATTAGGTTACATCAAGGATTTGATGAAGTCCATTGTGTTTCCGGTTGCGATAAACTTAATAATGTTTGAATAAAACAATTTAAGTTGGGAGAATATTTCTAAAATTAATGAATGACTGGTGACAATTAGAGAGCACGCATGTAATTAAATAAAAGACAAAACCTTTTCTTGAACAATATGATGTTAATGAGAGATAAGTAGAATATGAATACTGTAGCAGGAAGATGGTTATGTCTATCAACAAAAGAAATATGGTCAACGTTGGTAGCCTCTCAAATGGCCCACGGGATGATTTCAGAGGGTGCAATATCACTTAGTGGGTGACCCATTATCCTAAAACAAAGTCAAAAATGGACAGGTAATAAAACAAAAATTAGGGGTAACTGCGTCAATGGTTTTAAGTTCGATACTGGACCAAGGTGGGTAAGCTTCTTTTGAGCGAGAGAGACGCCGTAAGAGAGCCTTCTTTCGGATGAGAAGTAAAACTGAGGTCCCGTGTGGTTATGACTGCATTTGCACGTAAAAAACCCGTCTACTATGCAACGGGTAGGCGAGGCAAAATTATAAGGCGTAGGAGTTCGCATCCTGGCGTCGCACAGTAGGGTAGGAGAGCACAAAACCTGGCCTAAATTCGAAAAATAAAAGTGACTGAGAAAAAAAGTTTGGGGTTGTACTGGACCCTAGAGGACCCTCTGCACCATCCCTTAGCTGAATTATAGGTGCCCGCGCTGTTATGTGCATTCTAACAAGGGACATTTGAACCATCACTTTGTAGTGAAAATTAAACGGTCTGATTATAGTTATTTTCGGTCCTATAACTGCTGTATTGTACATCTATAGTTTCGAAAATCTGAATTTTTTTCCATAGAGGCTTCAACCTGGGGTATGTAGTGAGACTGGTCACTTGTTAAATTAATATTTTAGTGCATGAAATTTACATAAAAAGGCATGAAAGAAGCATGAAATAATGTGCTGAGTTTTCAATCCGATTTTTTTAAATACAGAGAATTAATAATGTTCCCAGTTAGTCCCAGGCTTGATTGCAGGTTACAGTCCAGGTGATTCTGGCTGATACAACTGGTTCTCTAGAACAATTTAACCCTTATCTGGTTATACTCCATGTCACAAATTCAGTAACAGTTTTGTTCTCCCTGATAATTTAAATATTTTGCTTTCCATCGATTACCAAGAAAACAAAATATTAAAATAGACTGTAGTAGGATAGTCTGTGATGTTTGTATAACATCCATAGTGATGCGGATGACTCAGATACTTTTGAGGGCTTTGAAGTGGAAGGTGACCAAATACTCGAGTATATCAGAAAATTTTCTTGCATTTCATTTAATCAATTTTATTAAAAGAAAATTACTTTCTTTTTACATAAACTGTAGTAGAGGTGACATATTAAACTCAAACTTATTTAATTTCTAAATATGAGCATTCCAAACAATTTTGAAAAACAAAATAAGTTACCCTTCTAAATATAAGTTTTTTTTATCATTATGATATCCACTAGTATTAATCATATGACAGACGAATAATGTACAATTGCTTTCATACAGAAATCTGTCAGAATCCATGTCATCAGTAATGTTGCAGAGGAAAATATCACATTTAAGGGTTTTAATGCAAAAAAAAAAAAAATACATAGGCGGGATTTTAAGCCATCTGTTGTGGCATTTTATTTCAGGTGCATCCTCAAACATTGTCTTTCAAGAATGTTTAAGTATCAATGTATGTGTTTTTCTTATGTTTACTAATTCTAATTCACTACACTGCAAGTAGCCTTATTTGGCCAATATGGCAGTGGAGAGACTGACTCTGATTCCTACATATGATACCATGAAATTCCTAAAACCCTAGGCTATAATTCTTGTGCCCCCCCCCCCCCCAATACTAGCAAGGGTGGGCTTTCCTTTGAGGAAGCCTTCCACTTTAATCCTCTCCAAGGCTATTCCATTGCCGAATAGTCCTTGGTAAAAATGACCAGTAGTATGAGTCTGTCTGTGCCCTAATGCCCTTCAATCTATATGAATGACCCTTTCTCCCCTTATAATCAGCCAGGAACACACATCCAACCAGAGGTCCATTGCACCCCAGCAGCAGCCTGATAAATAGACTTATGCTAAACGTCCTTAAAAGAATTGCTCAACTTTGAGGATGTCCTGCCACACTTTTCGTCGGCACCCTGTGGCAGAAAAACCCCATCTATCATGCTTGTACCCATTAAGAAGGTCAAGATGGGTACTCAGGACCCTGCCATAGGCGGAAATAGGGTTAGGAATTGCTTTCTTAAGTCTACCAGATGCCCTCAAAGCAAATGTACAATTTAGAACATTCATCACATAATATTTGAATTGATGCCAGTTTTGAGGGTCTCCTGCCCCACTGTGCGTCGTGTCGGTGGACTGCCCCAACGAACAAAGACCGACGATAAACAAGCATAGGCGCTACAGCTTTGGCCGGCAACCGGCTGTGAAAAAACTGTCCAACATATCGCCCATGTGTCCACTCAGAGGGACAAAATGGGTACCCGACCCTGCTAGAGGCAGTAATGGGTTAGGAGTTGCTTTTTGCATGTATATTTTTCTCCGTATAGGTTATTACAGGTATAGATAAAAGTATAGGTATAGATAGAGGGTTGGAGTTTCCTTTGGGAGAGCTCAAAGACGTGCGAGATGTGAAGAGTACAGTAGGGAATACCAGTTAGAATTTAGTCAGGACAAAACAAAGTTAATGATTACTAGCGAGAGAATACCAATAAGACTTTGTCAGAGGGATATATAGTCGTGGCCTCTAAAAAAACCCACTTTTCACTTTTAGCCCCATATCTTTCTGTAAGTGTCCATTTACCAAAGTTTTTTGTGTTCTTTTATCATGGCTACATGTTGGTCATTCATTTTTTGGTATTTTGCAAAAAATTGAAACTTTAAAAAAAACCCCAATGTTCATAAAAAAAACCCATGTCTCTGAGTGAGTGTTTTATAAAGTTTCAAACGTAGTTAACATATTTTTCTTATTAAGTGACATGAATCTTGAAACGACTACTACTGGTTTTCAAGAAAAGAGTTTAAAACAAAAATTTATTCACACAACGTCAAAATTGCATTAGACTCAAGTTATTATAAATGCATTAACGTGCATTTGCCATAACGCCCAGATGGATAAGATCTCCTTGTACACATTAGGTTCAATTGAAATTACATATGAAGCTGCAAGTTAATTGGAATTCGACCATAGAAAATGTTCTCTGCAGGAACAAATTCCATAGGGATGCTGGACGACCATCTCCTCTGAAGTCTAAAAATCTGAATGATGCCTGGGGAAGTGGCTCATTTTCATCCTTGCAGAATGCCTTGCTTAATTAACCCTAGAATGGTAAATGGTAGTTGACAGACTACCTGCATCTTACAAAAATCGCTGATCATTGGTTTCTAAGCATGCGATGTCCCTGAAATTTTCAGTAACTTCATTCTTTTCTAATTAATAACGATCCATGCAATGATTTCCTTTTAAATTAATTGCAATCTATATTATTTTGGTAGCGGGTAGTATCACAGACTACCTTTGCATTCCAAGTTTGTAAAGATGCTGTAGTAGCGCAGCTCTGCATTACACCTGTCATTCGCAGTGCAGCACTATTATGGGGGCAGCCTAGCAATTTTCCAATGGAAAATTTGGCTGCAGTACCCGAGTGTTAGGCAGGTAAGACAGCCACTTCAGTAGAATGCAACAAGCTGAGATGCGAATGCTGTGGTACATGAGCGGGGTGTCAACAGTTGATAGAATTAGAAAAGAGTATATTAGAGGTAGCCTGGGGGTGGTCACGTAATGAGAAGAGATGAGGAGGAGTTCATTAAGTCAATTTCAGGAATGCAGGTGGTCGTCAAGCACCTTGGGCAGGGGGAGACCAAAGGCCCCCTAACAAAAAGTCAAGCTATGGAGGGTACAAACACATCTGCTACATGAAATCGTCGGGTCTGTTCCTTCCGCCCTTCAAAAATTAAATGGGTGATGCAATATTCATGCCACTGACGCTCCAGAGCAATCTGTGGTAATCATCGAGGACAACTAGCGGCGAGTTGCGTTGGACACACCAGTTCTCGTCTGATCACTGAAGTTAAGCAACGCAAGCCCAGTTAGTACTGACATGGGTGGTCGCTCGGGAAAGCTGGGTACTGCTAATACCCAGTAATCGTCACATTAGTGTAGTGTCTGTGCAGTCTATGCATTAGAACTATGCAATGGACGGGTCTCTAATGACCTTGTAGTTGACGGGACCTTAAACACCAACGAACGAATCAAGGACAAAAGTGTATTGAATTTGAACATTTAAAATGAATTGGGAATTTTGCATTGCAGCATATTGATTAATAAATATGCAATTGAGTTTTAAAATTATAGCACTGTATTTCAATAAAATATTGGAATTTACTTTGGTAGTCTCACTGACTACCCTTTACCTGTAATGTAACAGCAAAGGGAGCAAGGGTTAAGCGGCCAATGTAGAATTTTCTTGGCAGAATTTTTTGAGGTACACACTTTTAAAATACAATTTTTATAAATACCAGGTTGAGTTTTGAAAAACTTGCTGCATGGGCTTATTGCAAACTCTTTATTCTACATTATTTCAAATTTTGAAATACTTTGGAGATGGTTTTTTTAGAGGACGTATGGGTTTTTTTTTAATGTCTGGCTCTACAGGATTACTGTAAAATGTTGGCTGTAGGTAACAGTAAAATATTTATTTTTTAAGTAGAGGGAGGTATGGCCAAACACTTAGCCATATGGAAAATTGATGCCACTTTTCCATTTAAATGTGGTACGGTCTTGAAATCGTGCAAAAAAAAAAAAAAAAAACACAATTATGGTTTATTTTCGCAGAAAATGAAAAAAAAGTTTTTTTTTGATAATGTTGGTCACTCTAGGTTAAATGCCGCTTTATTTTAGCTACACACAAGTAGCTTACAGTGCATGCAAAACAGTAACACTTTATATTTAATAAGAGCCAAGTTAGACAGTGGATTTTTTATGTACCATTTCTAGTTGGGTTTTTTTTTTAGACGGGACGACTATAAATATAGTGCAGAAGTTGCATACGTGGGGGGGGGGGGGTTGAACTCGCAAATGATAGGAAATGCCTAAAATCAATGGAGGAAAGCATTATTCAAAAGCTAAAATTCAGAGAAGGCTTAATTAGATTGTGTGGGGATCTAGTGGAGGATGCCAAACATGTGATTCAAGCATATCTAATGCTGGACCACTGCAGGTGAGGTTGGGGAACCCCCACATAGGAAGAGGTCTTGGGAGTAATGGGGTGAACCGACTAGAATGGGTGCAAAGGGTCACAAAGGATTATATACATATTCATAATAAGGGTTCTTTTACGTGTAGATGAAATCCTACAAATGGGGGCCACAGCTTAACACCCCTTGTGAAAGACAGTGCCTCTCTCTAGTCCGAGAGATGGTAAACCATTTCTGTCCAAGATTGAACCAGGAACCACGGAGGTAGAAATCCAGCACGCTATCCCTGCCCTACTGACGCCCGTTCACTCCCTTTATTAGAAAAAATTACCAACCCTATTAAAGACGAACTTGTAAATCTGAAGTAAAGAGGTGAACACATTCTACCAATTCAGTGAATTCTAGAACAGCCGATTTTCATGAATATTTTTCTCCGACCGGCCCCGGTGGCGCTCGATTTACTGCGCCAGTGGTCCCAAATTCCATACTGGGTGTAGGTGGGTTGGTTAATTTCGGGCGATTCAGAAGCCCCGAGTGCACCTTCTTTGAGATGAGAAGTAAAACCAAGGTCTCATGTGGTGTACAAATGGCATTGGCACATAAAAAACCCTCTCTACTATGCAACGGATAGACGAGGTAAAATTCCCAGGTGCAGGAGCTCACCCCGTGGTGTCGGTGGCGTGTGCCAACGGATAGTTGACCGACGATGAAAAGAGAGAGAGAGAGAGGCCCCGAACGCGCCTTTCTTCGAAAGAGAAGTAAAATCGTTGTCCGGTATGCAACGGACTGACACGGTCTTTGGCATTTGGGGATCCTGTATGGGGAAAACAAAATTTTGGAGACCGCCCCTCCCCAAGTTAACAATGGGCTGGGGAGTCGGCCAAGCAGCCATAACTGGCCGCACTTTAAAATTATGTTATACAGTGAAACCTCTCTATGGGTACACCCCTCTAAAGGGTACACCCCTCATATCGGTACAGATTTTTCAGGCACCGATTTTTCGCCTATAGGGTTAATGCTATTACTATCCCTCTTAACGGTACACTCTCTAACGGGTACACCCCTCTGTTGGTACACCTCATACATGTCACCACTTTTCAGAAAACCATCTCTGTAATGGCTACACCCCTCTACTGGTACACCTAATACATGTCACCATTTTCAGAAAATCCCCTCTGTAATGGGTACATCCTGCCTCGGTGACGCAGTGGACAGGGTGCTTGGTAACTGCAGCAGTGGTTCTAGGTTCGATACTGGACCAAGGCGGGTTGCCTTCTTTTCTGCAAGACAGATGCCCCGAGTGTGCCTTCCTTTGGATTAGAAGTAAAACCATAGTCCCATGTGGTGTTCAATGGCATTTATACATAAAAGAACTTTCTACTGTGCAACGGGTAGGTGAGGCAACATTTCCAGGTGTAGGAGTTTGCCACCTGGCATTGGTGGAATACCTCAAAGAACAGTAGGCCTACAATAAATATGCACAGGGGTTGCAGCTTTAGTCTGTATCTGGCTGCGGAAAAACGCAGTCCAAAAGATCACCCTTGCATCTATTCAGACGGGCAAGATGGGTACCCGACCATGCCATAGGCAGCAAATAAGAAGGTAGCTTGATTGTAGACAAACGTCCCTTGATTGATTTGTTTGTAAAAATTAAATTTCTGTACTTCAATAATTTTGTGAAATATTATATTATACAATGCATTTTTTGCAGTTAAAAAAACACAATATAAAACAATATATTGTTTTGATTAATTTATATACCCATACCCCTCTTATGGGTACACCCCTCTGATGGGTACATTTTGGCTCGGTCCCGCAGGTGTACCAATTAGAGAGGTTTCACTGTAATATCTTTCTGCTTGAATGTTTGCAATATATGTAGGTGGTGCGGGATACGCGGGGGCCCTGTGCGGCCGCACATTCTGTACATGCCCAAGACCAGGCCTGACAACGGGTAGATGAAGTAAAATTCCCAGGTGTAAGAACTTGTTCTCCTGCCGTAGGTGGAGTGCCTCAACAATAAATAAATATAGGGGTGTAAATTTGATCGGCGGTCGGCTGCGGAAAATCACTGGACAATATAGTCGTGGCCTCAAAAAAAACCCACCTATAAATGGTACATAAAAAACCCACCGTCTAACTTGGCTCTTATTAAATAAAAAGTGTTACTGTTTTGCATGCACTGTAAGCTACATGAGTGTAGCTAAACTAAAGAAGCATTTAACCTAGAGTGACCAACATTATTAAAAAAAAATTTTTTTCATTTTCTGCGAAAATACACCATAATTCTTTGTTTTTTTTTGCATGATTTCAAGGCAGTACCACATATAAATGGAAAAGTGCCACCATCAATTTTCCATATGGCCACGTGTTAAGCCATACCTCTCTCTACTTAGAAAATAAATATTTTACTGTTACCTACAGCCACCATTTTACAGTAATCCTTTATAGCCAAATATAAAAAAAACCCATACGTCCTCTAAAAAAACCCATCTCCAAAGTATTTCAAAATTTGAAAGAATGTGGAATAAAGAGTTTGCAATAAACCCATGCAGCAAGTTTTTCAAAACTCAACCTGGTATTTGTAAAAATTGTATTTGAAAAGTGTGTACCTCAACAAATTTCTGCCAAGAAAATTCTGCATTGGCCACTTAAGGAACGTATTCTGCAAGGATGAAAATGAGCCACTTCCCCAGGCGTCATTCAGATTTTTAGACTTTAGAGGAGATGGACGACCACCTGCATTCCTGAAATTGACTTAACGAATTCTTCCTCATCTCTTCTCATTAAGTGACAACCCCCAGCGTTCGCATCTTCAGATTGTTCTATTCTACTTAAGTGGATCTCTTCCCTGCCTAACACTCGGGTACTGCAGCCAAATTTTCCATTGGAAAATTGCTAGGCTGCCCCTATGATAGTGCTGCACAGCGAATTACCGGTGTCATGCAGAGCTGCGCTACTACAGCATCTTCACAAACGTGGATGGCAAAGGCAGTCTGTGAGACTACCAGCTACCAAAAAAATATAGATTGCAATTAATTTGTAAGGAAATCTTTGCATGGATCGTTATTAATTAGGAAAGAATGAAGGTACTGAAAATTTCAGGGACATCGCATGCTTAGAAACCAATGATCAGCGATGTAGTCTGTTAGACTACCATTTACCATTCTAGGGTTAATTAAGCAAGGCATTCTGCAAGGATGAAAATGAGCCACTTCCCCAGGCATCATTCAGATTTTTAGACTTCAGAGGAGATGGTCGTCCAGCATCCCTACGGAATTTGTTCCTGCAGAGAACATTTTCTATGGTCCAATTCCAATTAACTTGCAGCTTCATATGTAATTTCAATTCAACCTAATGTGTACAAGATCTTATCCATCTGGGCGTTATGGCACATGCGCGTTAATGCATTTATAATAACTTGTGTCTAATGCTATTTTGATGTTGTGTGAATAAATTTTTGGTTTAAGCTCCAAGTTTTCTTGAAAACCAGTAGTAGTCATTTCAAGATTCATGTCAATTAATAAGAAAAACATTAACTACGTTTAAAACTTTAAAAAAAACTAACTTAGAGACATGGGTTTTTTTTTACGGACCATGGGTTTTTCTTTTTATGAACATTGGGTTTTTTTAAAAGTTTAACCTTTATGAAAAATACCAAAAAATGAGTGACCAATGAATAGATGAAAGTACTGAAATATCTGCACAACATGTAGCCATGATAAAAAATCACAAAAAACTTGGGTAAAGATATGGTACAGAAAGATATGGGGCTAAAAGTGGAAAGTGGGTTTTTTTAGAGGCCACGACTATATATCACCCTAATGTCCATTCAGAGGGACAAGATGAGTACCCGACCCTGCTAGAGGCAGGCAAAAGGTTAGGACTTGTTTTTTTTTTACATGTACAGTCAAACTCTGATATAACATACACCTTCGGGACTGTTCATGTCTGCGTGTTATAACCGAGTGTGTGTTATAACAGAAACAATGCTAAATGATGCCAAAGCTATGTTAACTGAACAAAAATATGCTAATTTCAAGATGTATTCCAAGTCAAACTAGACTTTTATAATTATACTTCAAGACGCACACACTTGCAGTCAGCTGCAATTTTGCCAGATTCCACACTGCTGAGAAATTTATCCTTTTATCATCATTATCATCTCACTCCTGAGGCAGGGTCGGGTCTGCAGGTTCTAATCCTCCACTCCCACCTATCCCCCACCAAGTCCCCTTCCACCCCAAAGGCCACCATGTCCCTTTGCACCACCTGCTCCCACGTCCGTTTTTTATCTTCCTCTACCTCTGGTGCTCCAACTACCTTCAGTCCCATAATGGACCTAATGAGCTCCTCCTCTCCCCTCCTCATCATAAGCCCATACCACCTCAAACGCTTCTCTCTCATCTTTCCGCAATATCTGCCACCCCCAAGCTACTTCTAACGTAGTCGTTTCTAATTCTGTCAGATCGTGACGCCCCACAAATGTAGCATAGCATTTGCCTTTCATGGTTCTTCCTAACTGCCGAACACTCTGAGAGATACAGCATAGCGGGCCTAACGACAGTTCTATATACTTTGCCCTTCAACATTATTGGGACCCAGCGGTCACACAGGACCAAATTTACCGGGTCTCTAATGACCTTGTAGTTGACGGGACCTTAAACACCAACAAAAAAAAAAGACCAAATTTGCCTGTCTCCACTTCAGCCATCGAGGCATTATTCCTTCGGGCCACGTCAGAATCTATTTCCCTCTTGCTCTGGAAAACTGATCCTAGATAGCGAAACTCTTGCACCATATAGCCTTACTTAAGCTGTGTGCTATGCCGTCTAGTTGCATGTTATGCTGTAGTTGCTTGTTATATCCGAGGTCTCTTACACGTTGAAAGTGTTGTAGGGACCAAACCAGTTGTGTGTTATATGTAATATCCGAGTGTGTTATAGCCAAACAATTACTATATACTTATGCATTAGTGCTGGTTGGGACTTTCCCTTGTGTGTGTTATAAGCTGAAAAGTGTTATAACCAGGGTGTGTTATAGCGAAGTTTGACTGTATATTTTTTTCCGTACAGAAATTCGGGTTTACTTTCCGTGCGACGGAAGGTGCACTGGGAGTCTTTCTTTCTTGCCCGAAAGACCTCAAATCACTTCGATCCAGCAATGAACCTTTGCCACCGTCGCGGGTCAATTTCTTCTAATTTTCATCAAATGACCGACCACTGTCGGTTCCCGAAACGGTTGGTTGTGGATAGCAGAGCTAATTAACTGAATTTATAACGTCGCAATCACAGAATTACGGAATTTAGTAACAATAGCTGATCACCTCACTATTCGCTAACTCGACTGAAACGCTGAGAAAAGCACTGTATATAACCCAGATCTTGCATTGTAAATACAATCACGAAAAAGGAATTTCACCTGTATTCTGAACGTCTCACCGGCCAACGACCTTCAATATTTACACATGGAAGTCACCACCATCGTAGCAGTTCGTTAAGAGATTCACTATTAAAATCCAAAGATTGTTTGAATAAGCTACAATACGTCTGTTCCAGACTCATTACTTAGTGGATTATAACTCACACTGGCACCCGTGTGAAAACTGAGAAAGGGGAAAACTGAGCAAGGGCACCCCCCCCCCCCCCCAAGATCACACACCCGTACAGACTCTGAGCCCAATTCAACAACTACCTTGCGCCGCCTTTGACAGGATGAGATCCTTATTTTTTTCTCCCATTGGGGCATATGGGTGAATTGTTGGATGGAATTTCTTTTCTTAGCCAGCTGCCAACCTAACGCGGCAACCCCTATGCTTAATTATCGTCGGCCTATTTTTCTTCATAGAGGCACTTAAAACTCCACCGCGAGCTCCTATACCTGGAAATTTTATCAATTTACATGTTCTATGTGGAAAGGGTTCTTTTATGTGCAACAGACATTGTACACACCACACAATTAGGCCATGGCTTAATTTGGCATCCGACAGAAGGAGCACAGATGGTCTCTCTCGCCCGAAAAAAAGCCAAACCACCTCGATCCAATATCGAACCTGGAACTAGTGACGCAAAAGTAGATCACGCTACCCCTGAACCACTTGGCTGGCATTCAAAGCCTCACTCGTGTTTTATAAACTCATTTTCCGCCTAAGGCAACGCCGTAGAATTTGGGAAATAAGCTAGAAACCGGGAGGATTTAAAGGACAGTACAGACAGAAAATGGGAGAGAGAATGGAATACATGGGTGAAATGTTGACAACTCAATGTCACAGGTCTTTTACACATTTCTCACAAGCAACAAAATGTGCATAATCACAGCTATTCAGCACAAATGGAGCAAAAACGGGGAGGCGGAAAGCACGGAGCAGAACGGGGACACGAAAAGCACGGAGCAGAAACGGAAAGTATGGAACAGATATGAGCTATGAATCATACACTTACCAGCAATTCCATTACCTGGGGTACAAATCAAATTCGGAACCGGACACGCACCAAACATTTGAAGGATGAACTTTGATCTTCTGGCAAGTCGCAGTGCTCGGTAAACAACATTAACTAATGATTACAAACGTTTGTTCTGTCGCGGCAGGACTTGGGTCTGTTGGGCAGTGGCATCTTTAAGCTGGTAGTATTTTTCCCGAACTACATACAGTAGAACTTCAATTTTCCGAACTCCTACTATCCGAAT
This sequence comes from Trigoniulus corallinus, assembly GCA_013389805.1. Lineage (NCBI taxonomy): Eukaryota > Metazoa > Arthropoda > Diplopoda > Spirobolida > Trigoniulidae > Trigoniulus > Trigoniulus corallinus. The sequence continues at coordinate 19,232,239 of JAAFCE010001963.1, read as the reverse complement.
CGCTCATTATCCGAATGGCTTTCAGAATTTCAGAAAAAAAATTAAGAGGGAACGTACTGCAAATTTGCAAAATAATGCGCGACTTGGCTGCCCGAAAACGGATACTGACAGTCGTCGTACAGCTTACTTTGACCGAGATGTTCAGCAAGCAATGACTTTCATTTACAGTATGGTACGAGTACATACTGTACTAATGTACAGTCCTTTTAAGTATGCTTAATATGTAAAAGTGTTGGTTTTTCATTTAATTAATTAAAAGCTCTTTTTATTTAAAAATAGTTCTTTCTCCCATTTTCAACATACAAACAGTAATAAATTAAATTAGATCCATTTTTCGGAAAAAAGCCAATTATCCGAATTTTTGATTATTCGAATGGGGTCCGGTCCCAATTAATTCGGATAATTGGAGTTCTACTGTACTGTATTTCATGTAGTAAGGATTCTCCTACTTGCAACTGACACCGTACACACCACACGGGGTCACGGTTTTACTTCCCATCCGACGGAAAGCGCACTGAGGCTTCTCTCGCTCTCATTCGAAAGAAGCCCAACTACCGGTATCGAACGTGAAACCACTGGCACAGTAGTCTACCTCTGCGCCACCGAGGTAGGGTTTCTGAATATGAAACAAAGGTAAGTTGAGCCAAAAACATAGTCGTTGCAGTTTCGTGTGACCTATAAATTGGTTATCAGTGACATCAAATGTGCTTTTTCCAAAATGAGACTTGCTTGCTACTTAACATGAAAGCAATTTAAATGCTTGATAACTCGTTAGTAACAACCAACACCACTCTACATTCATCTGGGTTTGTCCTTAAACACGAAATTAACAATACATACTTTTTAAGCTGACACAACCCATCATCAGAATGACAAGGCCGCCACTCCAGCCTATTTTCCACTAGGCCCCCATCCACCAAAACACACTGCTATACCCTTTCCTACAACCTGCTCCCACGTCTGCTTTGGATATAGCCAGCAGTACGAAAAGTCTAATCAAATATACTGAATATGCTATTTTCTGGCGAAAGCATCCAATATATGGTTGTGAGATAAAGTCATTCTCATGTGGAATCTAAAATTTTAAGATTCACATTAATGAATACAAACCTGTCCGACCAAAAGAGTCTGTTGATACCGAGAATGTTTGCAGTAAATAGATATCCAAATAGTGCCAGTATTGCTAAACAGCTGCATGAATGGAAGATATTAGAAATGGTAACACAAACACATATTAGAAAAACGTTAAACGTTATTCCGCACATATTATTCGATTAATTTTAAATGCTCAAAAAGAGTTTGGAACACTTCATCACCAAGCTATTGTTTTTTCACACAAGATAACGTATCCAATCCAATGATGTTACTATAAGTATAAAGTGTCGCTTCTCTGCCATTCATTTACAGCGATTGAGAAACACCAACTGAAAAGATCTGGGGTGCTAATATAAACTTTCGATCTTCTTCTGAACGTCACAAATCAGACAGACGCACAAGTAAAGACGAAAGAAAATTGTGTCAGTTTTAGGAATTCCATCAGTCAAGCTACTGCACAATACAGTATATTTCGAATGGATTAAAATTCGAATTTGATGACGTTCGAAATTTGACTCTAGCTACTTCAGTCGAATACATTCGTGATTAATACTTTTAGAATTTCAAGTAATACTACTTACCATTGAGAAATTAAATGTTATGCCCCTTCTCCATACATTAACACAAATGATATAAAAGACAACTCATCCTTTTGTATGAATTTCAATTGGTGAGCAGACGTCATCCGACGTTCGCGTGGTTCGATCACGTCGTTGCCATTCTACTTCACTTGGTGGCGCTGGTATCTATGCCGACTTACCCCCCTTTGCCTGCCCTTGAACTTGAAGGTATGTGACGTAACAGTGGAATTCCTCGTTTCGTTTGGTGAGAACTGACCGTGAATCCGACTTGGCCTGCATTTAATTGACTAATTCGGGGCATTTGAAAAAATTTCAGGTTTCAAGCACTAAATCTAAAGTAGAGGGAGTGGGGGTATACTTTCAAGACATCCTTTGACGACAGCGCTCTTATTATGCTCTCACCATTTTCCCTAGATTTCCAAGTAGATTCTTCACGTTTTTATTTTTGGCGGTAGATTTACTGTAGGTGGGCAAAATTCAACTCGCACAGGAATCTGTTTATGTCTTGAAGAGCGTACTTAATCACACGGCTTATAAAGCGGCTTCTAAATGACCTACCTATCACCTGCTCCAGTGGCTCCTCTGACCCTCCATCGATCAGTCTCCTTAGTTATTTGCACCTTCAAATGTGACTTCCTCGAGTGCAGTGCACTTTTTTCTCTGTGTAGACGGTGACATCGTTGCTACAAAAAATTAGACTTCACGATGCAACCTTGTTACGTCGACGTCACTGATGACAGCCAAACTTTAGGAACGAGCTCCACGAACCTACCAGGTGGGGATGGCGTGCCAGGTGTCAAACGTGCACTTCTCCTTTGCGCTGCAGTCAGCCTAGTCCTGTCGACATCAGCCTTCCTATAGTAGACCGCCTGGCGCTCCTTTGCGAAGAGGATAACCGGGATGGTGTCCAAAATCTCCAGCAACCCCAAGATTTTGTTTCATTGCAGCTTTAGGGCCCTTCAACTACAAAGGTCATTAGAGACCCGTCCACTGCGTAGTTCTAATGTGGAGTCTGCACAGACACTACGCTGTTATGACGATTTTTGGGTATTAGCAGTATTCAGTGTTCCCAAGCGATTAAGCAAAGCAAACCCAAGTTAGTACCAACATGAGTGGTAGATAGTGAACGTTTGGTACTGCTAATTTCCCTTTTCCTACATCCCCTACACCTACATCCTTATCACCCGCGAGCAGCCTCCTTAGGGTTCGACCTGTTATGGCTGCTTGGCTTACTCCCCAACCCGTTAGCGTAACGTACTAGTACTGACATGGAGGAGCAATGCAGCAATTGCTCCCCCCTCAGTGCCTCAGCGGGGCGCATATTTCAACTGATGAGGCATTTTTGCATTTGCTATTCTTATTTCTATACTGCCAGTCCAATCCGCATTGACTAAACCACAGAAGATAGGGCATTGTTAACGGTGCAGTAGACGACCTATTGTAATTGCTAGTTAGATTTATACTAAGGGATTCTGAGTCCGCCTCTGAATCTGCCTCTGGACCACCCCTGCAGTGATCAGACGAGAACTGATGTGTCCAACGCAATACAGCCACCTAACCCTAAGATCGGAGACATGCCTTACGCTGAGGAGACCTTGAGGGCACTCCGTTTCTGCATCTGTGAAAAAAGTCTCCGGTAACTTCCTTATCCAAAGAGTAGGGTGACCAGACGTTCCGATTTCAGACTTCATTTCCCGCCGTCCCTCTCTTGTTCCGGCGGGACGCCCGTTTGTCCCACTTTGTCGGCAACTTCTCAGAAGCATTCACTCGTCAATGAAATACGTGTATAGAGCACTCACACGGAATGATCCTTCTAGACTGTGCTGGACCCGTCTTGTGATCCATAAAATCAATGGGAATGGTTGAAGTGGAGACAGGGAAGCAGAATCCTGTGTGATAGGAGGGTCCCAATCAAGTTGAAAGGGAAGTTCTGCAGGGCAGTGGTTAGCCTGCTATGCTACATGGTTCAGAATGCTGGGTAGTGAGGAAGAGCCACGTCAACAGAATGTAAGTAGCTGAGATGTGAATGCTGTGGTACATGAGTGGGGTGTCGAGAGCTGATAGAATTAGGAATGAATATATTAGAGGTAGTCTAGAGTGGTGGACATCGCCGAAAAAATGAGGGAAAATAGGTTGAGACGGTATGGACACATATTAAGAAGAGGATAGGAGGAGTTCGTTATGTCCATTTCAGGAACGCAGGTGGTTGGCAGCACCCGGGGCAGGGGGAGACCGAAGCAGACGCGGGGACAGGTTGTCCGTAAGGCTATGGCAGTGTGTGAGGTGGAGGGCTAGAACCCGCAGACCCGACCCTGCCGTGCGGGGGGATAAGGGTTTGACGATGATGAAGCATCCTGCGCTTCATCATCATGTCTCACCACCCCTACTTGGGGGCACTCACCAAAAGTCCCCGTCCCGCTTTGCGCTCTGGAAAATTGGTCACTTTACAAAGAGTGTACACAGATTCTACTTCGTGAAGCATTTGCAACAACAATGTGCATAAACGTAATAAAGTCCTCAAATTGCGGGGATATTTCAATGTTTTTAAAGTTTCTCTTTGCAATGTTCCTGTTCTTGATTTTGCGCAACAAAATCAACTCCTAATCCTTTTCCCGCCTATGGCAGAGTCAGGTACCCATCTTGTCCCTCTGAATGGACACAAGGGTCATATACTGCAGTACTCCGCAACCTTTTCACACCTACGGCACACCAAAGTTCTTTCTAGAATTCCATAGCACATCAAAAGCTAAAATATATAGCAATGGAATAGCTAGGGTGGGGTCGCGTCCCAATCCGAGTGCCAGCTATTTAGAGGCGACCAAACTATGGCAGTTTCCTTTTTTTTTTTTTTTTGTTCCATGAGGAGGTGCAAAAATAATTTCTTTCAGCTTTGGAGCATCAAATTTTTCACTGCCCTGGACAATATGAACTCAATTTATTTTTCAGCTTTAGGGCTTCAAATTTTTCACCACACAGAGCAACATGATCTCCAGCTATGCCACTGTTATATATAGATATTAATTTAATAAACAAATTTTACAATAAATTTTAGAAGGCTAAAACGCGAATATTTCATTGCAAGTATTCTCGTTATTTGAAAATTATCTTATTTGACTGTGTCACACCTGTATCGGCTCAAGGCACACCGGTTGCGGAGCACTTATATACTGGACAGTTTTTCCGCAACCGGTTGCCAACCAAAGCTGCAACCCCTATAATTATTTATCGTCAGTCTTCTGCTCGCCTTGGAATTGGGGCGAGTTCCAACACCTGGCAATTTTGCCTCACCTACCTGTTTCATCAGTAGACCTATGAAAAATAAGCAGAGGTTGCAGCCCTTATTATGAGGTAGATGACTAAGAAACACCACACAACAAAGAAGGAACTTCGTGCCATATTCTACGACTTGGAGAAGGTATATGAAAGTGTCCCGAGACAGGTAGTGTGATAAGTATTGAGGAACAGTAGGGTGGAGGAAGGGTATATTAGGATAGTGCAGGACATGTACGACGATTTCTTTACCAGGGTATGGACCACATTGGGAAATACTGCAAGCTTCTGAGTTAAGGTTCGGCTTAATTAAAGTTCGGGTCTAAGTCCGTACCTTGACAGGAGGAGGCTAATGGGAAGCACAATGCATGGATTTGCCAATGGCCTAGAAAGGTTTGGAGAGGCCAAGAAGAGGCACAGCGGGGCCTGAACGACATTAGTGCATTGGTAGAAAACTAGACTGAAGCTGAACTTGAAGAAGACTGAATATCTTGCTTTACTTATTTATTTATTCATAAATGCACCAACTGTACACATCAAACATAGAAACCAAAAGGACAGTAACAAAGACACCACGCGTCACTAAAATCATCAAGTCTGGGCATTAAGGCCCATTAGATACTTCCTCAATGAGGATTTGAAATGCTTACAGTTTAACATGCAACGATGATTAGTGCAATCAAAAATCGAAGATCTAAGTGAATAAGGTAAGGCATTCCAAGCTGCAAAGACAGTAGCAGGGAACACATGACTATGCATATCCTGATAGGAAACAGCAGGTTGAAACAGGAAGCGTCTGGTCCGACGACTGTGAGTAGACGACTTGAAAAAGTGTGATGAAATAACAAGGTGAGATGGGAATCTCAGAGTGCTGGAGATCATGCTAGGATGACAGAAGGTAAGAAAGGTGTTAAACAGGAACAGACCGAACTTGGAACAGTAAGAGGACACTCTGCTGGTTGTGGGTATCACGAGAATAAGATGCAAAATCCTGTTAAAAGGGAGGTGAAGGAATCTCAACTGGTTCTTAGTCAGATTGACTAAAAAAGGACACGTGAAATCAATGGCAGTGAGAACCTTTGCATGAAGGATCTGAATGAGCAAAGGTCGTGTGAGCACTGGTTTGAGCCGCTTAAACAGGTACAGCATTGTGTTAACTTTGGCAATCAGGGTATTTCGGTGGTTGAGGAAACTGAGAGCAGGGTTAAAAGTAATTCATAGAATCCTAATGGGCAGATTGAAACCGGTGGAAGCTAGCATATTCTTTTTGGGTATGAATAGCATTTTCTGGGTCTTATTAGCATGAATGTCCATGTGTCTTGAGTGGTACCATTGGGTCAGGCAGGATAACCCGGAGGAACCTAGCTTCTAAGTAGGCTAACAGCAGTTTCCTCGCCCAAAGGTGAGACACAATGTTCTGTAGCAGATTGACCAAAAGGGCAAGATCAATGGAATCGAATGCCTTCTGCTATGTCAGTTTTTAACAGGAGAAACGCGTTACCCCGGGCTAGAGCAGTGGTCATATTTGTGTATATACTATAAATAGGGAATTTAACAAATACTTTGGGTGGGAACTGAATTGGGAGCTAGGATGGCCCTTAAGAGGTCATCGCAAGCCAGATCATAGAGCCACCACTCAAGGACTTTTGCTAGTGGGGACAGTATGGCAATTGGTCTGTATTTAGTGGGGTCCAATCCGTTTGTGGAGAGGCACTATAAAGACAGTCTTGCAGTGGAGAGGTTGTTTGTTTGTTTGCGTTTTAGGGCCCATCGACTACAAAGGTCATTAGGGCCCAGAAAGACAGTCACCATGGCAGGGGTGTAAATGGCCATCCCACCATGATGGCAATAAAGAAGGGCAAAAAAACCCCTAAAAGTAATAAGAATAAAAAGGCAATAGCCTAATAAATATTGAAAAAGTAAATACAATAAGCCAAAGCAGACATAGAAATAAAAGCAGCAATAGCCAATACAGACATAGCAATAAAACTGGCAAAAGCCAAAACAGACATAACAATAAAAGTGGCAAAAGCCTAAACAGACATAACAATAAGTGGCAAAAGCCAAAACAGACAGTGGAGAGGTAATTTGCCCTGGAGCATGCAGGCATTATAAATGTTCAAGAGCAATGAGAGGCTGAGGGGATCAAGCTGATTTGCCAAAATGGTGGGAACTTCATCAGGGTTCAATGAGGCTGCTGGCTTAAGACAGTTAAGGTACAAAATGAGTTGGGTAAGATCAAGGGTGGGAGGAGTGCCAACAGCAGATGTCACAAGAATAAGCAACATGATGAGGTGGAGGAAGACACCATGTGGATTTGCTAAGAGAACAAGAATCCTAGGTATGAGTTCCAGAGACACTTGGACTGGAGTTGAAATCAAATGGCAAACATGGGTCCATAAGGATCGTGTGGCCACTGAAGGATGAACACTTGACAACTTGGCTGTTTTTATCACTCTTTCTAATGTGCATCAGGCCATTGAGAAAAGTTTGTAGGACGAGAGATCATTAGTGAACTTCCACCAAGGTATAAACTGGAACAGGCATCCGTAAGCCAGGAGAGATTAGGATGCCACCAGTGTTTAGATTTTTTAACACGAGACGGTGGAGGTAAAGAGGCAGCAATAGCCGCCTTGAACTCATTGAAAAGACAAGCAGGGTCTGTACAGGACCAAAAGCCAACTGATCAAGTGAATGAATAGCGGCATTAAGAAGTGCAGGATGGGCCATGTAGTAATTGATCTGGGGGCCTGGACCAGGTGAGTGATACCACAATCTTGGGGGTGACAAGTGAGAACTATCGGCATCAATCACCAAAGATAGGAGAATCAAGGAATGGTCGAGGCAGAAGTCGTGCAGAAGCATGGTGGATATACACCGTATGGTGGGGGACACAAATATTTGGTCCAAGATGGTAGCAGAAGTAGCAGAGACACGAGTAGGGCTAAATTGAGAGAACTGAAAAGATCCAGCAGAGATCGAGAAAGTGCAGTAGAATTTAAAAAGTCAAGGTTAAAGCCGCCAGAGATGATATTTTGGCACCTTAGATCAATATTAGCTGAAACAAACGCCAAAACATGGTCAAGAGAGGCATATATGGATTTACCATATATATGACCCAAGCACAGAGATTATGGTCAGCAAGGTTAGCATACAGTATAAGGCTTGGATGCCATCCACTGAGAGACATACAGTAGAAGTAATAGGGATGCTTCAATGCACATACAGTATAAGGCAACACCGCCGCCCCTAGATAGCTGGTCGGAATGGGCAATTTCATAATTAGCAAGGCAAACCATTGAATCCAGAATGATTGAGGAGAGTCACGTTTAGGTTACTTCAATGCAGGTAGGTGTGTAATCATAGCAGTAGAATGTTAGGGGACCCACTTTTGGTAGTAACGATCGGACGCACAAATTTAGTGGGACATTTAAGAAAAAACTCATGTCAGCAAATTTCAAAATAATTGCCATTTTGTTGTGACTGAATCATCTCCTGTCTTAAATGAACAACAATCAATTAAATTTCTTTTCATTTAAAAGCACTAAAAGCTTACAAAGTCCCCATTTATGAAGATGTTGCATATTTCGCTTCATCCGTGATTCAGGTCATTGTGTTTTGTGCTCTCATGCAGGCATTTTACAAAGTTTATTGGGAATTCTTTTTGCTGCATTATGGACACTGAAGCTTCAGGTTACTATAAGCATTCCAAATTGTCTTTTTAAGTTAACAGGGGTCAAGATATGATCACATGTAGTTTAGGAGGACAACAACTGATTTTTTAATAATTCTTTGGGACTTGTCATTGTGGGAAAAAAATAGTACCCTTTCTTCCATTCTGAAAATGATTACCTTTCTTCCATTCTGAAAACTGTTACCTTTGTTTTGACACCCATCCTAAAGTGCTCAGACCTGCGGAAGTTATTTATTTTTAACCTTCCGTCGACAAGGTGACGATTTCTGGCACACACTACAAGGTGGGGTCTGTGATGACCCCAAAAAGACTTTTTGATTTTCAAGGCTTAAATATTCACATTAAGGGCATTATTATGGATATTAAATTAAATACCATCCATATAAAGCTTTAGCAATGAAAATAATTTGGAAACATGCTGTAAAAATTCTAGATTACCCAAGAAGACAAGACATCATCATCCCCATACCCTTATCCCACCTATGACAGGGTCGGATCTGCAGGGTCTATTCCTCCACTCCTGCTGATCTCCCACCAGGTCCCCATCCACCCCAGACACTACCAAATTCTTATGGACATCCTGCTCCCATTTCTGCCTTAGTAACCAGTGTTTCTGACCAGCCAACCATGTTGGTACTAACTTGGGTTGCAGACTTAGGAGACCAACCAACTTCCCTAGATAGGTAAAGAAAACATCGGAGAACAGGTACTCAAAGGTTGGTTAAGATTGGAGAAAGTGGTACATGTGCAGACACAATTTTGTAGGTCTGGGGTCTGCCAAGACCTCACCTTGTGGACGGAAGGTTAATTTTTATTACCATGAAGTATCAAGGGAGGTGTGACACGAAAGGAGTTATTTGATTTTCTCTTCACCAAACATCTCCTTTCTCGTGCTAATACTGTCTTTGCAAAAAATGAAATGAGACATAACATTGAATCCAGGATACCAAATTTACCAGAAGATGATTTGAAAAATAAAATCTCCCTATTTTCCAACAAGGTTCTGACAGTGACAAAGAGTATGTGGATTCATCAGGCAATGAATCAGATCTTTGATGTTGTGTAAGGTTCCCCAACTTTAATGTACTAATTTGAAACTTGAAAAAACGTTGTATTCAGAATTATAAAATTATATTTTGATCAAAAATTTACAACTACACTTCATGTTAAGCTTACCTCATTGCACTATTACACATGTCCCGCTAAAACATGATTTCTGACCACTGTGGGACGTTGCAAGATAGAAGAGAAAAACTGCTGAGCCGGGTTTCGACTTATAAAAGTCCGCACAAAAAATGCCAGATAACCATACCGAGGGATGAGAGGTCAGTAAGTCAGCCGATTTCAACATGCGAACAAAGACAGCGAGAAGCAGATCTGGACTTTGTGACCCACTGACGATATTTAAGGACTTAGTGCCCACATTCCTCCAGCGATGCAGTAATGGCAGCGATAGAGGCTGAAGACGAGACAATCGTGAGGATCAGCCTCTTGGTTTCATTAGGTGGAGAGTTAGACAGTGGTTGACCCGAGACCTTAACTGAACCAAAGATCCCCGCAGGCCTAGAGTGAGGGTTGAGAACAAGGGACGGCCGGGAAAGGTCTAGCCAGTGGAAATACAAAACCCAAAGCGGCTCTGGAATGGGTAACACTGGTGTAAGTCGTCGGTGGGGAACAAGCCTCCGCTGATTGAAGAGTCGTGGATGTTAGGCCTCGATTGCCCAGGACATCTGGTCGCTTTAACGGCGTTTTCGCCTCATTGTGACAAACTTGGTACCTGAAATGGCAGTTGGCGGCTCAGTTGAGTCAAGGGGAGGGTCGTCCAGAGTAGGGTCACAGGGTGTAGAGCCTACATCGTCGTCCTCGCTGCTCACCCCAGACCCCGAACCAGCCACATGTAGGCTTCCAAAAAGTTCAATTGACTTACTAACCTTCTCATACCTTCCCTAACTGTTGTGTTAAGGTTGGCAAAGTTCACCTTAAAGCTGGCAATGACGGCTGCGGTGATGCTGGTGATAACAGGGTGGGCTTCCCCATCAGAGGAATCACCTAGAGAACTATTGCACTTGGTAGAGTCAGTAGAAAACTTCTCCGCCCGTGCGCGCATTAGACGCATTCATTAACACGCAATTGAAAAAAAAACAGACTGGGCTACACTTTTACTCGATGAATGTGGGCTTAAATCCGACTGAGAGGATCCAAATCTACGCGAAATCGAGGCAACAGCTACTGATAAGATATCTAGCTCGACTGGCTTGGACTAGCTTTCAACTGTGATGGACAGTGGCAAAGTGGCGAGGTTGTATCTGGGGGTGAGGTGGTGCCTAAGGTTTAGGAAGTTAAATTTTTGGGATCAGTCTCCAGAGCAACGGGAAAATTGAATCAGATGTTAATTTATATTTATATTATACACTTTGGGGTAGGGGATATGGTAGGAAAGATGAAAGAGAATAGACTGACGTAATATCGGCATGTGATGAAAAGACGGGAGGAGGAGCTAAATAGGTTCATTAAAAAGAATACATGTTATTGGAAGCAACGAGGGCAGAAGCAGGTGTTATGTAAGAATGTGGTAGCGTGTGGGGTGGATGGAGACCTTGTGGGATATAGGGAGGAGTGGAGGGCTAGAACCCACAAATCCAACCTGCCACAGGCGAGATAAGCGTGTGATGACGACGTAGATCTATATACTCTTCGTGATTACATATCATCATCCCCATCATCACACCCTTATCCCGCCTGTGGCAGGGCCGGGTCTGTGGGTCCACTGAACATACTATGACTGGGGTCATCACAACCAGGAGTTTGGAACCCACAGGAACATTAACAAAGTTGTCTGAGGGGGGGATGCCGGCCTACCCCACAAAGGGGTCTAAATTGGGCACTGTAGGGCGTACAATCAGTGGTCGGATGACCAGATAACACAAGTTTTATTGTACACGTCAGCGCCCGAAAGAGGACACTGGGTTGCTTGACACTCAGCAGTTCTACAACTACCAACCCCTATTTTCTGCCTACCCCTATTTTCTGCCTACCCCTATTTTCTACCTCCCCCTGGGTTGGAACACATCGACACTCTGGTATTTTTACGCAGCTGGGTGTCAATTCAACGCTGCAACACCCATACTCATCTTCCATCGGCTCTTTTTCTCAGTCGACGCCCAGGGAGGCAAACTCCTACATCTGGGAAGGGATCCCGTCAACTACTACAGTGGTCAGTAGACCACCGTCCACAGCACAGAATCTGCCTGGACACTATTCTGTTACAACGGAGCTTCCATCTTGTTCTATCAAAATTCGAAAAACGATAGCGTCTAAAACCGTGCGTCACAAACGCGGGCGCGATATTTTCGCAGCGCTGTACCCATCACCATTGCACTTCATGGTTAGCGTTTTGATACGATAAATTCGCTGTGAAAAATCCGCGGCGACTACGATTTATTCGCGTTGGTGTGAGGGAGCCATTAGTGTGCGCCTGGCCTTAGCCTGGTTCCGTGGCACGCGAAACTAAAGAGAATAGTGCCTGAGCAGACGGCAAAATTATGACGTCAACCACAGGCGCTAAGGGAAATTGGGCATGTGGTCGTGTGGCAGGAGAGAATTCACGCTAGGTTTAAATGCTTTTCAGAAATGCTTCGAAGTGCAGGTTCGGATCCAGGTGCTGATCAAGGGAGGAGCACTTCAAAAACCGGGCGCCCCAAATATTTTTAGACATTCAGAATCCCTTGTATAATTCTATCTAGCAATTGCAATAGGGTCCTCTACTGCCCATTAGGCAATGTCCCATGTTCGGTGGTTTAGCCAACTGCAGATTGGACTGGCAGTATAGAAATAGGGATAGTAACGCACCAGTTTATATGAAATTTACTGCGTTCGAGCACTATTCTTGGCAGTGTCGCGTGCCACGGAACCAGTTGTTGTAGTTGTTTGTTGGTGTTTTAGGGCCCTTCAACTACAAAGGTCATTAGAACCCCGTCCACAGTGTAGTTCTGATGCAGAGACTGCACGGACACTACACTAATGCGACGATTTTTGGGTCTTGGCAGTAACCAGTTTACCCAATCGGCCACCCATGTCAGTACTAGCTGGGGTTGCGCTGCTTAACTTCAGTGATCAGACGAGAACTGGTGTGTCCAACGCAATTCGCCGCTCCCCCACGAAACCAGGCTTTATTTAGAGAGAGTGGAGGTGGACAACAGCTATAAACGTTAATGAATGCTTTGAAATGCTTGCCGGCAAGAATGTTCATTTTGCTTAACAAGCTACTTGACATAAAACTGGTCATTCATTGCACATTTTAATCCCATAAAAGGAACAAAGAAAAGTTAGTCAACAATTTCTTATTATATAAGGTTGTGTAAATAACCGTAACAATTTGCAGTAAAAATCATTGCCTTTAACAAAATCTTCGCAACATGTAACAACAATAAGCATAGACATTATTATTAAGGCAATATTAACTGAATAAAAATGTTTACACAATTTTTCTGTCCCGCGTTGACATAGCATCCATTTATGGGGTGAAAAAAATGTCAAATTAACGTATAGGCATGTGGATGTGGTGGTGAGGTGACAATTGAAAATAAATTCTTAATTAAAAACAAACCCCCGAAAAAATAAAATAAAAATGACAAACGTGTGGCTAAACAAAAAAATGGATAAAATACAAATACTTTGGCGAAACATGAAATAATACAAGCCATAAAATATATCTAAAGAGTGCCAAAAAGTAAAAGAAGGCGTGAGGAGGTCAAAACCCATAATAATACATTTTGGAAATTAACATCTTTAAAAAAATTAATGGTTAGAGTAGTTTTCATGTTAACAAGCCAAATTGGCTTTGCTGACCGACTTAAAATCGGTCTACCAATTCTGGAAACGGAGGGCCACCTAGAGATTTTGCACTCATTTTGTGTGTAGAAAACATTTTTACGTATATGTGACGTCGTACACACCGCATGAGACCTGGGCTTTTTTCTCCATTGGATGGAAAATGGTGGGTGCCATGACAAGGAGACAATTGAGCATGCGCAAACTAATCTTTGATTTTATTGGCTGCATTCAAAATAACGGCATCCAACTTTAGAACGTCAAAAATGGATGCCAGCAGGTTGGCATGTCAATGTTCAGGAGTCAAATATTAATTTGATATTTAACGTGAAAACTACGCATCGTAAACTAGTGACTAATAAAAAAAGCTCGTCGACATCACTTTCATGTTGGATTTCATTCACATTTGTTATCATTATATGATAATAGGCACTAAAATTGAAAAAAAATCTCATCATTATTATTATCATAGTGAATGAGTCGATGGAATGTAACACAATTTTTCATTATCACAAAAAAGTCTTGTTTTTCTTTTTGAAACGTTGGTTTTTAGAAAACACTACCATAAAAAATAGTATATTCAATCAAATGATAAAAATATTATGAGCTCTGTGATCGAGAAAATATCATTGTTTGGGTAACTGCCCATTAATCACTGACGAATTTTATCGTTATTAAAAGGAGGATGGAGGAGCATGTGACATCTCGTCGTATCTAATAAAACCTTTGAAAAAAAATAATATTCAAATGGCAAAGGAAAAACCTTCCTAAGTTCAAGTGGTCGTAAGTTGGTCTCATATGTTAACAAGCGGAATGAACTGCGTGATATGTAATCAATGCATTAAAATAATGTTAGTTAATGAATTTGAAAATTACATAATCTAATTCTAGCTATTTATGACAGGAATAGGACACGGCGAAAGCATTATTCATATATCCACCGTCTAAATTCGTTGTTGAAATTCTTGTGGTTGTTTCTGTTGGAGAATGAGAATAAACTGGGATCACGTCAAGTTGCCGGCAACATGCAACTTTAGGCCCTCTACTCCTCTCCGGATTAAATTGGTAAGACAAGAAGATTGCCAAACAAATGCAAGGTATTAACATAATAATTCAAGATACTCAATTGTTACAAATAATCGGCAAAATTCATTCAATAGCAAAATGGGCAGTCATAAAAATAATATTTGATGATGTCATGCTTTTGAATTTTGATTGAATTACGAATATGTATAAAAAATAATACATAATTTTTTTCTTAGATTTTAAAACACAGTTGTTATTTGTAGTTCCCTCTCACAATTACATTCGAGGACTATACATAACGTATAAACTAACCCTTCAACTAGACGGAAAAAAAATTGAAGAAAAATTGTCATTACTGTAACAGGACGTACAATACATCTACATAAACATTGTCACGAGCACATATACATTGGCAAGTCTCAACTTCTTAACATAATTAAATATTCTGGAATATAATAATAATAATTATTATTCACTTCAACAAATTCATTCAACGGTAATGCTAGTGAATAAAACACAAGTACAAACACAAATGTCAAGATTAAAATCTGTACACGTTGCAGACAAAATGACATTACTATAATAATTTAAACCCACAGTACTTAAAAAGTACATATACAGAATATGTAAATATATATGCATATATGAACCAATACAAAATAAAAATACTCCATTTAATAATATATTATTTATCAGTTTTTGCACAATAGCCTGGTGACGCAGAATTTGATAAAATTATTCTAAAAAAATATTCTGACATCATATATGAACCATGATAATTCATTTCTTTATAATATATGTGAATCACTTCCCTATTAACATCAGCAAATAAGTGCGTGGTCAAGTAACTAAGTAACTACTGCGTGAAAATATATAGATACAGTAGGTTTGTACAAAAATTTCGATTCAATACTAGATACAGTTGATGACTTCCGTTGAGCAATCAAACACACACACACACACACACACACACAATTGTGTTCGCATCACATTCAAATTCATTACAAAAGGCAAACATTTTCTGAGCATAACTCTTCATTTTTGTTTTAAAATTTCAATTTATGACAAAAACATTTTCTTAACTAATTCATTATAAAATCTACTCAAGTAAGTGTAATATATACAGATGACAGGCAATCAATATCAGTAGGTTTACGAAAATCCCTCCGCATTCCTCTTAGTCCGCCCAAATTCTTTATTGGTCTCTATAGACATAACTTTTTTTTATTGAAAATGTTATTATTCCACATTATTAGGACTTTTATGATAGAAAGTTTTTAGGTATTGTGTATAATAGACGATTAGTCCACGCCATCTCTATCAAGAAGTCTCTGAAGTATGCGAAATAATTAATAGTAACTAGAAATTAATAGGAATCGAATTTCACTTCACTTTTGGGCAGGTAAACGTGGCATCACGTTTTCGTCACTAGGATGGATGAAGAGTTGAAAATGTCCGGAAACAATTTAACTAGTGATTAAATTTCCATAATGAGCCCATTTTTAAAGAGAAGTATAGCAGCTTAGAGAACAGGATTTCTGAACCTTGTTTTTGTACTCGTGACCATTTCTTTTTTCAATTGGAAGCGATTTTTCGATGCCCTTTTTTCAAAAAGAAAAAATATTCTTCGAGACCATTTAACGGTGATATATTGTGTGTTTCAAAACAAAACATTATTAGAGGCGTATAATCACGTCTGACTGCTATGACCACATTCTTGACACTAGATTTATGGAAACTTCTTCTTTCAGATCTCCTGTTAATGAAGAAGCTCTACACTATATAAAGGGTGTTTTTATAATTTGATTTGAGCTTACACGGGACATGCCGAAAAATCTCAGGTATCATACAGGATTCTCTACAGAAGGAAACGGTGCCAAGGGAAGACCTATTATAAAAGTGGAATCAGGTACAATGGAGGAATAAGGCATTGCATGGGGTCGTTCGGGTCACGGCTTGAATTGGGAATGGGAAGACACATAGATCTGACCCCTCTGATAAAAATGGTGCTGGCAATGTTCAGAGGATTTTGTGGCTAAAGCTTTAAAGGATAATTTCGAATTCTACGAATGAAAGTTTATTTCTATACATCCGCTTAAAAATTAGGATAACTATTTCCAGTCAGTTCTCAATTATTTTAGATTTAGAAGATAGAGAAGAAACCGCAATGTTTGCATAGGGACTTTTAACCTTTAGAAAGTTATAGTAAATCGTCAAAGAAGTATTTATGCTTGATTATTCCTGTGCGGTTTATATCTCACAAACATTTGCTAACACACGCATTGGGAAATATTTACTGAAATTTTGTTTTGAAAAAAAAAAAAAAAAAGATGTATAGCGAATAGCATCCAACAGCCCTGAAATCCTTGATCTGTTTAACTGACGCTGTAGCAATAGTCTAATTAAATTAGTTATCTGACAAACATTATTTTTAAAACGGGTCGCAAATAATTCTCGCCCCTTTTACTGCAATGACATGAAAACTATTTTTAAAATTAATAATTCCCCTAATGTTCTCTTTTGCAGAATGCTGCCAATAACGTTGATATTGGAAACAACTAACACCTTCCTTTAAGTGACAACAAAGCTCCACAAAGGTTTGGGAAATTTTGAGCAGTGATCACGAATTCAAAATGGTAAACAAGTTACTTAAACCATTTCGAAAACTATTTCTTTTCAACTGACATTATAACTTATCTGATCACTGCTTACAATTTACGCAAAAAAATATGATGAAATTGTTATTTTTAACCATACAATCGGTTGGGTAATTGTGGAATGGTTTGAGCTTTCTCGAGTACACTTCGAACACGTTGAGTACTTCGAGCTGCATTTACATTTGCCCAAGTCTGATACCTTCAGGAGTGACTAAAGTACCTAAGAGATGCATCATAAGACACAATGAACCCTAATCCCAGACTTCGAAACCGACTACAAAAGGTGTCTTTGTCTTTTAATGTCTTGCAATATGTCTAGATTGCGGAAGCCCTAATCTGCACTGTTTTTCTTAATTTTAGAAGTAAATAAAGGGTATAGGCATGTTTTATTCTGGAACTCTAAATCTTTTTAATACGACAATTCATGTTTTGTGAAATCCCTTGAGCACAATAACTTACGGAGAAATTCATATGGGGAAGACATTCCCATTCGCTCCCAAAGCCAGTTTTATCTCGCTCTTTTCGGAACTCTTTTTGCACCGTCCTTGAATAATTCGAAGTGGGTCAGATGTAACTAGACGTTCAATTCAGAGTTTCTCTAAAATATTGATAGTTATAGGCAAGAGAGACATCACGATGTCGCACCTCTAGCTAAATAGCAGTACTGTAAATATAAGTGTTTCTGAATAGTGTGGAAGTGAGGAAATGATGGGAGCAGACATGGTCATGTCAAGGTAAATATGAGAGCACGTTTAACAACATGACATAGCAGTGTGGGAGTGGATGAGGACCTCGTGGGAAATAGGAAGGAGCTGAGCCAGAACTAGTAGGCACGACCATTCCATAAAGGTGATAATTTCATGATAATGATTTGCTAAATTCGAGACGAGTAAAACATGTCGTCACCTTTCTTTAAAAAGCACGTAAGTTCAAAAAAGCAAATTTTACAGGAGAGAAGAAAAATTGCTCTGATTGTTTCACTACGATTTCTTAATGTCAGGAGCGGATCGGGGGGGGGGGGTGAGCAATGCAGCAATTGCTCCCTCCCCTCAGTGCCTCAATGGGGCACATATTTCAACTGATACACGACTGAACTTTGCAACTGATGAGGCATTTTTGGATTTGCTATTCCCATTTCTATACTGTCAGTCCAATCTGCAGTTGGATAAACCATGGAAGATAGAACATTGTCTAAGGGGCAGTAGAGGACCTATTGTAATTGCTAGCTAGATTTATACTAAGAGTTTTTGAATATTTAAAAATATTTGGGGCGCCCTTTTGTTGAAGTGCTCCCCCTGATTGTCTCTGGATCCGCACCCTGATTAATGTAAAAACGAATTAATTAATTTCAGCATTAAATCACGTTTTTTTCTCTTAAAAAAACATTACTTTGATAACTAATGTTTTAATAAATAATTAATCAAAACTATGAATAATGACCTCAGGCGGACCAAATTAGGTGGTCTGTTTAGACACACAACTAACAATTTCCATCTTTTTCAGATTTTAAAATAACAGCAAGAGAATGAGTATTTTATGGGATCATTTTTCAAGTAAGAAGTATAAATTGCGAACGTTGTCCTGAAAAGTATGCGATTGCATCTCGGGGCACTTAAATTGATTCTTCTATTCAGGACACAAGAGCTACAGACTTTTTAAATATGTTAGAAGAGTGTATATGTTTATTTCTTACAGGAACCTGTATGGTAAAGAGCATCAGCGTTAAATTGCAATGGATGTGCCCTATCGTTACCAGAGGGCATGGACGCCTTTGATTTACAGTTCCGGACCATACCAAATTATACAAGTTCTAAATGACACAAAATGGACTAACGGAAACAAAATTTAAAACAGTTTTAGGAACCATGACTTCATTTTACTGAATGGCAAACTTCAAAGATATCTTTGGATTCGAAAAAGATTTTCACCCGCTGCAGTACTACAGTAAGAACGTTTCAAGTTCCCTGAAAATGACAGACGGGTTATTTCAGTTGTTAACCAAACAAGAAATGTCCGAATTGGGCCGGCTGTATCCCACGGACTATAAATAGACTGTGGCTTTGCTTTCTCCTTTTCTACCCTTTTCTCTTTTTCGTATGAATTGAACCCAGTGATGACTGCCTGGCCCTGTCATAGGTGGAAATAGAAGGTTAGTAGTTGAACTCTGAACCCGAACTTGCGCAGGACATTTCTGGATTGGATAAGTTGCACTTCGCAATTAACGGAAAATGAAGTATTTCTGGCTTATAGAGTCATCTGACTGAATTAACAATTTTTCTTGTATCGTTTAAATATTTTTGAACCTCTATTTGCAGGAAGATAACTACGTAACATCGTGTGTGCATCAGGTACTTTTAACTATGAAAATGTCACAACCTATATCCCTTCTCCCTGTCATTCTGAGCCTTAATAGAATTGAATTCATAATTGGGTTGTATCTTTTTTGGATAGTTCCCTTTTTAAGAAGACGGGAGGGGGAGAGAAAATTTTTTTTCAAAGCATTATAACTTGATAGCTTTGCCTGTCATCATCTTTTAATCTCGGTGCACTCTCGTTCCCTTAGAAATATAACTTTGTAACAAAATTTGTCATAAACTTCGAAATTTTTTTTCTCAGAATATGCCAGTTGAATTCATTTAATAAAAATTCTGCAACATGGTGATATGATCATGTTGTTTTCATGATTTGGCAGCATGTAATTTTCAAAGTAACCAAAACCTTTATTTTAAAAACTATAAGATATAGGAAAAAGTTATAGTTGATGGAGGGGGACATTCATTTCCTAAAACAGTTCGGAAATTTCGGCAGTAGTTTTTTCAGGATAATGCAAAATTACATTCTTTTCAATAGATATGGGTATTTTTAACTATGGCATCGCATAGCTCTTAAAAATGAGAAGAATTAATGAGGATGTGTTAATGGCCTGTGGCTGCAGAATTTTGTCTCAGGTATGCAGCTCAGCAAATTGTTGCTCTTAGCCACTCCAACTTGCTAACTTGGAGCACAGCCTTGGCTATTTTGGAGCGCAAATCAAGTCCAAGTCGGCACTCCAAGTGAGCTAGTTGGAGAGGCTAAGGGCGACACTCCGTTGAGTTGCATACGTGACACAAAATCCTGTAGCCACAGGCCAATAACAAATCCCCATTTATGCAGATTTGAAGGCTTATTATTGATTTTAGGTACAGGAACATGTTATATCAAAATTTCTCATTTCTTAAGGGCTATGCGATGCGATAGTTAAAAATACCCAAATCTATTAAAAAATTCAACTTTACATGATCTTGAAAAAACTACTGCCGAAATTTCCAAACTGTTTTAGGAAATGAATGTCCCCCTCCATCAATTATTACGTTTTCCTAAACAGTTTTTACTATATCTTATAGTTTTTGAAATAAAGGGCATTGGTTACTTTAAAAATTTCACCCTGCACATATATGTTCCATAATGTATTGGCTACAGAAGAACGTAAGTCAAATCTTACAAGTTAAAGAATGTTATAAACAGAAATGTTACACACAGAAAGGAAAGGTCCAGGACTTATTCTTACAGTACATTGATTTCAAAGTGAATCTCCAAACTAACCTCTATTAAATCTTTGTTTAGATTCACATACAAACATACAATCCTTACACCTGAAGAGCAAGCAGTATTATTATTAATAGTAAAAAATTAATTTAGCACACATTTTTTAGATGAGTTGTTATTATTATAATTATAAAAAAATAGGTTCAAAGATCTCGATAAAATTTTTCATTATTTTTTTTGTTTCTTATAAATGATACATGATGGTTTTTTTATATTTAGGTACAAAAAATGCACTAGATATCCTATGACAGCATTTGGATAATAGCGAGTCTCTGCCGTCGTGTGAATATGTTTTTAATATCAAATTTTGAACTGTTCTTTTTAAATTGGAAATATGAGACTAATATCACCTCTACTTCATTGTGATAAACTTCTCTTTTTTTATCGCCATTGGAAGTTGTGAGGCAAGTGAAATTTCGTTGTTGTTTTGTTAATCAACTAATATTATCACAGAAATTTCTCATGCTAATTATTCCTTCTAGACTTAAGACAAGAGGGACATATGAACCTATCGTTCACATTGCAGAATTTAACAACAACAACAAAAGAAAAAAAGAACAGAAACATCTACCAACAATTTATCTAATGCTCACCAAAGATCCAGTGATGTTAAACCAAGCACCAAGAGAGTCTGCATTTGGGATTTGTTATAAATTCGGCACAAAAGGTATTCTCGATTGCTTTTCATTGAGAAAAATTAGAGAATGCAAGGGAGATTGAAATTTTATATGCAAAGTGGAATAATACACATTTTAAATTTTCGAATGTTGTTCCTGATGATGATAATGATGATTATGATGATGTGAGGATCATTCCAAACCTCAGTTGCACGAAGCTACTCAAGTGCACTTTTTTTTTTTTTTAAAAAAAAATCACTGTTGCATCTTCAAGTTCACTAAATATCTAGTCCATTAATGGAAGGATCACAATTATAAAACCGAGGCTTAAGTCTCGTCTGTCGCCCTCATTTATGTGTATCAATTGTAGGTGCAACACTTATCCTCAATGCTGTCGTAGAAAGTGGAATTAGGTCTGGAAAGACATAAATGTTGGCAGTTCATCAGATACGTTTTACTGAAATGCTGACAAAGGTATTATTGGTTTGATGTTTTTAAAAAGATACTTACAGTGGGGCATTTAAAATGCATCCGAGCCCTAGTCGGTGATTAAGGGTGCTTCTCAAGAGCTTGGTCTCAAAGGAACATGGGAAGACTAGGCAGTGAGAAAGAGTTAGAGGCGAGAGAACCCCAGGATCCCAGGCAAAGGACGAAGGACAAGAGAAGCACCTGAAATGAATAAAAAATGCTTTTAAGAGTTACAGTAAATTAGCTAAGATACATAACGGCACTTTTCAACAGCGAAAAATTAACGATGCTACCCTGTTACTAGGGTGCAGTTTGGGGATCCTCATACAAGATAGAAGCACTCAGTATTATAGTATCTGTTAGGGTACAGACAGTAATTTAAACAACTGCACTGACACCAGATAAGGATGGCATATACCGGTATCAGAGGTTGAAAAACTTTTCGTAAAAAGTGTAGCCGATTAACGAACACCCAGACAACGTTTGGCAAAATACAAATTATTAAATAATAAAAATTATTTTCATACAAGGAATTTTAGTCTAATGTCCCTGAATTTAGTCTCTAGCTCCTAATTTAGCTGGAATTCAATAAATTTGGTGACTATTTCACCATGTATTCATTTTGGCAAGAAATCAAGAGGGGTGTATGTGTTTGCGGGAAGCACAAATAGACTAGCGGGCTATAATTATGTGTCTACCCCTGATATAGGGTTAGATCTTTTGGTTCATATTCCACCACGAATTTAAACACCCACTTGCAATTAAAAATTGCATTACACAACCAAGTGTATACTTATGATAATAGGCTGACCATAATTCCTGGATAGCAAAACCGTAAAATAAGTTGCTTCAAATTCTCAATCACCAAAATTCCTATAACACAGAAATTACAAATATTTTGATGAAAGAGTTATGAAAATCCCAATTTTGTTGGGACCATTGAGTAACTGCTGGCTAGAGTTCCAAATATCTGCTCCAAACGCCTGTCCGCTTATGGGTACAAACTGTTACGGGAGGGAAATGGATTAACAATGAAACGAGAAACAGAGCAACATTTAAAGCTGATCAAAATACCGGGACCACTGGAGTAGATCAAAATAACGATACAGTCCCGTTGGAGTAAGGTCAGCCTATTATGAAAACACACAGACTAAGATAGAAAATATTTAGGACACCAAAGTGCCAAATTGACCACATTACATACATGTTTAAATACTAATAGGGCCAAAAACTAACTACGACCACAAATATTTAAGGAGTACAAACTGAAACCAACCCTGAAGCCATGCCACTTGTGAAACATTCAAAATGAGGATTTTCAGTGTCACTACATCATGACTTCACCGACTTTGGGCTAATTCGCTTTGGCTGCAATGATGCAAATAAAGCAAACAAATTAGGCAAGTAAACATAAGAGAAAATGGTTGTTTAGGCTCAAACACGTGCAAAGAAATTATTTTAAAATCCTCCCCATTCTAAAATAAAAAAAAAACAACAAAGTGCAGAGCAAAAGCGGTGAAAAAATTTTTGGGCAAAGAAAAAAAAATATAGGATATTGTAAAGTTAGCAGAGAAAGATATACAGTAATTTGGTAATAAATACGTTGTCTCAGGACCCTCCACCGAAAATTTTAAAACGCAACTTCCTCATGGAAAACATTACACATTATCTTGATCCCCTAGCTTTGCAGAATGGAGGGAGACCTCACATATTGTCTTAGATCCCTAGTTTTAACATCTCCGTAGAATGGGGGCCTAGCATATTTTCTTAGAGCAAAACAAATCTGCGTTCCGCGCTGTGGGGGAGGCACAAAAATTGTTATTTAAAAATTCTTAACCTACAATTTGCTTTCGATCTAGATGGGTTGATTGATTTCCATCTTGTTATGCATTCTGGAGTTGATCGACCTTTTTTGTTTGATCGACCCCTATGCGATTTCTGAAGCAATCTACTGCTATCCTGTAAAGTACCAGTATCAATGGCAAGCAGAAAAAGGTGGCTATTGACATTTTTCACTTGTGGGAGGTTCCCCTTTCTCCTACAACGCCGGCCTCTAACTACTTAGAGCTAGAAAAGTCACTAACTGCCTGAGTGGAAAATCAGTTTAAAAAGGACAAGTCAACATAATGTACTTATTTCTGACAAAAATTCCATTTAGGGATACAGATGCTCTTCACAATGATAACAGCAAACGGGATGCTGTCAGATTTTTCATTGGGGCTACTTGACAGGTGAAAAGTATGCAATAGGAAGAGCAGGTTTAGAAGGTTCAATTCAATTGGTAAAGAAACAGTTTAATGAGGGGGAGAGAGCTCGTGGAGCTAATATTTCAGTGATGATAAGGAAAAAAACATCTTTCTCTGTGCCCCAGCCACGTTAAACATATAAAATCGATAATGAAATATTAAGAAATAATTATTATTATACCGAAAGTGAAATGGTCTGCGTATATACTGTTCGAGAGACTTTATTTGGTAGCTCCCCCACCAAGGCCTGAAGTTTGTGCAGCTGTGACAGCAAGGACCTGCAATTAAAGCACACATTAAAATATATGCATTCAATTTATGACATATGATATGTTTGGATTTCACTTTCGTTTGTCATTTGCCAAGTTATAAACGACATCTGCACATGTTGCATATGAATAACCACCTATTGAAAGCTGAAGTTTGCAGTCAGTGATGTCTCTCCATTATTCATTCCACAGGGAGAAGATACTCTGACATTTCAAGCGTCATCTGCGAAAACCCCACTTAAGAATTAACAACCATTGTGCAATATCCAGGAAAAAACAACTATTGATGGATAACAATTTAAGGACAATGGTGGGTACAGTGCTGTGGAAATTTCCACTTGGGTCCGCCAACAAATTTTTCAACAACAACAAGAAAAATACATCATTTCTCTCCTTAATGCTGTGCTCTTTGTTTTGGTGGTCCTAGTGAAAAGATCCACATCTTTCATATTGCTTATGTGTCCCTACTTATTCCCATTCTACGCTAAAGGGTCGGGAAAAAATATTTACTGTTTACAGCAGGGCCGGCCTTAGGGGCGGGTTTTGTTTTGTTGGTGCTGTAGGGCCTTTCAAATACAAGGTTATTAGAGCCCTGTCCACTGCGTAGTTCTAATACAGAGACTGCACAGACACTACACTAATGCGACGATTTTTCGGTTTGTTGTTTGTTGGTGTTTAAGGTCCCGTCAACTACGAGGTCATTAGAGACCCGTCCACTGTATAGTTCTAATGCATATACTGCACAGACACTACACCAATGCGACGATTATTGGGTATTAGCAGTACCCAGCTTTCCCGAGCGACCACCCATGTCAGTACTAACTAGGCTTGCGTTGCTTAACTTCAGTGATCAGACGAGAACTGGTGTGTCCAACGCAACTCGCCGCTCCCACGATTTTTCGGTACTAGCGGTACCAGCTTTCCCAAGTGGCACCCATGTTAGTACTAGCCCCCACATACCGCCTGTGCCACGTTTTCCGTCATCCGAACGACACTGCTGTGCTTGCCTGCGCACCAACACAGTCATTTGTGGAAGAGCCACATTCAAGGGGCCAAAGAGCGGCAGTTTGACGACCACTGCACTATGCCATGCCTTACCCGTGACGGTGGACGACAGAGCCTCCCAAATTGTACTTGCCCAGGGCTTCCCACTTTGTAAGGCCAATGCTGGTTTACAGTACCTCGGCTTAGAAATGATTTTGAAATTCTTTCTAACTTTCATTTCTATGCAATTTCACTGCATTTCTTTTTCTCTTATTAATCTAGGACTCTTCAACTATTCAGGACTATGAACTTGTTTTGCCGATTTGGGAAAAGAAAGCTCTAATTTCAAAGAAAATTAAAAAAAAAGCACACGAAGGGAAGTAATCAGTAGTGATAATATTCTTTTCAAACAATGATTCAGCATTCCACACTCGCATATCGCCGAGAGCAGGACCGGGTACCCATTTTTTTCATCCGATTCGGCAGGACCGGTGCTAGGGCCTTCAGCGACCACCTGCAAATCTCAAATATTCGCTCTCCCCGTTACTTTGAATAATAATGAATACACCTGTAATTGTTGAACTATCGAAATGGCCCCCTTTCTGTATTGGCGTTCGCCTGAAGTGCAGACTCTGAAGACTTACTTTCGCCGGCCCTGTCATTAAGGCAAATGGGCGATCTGTTGGACGGCATTTTTATTCAGCCGGCTGCCACCCTAAATTTGCAACCCCGAAGCTTACTGATCGTCGTGACACATTTTCTCCACCGATTCAGGAGGCGAGCTGCTACTCCTGGAAAGTTTGCTGATATTCGAGCAGTTTGATGGCACACTGTGTAGGTAGGCACGGAAGTACCCGAATCGTTAGAGCTCCTGTTCTGTCCAAGGACGGATGACGACACCCATCATATTCTTCAGATGGGCCGCCAATCTAGAAATCATAGAAGGGAAGATGGGTCACCTGACTCCTCAAGATTATTGTGGATATAACGTTGAGGAACGAGGACTCTTGATATGCGATGTCGCGCCATGTAGAGGGTATACTACATGAACATCACGCTAAGAACCAGTGAAGCCGTAAGAGCACAACAGAAGGCCTAGTCTGACGTAATGTGGAAAACGGTTGCGGTCTAGTGTTCAGAAAACAATGGTAGGTGATTTAGCCCGTAGTCCGACACCGGGGTAAACATATTTCACCTATCCAAAAAAAAGTGCATGGGACATTAAATATCAAAAGGGGTCACGACTTTATCATGGAAGTTTAGGGCTTCCTTCTCGCCTGAATTATGCCATTTTTCTCAACCAGAATCGATCCTAGCCACCAATACAATTCTTGGCATTTACACGTTTCATGTAGAGTTCTGTGTACTCGGATGGAAAATTTATATTGATAGGGTCAATCCAGTGTTAAGCTTCATTTATGGATGTTTACTTTCGGCACGTGAGAGGTATAAGCAGGTGGCTGCAGAATAAGTAGGTGGGGTCGAACTCTGGCCATCTACACATCGGACAATGCACCCTGCCACCGTTCTGGTAATTGAAGATTTATAATAACTATAAAACTTTATGACGTTATTAGTGTAATACTAAAACAACCTGTACATCCAGCAACGGTTCCCTCCCCTGTATGAAGTGAAAACTTTTTTCAAAAATATTCATAGTTAGGAATAAGTAATCTTTGCCGCAATTTTACTTGCGGGGGTTCCTGGAGCAAGTTCTTTATGGGGTCCAAAAATGGAATCATCACTATATACAGAGAAACCTCCGATCACGAACGTCTCGGTCTACGAACACAATGTGCTAACAAATTTTGCTTCGCTTCACGAAAAATGCTTCGGTTCACAAACACGCACGCACGCATGGAGCATACGAAACCCTGTGCACAGCAACTCCCCAGCAGCAACCCAGTTCGCTTGTCACACGTGGGTGAAATAGAGTCCCAACCAAAGAGTAATCTTCTTCATTCCCCTCTCCACCTCCTCCATCCCCATGTGCCAGCAATTATCAACCACAAAGTTGAATTGTATATCGTCACCTTTCTTCAAAAACCACCTAAGTCCCATTTTTGTTGGGTTTCATATTAATTAAGGTAACCTGAGTGAAACAATCTGAGGAATATGAATTGACAGACCTTTTAACTGTCAGCAACTTCTGCCCCTTTGCAGGGCAATTTTATTATTCCTACCTACAGGCTGCCTACCTATCAATAACAGTATCAGTTTTAAGCAGTTTTCTTCTCCCCAGTAAAAGTGCTTTTTTTGAACTTATGTGCTTTTTAAAGAAAGGTGACGAGATGTACTGTAAAATTAGTTTCATCACTATCATCATACCTTTATCCCGCATGTGGCAGGGTAGGGTCTGAGGGTCCATTGAACATGGTCTGACTAGGGGCTTTATTCTAATATTACTGTTATATTTATTTCCTTTCTGTATTACTGGATTTCCACACAAAGCCATAACATGTTAAAAAAATTTCTAGGACAAAGAACGTATTTGGATTTCTATTAATTGCAATGGAAAAACTGATTCGGATCACGAACAGAGCCAAAGAACGGATTATATTCGTGAGCCGAGGTACCACTGCATCTCCACAGCTAAGAATTCGGAAAAGGGCAGGGGCTCGCAGTTTCACGCCTTTTAAGCCCAGCGCAAAATGAGACGCAGTCTCCGCAAGTGACGCAGGGTGACTCACTATAAATTTCTGTGGCTCACTTGATAGTATGTAGTTGCGCATGGTAAGTCGCAGGGTGACGTGACACAGTGCCTGCGCCACGTGACCCTGCGGAGCGCAGTGCCAATGCCGCAGTTTCCTGCGTGAAATTGGCGTGACAATAACAAAAAGCGGTGCGAAACAAAGAAGTTCTCTTGTTATTTGATGTAAGTATAGTGAAAAACTGCGATTCAACTTGCGGTTATTGCCTGCTAGCAGAATTTCGCAGGGCTGCATCACCTGAGTCACTTTGCGGCCTCATTTTGAGCCTTGCCTTATGCTAATAGCGGACGCAATGTACTAATCTATTTCGCAACCTCTGACCTAAAGTGCGGCCCACACCTTTCTGAGGGAGCATGTTTGGCTCGTGAGTCCGTGTTTGCAGGTTCGTGACTTCTATCGGACGAGATAGAAATCCCGAGTACGCCGTTTGGGGAGAAGTAAAGTAGTGGCCCCGTTTTACGTGTACGTTGTCACCGCTGCATATAACAGAACCCTTTCCACACGGAATGAACTATGCGTTTAGAGAGGCGGAATTCCTCCCACATTTTATGTGAGCCTTCTAGTGTGTCAAGGCTCATCTCATCATTTTCACTATCCCATTTCCAGCCAATGTTTGGGTCGAGTGCCCATTTTTTCCGCGGGTCAATCCGAGACAATGACCTCCCCTCCCCTCAACCTAGAAAAACATTTTTTTTCGCTTTTCAAAAAATTATTTAAAAAATAAATAAATATGAAACACACAAATGCAGTTGAAAAAATATTGAAAGCATGAATAATTCGCACAAATGATTAGTAGTATTTTGCCGATATGTCACTCCCCACACATAAAAATATGCTTCGAATGGCATATCATTATATGCCCAATGCCACCAATAAAAGGCTCAGAATGTCTCGCCCTTATCCCGCCTGTAGCAGCGTGGGGTCTGCGAGTTCTTATCCTCCACTCCCGTCTATCCGTCACCAGGCTCCCCTCCACCCCGAACGTCTCCACTGCCAGTTGTACCACTTGCTCCCACGTCCATTTTGGTCTTCCACTATTCCTGTGGCCACCAATCACCTGTAGTCCCACAATGGAGAGAATACCTTCCTCCTCATCACATGTTTCCCACCCCAAGCTACCATTAATGTAGACGTTTCGGATGCTGTCGGCTCGAGATACCCCACTGATGTAGCACAGCATTCGCATCTCAGCTACTTGAATTCTCCTTTCATGGTTTTTCCTGACTGCCCAACAATCTGAGCCATTCAGGATGGCTGGCCTAACGACGACTGGCCTTTCAAATTATTAAGACCCGGTGGTGGCACAGGACTCCACTTCAGCCATTTGTACGGGAAAATACTATAGAGGCTAAATCTATTTCGACAAATCACTAAACGAAATGTTAATCCTGTGGCATTTTCCGGGACGAGTATCCATGCGGGGCGCAGACCTGAAATCCGGGACGAATGGTCACCCTACAATTTTGTCCCAATGGCACACATGAACGATCTTTTAAACTATTCCGTATCCTCTATGTTTACTTATCGTCGGTCTATTCTTTTTAACTACTCCAATATTTTACTCCACGTAGTAAGGACCGAAAGGACCCGCCTCTGTGGCGTAATAGGTAACGCGCCAGTGGTTCCACCTTCGATACTGGATGGAGGTGGGTGGACTTCTTTCGGGTGAAGGAGAAGCCCCGAGATCACCTTCCTTAGAATAAGAAGTAAAACCGAGGTATCGTGTGGTGTACGATGAAAAATGAGGAAAATTTTCTAGGTGTAGGAGCGTGTGGTGTGCCCTAACCAACTACAGACCAACGATAAAAACGCATTGGGATTACAGCTTTGGTCGGCAACCGCCTGCGGAAAAACAGTCGAATGTATCCCTTGTTTCCATTCAGAGGGACAGATGTGCACCCGACCCTGCCATAGGCATTTGTTGTTTGTTTCGTTGGTGTTCTAGGGTCCTTCAACTATAAGGCTATTAGAGCCCCATCCACTGCACAGTTCTGGTGCAGAGACTGCACAGACACTACACTAATGCGACGATTATTGGGTAGTAGCAGTACCCAGTTTTCCCAAGGGGCCACGCACGTTAGTACTAGCTAGAGTTTCATTGCTTAACTTTAGTGATCAGACGAGAACTGGTGTGTCCGACGCAATAAGACTCTCCTCGTGCTATAGGCAGGAAAACGAAACGAGTTAGTTGCTTTTTTTTGTAATAAGGGCCGAAAGAAACCAAGTTACTTCTGTGTAGTATCAAGCCTGGTACCTCTGAGCCATCGAGGCGATGGCATAATGCTTCTTACAGTTGGTTACATTCTTAACAATACAAACAATTGCTAGAGGTTAGAATTTCATTTGTGAACCTCTGCTCTCAGTACAGGCTTGATATTCTGGAACTGCCTGCCCTTCAACCGTTTCTGCAAGCCTCTAAACTGCCTTATACCCTGCTATAACATTTACATTTTTTTTTTACTATCAAGGCGTCGTAATTGCACATTTATTAACTCTCGTTATATACTGTAGTTATAAAAGTCAGAAATGTATCAAAGTACAGTAGGCCGATTTCTAGGCTCGAGTGGAAACGTCTTGCCAGGCTCATTTAGTAAGTTCATTGTCCTTTTCATAGCCCCAGCGCCAGGTTATACCATGAACTTCCCTATAGGAACTAAGTAGGTTAGATTCATACTGCTGTTCACCCAAGTTGGTAAAACAGCTCTCAGAGAACGACTCATTTGATTTGTAGGTAAGATGGGCTAGAGTGCAAGTGCACACGAAATGATAGCAGTTAGAACTGCTGTTGACATCCGGGAATAATTTTTTTTTCGTTTCAGATAGGTGATATGGTCTGTTGTGCTGCTGCTCAGAATAAGTATCAATTTTGCGTGAGTAAAACTAGTACAGTACTTCCTGTCTAATTTTGTAATGTGCGTCTTTACACGCTCAATTGTGGGGTGCAACATGTTCTGCAAGCACATTTCAATCCCTGCTTCATAATGACGAATTTACATGTGTGGATGTTCACCTCTCTCCCAAGTGAAATAACCTTACGAATTAGCAAACGATTGATTTAATTTTTAAAAGTAACTTACTTGTTACTACACTCTAATGAATCAACCCTTCTTTTATAGTCGTTATTTTCTTGCACTAAATTTTCAACTCTGAAAAAAAAAAAAAAGAAACATTAAATTACAGTGTTCAAGTCACACTAAAATATGCGACATAATGGTGATGTTGTTTGCCTTGTCTACCACTCCCAAAAGGCGGAAAAAGTATCCTGGAACTTAGGATATCACTCATTAGAAATCAATCTTAACCCTTTACTCGTTCAAGTAGGGGTCGAGTACCCATTTGTCCCTCTGGCAATGGTCATCATAATGGAAACTATTGGCTGCCGTCCTAATGTCCTAACCTCTGTTTACTTAACACTGATTTCTTATTTAACGTTAGGGAGCCCGGTTAAAATTTTCACATCAGATATCCCGACAGGAAAAATATGATTGCAGAAAAGGATTTTAATAAAAGCTACTGAGATTACTCCGATTGTATTGGAGACTCCTGGTTGTTGACCCGATGTCAATAAACCCTTTTAGTTGATTCTTTGAACCATGAAGGGATGTGAAGGTTCCACTAAATATATTACAGGAACAAGGGTATATGCAGGTACCCGACAAATACATTTTGAATCCAGATCAGTGGGGTAACTTTTAGGGGCAATGGCATTAAATTACCCCGGGCAAAGCGCCATCGCGACACAATGTCTGTACAACGACTTTACGGTAAATAAAACGTACCTACATACGTGTGCTCTGGACAAGCAACGGGGGGGAGGGGGGGCCCTTAGAATGTCTTTTGCCCCGGGCGCCACAACGGAAGTTACTGCACTGTTTCAGATCGTATCTTGTGTAAAAACAGTGAGCAATTCCAAAGCAAAGAAGGTGAGCAAGAATTCATTATTCCAGGATACTATTTTCCTACGTGCAGCAGTAAACGAGTGCGGGATCTCGAAGAAGGGAGACGAATAGAAAAACGTATTGGGACGCAGAGACGAATAGCACAGGAAGACGAAGTGGGGCTCTGAAGTTGATAGCACTGAAAGAATACTTGGAGCACAGAAAATGCCAGGATAGAATAAGAAAGTAAGACAGAAAAACACAAACCGACAGGATAGCAAAAGGAACCGAGACAGAAGTGACAGGAAAGAAAGACGAAGTGGGACATAGAAAATAGCAGTATGGAAAAAGTTCGCGAGATAGAAATGGAGAGGATAGAAAAAGCACACGAAACAGAAACGGACGGGATATAGAGTGAATGGGACGGGATAGAAAAAGCAGGCGAGACAGAAATGGACAGCATAGAGCAATGGGAGCAGAAACAGAAAGCACTGAATGACGAACTAAGTGGACACACAGAGGACATCATTGGAAAACTGAAGTGGGACACAGAAACGGTCAGCACTGGAAAAATTAAGTAGGATATAGAGTTGTGCAACGAGTCTCAAAAAAGCAAACATGTTCTGGTTCGCTCGCTCGCTTTCGGTGTAAGAAACGAGCGAGTTAGCATAGTGTTTTTAAGTAAACGAGTCGATAGTGAGTCTCGGTTCACATTGTGGGCGACAATGCGAGCGATTGTAAGTAACTAAATACCGGTATGATTAATTCAGTCATGCTTTTATAATTATTTTGCTGTTCTCAATAAATTCAAGACGAGAGCAGCCGAGCCCGAGAGTCGATTTTTGTTAATTGGTAATAAGGGTCGAGCGAG
The DNA here is from genome assembly GCA_013389805.1 of Trigoniulus corallinus. NCBI lineage: Eukaryota > Metazoa > Arthropoda > Diplopoda > Spirobolida > Trigoniulidae > Trigoniulus > Trigoniulus corallinus. Next base: position 19,199,457 of record JAAFCE010001963.1, on the reverse strand, counting down.
CGTATTCCTGATACCCCTACTACGCTACGAGCGAGCGAGCTTCGAGCATACGTTTATTTAAAATTATGCACAACTCTAGTAGGATACAGGAATGAGCAGCCTTGTAGAGCTGAAGTGCAACACAAAAACAAGACTGAGTGGAGCACCGAAACGGACAGCACTGGAAAGATAGAGTGGGACAAAAACACATTTTTTTCATATCCCTGGTGTTGTAGGGCCCTTCAACTACAAGGTCATTAGAGCCCCGTCCACTGCATAGTTCAAGCGCAGAGACTGCACAGACACTACATTAATGCGACGATTTTGGGTATTAGCAGTACCCAGTTTTCCCAAGCGGCCATCCATGTTAGTACTAGCTGGGTTTGCGTTGCTTAACTTCGCTGAAAAGATTAAGTGGGACTACAACACAAGTTGATAGGTTAGAAAAATGAAGTGAGACAGAAACAACACAGTAAGACATTGAAGAAAAGCCCTGTACAAGTGAACTTTTTAACCCTTAAGCACATACATTTGGTGTTCATAGCACCCCACCAATTGAAAATGTCCAACATTGTCCAAGTTAACAGTACCTTTCTACTAGACCCTTTCAGATTGTTTTACATTATTATTGCCTTGATAGAATTATTTGGAAGGTCACAGAGGTGTTGGGTGTTGCTAACACGCCACATACAGTATGTGCTCGTGTTTTCAATATTTTAATACTTTCGTTATTGTCAGCAACAGATTGAACTGTACTCTATCCACCGCATATTTTTCGCCAGCGGAGCCGGTACGAGGTTTTGCGGCGCTGGGTGCGAAAGGGTTTTCAATATGAATTTCTTGGTGTGTTGACAGCATCCCTTTTATTCCGTTGTCAGGGCCGGCCATCCGAGGGGGGGGGGGGGTGCAGAGGGTGCATTGCACCCGGGCCCCACGATTGAGGGGGCCCCATCAGAGCCCAGATCATTGCTAATATTAAAAGCTTAATACGTCATTGTAGGGGCAACGTCCCTCATTCGACCCAGCCAATTCAACGTAACCTAACAACCCTGTCATTGAACTACACCAGGATTGTACAGTGAAACCTCTCTATTGTGTACACCCCTCTAAATTGTTGTTGTTGTTGGAGTTTAAGGTCCCGTCAACTACGAGGTCATTAGAGACCCGTCCACTGCATAGTTCTAATGCATATACTGCACAGACACTACACTAATGCGACGATTATTGGGTATTAGCAGTACCCAGCTTTCCCGAGCGACCACCCATGTCAGTACTAACTGGGCTTGCGTTGCTTAACTTCAGTGATCAGACGAGAACTGGTGTGTCCAACGCAACTCGCCGCTCCCCACACCCCTCTAAAGGGTACACCTCTTATATCGGTACAAATTCTTCAGGTACCGATTTTTCATCTATAGGCTATTACTACCCCTCTTATGGGTACACCCCTCTGATAGGTACAATTTGGCTGGGTCCCCCAGGTGTACCAATTAGAGAGGTTTCACTGTACAACCATTCTGGTGTTGTGGGTCACTCGGCTGCTCCATGAACTGATTGCCAGCCACAGACTGTCAAAACCAAAACGGGTGAAGATAACGTTAGGTGTTACATAGCCGGTAGGCTATAAATAATGCATAATTAGAAATGATGCCCCATGGGCCACATTACAATGACACATGGCATCATCCAAAAATGTAACACATTCCAAAATTAGGAAGGATTTCAGAATGGGATAGAAGGGCATCTAAGAGGAGTCCTTTTACTCTGAATCCTTTTATTTTTACTCTGAGAAAAATATTTTGGGGCCCCAAAAGGATTTTTGCACCCAGGTCCCTTTATAGAGAAGGCCGGCCCTGTCCGTTGTGTAATGTTTGAGAATGTATGCACTTGAGGGTTAGTGCTATGCTAATGGGTTTGGGAGTAAGCGAAGCAGCCATAACAGGCCGAACCCCAAAGAGGCTGCTCGCGAGTGAGGAGGAGAAAGGTGTAAGGGATGGAGTAAAGGGGAAATTGCCAGCACCAACATTCCCTACCAACCACCCATATTGGTACTAACTTGGGTTTGCGTAGCTTAATTTCAGTAATCTGACGAGAACTGGTGCGTCCAACGCAACTTGGCCGCCCTGTTAACACTGTATACATTGACTGTACAGCACTGGAAAACAACAGACTCTACTCACTTCTTTTCTAATGCATCCATGTATTCTTTTTTCTTTCTTCTGCTTTCTTGAGCGGAAATCTGAAATTGATAAAAATTCATTCGACAAATTGAATGGCTGCCATTTAATGCCCTACTCGCTCAAGCCCACTTTACGATTCTGTGATTGAAAGACGATAAATTACGACATTACAATGTGGTATGTCAAAGAGCAAAACAAAAGTATGTTTCAGAATCTTGCGCGCAACGTACTCATCAGGTTCGCCATTGGTGAATTTCGGTGATTGTCTTATTGATAGGAGGGAGACCTGATATGAAATTTCCATCAGACAGGAAGTAAAAAAAGAACGTCTGGAGTGGGTGTGCAATGTCACCTGCCCGTCCACGATCCCTGAGCATCCGAATCGGGCATGTAATCGGCATTTGAAGATGAAAGAATAAATGTCAGACGTCTAAGAGCCCCGTTGCACTACTTCACAGTGGGATCAACGGAAAGGTCACAACACAAGTCTTTGGGCAGGCTACCCAATTCTATTTGTTTTTGTTTCGTTGGCGATTTAGGGCCCTTCAACTACAAGGTCATTAGAACCCCGTCCGCTGCGCAGTCCTAATGCAGAGACTGCACAGGGTATTAGCGGTACCTGGTTTGCCCATGCAGACACCCATGTTACTACTTCTCAGTGATCACTGATCAGACGGGAACTGGTGTGTGGACGGGAACCGCTCCCATTGTTCAATCCCGAGCAATCGTTGTGGCATGAAATAAAATGAGTCAGTCATATCAATTTTTACCTTATTTTTAATTTTCCGCCTGATTTTTTTCAGTGATTTCTCCTCAGCTTTTGTTAGCGGCAGCCGCGTTGGAATTGGATATCCTTCAGCTAATAACGTCCGTTTCTCTTCTTCAGTCAACAATAAGACACCAGTTGCTCCTTTCTGAAATTCGTAAAAAAAAGTAACTCCTCATGAATTACCTTTTCAGAAATTTGAAGCCAAACGCTGTAAGTAGATATCGTGAAGTACAAATATCCGGGAGTGAAAAATGAATGGGGCATTTCAAAAAATCTTTAAAATGACCATAAGTCTACGTCATTCCTGAGGGAGATGAAATGTCATTCCTCAATTCAGAAGTTATTATTATTATTTGGTTCCAAGTTGGTTCCTCTACAGCAGCAAAAAAAAGTGCACCTTTAAGGGCCACGGAAAACTACTACCAGGAAGAATTTTGGTAAGTTGCTTGCGGACAAATTGTCCTTGGAACTTTATATCGGCATTATACTGGGATCAAAAGTTTGGAACTACTAAATAACACTGTTTCTGCTTCTCTGCGACCGACCATGACTGGGAACGGTCTGGCCTATGTGGAAGATCTCTACATGGGCCACCAAAATTTCTAGTTTTGTCCTCTATATAAAAAGTTTCGGAGGCCCAAATGACGTTCCATATTTACGTCAGAGGGCCGGTAAAATACATTTCCACATAAACATTTAGCTGCCATTCTACCCCCGACTATATTTGTTCACCCACGTGCTGTAAACACACACACACACACCGTGATGCATTGCGTACTTTCCTGGAACAAGTCCTACTACTAGGGACAATTAATCATCCTGTTCGCGACATCATGAACCACTCTAAATTATTATTCATTGTATTTATGACCGGGGAGCCACCTCGGTGGCGCAAAGGTAGCGTGTTCAACAATCTGGTCCGGTGAATCCAAGTTCGATACTGGATTGAGATGGGTTGGCTACTTGAGAAAGAAAAAGACAGAGAAGCCGCCAGGGCGCCTTCCGTCGAATGAGAAGTGAACCGTGGCCCCATGTGGTGTGTACGTTGTCATTTGCACGTAAAAGAATCCTTTCTACTTTGCAATGAGAAGTTCGACAAAATTTCCAGGTGTAGCAGCTTGCCCCTGGAGTGTCTCAAAGAACAGTAGTCCGAAAATAAAATAAACATAGGGGTTGAGCATTAGGTCGGCAACCAACAGCGTAAGAAATATCTACCAACAAGAATCGCCCGTGTCCCAATGGGACTAAATGGGGAATCCATCCTGCCATAAGCGGAAAAAGGGTTAATAGTTCTTTATTACATTTATGATCCGAAGAGCGAAGTTACTTCAAAAATTTAAATTTTGGCTAGTGATGAAGCATGGATTAGGTGCCAGGGTAATTAGTAGTTTCAGCAGACATTAGTAGTTCAAAATATGCAGGTTCACCCTGAACCCTAAGATCGGATGCTTTGGCAAGTAACAACAACGTAAGCAAGTAATAACCCTTTTCCCGCTTATGGCAGAGTAGGATACCCATCTTGTCCCTCTGGGTGTCATTCACACAAGGGTGACATATTGGACAGTGGTTTTTCACAGCCGGTTACCGACCAAAGCTGCAACCCCCATGCTTATTTACTGTCATTCTACTGTTCGTTCCGGCATTCCATCGACGGCAAGGGGCGAGTTCATACATCTGGAAATTTTGCCTCATCTACCCGTTGCATAGCAGAGAGGGTTCTTTTACATGCAAATGACATCTTACGCCACACGGGACCTTGGTTTTAATTCTCATGCGAAAGAAGGCGCATTCGGGGCCTCTCTCTCTCTCTCTCCCGAAAGAAGCCAACCCACCTAGGTCCAGTATGTTATAGAACGTGCTACCCACTGCGCCACAGAGGCAGGATCTGGTAACGTAAATCTAAAATCCGCCTTAAGGGATCAGAAGTGGTAAAACCTTGATGAGTGCAGGTACGATGTTAGTCATTTTGCCCATGAATCCTGAATAACCGAAACAATGCATTTAGAATGTAGATCCAATTTGGAAATGTGGCAATACACCGCCAGAAAATAAACCAATGTCACTCGGGTTTGCCAAATTCTATGATGGGGTCGTTGAGAAACGGGCAGGGTCGCGTCGCGACCCCGTTGGTAAATAACTGGTAAGAATTTATATATCCTCAACTCACCGGTTGGCTGCTAATGAGAGGAGTGCTTGTGGAACATTTATTAGATGACGATGAGGATGATGAAGATGACGATGAAGAGGAAGATGATGATGAAGGCGATGTCATAAGCCCGTTGGACAGAAAGCTGCTTCCGGATGATGACGACACCAACCGCGACTGAGGCCCATGTTTTCGCGATGTCGAGCTGGAAGATGGGCACAAGAGACTGGGTGGACTAGATGGCTGCTGGGAATAATCCGGGCTTAAGCTGCCTTCACTGTCACTACTAGTACTTGATGGTGGTGTGGGCGGTAATGTGAAACCTGTAAATATGATAAAATGATAAATGAATTGGAATAACATATATTCTTTTCAGTAAATTTTTTTTAGGACTGATGGACATCATTTTCGGCGACTGATAAATCATTTCGCTGGTTTCGTTGGTGTTATAGGGCCCGTCAACCAGGGCATCGAACCGTTATTAGTTTTCGTTCTGGTAAAAAATAACGGTTTTTCCGGTTTCGCTCGCAATATTATAAAAATTATTTTGTATTATACATATTTTAAAATACATTATACTTCAAATATGCGTATATTTTATTGTGAAAAATTGTAAAATGAAACGAAATTACGAACGAAGAAACGAACGTAATTCATGCCAGCGATACGTTCGTTGTGCGGAACACAATTTCCCATAGATTTCTACAGTGAAATCCGTTTAACACGAAAACGCTTAACATGAAATAACGGTTAACAAAAAACAACACTGCGGTCCGGACAAAATACTCTGTAATTCCATACATTTCTTTTCTTTTAACAGGAAACAAAAATCGCTTAACACGAAATTATTTTCCTTCTCAGCTAACAAAATACTGCATATACAACATATACCGGAGTTTTCACTAAACTAAACAAATAAACAATGGTTGCCACTGTTGCTAGATTACAGCCTGGGTTCGGGATGGTAGAGGCATGCCATTGACAAACCTTTCAAACTATGGGGAGTGGAGCCTTTTTATTGACAATTTATGCTCAAAAAGACACTGAAAAACAAAGCACATTTTATCTCCAAAACAATATTTCTATTAGGCTTCTTTTTTAAATTATGCATTTGTAGCCTACATCATTATTTAAATTGAAAATATTAAATCTAATGTGATGCCCATAAGTGTAACTTTTAGTAAACATCATCACACCCTCATCCCACCTGCAGCATGGTCCGATCTGTGGACCCACTGAACATGTCCTGGACAGGGGGCACCCCAGCCAGGCATCTGGAACCCACAGGAATATTGGCCAGGTTGTCTGTGGGGGATGATGGCCTACCCCACTTGTTCCAACATTGCATTAGCAACTCCTAACCCTTTTCCCGCCTATGGCAGGGTAGGGTACCCATTTGTCCCTCTGAATGGACACAGGGTGATATATTGGACATAGTTTTTCTGCAGCCGGTTGCCGGCCAAAGCTGCACCCCTACGCTTATTTATCGTCGGTCTAGTGTTCGTTGGGGAATGCTACCGACGCCAGGGGGCGAGCTCCTACACCTGGAAATTTTGCCTCATCTACCCGTGGCGTAGTAGAGAGGGTTCTTTCACGTGCAAACGCCATCGTACACCCACACGGGACCTCGGTTTTACTTCTCATCCGAAGGAAGGCACACTCGCGGCTTTTCTCTCGCCCGAAAGAAGCCGACCCACCATGGTCCAGTATCGAACCTAGAACCTAGAACTACTGGCGTAGTTGCCGAGTGAGCTAACCACTACGCCACCACGGCGGGTTTCCAACATTGCATTATACAACGAAAATAGAAACTTTGGCAGGTAAATTAATGCTTTGTTGGTTATATTACTAAATATTACAAGTGTAACTTTTAGCAATAAATCTAATTAATAAAATATGACGGCATACAAAACAATGATGGGTTTTCTGCATGAATCGCTTAGCACGAAATTCTTTTAACACGAAAAAATATTTTGGTCCCGTCAGTTTCGTGTTAAACGAGTTTCACTGTACGTTATATTGTGGAATGCGTTCCGGGTTGCCACGAAAAATTGTGAAAATTGTTAAGAAGTTAAAAACAAAGTACAGTACTGTATTGTTAATGAGCGAAAACTCTCCTAGGACCCATTTTTCGGGGGTTCATACTTTACAGAAACAAGGAAATGCCCTGCAATGAGAAGGCAGTCAATTACTTGCAGTGTGTGGTTGAACATTGCTCGTCGGGAAATGCCATGCACTGAGGCGTCCATTCTCCTACTCCCGTCAGTAGCTCATCCATAACCACAATAAAAAGGTATGGACTTAGTACTGAACTTTGGTGCACCCCAAACTTTACTGGGAGCCCCCAGTATTTTCCCCAAGGTGTCCTTACCCTGGCTGTGGAATGGAACCATCATGCATATCCTAAACTATTCGAATAAACCCGTTTTCTACCCCTTTTTGCATAATGACTGTTGTGGAACACTCGTAAGCCTTCTCCAAGTCGATAAAGATGGTATGGAGATCTTTCTTAGCTGCTCTACACTTTTCTATCATCTGCCTCAGAATGAAGATTGGCTACATTGTGGACCATTTCCACGTACATTAGTTCTATCTTGGAGGCGACATTCTATCACATTGGTATAACTCATTGGCTTAATACCTCTATAGTTACTACAATCTTGGACATCCTATACCATTGGTGGCGAACCTTTTTTGAAGACAGGTCACAATAACACGAAAAAACCAAGAATTTGTCCACGGGTGAGATGCAAGCACTATTCAATTTTATGAATAAAAATAAGTTATTATTAATAATGAATAAAGTTTATTAAAGGAGTAAATAGAGCACATCATCGTCATCATCACCACAACTTCATCCCACTTTTATTACATCTTTTAGCATCATCACATTCACACTCGGGTCACTTTTAATTGCACGGTGGGTTGCAGGTTCGCCACCACTGTCCTATACAGTTCCCAGTTCATTTTATATAATGAACAAGTGTTCGTTATGTGAAACAAGTTTGTTATGCGATATTCCCGCGCTTTCTTGACGGTGTTCGTTATAGGGAACATTCGTTATACGAGGCGTTCGTTAAGCGGGATACCACTGTTTCTATAACTGCTTCATCATCATCATACCTTCATCCCACCTGTGGCAGGGTCGGATATGAGGATTCTAGTCCTCCACTCTCGCCTATTTTCCACCACGTCCCCGTCCACTCCATACACTACCATATCCTTATGGACAACCAACTCCCCCATCTGCTTTGCTCTCCCCTGCACCGGGTGGATTCCTGTAATGGACCAAATGAGCTCCTCTTCCCCTTCACGTGTCTCAACCACCTCAATCTACTCTCCCTCACCTTTTTCCGCGATGTCCCCCACCCCGAAGCTACCTCCAATATACTCATTCCTAATTCTATCAGCTCTAAACGACCTTGTAGTTGAAGGGCCCTAAAACACCAATAAACAAAAACAGATGGGGCAAAGCAAACGTCATCAGACGAAAACTGGTTTTTCCAACGCAGAGTAACCGCTCTCCAAGTGTGAAAAAAGCCAGTATCGAACCTGGAACTACTTCCTACACCAGTAACATTTTCGTTCGTGTTTTAGGGCTTTTCAACCACAATGGTCATTTGAACCCCGTCCACTACGTAGTTCGAATGCAGGCTCTGCACAGACACAACCACTCTTACGACGGTTTTTGGGTATTAGCTGTACCCAGCTCTTCCAAGCTGTCACCCATGCTACTACTAGCTGGGGTAGGGTTGCTTAAACTCAGTGGGTCCAATGCAAATACAGTTTCTCCAATCATTTCGCTTTGCGTTCAGATGCCCAGAGTTCTTCTCCAGGACATCAGTACGTTACAATGGTAACAATAATTACAAGGTTCAATAGAACAACTGATAACAGCTATGTCAGTCCAATTTGCATGGATGTTCTGTCGGCGATTTGTCTGAAATGAGTCGTTCCCCACCCTCATCAATTAACATGCACGCAGTTGGTTGCTATGCTAACGACTTTATGATTATTTCATGATTAAGTAGCCAAGCACAAACATTCTTGGCACAATGAATAAGAAACAAACCTGTTTTAAGGTATTTATTAAATACCTGATCGTGTACCAACTCAACTACGTCGATTACGTGACCTAACATGAACTTGCAAGAGATTTTTTAATCTCATTGACATAGCCAAGTCCGAAAAATATGTTATCGGCCTTCGAAGGGATGTCGAATTCAAACCACAAACAGTAGTTAAAAAAACAATGGCGTCATGAAGACTCATTTATAGACATATAACCAAATAATAGTTCAATTCAATTACGTAGACCTATCTTAATGGGAAAAGACCATTTTAGTAACTGATAAAATAGCTACTACCAAGATAATGATGTCGGGGTCGTTCGACTGCTGCTTTCACTTGTCAATGTGGTCTCAATCTTAGTTTTTCTAATGGACAAAAACTAAGCCCAATCAAGGGCGAACTGGACGAAAACAAGGTCCAATCAGGGGTTAACTGGATGAAAACTAGGTCCAATCAGAGGATAATTGGACAAAACCTATGCCAAATCAAGAATGAACAAAACCTAGGCCAAATGAAGAATGAACAAAACCTAGGCCAAATCAAGAATGAACAAAAAAAACTAGGTCCAATCAGAGGCAAAATGGACAAAATCTAGGCCCAAAGCGACTGAGTTGTGTTAGACACACCAACACACCAGTTCTAGTCAGATCGCTGAAGAAAAGCGACGCAACACAAGCTAGTGCTGGCTTGGGTGGCTGGTTGGCAATATTGGGGGCTACGAATTTACTCTCCCCGTTGCGGCCAAGTTGCGTTGGACACACCAGTTCCCGTTAGATCACTGAAGTTAAGCAGCGCACACCCACGTCAATACCAACTTGGGTGGTTGGTAAAGAACATTTGGGTGCTGCAAATTAACCCTCTTCCTCCTCCTTTAACCTACCTCCGCATCTCCCGTGGGCAGCCTCCTAAGGTGTTAACCTGTTATGGCTGCCTGGCTTATACCCAAACCCACAAACTAAACAAATCATCAAACTACAGCAGATTGCAGAGCAGCCTCCAGAAGGTCCGGCCCGTTATGGCTGCTTGGCCAACTCACCAACCCAATCCGTAACAAACTAACATACCGGGCAAAAACTAAGTGCAATCGGGGATGAACAAAAAAACATCGGTCCAATCAGCGGCGAACCGGAAAAAAACTAGGTCCAATCAGGGGCGAACCGGACAAAAACTAGGTCCAATCAGGGGCGAACCGGACAAAAACTAGGTCCAATCAGGGGCGAACTGGACAAAAACTAGGT
>JAAFCE010001963.1:19167377-19189067 GCA_013389805.1 Trigoniulus corallinus | reverse complement strand
GGACAAAAACTAGGTCCAATCAGGGGCGAACTGGACAAAAACTAGGTTCAATCAGGGGCGAACTGGACAAAAACTAGGTCCAATCAGGGATGAACCGGACAAAAACGAGGTCCAAAAAGAGACGAAATTTACAGCAAATTAGGCACCTCTCCACGTCATTCAAATCTGACCGAACAGGTGGTCTATTATGGACGAGAGAGAGGGAGAGATGTGCGTGTGTGGTTCCGTGTGGTGTGTACCATACCATGTCTTTTGCAAGTCATAGGCCGCTCGCACGCAGCCACTTGTGGCTGCTACTAGCGGCGACCACACGTTGCGGACTGCGTATCTAATGCCTGGTTCCGTATACACACGCGCTAACGCTATTACCGTTGAATCAGACGACACAGCACAAAAAATGGTGACGTCACACTGCTACTTGGGGTCGCCGCAGAGCAGCTATGCGTGACGGTAGTTGACTTGACCAGTGGTCAACTCACATAGCGTCCCGCACGTCACGCTGCGTTCTGATTGGCTGGCGGTTGAGCTGTGCTTGAAAAATGGCGGAGGATAATGTAAGACATGACGGCGGCGTGCGATGACTCCAAATAAAGCGCTGAACTTAAGGAATTGCGCTGGCGGTCCTTCATAACGCACTAGCACAAAATGTCATCAGTGGCGACGTGATTAGCGTTGAAGTGCGGTGATACGGAACTAGGCATAACTGAAATCAAATAGGCTCGACGCAGCCACGGCGTTTGCAGCAGCGCTACTGAGCCACGAGCTGCGGAATTGGCCGCATCTCGCTATCCGCGCTCGCATCCCGCTAGCACGAGATCACGCTGCTGCTGCCTGTGGCAGCCACTGGTGGCCGTGCACAGCGACTAGTGGCCGCTGCAAGTGGCTGTGTATGCGAACGGCCGTAAACCCTTTCTAAAGAAATAAGTCCACAGATCGGCCAACTTAACGTCGCGATGTAACGTAAGCAATGGGTTGTAGCATCAGGTCGGCGGCTGACTACCTGAAGATTTACTTCTCATACAAAAGAAGGCGCACTCGGAGCCTCTCTCTCGTCCGAAAGAAGCCAACCCACCTAGGCCCAGTACTGAACTTAGAACTACTGATGCAGTTACCGAGCGTGCTACCCAAGCACCACCGAGGTGGGTCCCAGGTAAATGACCCAACGAGAAAAGTTTAAACATTCAGAGGATTTAATTTGATTTAAGACCTCCTCTAGGACAGGTGCTCATTTGGGACTGACAAATTTCAACTTCGCCATTTTCATTGATGTGAACGGTAGCAGCATACGGAGAGTGCCAAAGTGGAAAATAACTTTAAATTAGAAGACATGCCACACCCCATGGTCACGTGTCACGTCAAGAACTTAAGGGCTTAAGGGTCTACCAGAGGTGTGGTCGAAACCTAACATTTCCTCACAGAGGTGTAGTAAGAAAATGAAACGTTACACACTTCCGGTGACATCCGACACTCAGACCAGAGGATGGACATCACAAGGTGACGACGAGAAAACCCTTGAAGATAAAGGTAAAAATCAATAAGCATCATCGGCCGACCCTAACCTGGGTCTCAACGGAGTGCCATTCGGCACCTTGAGGAGCATTTTTGACCTGAAGAAACTAATTTATTGGGTAATGAAAATAGCACTAATGCTGATCCGCCCCCTCCCTTCGCCATGGGGTGCCAAGTCGAACTCACTGCTTTTAAAATACTTGGCGTGACGCGAATCCGCACCCAGATTTTGCCAATTAGATAAAGCCTAGCAGGGCCAATGACATTAGTACATCGCTCACCCCTTTTTCTACTTAGGGGTAAATGGCAGTCATTTCGCCACAACCTTTCCTACATGAAAACGACATGCATCAACCACTCCCGACGGTAAATGTCCTTAAATAGTAATGCCATCTTCGTCAACCCTTTATCTCCTAAATAACAGGATTGGCTCTGACCACCCAACACGATTAATGAAATCCCATCATCCTATTCCTATTAGTCGGAAGGTACCCCTGCGGTTCCTCTCTAGCTAGGAGCAAAGACAAATGCTAAACTTGCATTATCAAGAGACAAATTGATAACATACACACACACCACCGATAACATACACACACTACCGTTCTGGTAGGGTGGCCAATCCATTTGTCCGGTGAGCACAGTCGAATTTTTAGGCTTACGCCAGCTGGCGATCTATGTGCCTTGGTGGCACAGGAGGTAGCGTCATCGATTACTGCGTCAGTGGTCCTAGGTTCGATACTGCAGTGGTTCTCAAAGCGTGTTCCGTGAAACCACTTCAAGTGTTCCGGAAAAAAATTTAATGCACAAATAAAGCAATGGAGAGATACTCTGATGTGACCCGCAGAATCAATGGGAGAGGGGGTCACTGACGTGGAGACAGGCAAGCGGAGTCCTGTGTAATAGGAGGATCCCAATCTAGTTGAAAGGGACTTTCTACAGGACAGTGGTTAGACCAGCTATGTTATATGTATCAGAGTGCTGAGCAATGAGGACGAGCTACGTAAATAGAATGCGAGTAGCCGAGATGTGTGCACATGTGTGGCGTGTCAGGAGCTGACAGAATTAGGAATGAGCATATTAGAGGTAACCTGGGGCGGTGTACATCGCCGAAAAAAATGAGGGAGAACAGGCTAAGGTGGTATGGACCCATCAGGCGAAGAGGGGAAGAGGAGCTCGTTAGGTTAATTCCAGGAATGCAGGTGGTCGGTAACACCAGGGGCAGGGGGAGACCAAAGCAGATGTGGGAACAGGTTGTCCGTAAGCATGTGACAGTGTGTGGGGTGGACGGGGAACTGGGTGAGAGATAGACGAGAGTGGAGGGCTAGAACCCGCAGACCCAACCCTGCCACAGGCGGGATAAGGGTATGATGATGATGTAGTAAAAACCAAGTGTAGTAGGTGTACAACCTGCTTTAAAGTTTATGTTGAAATGTAAGTGTTCCGTGCTAGTAAAATGTCAGTTTAGTGTTCCCCGACTTCAAAAAGATTGAGAACCACTGCGATATTGGATCGAGAACTGTTGGCTTCTTTCGGGTGCGAGACAGGTCCAGGGTGCGCTTTCCGTCGGTTGTGAAGTAGAACCGTGGCCCTGTGACGCAATGTCATTTGCACGTAAAAGGACCTTCTCTACTATGCAACAGGTAGATGAGGCAAACAAACATTTCCAGGTGTAGGAGCTGGCTCCCTGGCGTCGATAAATAAGCACACGGTTTCGAGCTTTAACATCAACCGGCTGCAGGAAAACATCGTCCAATATATCGCCCTTGTGTCCATTCAGAGGGACAAGACGGATTTCGTCTGATCACTAAGTTAAGCAACGCGACCCCATTGTTTTTGTTGTTTGTTGGAGTTTAAAGGTCCCGTCAACTACGATGTCATTAGAGACCCGTCCACTGTATAGTTCTAATGCATATACTGCACAGACACTATACTAATGCGACGATTATTGGGTATTAGCAGTACCCAGCTTTCCCGAGCGACCACCCATGCCAGTACTAACTGGGCTTGCGTTGCTTAACTTCAGTGATCAGACGAGAACTGGTGTGTCAAACGCAACTCGCCGCTCACAACGCAACCCCAGCTAGCACTGACATGGGTGGCCACTTGGGAAAACTTGGTACTGTTAATACCCAAAAAATCGTCGCATTAGTGTAGTGTCTGTGCAGTCTCTACATGAGAACTACACAGTGGACGGGACTCTAATGACCTTGTAGTTAATGGACCCTAAAACACAAACAAAGCAAAATCCCAAGCTACAACCCATGCCCTTGACTTCAGTGGTCATGTATGGTTAATTCACAGGAATACATTACCGTTTTTTGTTTCGTTAATGTTTTAGGGCCCGTCAACTACAATGTCATTATGTTACCCTAACAAGATGCGGAGACAGTCGAATAGCCATAACGGGCCGGACCCCGTGAAGGCTGCGCGCGGGTAAGAGGGGGTAGGAGTAGGGGATGTAGGAAAGGGAGAATTAGCGGCAACTAACGTTCAACAACCAACCACCCATGTTGGTACAACGTAGGCTGCATTGCTTAAATTCAGTGATCTGGCGAGAAATGGTGTGCTCAACGTAACTCAGCCGCTCATCAGACGAAAACTGGTGTGCCCAACGTAATACAGACTCTCTAATAATTCCCCTGCGTTCCTCCTTGTTGAGGTCACTGTAATCCTTATGTGACCGGGGTTCTCTTCAAATTGAAAACATTTTCCTAACACTCCTAGCTGGGGGCGCCACAATCACGCATTGTGAACTTGCAGGAATACCGGACAATGGACGAGGGATGGGGAAAGAGGAGGGAGAAGGAAGCCGTCCAAATTCACCCACGGCCCGTATCATGCTTCCAATACAGATAAACTCGTTTTAAAACATAACAGTCACGTAACTAAGGATTCAGTTTTTTTTAATGTTTACAACGTAATGGTTATCAATGAAAGAAGGTTTTAGTTAGTGCGTTACCCAGCAGCAATTGATTTTTCTACAGCCGAACCATTCTTGATTCATGCTACCGCCCTAGATTTACCACTACAATTTTCTATTCAAATTCGTCATATGGTGGCATACATTACGACATACAAACCGGAAATGAACAACAAAAGGTTCATTTGTGCCCAGTTGCTAAACGGTCTGAACCACGAAAAACCATCAATTTTGCAATTAAGTTTACAAAACAAATGCTCAATCCAGTCCTCCTCCCCTTTTTATGAAGTTTCATCAGTAGGGGGTCACAGTTTGATTTCCAATCCGACCGAACGTGCACTCTCGTCAGATTTTTGTTTCGTTGGTGTTTTAGGACCCTTCAACTACAAGGTCATTACAGCCCCGTCTACTACATAGTTCTAGTGCAGAGACTACATTAATGCGACGATATTTGGGCACTAGCGGTACCCAGTTTTCTCAAGCGGCCACCCATGTTAGTAGTGGCTGGGGTTGCGTTGCTTATCTTAAGTGATTTGACGAGAACTGGAATGTCCAACGCAATAAGCCGCTCCCTTGTCATCTGTGGGGTAAGCCAGTATTCCCTCCCCAAAGAAGTGGCGTACCGAGGGGTGGTCGGAGGGGGGCAGATGTCCCCGGACGCAGAAGACAGAGGGCGCAAAAATGAGCAAAATATTAATTCACACTAAGTTCGCGGGTGCCAAAGGGCGCAGAATACCCTCGGTACGCCACTGCCCCAAAGGCAACCCGCCCGAAGGTATCTCACCGATGAACATAGCAAATTTTAAATACGGGGACCTTTACGGGGAAAACAAGGGAGGGGGTTAGTTAACATGTTAGAGCAAGGGTTCCCAAACTTTTCCGAATGGCGGTGCCTGTTGACCCGTCGCTGTTCGCTGCACACCCACTACGTGTTACGACGAATAGGGTATTAGGAGTACCCAAAGTCCGCAAGCGGTCACCCATGCCAGTACTATCTGAGGGTGCGTTGCTTAACTTCAATGATCAGTCGAGAACTGGTGTGTCCAACGCAATACAGCCGCTTCGGGAGCAGGTTGTACGAAGCCTGGGACTTAGTGAGATAGGAGGGAATGAAGGGCCAAAGTCCACAAACCCGACCCTGCCAGGGACGGAGTAAGAGCATCATGACGACAGTAAAGGTTTTTGAATGAGCAGTAGTGACATCGTACACAATACAAGCAGCTACTGCTTTACTTCCTATCCGATCGATTCAGCAACTTTACAAAATGGCACTGAGCCACCGAGACAAACAACCTAGGAGACGGTGTTTGCCAAACAAATTCAAGAGAGGAAGAAGAACCACTTAGGCAATTACAATAATCGTCTTACCTGAGAGAGCATTTTCAACTTTGACCTTTGGAAATACTTGTCGATTGTTCTTAACTGATGGTTTAGTAGCTAATACAATAGTGGGTTGCTTGAGTAAGGTATGGGCATGAGGAAGTTGATTACTACAGCAATGACCATTGTTAGCGAAATACGAATTGTTAGCTCCAATGTCAGAAAATGGAGATGACAGCATTGGCGGAGGTGAATTGGGTGCAGACAGTGGTTCCTGTTTAATTTGGATATCCACTGATCCACTAGTTGACGTATTCATTGGAATGGCCGGAAAACATTCTGATTCCAAATCTGAAAAGAAATTCGAAAAGAACACAAAATTAATATTTGAGCTGAAAGTGGTCAGACCATTTTAAGGCGCGGTTCCACTAAACAGTAACTGTTATAACAGTTTGCTAACAGTAACTGTTAACCTCCACAAAACATGTAAAGCAAACTGTTATGACAGTTCAGTTGCAAAGATAGCTTCAACAGAAACACAACAAACTGCTGCCTTCCTTGGGTTGTTATTGATCAACCATTTACCAAAGAAAAAGCCAAAACAGTAGAAAAAAAACCGTCACCAAGTTTGGGTGAACAGGTTTCTAATGAGGCGGGATGATTTCTGTGTAGAAAATCAAATGCAATTTCTAGAAACTCCCATCAGGTCCCCGTCCACCTCCAGCATCGCCATATCCTTACAGACAACCTGCTCCCCCTGCCCCGGGTGCTACCCACCACCTGTATCCCTGGGATGGACCTAACAAGCTCCTCTTCCCTTCTCCTCATTATGTGTCCATACCACCTCAGCCTAATCTCCCTCATTTTTCAGCGATGTCGACCACCCCAGTAAATTAAATAAGAGTGGCCAAGTTGCATTGGACACACCAGTTCTTGCCAGATCACTGAAGTTAAGCAACGCAACCCCAGTTAGTACCAAGTTGGGTGACTGGTAGTGAACGTTGGGTGCTGCTACCTTCCTTCTCCTACGTCCCCTAGACCTACCACCTCCTAACCCACGAGTAGCCTCCTTAGGGTTTCCGCCTGTTATGGCTGCTTGGCTTTCTCCCCAACCCGTTAGCTTAACATACATGGAGTACATAGTGCATTCATTAATTAAAATGCATTCCGCGAGCTCCTTCATTATTAAAAAAACGTGATATTTTGATGATGATGATGCATGTGGAGCGTGATTTTCAGTTTCAGCCATTTTGAATTGCCCTGACTGTTAGTGAGAACTGCGGAGAGTAGAAAATTTTCTACTAGGAATTCTGGGTAACAGTTGCTGTTATAACAGCTAAACTGTTATAACAATAGGGGGGGGGGGGGTTCCACAAAGCAATTGCTCTTATAACAGTTACTGTCTAGTGGAACCGCGCCTTTAGAAACAATTTTTTTCTGCCCATAGCAGGATCGACCTAATACTGCAACCCCTAACCTTATTTATCATCGACCAATCTTCATTGCGGCTCTTTCCCTCCACCGACGCCAGAGGGCAAACTCCTACACCTGGGAATTTTGCCAATATCGTGTAGAAAAGGTTATTTCATGGGTGAAATCGAACACACTACAAGAGGTCACAGTTTTATATCCCATCAAATGGAAGGCGCACTGAGGCCTCTTTTTCGCCCGGAAGAAGCCAACTCACCTTGTTCTAATATCGAAGATGGGACCACTGACGCATTAGGCGAGGCCGACGAGTGAACAACTGAAATGTTTCATTTAACGTCGGGTTTTCTAACCTACGCTAGCAGGATTGATTGCGCTCTGTTTACTGCCCCAGTAGTTTCAGGTTTCATACTGCATCGACGTGGGTTGACTTCGTTCGGGTTCTTTCGCATAAGTAAAACCGAGATCCGTGAGGTGTACGATGACATTGGCACGTAAAGGAACCCTCTCTACTATGCAACGGGTAGATTAGGCAAAATTCCGAGGTGTAGGAGCTCGCTGGACCGCCCCAACGAACAGGAGCCCGACGATAAATAAGCATGGAGGTTGCAGCTTTGGTCGGCAGACGAATGCGGAAAAATACCGTCCAATATATCACCCGTGGGTCGGCTGGAAGAGGGTTAGGAGTTGTTGTGAAGTGTATATCGGTAAGACAAAAAATGGGGTTATGAAAAATAAATCACCTCTTCAAATTATAGGCCAAAGCATTCGAGTCACTTTTTACAAGGAACATGAGAAATTCCACTTTAGCACTCTTGAGGTCACAGTCGTGCCCCGACATGTATAAGTACTTCAAAAGGAGTCAAGGATAATCTCGAACAATAATACTAATCTTGATATTTATTGCAATGGTACTACCAACCAGTTATTCGGTAGAAAAAAAACTATTCTTAATCAACCTGACTTTCGAAAAAAAGTGAAAATCTTTTTTCCATTTTTGATATGCAGCCTGAGTCGGGTATCCATAAGTTATACCCTCTCGGTGGAGTGGCTTAATGTTACCCTTGTGGTAGGCATAGAAGAACAGCGTAGAAACATGAGAACGGAGACAGAACTGTTAAACAACGAGGGATACAGAAAAGGACAAGGTAGAAGCAAAGAATAGAGAACAGACAGAACTGACAGGAAAGAGAGAACCAGGTGCTGATAGGACGGAAGAGTTACACATAAAAAAGTGACCACACCATCAAAAGAGACGACATAGAAGGAAAGGAAGACAAGAAAGACGAAAACAGAAACCGATGTGGATAGAAACTGCTTGAAAGACATACGTGGACCGAAATTGCTAGAAAGACACACGAGGACAGAAATTGCTAGACAGATACACATGGACAGAAATTGCCAGAAAGACATATGAGGAAAGAAATTGCTGGAAAGACACATGTGGGTAGAAAGTACTAGAACGATAAGTACACTGAAGGTCAGGAATGAAAGACAATGCTGGAAAGGAAGAGATTAGACAGAACCTGATAAACTGTTTGGTCGATGACTTTACACATGCCCGAGTACCGGAGCTGCTGCCCAACCCCTTCAAACTCCTTTGTATGGTTATATTCAACCCAAACACCTACAAGAAATATACTGTAAAAACAACCACGGTTTGATAAATGGTTCCAACGGCAGCATTCGAAACTGTCAATTTGATAAAAGTCGAGTAACTAGATGGGGCACATACCCGCACACTCTTCCCGCATATGGCAGGGTTGGGTAACCGTCATGTCTCTCTGAATGGACAAAGGGATGATACTGTATATTGAACGGTATTTTGCTGCAGCCGGCTGCCGATCAAAGTTGCAGCTTGAGCTTCAATGCTCATTTACCATTGGTCTACTGCTGGGTGGGGCACTCCAGGAACGCCAAGGCGCGAGCTCCTACACCCGGAAACTTTGTTGCACCAACCCGAGGGGTGGCAGTTCTCGCCTGATCACTGAAATTCAGCAACGCAACCCCAGCTAGTACTAACATGGGTGACCGCTTGGGGAAACTGGATACAGTTATATCTAAAAATCGTGTCTGTGCTGTCTCTCCACTAAAACTACGTGGTGGACGGGGCTCTAAGATCTTATAGTTGAAGGGCCCTAAAACACCAACTAACCAAAAAAGTACTAGACTACCCGTTGCATAGTAGAGAAGGTTCTTTAACGCGCCGATGCCATCGTACACTACACGAGAGACCTCGGTTTTACCTCCCATCCGAAGGAAGGCCTCTCTCCCTCGCCCGAAATAAGCCAACCAACCTCGATCCAGCATTGAACCTGGAACCACTGAAGCAGTAAACCGAGCACGCTACCCTCCTGGGTCACCGAAGAGGGTCGCTGCTCATCAGTAACTCAAATGAAAATCACTGCATATATCATCGTTATCAGAGGACCGGCAGAGACATGTCAACGGTCCTTTAAAAATACAGTACCAGAAATTCTTCAGCTTCCTAACATGCTTAGTGTTTTTGTCACGAATAAGAGAGACAGAAGAGGGGGAGGGGAAAGAAAAAACGGGGGGGGGGTTAAGAAATAAAATAAATTTTATTTCATGAGCACCACAAAGTATGTGCATATGATTATCATAAATTTTTTTAAGGAAAATTAAATAAAAATGGAGTTGGGAGCACTTGTATATCATTCCTATTATTGTTTTTGGAAATGTGAACCCTCAACTTGACCTCCCACTTTCCCTCAACAATGATCAGAAAGTGAGTACCGTATGAGGAGTGGTAGTGACTTTAGAGAAAATACAATAACAACGACAAGAAAAAAAAAATGAGCCAATCCTTAATTTTTTCTCTTTGGGACTAACTTTCATGCTCATAAAATTATCAAAAAAAGGGAGCCTAGCCAATCCTAGGTGTTACGTTAATATTACTACCTTTGTTTCAGAGTTCAACTTTGGTTGTAAGAATTTTGACCTGTTGGTTTACCTTACGCAAATAACATCGAAACAGGTGGATAACAGACCAACAGCCACAAAGAAAAATCAAACTTAAAATTTATGATACAGTCAGAGTATTCATGGCGTAAAAATTTTCAACCAGAAGACACACTTGAATAAAAATACAACCTGCACCTTGAAGGTTAAAAGTCAACCTATTAAGACCTTAGTTTTTTTTAGTTGCTAACCTGTTGATAAACAACAGTGGCTTTTGGGAATATCTCGTCATCAACATCACAGTCACTTATACCCACCCTTAGTCCCAAACATGGTTGGGTATGATAGTTCTAGTCCTTAACTCCCTTCTATTCGTTTGCTTTTTTGTTTCGTTGGTGTTTTAGGGCCCCTCAACTACAAGGTCATTAGAGCCCCGTCCACTTCGTAGTTCTAATGCCGAGACTGCACAGATACTACACCGATGCGACGATTTTTGGGTATTAGAGGTACCCAGTTTTCCCAAGCGGCCACCCATGTTAGTACAAGCTGGGATTGCGTTGTTTCACTTTAGTGATCAGACGAGAACTGGTTTGTCCAACGCAATACAGCCCCTCAGTTCAGATGTTAAACAAGCACAATACTGCGAGGCCACTTCGGCAGATCTGCTACCCTCTTGACAGAAAGCAGCACCAAAGATCTAGTCCAAGGATGACCGAATTCAACAGGCATGCGCACACTAACAATTGGACTACAAAAGTTGGTAATAATTCCTACATTGGGTCATTACAAACTAAACTTCAAAGTACGTTCTTGGAATCATGTCTGAGTCGCCTTGATTACCAAATGTCTGTTTGCTAACTGTAATTCTTTGCCTAATCCTTTCAGGAAACCAATAAATCCGCCGCAGTTGTCAAGTGCAAGACGTCTCACACGAAGCATGCAGAAGAGGTGTAAGACACCATTGCTGAAAATTGCAACCTTTTATTTATCCCTGTTAACATTGAAGACGCCCGACAGATTTGAAGAAGGTCATTTATAACAGCAATGTCTTTATTGAGAATTAGATGATGAACCTTTGTCTGTTGGTAAGGTCTGACTGCCCTGACGTCACGAGTTGCGAAGGATCTAGAGCACACGAAGAAGTTGATAGTAGCCGCCAAGCTATAAGGAGTAGGAAGTTTCTCTGTGGCAAGCAATAAGTAACTCCTATCCTTTTTCCCGCCTATGGCAGGGTCGGGTACCCATTTTGTCCCTCTGAATGGACACAAGGGCGATATATTGATCATTTTTCCGCCGCCGGTTGTCGACAAAAGCTGCAACCCCTATGCTTATTTATCGTCGTTATTCTGTTCATTTGGGGGGGGGGAATTCCACCGATGCTAGGGGACAGGCTCCTACATCTGTAAATTTTACGTCATCTACCGGTTGCATAGTGGAGAGTTCTTTTACATGCATATCGTACACCACCCGGGACCTCGGTTTTACTTCTCATCCAAAAGAACGCGCATTCAGGGTCTCTCTCTCTCCCCCCCAAAAGAAGTCACCCACCTTGGTCCAGTATCGAATCTAGATGGTCTCGGTGGCGTGCTGAACTACTATGCCACTGAGACGGGTATGGCAAGCAACAACAATTACACTGGTCAACAACATTTTTCCCCCAAAACGGTTTTAGGTGTTCTTAGATCAATTTTTTTCACTGAATTCAAATCTGCTTTCAGAATTTTTTCATCACGTCGAGTTTCCAAGGTATTTTGATTTTAATTTTTATAAGTTTATATCATGCAATAGCATACTTAACTTTGTGTTCTTGATTAATGATTGACATATTTTCTAAATTTCAACAAGAATTTTACATATTCTATATTATGTCTTCAAATGGCACATATGTGGACATTTGAAAGTTATAGGTCTACTTCTTGGAATGCAATTGGGCAACATGAAATTTCCCCGTTTCCTTTGTGAATGGGACAGCCGGGCAAAACAACTGCACTATGTTCAAAAAAATTGGCCAGCCCGACAAGCATTTATTCCTGGTCAAAAGAATATTTTGTACTTACCCTTAGTCGACCCTAAAATGATTTTTTGCCACACTTGCACATTAAACTTGGCCTCATGAAAAACTTTGTAAAGACACTTAATTGAGGTGGTATGGGATTTGAATATTTAGCCAACAAATTTCCCCAGATCAGTGAAGCAAAAATAAAAGAGGGTATATTGGTTGAGCCTGATATGAATATGAATGTGTAATCCTTTGTGACGGATACCTTGCTAGAGAGATTTTTCATGCCAGGCCCATATACCTAGATCTCCACCAGCACCTTAGGAGTACCTTTGCCTTTCGCACCCACTCCAGCCGCTCCACACCAGAACCCATCAACCCCAGAACCTCTTCCAAGGTGGGGGTTCCCCAACTCATCCTGCAGTGGCCCAGCGCTGGACAGGCCAGGATCACATGCCTGACATCCTCCACTCGATCCCCACACAATCCACAGCCCACCTCTCCACCTGTGATCTTTGCCATCCTCTGTTTCGTCTCCAGTGACCCAGCTCTTGCCCGAAACAGAAGTGAGCTCTCCCACATATTGTCATAGATTATCTCCCTCTCTATGTTAAGCTTGTTCCCATACACCATCAGCGTTTTCTTTGCCGCCCTTCCCTCCATACTCTGCCGCCACTGCCCTAACCCCCATTCCTTAACTTTGTCCTGTACTAGTCTTTGCAATGTTGTTGCCCCCTCCTTGCTCTCCCTGGGTTGCAGTGTTATGCCTATCTTCTTTGACATCTGGTTTACCCTCCTCTCCCAGTTGGTAAATACCTTCATGTTGTTTACCCATGCATTGACCTGCCATACCGGATTCTCCTTCCCTAGCCCCCATATCCTGCATAAGTATAGCAACTTACTTATCATTTCTCTCTGTTCAAATGTAGACCACCCCATGTCCCCTTGTATTGCTTCTACTGCTGTGAACCTATTTCCCCCTAATGCCATCCTGCCTAACCTTCTTTGGGCTACTTCCATACAGTCCCTTACCTTTTTACTAATGCACAGAACCTCATTTCCATACGTTAGGCCTGGAACTGCTACTGCTGATATTCACAAACTGATAAAGGACAGTGACTTAGATTTTTCATTAGATGAAATTGAAAGTCATGCATGGATTGCTTTAAAGAATGTAATAATGGGTTTTTTGGGCAATAAGAAAGAAAATTATGTCCAACTAACTGATGAACTTTTGAAAGCCTACCAACAACTTGGATGTAATATGTCCTTAAAAATTTATTTTTTAAACTGTCATTTGGACTTTTTTCCATCGAACCTGGTGATGTTAGTGATGAACATGGTGAAAGATTTCACCAGGACATTTCCGTCATGGAAAAGCATTATCAGGGCAGGTGGAGCCCTCATATTTTGGCCGATTATTGCTGGGGACTAATTAAGGATGCTCCAGATTGCAAAAACGAATTTAATGTTATTTTTTATTGTGTGCTGTTACCATTTTCTGTGCAGGATGCATATATAATCTTAGTAAATCAATGTTCATGTACCGTAAAATCTCACGTAAAGTCCGCACCTCAAATATAGTCCGCACCTCAAATATAGTCCGCACCCGTCTATAGTCCGCATTAGCGATGGGTATGTTTCAAATATAGTCCGCACCCATGCATAGTCCGCACTTTAAAATTCTTACTGTAGCCAGTGTAGGGGCAATGGGATCAAATGAATTTGAACATGAAATGTCAGATTGCCCTGATGATGAAATTGAAATGTGAAAGATCTTATATTGCATTATCATAGAAATAAGAACGTATAGTGTAAAATCGTGTTGTTAAGTGTAATAAAATGTTCAGAAAATGAAGAGCAGGTTTCATTGAGAACCCAGGGTTTCATTTATAGTCCGCACTAAATGACCCTATGTTTCGCGTATAATCCGTGGTCACTACGTGAGATTTTACGGTATATCTAAAAATACTGACGTGATGGACAAAATCTGACAACTATTCTAAATCAGCATGAAAATATGACCCAGAATCACATAAAACTGTATGGGGGGAAGAAAAAACTTTAAATTTGTTGTTCTGTGTTATTAACCCTTTTCCTGCCTAATGAACCCAAACCTGCCCTCCTGGTTTCGCTTCTTTGGTGTTTCAGGACCCCTCAACTACAAAAGGTCATCAAAGCTCCATCGTCTGCGTAGTTCTAATGAAGAGCCTGCACAGACACTAGGCTGTCACGACGGTTTTTTTCTTTGGTATTAGCAGTACATAGTGTCCCCTTGCGATCACCCATTCTACTACTATCTCGGGTTGCGTTGCTTAACGTCAGTAGTCAGACGAGAACTGGTGTGTCCAACGACTGGTGACGAGGTGTCAGACGAGAACTGGTGATACACGGGAGATCTGTTAAACGGTATCTTTATGAAGTTGAACTGACTGCCGACCTAATGCTGCGATCCCTATGCTTACCGTTGGCCTAATTTTAGGGCACTCCCCCGAGGCTAGGGGATGAGTTCTTACACTTGGGATTTTTTTCCGATCTACTCGTTGAATAGTAGAAAGTGTTATTTTAGGCGCAAGTGACATCATATACATCATAAGGGGCCTGGGCTTTACATCCCAGCTGACGGAACAGGGACCTCTCTCTCTCGCCCAAAGAAATCAACCAACCCTGACCCAGTAACGAACCTGGAACAGTTGATGCAGTTAGTCGAGCACGCCACCTTTTCGCCACCGGGGCGGGTAGAAAATTTCTCAATGGCTGATAAAAAAAAAGAGGTGGGGTTTGAGCCAGCAACCCTGAATTTCCAGTGGGACATTTCATCAGGACATTCATCAGCACTCCAAACCTCCCCTTCCGAACGTAATTTCGGCCTACATATACCGCGCAAGGCAGACGCAGGAGCCTGTTGTCCGTATGGATACGGTAGAGTGTGGGGTGGATGATAGACGGGAGTGGAGGGCTAGAACCCGCAAACCCGACCCAGACACATGCTGGATAAGGATATGATGACGATGATTGTTCTCGTTCGTTGGTGTCTAGGGTCCTTCAACTACAATGGTCATCAGAGCAGCGTCCACTGCGTAGTTCTAATGAAGAGCCTGCGCAGACACTACACTGTTAAGACCATTTTGGGTATTAGCAGTACCCCGGGTTCCCAAGCGGTCACACATGCTGGTACTAGCTGGGGTTGCGTTGCTTAACTTCAGTGATCACATGAGAACTGGTGCGTCTAACCCAATACAGCCGCTCTCAAGGGATGATGATACGTATATTTTACACCAAGTAGAAAGGATGGCTTTTACTTGCAGCGGCCAGGAATCGACCCTTTATCCTTTGATTTACGTAGGCAGGCATACTGATCGATTGTCTTCTTTGGTATCGCCGGTAAATTACCTTCGGCAGTCAGAAATAAAAAGCCGAAAACCTAGAGTAGCAGCGAACGTAAGCCACCCGTTGGAAATAAGAATGCGCTGACATCTGTTGCCCCACTTTGGCAAGTCGTTCATTTTACTTTGTATGTCAGTCAATAACATGAGTCATATACCACCTGCGATAACCGCAGGCTGTGCCGCAGTCAACTCGCCCAACCTGTGACATTCCTCGAAATCCCACTTACTGTAGCTCTTCCAATTAACCCTTCACTGGCCCTTTCTCGCCTACGGCAGGGAGAAGGCAGCCCATTTTTGAACCATTGCGACACAAGGGCGGCCCCAAGAGGGAGCGGCGTATTGCGTTGGTTCGCGTTTGATCACTGAAGTTAAACAACGGAACCCCAGCTAGTACTAACATAGGTGGCCGCTTGGGGAAACAGGGTACCGCTAGCACCCAAAAATCGTCGCAATAATGTAGTGTCTGTGAAGTCTATGTATTAGAACTATGCTTTGGACAGGGCCCTAATGACCTTGTAGTTGACGGGTCCTAAAACACCAACAAACGAAAAATACTCATGCACACTCTTTGTTATCAGTGAAGAGGATAGGGCTCCATCCTGCCCATCACATTACCTATCGCGCACCGAAATTATATATACCGGTATATACACAGGAAGTTTTTCGGGAAATTCTTTCACAAACTTCTCAAGTGAGGCAGGGCAAGTCAAGTGAGTCACTGTTGAAAAACAGGAGACGCCAACATTCCAAATTTAACACGAGTCGCAAATAGAAAACGGTAGAAAGGCGATCATCCCCCAGCAATTCCCAAACAGGACGTCTCAAAATTGTAAACTTCCTGTTTCTGGAGAAGAGGTTCAAGCAGTTACGTTACACACCTCGCCTTAAGAACATATTAATATTTCACGTAAGGTTATAAAAGATGTTGGGCATATTGTCATTTTCGGAGGGGTGGAGCAATTAAAATGGAAATACAAATCTTCACGAGCGACTTATTGCGTTGGACACAACCCCAGCTAGTACTGACATGGGTGGCCACTTGGGAAAACTGGGTACCGCTAATACCCAAAATCGTCACATTGGTGTAGTGTGTGTGTAGTCTCTGCTTAAGAACTATGCTGTTGACGGGGCTCTAATGACCTAGCAGTTGAAGGGCCCCTTAAAACACCAACGAACCAAAGAACAACTCTTCAGGACAAAACAGTCATTACAGCCCCGTTTATAGTAGTACAAAAGCAATTGGTTCGTTGGTGTTTTAGGGCCCCTTCAACTACAAGGTCATTACAACCTCGTCCACTGCGTAGTTCGGATAGAGATACTGCACAGACACTACACTGACGCCACGATTTTTGCATATTAGCGTTACCCAGTTTTCCCAAGCGGCCACCCATGTGAGTACTAATGGGGGGTTGCATTACTTAACTTCAGTGATCAGACGAGAACTGGTTTGTCCAACGCTATAAGCCGCTCTACAAAAGTAAGAAATAATCGACTTTACATCCTATTCGTTGTAAAGCATTATATTAAAGAAGCCGTTTGCCCTAGCCAGGATTTAGCCTCGTCCTGCCCGACCCGAGCCATCTTCCTCTGTGCCATGGAGGCAGACTATTACTTAATGCCAGAGTGACTGGAACAATAAGATTTCAGATATTTTATTGCATCTGGTATTTTATGGTTATTCGTGCTATTTTCTAGTATCTTCTGCTAATTTCTGGTAATTCCTATTATTAATTTATGATTATTTCTGCTATTTTCTGTCATTTCTTGTTTTATAATGCTTTTTGGAATTTCCTGGTACTTTTGATGATTTCTGGTAATTTCTATTTTTCTCTATTATTTACTTCTGCTAATTTCGGGTATCTTCTGATAATTTCTTGTAATTCCTGCTATTTTAGGATTTAGGCCCCATGTCTGCTCTGTTACAGAATAGTGACTTCTGTTAATTTCTGGTAGTCTCTATTATTTTCCATTATTTCTTCTAGTTTGCGGTGCAGTGGGTAGTGTGCGTCAGTGGTTCTAGGTTCCATATGGCAACGAGGTGGGCTGGTTTCTTTCTGGCGATAGCGATGCCCCGAGTGCGCCTTCCTTCGGATGAGAAGTAAAACCGACGTCCTGTGTGGTGCACTATGGCATTTGCACAAAAAACAACCCTCTGTACTATGCAACGGGTAAATGAGGTAATGAGAAGCTTGCCCTCTGGGCCCTTCAACTACAAGGTCATTAGAGCCCGGTCCACAACATACCGGTAGTTCTTATGCAGAGACTGCACAGACGCTACACTAATGAGACGATTGTTGGGTATTAGCAGTACCGAGTTTTCCCAAGCGGCCACCATGTCAGTACTAACTGGGGTTGCGCTGCTTAACTTCAGTGATCAGACGAGAACTGGTGTGTCCAACGCAATTCGCCGCTCCCAAAGAACAGTAGACCTACGATAAATAAACATGGGGGTTGTAGCTTTGGTCGGCAACTGGCTGCGGAAAAGCGCTATCCAATATATCACCTCGTGTCCATTCAGAGGGACAAGATGGATACCCAGCCCTGCCAATAGACGGGAAAAGGGTTAGGAGTTGCTTTTGTTGCTGGTAGTTTCTGATATTTTTTATTTCTGGTAGGGTTCTGGTATTTCGTGTCTATTCTGCAATATTTATGATGATTTCTACTAATTTCTGGCACTTTCTTTTTCGGTATTGGTATTTTAATTTAATTTAAGGAATTTAACTCTATTGCAAAGGCGCTATTTTTCTCTTATTTTCCTTGCAGTAGGCCCAAAACCAAGCAAGAAATCATCCGAACTGGTCACGCAAACGAATCTTTGCGAATTCGCCGCTGTTGCTACGAATTGCCCTGAGCAAATAAACAGAGGAAGTATTAAGGTGAAGTGGGCAATACGTGAGCTCTAAAAATGGTAACATTATTAGAATTTTTTTGTTTTGCACCTGGATGGATGGAATGGGCGTTAAAGGGTAACAGATACCAATACCCCTTCCCCATCCTGATTCTGCTCTCATTTCAGCAACGTCTTAAATCACATACGTGTTATTTACACTACCTGTGAAAGGGTGAAACGAATAGAAACTTAACAGAGGGGGAGGAATGATAGTCTGTGAGGAAGGGGAGGTAACGAATTATTATTTTTTGAAAAAAATGACTTTGGTATTGTTACCTTTTGACATGCCATTTTTCACGGAAGTGAAATATTTGCTTTATTTGTACTCTTATTAAAATAATATGAATAATGAACATTGCAGTTTTGTGTCTCCCGCCCTCACTCGTCGCCCCACCCACCCTTCCTCATTTTTGTCGTCCTCTCATCCCCTCCCCATCCAACCATCCTCTCTCTCTCTCTCTCTCCATACTGTCAAGGGCTCATGAGGAAGTGAACTTCCGGTTCCTGAACTTGTCTTATCAAAACTATTCACGACTCCAGTTATCCGAAGCGTACAGGGTGAATAGAAATTTTACACTTCAGAAAGTTAAACTAATAATGTCGTTTACTTACCGGGAGCCCAAAGAGAATTTACCGATGTCAGAAAGTGGGCCATCTAAATTTGAAAATTTTGCCAATCCACACGTAGTTTACGGGGTATTTTTCATGCAGTGACGACATAGACAGAAGGTTCACTTAGATGGTCTCTTACATCGCGGTCAGGAATCGAACCTGAAACTCAGGACCCAAGTGAAGACGTTCATGGTCTACCCAGACTAGATCTAACCCAGACCAACAATGGTCATTAGAGCCCCGTCAACTACGTAGTTCTAATGCAGAGTCTTCACAGACACTACGCCGTTACGGCGATTTGGGTATTAGCAGTAGGGCCTACCTAGTGTTCCCAAGCAGTCACCCATGCCAATACTATCTGGGGTTTAATTGCTTAACTTCAGTGATCAGACGAGAACTGATGTGCCCAACGCAAAACAGCTGCTCACACAAGGGAGAGATCTAATGTGTGCCCCCAAAGAATGCAATTTGGGTAAAATTTCCAGGTGTAGAAATTCGCCCTGGATTGGTGGAGGAAAAGGCCCCAATGAAGAAAAATATGTCGATGGTAAATATGCGTAGCGATTGCAGTATCAAGTCGGTTCTCGACTGCGTAAAAATACCGTCCAAAACCCCCATGTGCCCACCCCTTGCCAAAGGTGATCAAGGGTTACTAGGTTGATTTAATCAACGCTAAAGGGCATAATGCATACATAGCGAACACGTTTTGTGACTGAAATTAAACTAAAAAAAATTAACAGAATTCCAGCGTAATTTAATAAAAGCACGCAATATCCAGATAACTGACATTTATCCACTTATCTGCTAAAGGCAACGCCCGTTCACGTCATTAGTAGACTGAAGTCGGACGTCCGGGAAAGTCTTATTGTATCCTGGGCCGTCACTAAAGAGGCGTCAGTGACACCAACCGAAAAAAACTGGCACATTGGGAAGAAGGTCCAAGTGGACAAACACAACGTGAGCTGGTGACAATATTTGGCAGTGAAATTCTGAAATTTCCTAGGATTTTTGGAGTCAAAAACCTTCATATAAATAAGCCAGGACAAATATCAACTGCTAACCCATTCCCCTATGGCAGGGTCGGGCACCCATCTCATAGACGGCACTTTTATGCAATAGGCTGCTTGCCTACTGCTCCAAACCCCATGCGAAAGTTTTCTTTCCTAGGGTACCTTTCCTAGACCGACGCCGGGAGGGGGAGCTGTTGCACCCGAAGATTTTGCCGATCTCCTTGTTCCATGGTGGAATGGGTTCCATTACGTGTGACATGGCACAAACCACACGAGGTCAAGGCTCTACTTTACATCTGACGGCAGGTGCATTGGAGGCCTCTCTCCTTGCTCCAAACCATCTCGCTGCAGTATCAGACGTGGAACCACTGAATCAGTAAACGACCACGCTACTACTACATGCTGGGTACCACTACTGTAATACCCAAAAATCGCCGCATTAGCGTAGTGTCTTCGCAGACTCTGCATTAAAACTATTCAGTGGACAGGGCTCTAAAGACCTTGTAGATGAAAGGTCCTATCAAGATAATCAAGATAACGAGATAGAACGAACCCCGTCCACTGCGTAGTTCTAATGCAGAGTCTGCACAGACACTACGCTGTTACAATGATTTTTGGGTATTAGCAGCACCCAGTATTCCCTACCACGCGCGGCTCCCAAGCGGTACCCAACGTTCCGAAGCGGTTCCAGCTCATATCACTACCGCTTCAACCGCCTATGGATGGTTAGGGCGCTCTTAGGGACACACGGATAATCTTGGACAGATCGCCCATGGGTCCCAGTGGGACAGAAATGGGAACCGGATCCTGTAGTAGACGGGAAGCTTGTTAATAGTTGCTTGCATTGCCTTATTGAGATGATTAATGTGTCAATAACGTTACCGTAACAACATGACTTTCAAGAATGGAGCGCCGTACCTTACAACTCTAATAAAGTAGTCTTTATGGGCTAATAACGGTCATCTTAGAAAGGCAAAATTCGGCATCAATGACCAACAGCGGACTGATCGAGGGTGGGAGAAAGGAAGAGAGAAATAGAGCAGCTCCCTATCCGTTCCCGCCTTTTACTTCCAAAATGTTTAGACGGTATTCAACATCTAGAATAATTCCGTTTTCTATTTTCATTTCTTATAGGTGTATAGAAATCAAAATTCGGAATTGGTACATCCACAGAAATTTTGAAATATCCAATTATATAAATAATTCCATTCTCCCAAAAAAATTTCAAATTCAAACCATCATTGGACCACTCTAATATGCCATTTGTCTTATGCCCTGCGATTCAACTTTCCCCGTAAGTCAGTCCACGCTATGATACTTCCGGTCTATTACGCTTGACAACTGTTATCAAATAAAGTAGCCTACCCGTGTCGGCGGCCCAGGACGTAGCGTGTTCAATTACTGCGTCAACGATTCAAAATACAATTACTAGATGGAGGTGGGGGTTGCAAATAACACTAGCGAACAACTCCAACCCTTTTTCCTGCCTCTGGCAGAGGCGAGTACCCATCTTGTCCCTCTGAATGGACACAAGGGTGATATATTCGACGGTGTTTTTCCACAGCCGACTGCCGCTCAAACCTGCAACCCCTTTGCTTATTTATCGTCGGTCTACTGTTCTTTGGGGCACTTACAACGCTAGGGAGGGGGACGAGCTCCTACACCTGGAAATTTTGCCTCATCTACCCGTT
>JAAFCE010001963.1:19140438-19166977 GCA_013389805.1 Trigoniulus corallinus | reverse complement strand
TGCGGTTCTATCCGACGTACGATACGCAATGCAGACGAATCGTGAACTGCGCAGACGCACGCCGCATCTGAGTTTGCGCAGTTGACAATTCGTCTGCATTGCGTAGCGTACGTCGGATAGAACCGCAGCCAGAAAACTCTCTATTATTACAACATGATTTTAAAGTTTTAACACCGTTAACTTGCACATGGCCCCCAAATGCCAAAGGTTATGCCTGCTCGTCGCATAGCTGAGAGCAAATGCCATCGTACACCATGCCGGACAACGATTTTACTTCTCATCCGAAGAAAGGCGCACTCGGGGCCTCTCTCTCTCTCTCTCTCTCTTGTCCAAATTTGTTTTTGTTTTGTTGGCGTTTTAGGGCCCCTCAACTACAATGGTCATTAGAGCCCCGTCCACTACGTAGTTTTAATGCAGTCTGCACAGACACTACACGCCAGTGATTCTCAACCACTGTGCCGCAAGATTCCTAAAATGTGCAGCCACTGCGAATACTCATACATTAGCAACGTCAGACAAGTATAGTTCAATCGATTCTTCCTTCCTAGCAGATACTAGCTCAGGGGCGGCGAACCTATGGAATGCAGAACCTCTAGTGCCTTTTCAATCAAGAAATACAGTATAAGCTTTTGAAATTTTCGGTACGCCAGCAGAAACAGGTTCCCACTCCTAGACTAGCTGAACCAATGTGCACGAATTTTGCAGTTCCGGCTACTGGCTAACAAAGCTATATATGTACTAGCTGATGTGTGCAAAGGGTTAGGCTAGCACTTATATACTGTATTTGCTTTCGTGTTTGTGTCACCCCAAATGTGCCGCCAAAATTTTAAAGTAGCCTTGCGTTGGACACACCAGTTCTCGTCAGATACTGAAGTTAAGCACTTTGGGTGATGAAAATTTCCCCTCTCCTACATCCTCATCTCCCGCTAGCAGCCTCCTAAAGATTCGGCCTGTTATGGCCGCTTGGCTTACTCCCCAACCCGTTACTTTAACATAGAACTGTAACATAACATAGAAAAGTGCACCTTGACGAAAAAGGCTACGACTATTTTGGGTATTAGAAGTACTAAGTGTTCCCAAGTGGTCACCCATGCTAGTAGTATCAAGGGGTTGCGTTGCTTAACTGCAGTGATAGGACGAGAACTGGTTTCTCCAACACAATGCAGCCGCTCCCGGTCTAGGCCGGAAACAGCCACCCCCACATTGATCTAGTATAGAGCCTAGAACCACTGACTCAGTAGTCGAGCACGTTACCTCCTGCCCCACTGAGACGGGTTATTTCACCGATGTCACTGGTGTTTCAGCGCCCTTCAACTACAAGGTCATTAGAACCCCGTCCACTACGCATTTCTAATGCAGAGTGCACACACACTACACTAATGCGACGACTTTTGTGTATTAGTGGTACCCAGTTCTCCCAAGCGGCTACCCATGTGAGTACTAGCTAGGGATGCGTTGCTTAACTTCAGTGATCGAGCGACAACTGGCGTGTCCAATGCAATGAGGCCGCTCCCTGTCTCGCCAGAAAGCAGTCAACCCACGTCGATCCAGTATCGAACCTAGAACCACTAACACAGGTAGTCGAGCACACTACTTCCTGCCCCACCGAGGCGGATTATTTCACCGGAAATGCTGACTAAATGCTATAAACAATTTTCCGCTAACATAGATGTTTATTAGAATTATTAGAATAATAAATAAACCGATGGTATGAGAATGGGAACAAGAGATGTATCGATAAGTAAAGATGATCTAGTTTTTGTTTTCCCAGAATTTTGAACAATTGCAGCTACTTATCAGTCTGCCATCAGCTGCGAACCAGACATGGTGAATAAGTATATGCACCATAAATAGCTTGAAAAAAAGCGGCCAGTTAATATATTAGTTGATTACCATGCCAAGTACCACGATACGGACGATTTCATGGTTTTCGTGACCTCTGAAGGCCTAACAAACATATGCGCAATTTGATATGTTATCTGGCTGTGAAAATTATGCGAATAAAGAAAATCCTCCATTAAAAAGTCATTAAACTCGCAACGGAAAGGAACGCTAATGAAACCCTTTCAGAAAGACCAGAGGGCAGACTCCTGCAGTTGAAAAAAAAAACAAAATTTGTTTCAATAAAGGGGTAGAAGCATTTATTTATTACTGCCTTTGCATAGGACAATAACATTATTGCCATACTGAGAGCGGCAGTTGGTGCTGTTCCACGATAGAGAGAAAGAGAGATAGTGAACCCCTTTAGTTCCTCTTTCTTCGATAGAGGTAGCACGATCAAGCAGGGAGCAGCTTATTGCGTTGGACACACCATTTCTCGTCTGATCACTGAAGTTAAGCAACGCAACCCCAGCTAGTACTGACATGGGTGACCTCTTGGCAAAACTGCGTACCGTTAATACCCCCAAATCGTCGCAATCTGTGCAGTCTCTGCATTGGGGCTACACAATGGACGGAGTTCTAATGACATTGAAGTTGAGGGGCCCAAGAACACCAACGAACGAACGAAACCATGGCAGAGTCAGGTACCCATCTTGTCCCTCTGAATGGACACAAGGGTGGCAGTATGTTGAACCCCCTTTAGTTCCTCTTTTCTCGTCGCACGTTCAAGCTACTCCCAATACTTTTGCCGGATACTGCAGGGTAGGGCACCCATCTTGTCCCTCTGAATGGGCACAAGGGTGGCAGTTGGTGCTCTTC
This sequence comes from Trigoniulus corallinus, assembly GCA_013389805.1. Lineage (NCBI taxonomy): Eukaryota > Metazoa > Arthropoda > Diplopoda > Spirobolida > Trigoniulidae > Trigoniulus > Trigoniulus corallinus. The sequence goes on along the minus strand of JAAFCE010001963.1, from coordinate 19,164,277 downwards.
CGGGATAGAAAGGTAATAGAGAGTTAGTGGTGAACGTCGACGATGACGATACGAACGACACGAGGTCAAATGAGGCAACTGTGCATGCTCACGAAAAGCAGACCAGCAATTGAGCTTGCGCATTTGCCTCATTTGACCTCGTATCGTTCGTATCGTCATCATCGACGTTCACCACTGAATCTTCAGTCGATGAAGGTAGCACGATCAAACAACTCTCAACCCTCTTCCCGCCTATGGCAGGGTTGGATACCCATGTTTTCCATTTGAATGGAAACAGGGGTGATACCGGTATATATTGGGCGGTGTTCTTCCACAGCCGGGTGCCGACCAAAACTGAAACCCCTACGCTTATTTATCGTCGGGCTACCGTTCGGCCCAACGCAATACAGCTGCCTGCCATATAGGACCTGACAGGATGAAAGGCGTTATTTTCTTACGCCAACGGGTGGGTTTGTTCGTTCGTTGGAATATTTTGGGGCCCTTCAACTACAAGGTCATTACAGCCCCGACGATGTGATGGCTGCTTGCGGGTAGGGCGACGTAGGAGTGGGGAAATTAGCAATACCCAGTGTTCCCAACCAACCACCAAGTCGGTACTAACTTGGGATGCGTTGCTTAACTGCAGTAATCTGACGAGAACTGATGTGTCCAACGCAATTATCAATGGAACAGGTTAAAATAAAAATGGGGAACAAAAACCCAAGAAGATAAACAACGTTTACCAACGACAGGATTAAAGACAGAGTTGGAAGCAGAAAGTGAACGAGATGTCATCGTGAAACAGAAGCCAAGCAGGATAAACGACAATGCATTAAACAGAAGCTCAAGCAGCTGAAAGATAATATACAAAACAGAACACGATAGAAAAACCTGACGTAGCGGGACACAGAAACCTAACAGGAGACTACGTTTTAATCGTCTGTACATCTGCTTTATAAATGCCATCAGCGATGACCACTCCCTCGGCAAGTATTTGGCCGCCGTAACGAAAACCTCCTCAATTTAGCTCATTATCAACTCTACATACAGTCTACAGATGCAAAGCAACTCCTAACTTCTCTCGCCTATGGCAGGAACTTGTCAATGAATGTACCCAAGTGTGATATATTGGACGGTGTTTTTCCGCAGTTGGCTGCCTACCAAGCTGCAGCCCGCATGTTTGTGCATTGTCGGTCTACTGTTCGTTGGGACATTTGCTTTGTTGGTGTTTTGGGGTCCTTCAACTACAACGATCATTAAAGCCCCGTCCACTGCGTAATTCTAATGCAGAGACTGCGCAGACTCTTCGCTGATGCGACGATTTTTGGGTATTAGCGTACCCAGTTTTCCAAAACGGCCACACATGTTAGTACTAGTTGAGGTTGCGTTGTTTAACTTCTGTGATCAGACGAGAACTGGTGTGTCCAACGCAATACAGCCGCTCATTCGTTGGGGCAGGCAGCCCACCCAGCTCCTACACCAGGGATTTTGCCTCGTCGACCGAGCTCCTAGACCTGGCAATTTTGCCTCGTCCACCGAGCTCCTAGACCTGGCAATTTTGCCTCGTCCTCCGAGCTCCTAGACCTGGCAATTTTGCCTCGTCCACCGAGCTCCTAGACCTGGCAATTTTGCCTCGTCCACCGACCCCCTACGCCTGGCGATTTTGCCTCGTCCACCGACCTCCTACGCCTGGCGATTTTGCCTCATCTATCCGCTCCATACTACAGAGGGTTATATTATGTGCAAATGCCATTATATACCAGGCGGGACGTCGGCGGAAGAGGCTGTATTGCGTTGGACATACCAGTTCTCGTTTGATCCCTGAAGTTTAGCAATGCAGCCCCAGTATGTACTTGCATGGGTGACCGCTTGATAACACCGGTACTGCTAATAACCCAAAACCTTCGTATCAGCGTAGTGTCTGTGCAGACTCTGCATTAGGTCTACGCAATAGACGGGGCTTTAATGACCGTTACAGTTCAAAGGTCCTAAAGGAAAGAAAGTGCACTCGGGACTTCTCTCTCGCCTGTAAGAAGCCAACCGACATCAATCCAGTTTCGAACCTGGAACCACTATCGCTGTAAATCGAGAATGGGTCATCATACCACCGAGGCGAGACCTGATACAGTCAACAGATGCTCTGTGACAAATGAAGAAACGAAGAGGGTCAGAGCGTTTACTAGACAGTTGGTTCAACAAGGACAGTGGCAACGACAGCACCAAAACCAAACGAAACACACCACAACAACAGTCGTCATCACCACTACCACCCCATAAACACTCATCTGATTATCAGGATCACCTTCACCACATTACCTAGACCCCATAAACTGATGTGGGGGTGGGGTGTGACTGGAACAGAAGGAAGAATGTGTATCTGTGTGCGGACATCTTCAAGAGAAACCTTCCGCCACCGCAATAGCTTTCACAGAACGAAAGGAGTAAATGAATCCAGGTGCAACAGACCTTGAAGATAATGATATTTGACTGAAGAGGTACAGCGTAGACTGGTCAAGATTTTCCTCCCCTTTCACTCTCCTCATGTTCCTGGATACCCCCTTCCCCATCATCTTCATTCTCATCAACACTACCGTCCTGTCCTCATCTTTGCCTTCAAAGCGTAACTTGCCCGGGTGAACGTTCTCAGGGGAATGTAGTTTTACAGGCACATAGAGAGAAAATGAGATGGGTAGTAATTGGGGAATGAACTCTTCAATGAACGATCCAAGGGGTGGTTAACCTGGTTACCTCTCTAGAGGTGCATATTTTTCTTTTCATCGTTTCTTGTTCTCCCTCTCCGAAAACCTTCTCCCCTCACTAAGTGGTTGCTCATCCCCATTTTTTATTATTGCTGTTGTTAGGTGCCGTCGCGTTAACCCTTTCGTCGCTACATTCTCCCCGCATTATTCTTTGAAGAAAAAAAAAATCGATTTCTATCTAGAATTTAGAGGGGATACTGAAAGAAAAACCTCATCCTTTACCTCTCACCTGTAGAAGAAGGGGTGGGATGAGTGTCTTGGTTAAAAACTACTTAAATCGGCACATGAAAAAGAGCAAGAGGTAACGATGGGTAAGATTAGTGTCTATCCTGTAAACAGTGCAGGAAGAAAACTCACCCCCTCTCTCAGCCTCCCAAGCTTACCCCTACCATTACAGAATGGCTTCCCCATTTTTCAGGTAGGAAAACTAAAAATGCACATCACACCTAACACCTTCATCACGTCTTACTGTTATTTCAAGACCCATTAAAAGTATGCTTGTACAAACATTCAGGTGTACGTGGTACCAGAAGAGTTAAAGGAAGACAGGTGAGGAGGGAGGGGGAGAGACGACAATGAATGGGAAGAACAGCCGGGGGAATGTAGGGGGGAATACGAGATTTCCGGATAAAATAATAAATAGCACTGCACATGTTGTTCGTTCACGATGTGTGTAATGTTCGTGTGATACATGAAAGAATTTGAAGCGAAAAACATCACCGAATTGGCAGCTCATCATCATATCCTAGTTCCGCCTATGGTGGAGGTCAGCTTTGGCATTCCTCTCCTTCTCAATTTGCATTCCACGTCTTAAACTTTTGCAGTGTTCCTCTCCGATTCCGTCGGACACAGCAGTTCTCTTATGATAACTGATGCTAAGCAACAAAAACCCCAGATAGTACTGGCATGGGTGACCGCACGGGAACACTGGGTACAGCCAATAACCATAAATTGTCGTAACAGCGTGGCATCTGTGCAGACTCTGCATTAGAACTACGCAGCGGGGTGGGGGCACTAATGACCTCTAATGATCCTAAACACCAACAAAACCGAGGTGGCTAGCTTATTCGGGTTAGACGGAAGCCCGAGTGCGCTTTCCGTTCAATGAGAAGCGAAGCTCTCGCTCTGAGAAATGTTGTACGCGAGGCCCCTAGCGTCGGTAAATTACGTCCAGAATTAGACAGGTCGTCGTTAAATTAGCAAACATGCAACAACCCTGCATGTCTGCAGTTGGCTGTGTCTCGAAAAGAAAATAGGACCACAGACAAATACATGTCCCACAGGACCGCCGCAACCTAATCCGACTTATTAAAATCTCTGGGGAAGATTCTAAATAAGAAGTCCGCCGTGAGGGGCGTCAGATCAGTTGTTGAACGATATATAATCCACGACAGTGTAGTTACGATAACTGAGGTTCGAACCGGAACCACTCACGGTGAGCAATAGGGGTAGAAAAAGATCTATATGTAACTTCAGTCAGGTAGTTAGTTAATGAATCGGTAAGTTGGTCACACGTTATAGGAGTAACAGAGGTCCCCAACTCATCTTCCAGAGCAGTAGTCCATTAACTAGTTTGTAAGACAAGCAGTTCAGTAACAAGTCTGTCAGAGCAGCAGGTTACTAATTAGCCTCTAAACTAACTAGCTGCTCTAAACCGCTGCTTACTGACTAGTTTGTAGAGAAACAGTTCGCTAACAATTCTGCTACAGATGCAATTCGCTAACTATTCTGCTACAGATACAATTCGCTAACTATTCTGCTACAGATACAATTCGCTAGCTATTCTGTTACAGATGCAGAACACTAATTATTCTGTTACAGATTCAATTCGCTAACTTTTCTGTTGCAGATGCAGTTTGCTAACTACTATTCTGTTAAAGATGTAGTTCTCTAACTAACCTATTACAGATGCAGTTCGTCAACTAATCTGTTGCAGATGTGGTTCCGTTAACTATTTTGTCAACGAAAATGTCCAGGTAGATCTTGCATCCCAAGACTATGAGGTGACTTACTTTTGATTATTTAAGTTGGCAAATCAGTGGAATTGACTGTAGCCTTATCTAGTTACACACAACGGCCCATATCATCCGCTGCTTTCAATAATCAAGGCCGGCCAACGACACGCTAGGTTAATCTTGTCCGTGTGATCCAACAAGATGGCCTTAAGCTTATCGTGAATATTTGTACGCGATCCTCGAGGAACATACTTGAAGAGGTCACTACTCTCCAGGTTCTTACCGAATATTTCACACATCAACGGTCCGCCCTCTCGCCTATCCTGTTGACAAATGATTGAGTGCCATCAGTGATGCATCTTAAGATAGGAATTCGTGAAAAAGTCGCAGAATGAAACAGGTGCGCCTTAAAAAAATTTTCCTGGACAACCATTAAGAAACAACAACCTTTCATTTCACAACAAAACAAACAATAAATTACGAGTTTCAAATAATTTCATCTGCAGTCAGTGACGATTAAGGGAATTCGAACTTTTACCGCTTCCAGATAAACCAACTCCTAACCCTTTTCCCGCCTTGGGCAGTCAGATACTGTACGCATCTGTCCCTCTGAATGGACACAAGGAAGATATATTGGACGGGGCTTTCCCGCAGTTGGCTGCCGACCAAAGATGTAAACCCCTATGGCTATTTGTCGTCGGGGCACTGCAACGCCAGGCGACGGGTTCCTACACCTGGGAATATTGCCTCATCTACCCGGTTATCTCATCATACCGTTAACGTGGTAACTGACATTGTACACCATCTGGATCCACGGTTAGAGGAGAAGGTAGGAATATGAAATACCCATTATGTTTTGGAACCTAATCAACTTCAGAATAGACAATTTCAAATTTCCACCACGTGGTCAATCCCAAACAAACTTGACCCCCTCTAGTGGAAAAATGTACCATGTGCCATGGCAACTACTTCCCACCTCCTCCTACAAGTGTCAATAGTGAGAATACGCCAAAACATTGGTGTGTCATATTTCCACCCTATCTCATATTCCTACCTTCTCATTTAAACTTCTCACTCGACGGAAGGCATACTCGGGGCCCCTCTCTCTCCCGAAAGCAGCCAACGCACTTAGATCCTGAAGCGACCCTATTGTCGTTGTTGTTCGTTAGTGTTTTAGGGCCATTCAACTACAAGGTCATTAGAGCCCCGTCCACTACATAGTTCTAATGCAGAGAATGTTCGGACACTACATTAATGGGACGATTTTCGGGTATTAGCGGTACCCAGTTTTCCCAAGCTGCTACCCATGCCAGCACTAGCTAGGGACGAGAACTGTTGTGCCCAACACAATTTGCCACTCACAGTAGCGACCAGGCTATCTTGAAGTGCAGACTTGACTATCTTGCCGAAATTTCCGTTCTGTTTTAGAAAATGGTCGGGTGATGGACTGATCAGAGATTAGATTCATCAGAGAATTAGGCTGATTCGGACAGCCTCATATTACTGCTTTTTTTCCACCGAGGATCATTTGGCAGTGAAATGCTCTTGGCGAGGATCATTTGAGGAACTTTATGAAAGAAGGCACCATTATAGAAGGTAGAGAATGGATGGGAGAATAACTGCTATGCTTCAGATTCCTTTGAGTTTTCAGAGTTATAACTTATGCCTAGTTCGTGGCACGCGACACCGACGAGAACAGCGCTAGAGCAGACGGCAAAATTATGACGTCTTGTGTTGTGATTCCGTAGCAGGAGCGAAATCACAATATCTTTCAAAGTTTAGGAAAATGCTGCAAAAAAATACTGCAAAAAAAAGTAACCAATGGAACTAAAAGAGAACATTTTTTAAAATTTCAACCACCAATCAGATGCGCGCGGCACATTCAAATGAGAAATACAGTTGACTGCCTCTCAACTCCACTTAAGACCCGCACACACGATCAGTTTGGTGCGTCAGTTCGGTGTGTTCACATCTATGTGTTCAGATTGGTGTGAAGGTATAAATAGCCCACACACGATCAGTTTGGTGTGCCACATCAGTTCCTTTCCGTTAAACGTCATGTGACGTCATTTGATTGTCCACATCAACCAGTAATTCTACCGTTACCATGGTGCATTTTTTTAAAGATGATGTTTATCCATGTTTGGGCATGCACAGAACAAAAAATGTGAAGAACTGATGTGAGCAACTCCACACACGCTCACTACGGACTGACACACCAATGTGATGAAATTTCTTCACACCGTCAATTAAAATTTTTGGTGTGAGCACGAACTTTTATGCACACACACGTCAGTCTGGTGCAGGGGCCTTTATTGGCTGATTTCAAGCTACCATTGCAAAAAAACTGGAGTTCCTACGTCATCAGTTTACGTGGCATTTTGTCTGCTCAAGTGCAATTTGGCAACGATGTCGCATGCCACAGAACCAGGCTTTAAGAATGAGAGTTAATAGGGAGATTTAGTAGTAGGGAAAACGCATGCATGCATCAGCGTCAGAACACCACGTGATCAACGTACGATAAATGTTTAAAAATGAATTTTTGCATAACGATGTCACACCCACTTATGATTGAGCTGTGAGCGCCACCTAGTGATTTGCGAAAGGAAGCGTGAAAAGCATTGTTTTAAATGCTATGTTGAATTGTATGGTCCTCTGTAGGTCAGGCAAATTGTACGTCTAATCGTACGTGCTCCGTATCTCAAGCTGGTGTTTGCATCTGCGCATTTCCATTTTCGTCTGCTAACCGTGACATACGTTTAAAAAAAACGCATTGCTAAATCTCCCTATTCTCTCCACTGCCAATTTGGTCTATCAGGGCTGCTTGCAATGTATTCAATTAAAATGAGATATTGCAACTTCATTCCAGACATCACCAATATGTTGAGCCGCTTTATGAATATTGTACTCTTTCCAAAATTGGGCTAACGATTTTCTATTCTGTCCATCAGCAGCTCTAACTGTTTGCCTAAATGTCTTTCGTAGGTAAATTTAATTTTAATTTTTTTTTTAAATCACGTAAGTCCGATATCACACAAGTCAAAATCGCATAAATCAAGGACTCACTGTAATCATTTGTGCGAATTACCGTATTATCTCGTGTATAATACGCACCCCAAGTTTTAAGACTTAGTTAAAGAAAAATATTAATGCCCATGTATAATACACAGGTTAAGTTTGCCAGTTCCCAATTCTTTCAGATGACGATTGTGAAGAATTTTTCGGCTTTTAATATCGGACATAACTGTATTAATATAAAAGCCCTTGTATCTATGGTATAAAGGTAAATAAAGTGTAGGTAGCTCAATATTATATTTATAAAACTAACTCAAAACAGCATCTAATAGAAGTTAAATGAGGTTAATAAACATATCTCTTCTTGCTTTCAATGGATGATCCAGTATTCTTTATGCGTGTTTAGTGTTCTCTGATAATGGCTGAAATTTTTACACCTATGTATAATACGCACCCAGACTTTGCATCCAATTTTTTGGGAAAAAAAGTGCGTATTATACACGAGATAATACGGTATTCATATTTAAATATATTTTAACTGTATTGGTATGTTTCACTTTCATCTACAGCAGAACTCCAATTTTCCAAACTCCGACTATCTGAATGGCTTTCAGAATTTCAGAAAAAGAAATTACAGAGGTGTGAATATTATTAGAATAAATACACATTTTTGAAGAATATTCAATATAGCTTTTTGACTCAACAGTGTTGCCACTGGCAATGTCGCCAAACAATGATTATGTTGTGAGACAACGTTATAAAATTAAATTGAAATAACGGTGGGCTACAATATAAACAGCCAACAATTAAGATTTATAATCATTTTTACTTAAAAACAAGAAGATTTTTAAAAAAATTTATTTTATTCTAATAATTTTCACACCTCTGTGAGAGGGAACGTACTGCTATTTGCAAAATAATGCGCGATTTGGCTGTCCAAAAACGGATACTGACAGTCAAACAGCTTACTTTGACCAATGTGTTCAGCAAGCAATGACTTTCATTTACAGAATGGTATATACACGTACATACTGTACTAATGTACAGCCCTTGTAAAAGTGTTGTCTTTTCATTTAATTAATTAAAAGCTCTTTTCATTTAAAAATAGTTTTTTCTCCCATTTTCAACATACAAATAGTGATAAATTAAATTAGACCCGTTTTTCGGAAAAAATCCAATTATCCAAATTTTTGGTTATTCAAACGGGGTGAACTCTAGCCGAACACAAAACGAGTGCTAATAAAGGGTTCAATATCGCTATTTTGACGGAGGTGTAATTTTAGGTTACGTGGAACGCCAGAATATTTTATCCGGAGGTTTGAGGTTTGGCGGAAGAGTGAGGCTTGGCGAGCCCTTAAATTTTGGCGGAACTCCGAAGTTTCGTTGAACTCTTGAATTTTGTTGGAATACAAAGGTCTTCTGAAACTCCAGAGTATTTTTGCAGAACACTGACCTTTCGAGGAGCCCCAGTATTTCCACGCACCACTGAGGTTTCCGCAGAACCTCGGCGTATTTGGATGGAACTGTGACTTTTGCTGAAATCCAAATTGGGAGTCAATGCTCTACACGCATTGAAATATCACAGGTCGTAAGCTTTTCTAAAATACAGCGAGTCACAAAGGGTTTAGTATTTTTTTCTTTTCTTCCGAACAAAACCTCTCTTTTTGATAATGCGCCATTTTGGTATAATATAAAGAATTTGAGGTATTTTCCGCCATATCCATTCCTCCCCTCTCTCTAAACACCTCTCCTCTCAAAAAAAAAAAAAAAAGTCAAAAATCCCTCGTTATGAGATACGAAACAGTCAGAAAATCAAATTAAACCTCAAAATGAGCTCGAAAAGCGATGATCATGACGTCACGGATAGAAAACTAGGGGACAAGCCACATCCTTATGAGGTAAATTGGGAAGGGGTGGATTTTTCGTTATGAAAAAAGGCATGTGGGGGGGGGGAGGAAAAACGTGGTAAATATTTTTTTTTAAGTATTATTAACAAATAACCTGCATTACACACTCAAACAATTCTGCGTTATAATCTCTCCTTCACCCTCTTCACACTACTAGAGCCTACTCTCACCCCTTCACTCCCTGAATTTCTTTACCAAATTTACCTCATGTTATCAGAGTTATGAGATTTTCTACACCTGCTTTCAAATGTGATAAAGATGTTACACCACAACACTCCAAGAGGATACGATTGGTAATACACTTGTCATTAACCTCTCCCCACAAGAATTTGCTTAGCATCCGAAAAAAAAGCAGCAGAGGTAATAACACTCTTCATAATAACCCCTTTTAGTAACCATCTTTAGATACGATTGAGACTCTTACCACCTTCCGTCCCAAACTCTTCAAATGCCCTAAGGGGTATTGAAGGAAACCATGAAAATCCACGTCACAGGACAAGTTTTCTTGAGAGCTGGGGACTCTGCCTACCACGGTCTATTATTGAAATACACCAATATAACACCATATTTTTTATATAAAGGTCACGACCTTGAGCATCAGGTTAATGATAGGCAAAACTTCTGTGCGAGGTGTTAGAGGATGGGGAAAGAGGGAACGGCGTTTCAAACACCTGGGAATTTCACGACCCCCTCTTCAGGTAGTTCATTCTTCGACCGAACCGGTTAAGATTCTTTGGTGTGTGTGGGGGAGGGACATTTTTTTTTGGTTTATATACTACTTAACGGCGTCGGCTTATTTACTTCTAGAGGTAATTTACAGAGCATGGGCCACTTTCATCCACAGATGCAAGGGGGCAAACTCCAAAACCTGAAAATTTAACCGATTTAAATGAACTTTTTAGCCATGTAGAAAGGATTCTTTTCCGTACAATAGGAGCACTGGAGCGCGATTTTGCTCGCCTTCATGCAGGTGACATCGCATACACCAGACGGGGCCACGGTTTTACTCAGCGCAGCAAGAGCTCCATCAGTGCAAGTGCATCGGACACAACAAGAGTTCCTTCAGCGCAAGTTACATGGGGTACACCACACCAAGGTCACAGCTTTATTCTACGCAGTAGAGGTTCCTTTAGTGTCGGTGATGTACACAATACACGAGGACACAACCTTATTGCCATCCCACGCAAGGTACAGTGGAGCCTGTCTCTCCCTTCCAAAAGACGTATCCCACCTCGGCGGAATTCGTGGCGAGTAATTCGGCGAATAAAAATGGGGCAAAGCTCTCATAGGTCCTAGGCACCGTCCGAATGGATTAGACTGCAGATGATTTGTTGTTCTATTCAAGCAAGGGACACATCGCTGAAAAGGTCAAACCACCTTGATTCAGTATCAAAGCTAGAACTTTTGACTCAGTAGTTATTCATGCTACTCCTGCATCACCTAGGTGGGTGAAAGTGGCTGAATTGCGTTGGACATACCAGATCACGTCTCATCACTGAAGCAAAGCAATAAAACCCAGGGCCGGCCATCCTGGGGGTGCATTGCACCCGGACTCCACGATTGAGGAGGGCCCATCATCAGTACCCATCAGGGCCCAGATCATTGCTAATATTAAAAGTTTAATACGTCATTATAAGGGCAACGTCCTTCATTCGACCCTGCCAATGCAACATAACCTAAACGCAACCTAACAACCCTGCCATGAACTAGGTTGTAGGGGAGACCGGGGCAAGTTGACGATACTAAGAGTTTTCGAATTAATTTTTTATTTTTCTTTTGAGATAAAATGTTTTACTGTGCTGAGATACTTAGAATGTTCCTTTATTTATAATTTAGTGGTTTAAAGTGAAACATTTTTTGATATCTTCAAGGTGATTTTCTAATTTTTAATGAACGATGTAAAATTCGTCATCTTGCCCCATACCCGGGGCAAGATGACGGTCATTGAAAAGTAAAAGAAATTAGTAAATTCTCCGAATTCTATTATTGTACCCTTATTTCTTTTATAGTAAAATAGGATTAGGCATTATTTATTACATTATTAAAGGTAAATGAAATAATTATTTTAATTTTTTTTGTGAATAATGAAAACGCATTAACACAAAGTTAAAATCGAATTAAATAGTAAATCGAATTTATTGTCAACTTAAAAGTTAATGTTTCTAGTTAAAAATAATCACAGGTAAGCTGTCTACCACAAAGAAGATGCCAGTTAACACTGAGGGTCAAGATGATGAGTTCGTCAACTTGCCCCAGTCATCTTGCCCCAGCAACAATTTGAAAATTTAAATATTATAGCAAGAAGATTAAAAAATTATTTTAATAATGAATACTGAATATGAATAGCCAGTTGTCTAAGGTAGATCAAAATGCTATTAGATATTTCTATAGCTTTCCTCTATATTAATTATATCTTATTTTCAAAATTTGGTTTCATATAGCACACAGCAGGAAAACAACGAAACTCATGTAAATAATATAGTAATGGCAATAGAGCCTTGACAAAATGATTTTTTAGTGTCTAGTCATGAGGATTACTAGTAGTATTCATATGATGCTGCTAACTATCAGGAAAATCGCTAATTAAGGCATTAGTCATCTTGCCCCGCTCGTCATCTTGCCCCGGTCTCCCCTACAACCTTTCTGGTGTTGTGGGTCACTTGGCTGCTCCATGAACTCATTGCCAGCCACAGGCTGTCAAAACCAAAAGGGGTGAAGATAACGTTAGGTGTTACATAGCAGGTAGGCTATAATGCATAATTAGAAATGATGCACCATGGGCCACATTACAAGCCTCAATGGGCCACATTACAAGCCTCAATGGGCCACAGGTTGGACAACCCAGAATTAGAGGTTAAGAGTCAATAATTTAATAATGCTATTATTTTGGGGTTGTTAAAACAAAAATACCCTTAATAATCAGAAGTGTAATAAAAAAATATAATGACACGGGTCCAACTGAAAATGTTCCAAGGTGTAGACGTCCACATAAGCGTTCAGACCAACTCAAATGCAACGGCGACATATTCGGACACATGGCATCATCCAAAAATGTAATACCTTCCAAAATTAGGAAGGATCTCAGAATGGGATAGGAGGGCATCTAAGATGAGTCCATTTACTCTGAATCCTTTATTTTTACTTTTGGAAAAATATTTTGAGGCCCCAAACGGATTTTTGCACCCGGGCCCCTTTATAGAGAAGGCCGGCCTTGATGAAATCCCCAGATAGTACTAGCATGCATGACGACCGCATGGGAACACTGAGTACTGCTAATCACCAAATCATCATAGCAGCATAGTGTTTGTGCAGATTCTGCATCGAAACCATCCAATAGATGGTGCTCTAATGACCACTGTAGTTGAAGGGCCCTACAACAACAAGGTAGGTGACCTACTCCCTTTCTCTCTACCTCACGGATTTACAGTTGGCTCTCAATATATATAATAGGGATTTTGCAAATACTCGCGATGTGGGCGTTCCTGGACGAAAGACGAAAAGTGTGTTCACTTTTCGTCCTTCCACGTCGTCTACTGCATTATGAGGACGATAAAAACCAAAATAAACGTCCTCCTTTTTGGCGACGAATTGGCTTTCTGTGATTGGCTAAATGCCCGCACATGCGCATGTTACACACCAGCGTGAAATCTGGCATCCATTTTTTTTTAAACGAAGCGACAGGAGGATAAAAACATAAAAAAAAAATGGAAAATAAAAGTGATGATCCCCAAAAGCTTTTTATGGAGATATAATTTACCTTGTATACAATGCTCTATACAATTCAAATATTACAAAAAAATTTTATTTTAATGATATTTTCATTCCTTTTTTGCTTAACGCTATTGCCATATAGCAAAATGTTTTGTCTGGCTCTCACAAGATGGCACACAATTACTGGGAACGGATAATTGCAAAATTGCCAAACGTAAGCCCAAACGAAACATAAGAGGACGAATTGACACCTTGTATTCGTCTTTCATTATATTCGTCCCGTCTAAGTAAAACAATTCGGAATATAACGAACCGCTCAATATGACGAACAGGTTAGCTGTTCCCAGTAAAGTGCCTATACTCCAATGCATTAGCTTCTTGATATAACAAACTGGTAGATATATCGAACGGTTCAGCTGATCCCTTCATTACCCCACAGTACTAAATGACTCTTTATAACCAAAAGCTATTCGATGTCCAGCTATTTGATGTCAAGGTCAGAGACAAAGAACATCCTTTTGCGACATTGGGAAAAAATTTCACAAGCAGCTTTTGGTAAAACCCACTAGGAGTCATAGAAAACCATGAAAATAGCCTGGGACGGCAAACGATGTGTAAAATAAGACCTCTTGGTATAACGTACACCCATACAGTGAAAGAATTTTCCGTCCCCTTCACGTTCATTACAATGAGAGCTTACTGTAATTAGTTTATGATTTTAAGGTATACCAGTATATGATTATTGCCACTAACATATTGAAAGTGAGCTCTAGAATATCAGCCAATATAGCATATATCAAAAACGAAAATGTCACATCTGAAAGCCATTTCGCCATTTAGCAAAATAAGCAGAAATAAGCTGTCAGGTCATCGATACTCGACCAACTGGTATTATTTTTATTAGATATTCAATTGAAGCCATCTGACAGGTTTTATACTTTTTTTCAGACTACAGTGCAATTCCAAGCAACAAACAAAGGCTACAGATGTTGACGAAACAAGTCCCCACTGAATTGAACCCAAAACAACAACAGTGACATATCTGTCGAAAGTAAGTCATTTTATGACAACACATCCAAGAAGATCAGCGGCAACAAACTTTACTACATAGTGAGTCAAGCCAACCGCCATTATAACGTCGGCAATAGGGAGATTTAGCAATGCGTTTTTTTAACGTACGTCACGGTTAGCAGACGAAAATGGAAACGCGCAGGCGCAAACACCAGCTTTAGATACGGAGCACGTACGATTAGACGTACGATTTGCCTGACCTATGGAGGACCGTACGATTCAACGTAGCATTTGAACCAAGCTTTTCACGCTTCCTTTCGCAAATCAATAGGTGGCGCTCACAGCTCAATCATAAGTGGGTGCGACATCGTTGTGCAAAAACTCATTTTTAAACATTTATCGTACGTTGGTCACGTGGGTGTTGGGCAGTTAGGAAGAACCATGAAAGGCAAATGCAAGTGGCTGATATGCGAATGCTGTGCTGCATGTGTGGGATGTCACGATCTGACAGAATTAGAAATACAGTAGAACCTCCAAAGTTGACCACCCCTATATGTTGACCACCTCCCTAAGTTGACCAAATTTTCACAGATTGGATGTGCACCACATTAATTAATGGATGACCAACCTCCCCATGTTGACCACCTCTGTAAGTTGTATGTTGACCACCTCTGTAAGTTGTATGTTGACCACTATGACTGTGACACATAATATTGATTTAACCTCCATAAGATAACTCCTTGTCATCCCTTGTGCCTGACAAGAGCCTTGTCAAGGGTGACAAATACAAGATTGAAAGAGTATCCAAGGAACATTTCACTGGATTGCTTAGCACTAGCTCTTCTTGGGGAAAGCTAAAGAAATTAGTGATTGGTAAGTCAGCAAATTCGTCTGCATTTAAGAAATTGAAGACCACCCTGTAACATGGAGATCAAACAAATGTGCATGGATGACTGCTGCCCTGTTTGAAGAACAGGTAAGGGGTGTGGATCAAGAAATGGAGAAGAAATGATCTATCCTACTAACAGTAGACAACTGCCCTGCTGAACTGCAAGTCAGTCATTTGACAAATTTGACATTTAACTTTCTTCTTCCAAATGCAACCTCAAGGATCCAACCTCTTGACCAAGGTGTTATCAAATCATTCAAAGTGTTTTACTAAGCCCAGCTCCTGAAGTGGGTTATTGGTATAACATGTGTCACCAGCCTGTGGAAGCAGCTTCCTTTGCTGCATCCATTAATGCTCTGGGTCCTGTCCTTTGGATAATTCTGCTTGGAAAAATTCAACCAGAAACAATGTTGACATGTTTTAGGAAAGTTGGATTTATCACAATCCAACAGACAACATTTTGGCCTCATACAGCCCATTTTCCATGACAGAATTTTAAGGAGTAGCCTTTGAAAGTATTGTTGAAATGGGCAATGAAGTGTAAACGTCTAATGAATCTGATGCAGCTAACTGCTGGGGGGGGAGCATAACCCCCAACTACCAGATCAATGGCATTGGGTGCTAGCTATGCTGATGCACTAGCAATAATAGTTTTGATCATGTAGCATTTCATACAGTTGTATCCAATAAAAGCAATAATACCCATGTATCAGTACAGTACACCTAGTTCTCCATAAGTTGACCACCTCCCTATGTTGACCACTTTTCTTCTGCCCTTTGGTGGTCAACTTACAGAGGTTCTACTGTAATTACGCTAGAGATAGCTTGGGAGTGGGGGCATCGCAGAAAAGATGAGAGAGAATCGCTTGATGGTATGGGTATGTAATGAGGAGGGGAGAGGAAGAGCTTAGTAGGCCAATTGTGGGACTGCAGGTAATTGGAGGCACCAGAGGTAGAGGATGACCAAGACGGACGTGAGAGCAGGTGGAGCAAAGAAATATGGTGGCGTGAGAGGTGGAGAGGGACTTGGTGGGGGATACGCGGGAGTGGTGGATTAGAACCCGCAGACCCGACCCTGCCCCAGGCGGGAGAAGAGCGAGATGATTATATGATTTTTGGCAGAGGTGTGCGAGGGTCTTGTCCCTACTGAAATACGCAGTGGACGGGGCTCTAATGACTTTTGTAGTTGAACTGCTGAAGGGCCCTAAAACAGAAACGAAGCAAACCGGCAGCATGAGGTTGACAGCCGGATGGCCAAAAATACCACCAATATGACAATAATCGATACCCGTTCCAGCACTAGGTGAGAAAAGGATTAGTAGTCAGGTTTTAATGCGCTGCACTTCTGGTACAGGTGCCGAAGATATCGCCGTTTCCGGGAAGGAAGGCGATCAGTATGGGCCATGGCAATAAGCCACTCTTTTTGACAAGGTCACTAATCAGGACTTGATAGATGCCCAAGACACTGGCGCCAACATGGATTTCAAGATGCCAATTGACGACTCTTAAAGGCAATCGAAGCAACAACCATTCAATTAACATAATGTCAATAAACGCCGCAACTACCCAGTTTATGGTTCACTTTCAGTTTAGCCGCTCCTCATCCTCCCTCTTCCCTCGACTTCCCCCAAACGAGACTCAATCAACTAGATTAAGTCTAAGTAGTTCAAGGAAACTCTTGGGATCGTAAGAAACCTTAGCCAAATCCTAACAAGACGATAGCAACCGAACTACGAGAGGTCAAATCTGGAATGGATCAAAGAAAATAAGTCTCACCACAATACCTTTATTGGGGCCTGGTTTGTTCGCCTAACTACTGAAGGTATTACCGGCAACGCAGGAGGGAGAGACAAATGCCTACATCTGGAAATGTTGCCGATCTTACTCCGCCTACAAAGGGTTCTTTTCAGTGCGTGCTTACCACTTGCTAATTAATACCCAAAAATCGTCGTAGAAGCGTAGCGCTCATCAGAACTACTCAGTGGACGGGGCTCTAATGACCATTGCAGTTGAAGAGCTCTAAAACACAAACATTATCATCGCCATACCTTTATCCCGCCTGTGGCAGGGTCGAGTCTGCAGGTTCTAGCCCTCCACTCCCGTCTATCTCCCACTAGGTCCCCGTGCACCCCACACACTATCATATCCTTACGGGCAACCTGCTCCCACATCTGTTTCGGTCTCCCCCTGTCCTGGGTGCTTCCCACCACCTGCATTCCTGAAATGGCTCTAACAAGATTCTCCTCTCCTCTTTACGTGTCCATACCACCGCAACCTACCCTCCCTCATTTTTTTCGGGATTCGAAGAGCCCTAAAACACCAACGAGACAAACCAATCCAAAAGTAGACAGACCTTTACTAGCATTGCAACCTGATTTTCAGAACCCTTTCTACACCGAAATTGTGGATTTGTTGTCTTTCCCTCTTAGGCGTCAGTTAACAATTGTCAGCACAGACGGGCAATTTTGGAGGGAGCACCAGCCACCTGGTGTCAGTAAATGGTTACTGGCAGACGTCAGTTGTGTTGCTCAACATGTTTTCACCAATGCTGAGTGAATAACAACGTAACTAAAACAGCTTTTCCAAATAAACGTTCATTAACATTTTGAATACGTTTTGTCTCCACTCTCCATCTAATGAACTTTTTACGCGAGCATTTGTTTACGTTCTGTATTTCACTCCGTCGAATTTAAGTGGTACTGTACCTTGTAGCATATGACAGAGTTTCGCTACCTAGGATCAGTTTGCCAGAGAAATGGGAAGATAAATTCTGACGTGACCCGTAGGATTAATGCAGGATGGCTGAAGTGGAGACAGGCAAGTGGGGTCCTGTGTGACCGCTGGGTCCCAATAAAGTTGAACGGCAAAGTTTACAGACCTGTCGTTAGGCGAGGTAGGCTGTATGGCTCAGAGTATTGGGCAGTTAGGAAGAACCACGAAAGGCAAATGCAAGTGGCTGAGTTGTTTGTTTGTTTGTTGGAGTTTAAGGTCTTGTCAACTACGAGGTCATTAGAGACCCCAAGTGGCTGAGATGCGAATGCTGCGCTACATGTGGGGGGTGGCGCGATCCGAAAGAATTAGAAACGATTACGTTAGAGGTAGCTTGGGGTGAGAGACATTGCGGAAAAAAAATGAGACAAAAGCGTTTCAGGTGGTATTGGCATGTGATGAGGAGGGGAGAGGAGGAGCTTACTAGGTCCAATTGGGAGCACGAGAGGTAGAGGAAGACCAAAACGGACGTGAGAGCAGGCGGTGCAAAGAAATAAGGTGGCGTGCGGGGTAGAGTGGGACATGGTGGGGAATAGGCGGGAGTGGAGGATTATAACCCGTAGACCCGACCCTGCCCCAGGCGGGTTGTTGTTGTTTGTGTTTTAGGGCCCTTCAACTACAAGGTCATTAGAGCCCCGTCCACAGTGTAGTTCTTATGCAGATTGCACAAACATTACACTAATGTGACGATTTTTGTATACTAGCGGTACCCAGTTTTCCCAAGCGGCCACCCATGTCAGAACTAACTGGGGTTGCATTGCTTAACTTCAGTGATCAGACGAGAACTGGTGTGTCCAACGCAATTTGTCGCTTCCCCCAGGCGGGAGAAGGGTGACATGATGATGAGTTGTAGCATATGACACTTCTTCTAATGAATGTTCATTGCTGTTCCACATTGACTGGAACACCGGCAAACGTTCAAGTGCATTTTGCAAACTGTGCATTATGTGTTCAGTAGAACGCATTTGTTAGCATTCGCACTAGTTCTTTTAGATATGTTGCGTTCTTGGTGGCACTCTCTCCTTAAGAGAAGTATCGTGGGTCAACAAGCCGAAATGACAAGGCCACCTACACTCTTCCAAAATAATTAAAATTGTTGAAAATATAATTATAAACTAGTTGCCTTTCAGTATCCTATAAAAGATGGCCTACAAACATAACCGTAGCTTCATGACAGAAAAACTAGTTTCCAGAAATACTTCTCTCGGATGCGAGATAACGACCAGTTTCTTTAATCATCGTCATTCGGAAAGCCTTTACCGCCCTTTTGCCCCTTTGAAGGTGAGAAACACGTGGGTGAACTGTTGGACGATTTTTACGCTGCCGACTTCCAACACTCGCATTTTTTTTAACGTCGGCCTATTTCATTCGTGGAGGCGACGGAGGGAAATCCAATAAGTGGTTCTTCTACCGAACGAAATCAAAAACACCAAAACCGATCACATTCTTATAAAAAAAGTTGCCAGTCTCGGCGGCTCGATGGTTGTGTTTGATTTTAGAGCCAGTGAATGGAAATTCAACGCAGGCTAAGGTGAGCAGCTTTCCTCTCTGAAAGTGAGATTATAAGATATGGAGAAGATGAGAAGCGATTGAGAGCATGGGAGAAAGAGAGGGGGGTAGAACCACAGAGAAGGGGTGGAACACAGAAAGGGGGTAGAACCACAGAGGGAGTAGAACCAGAGGGGGTAGAATCACAGAGAGAGGGAGAACCACAGAGGGCGGAGAATAACAGAGAGGGGGAGACAAAGAGAGGGAGAAGGACCACATAGAGGGTGGAGAACCACAGAGAGAGGGGGGAGTTACAGAGAGAGAGGAAGAGCTAGATAGAGAGGGGAGTCAAAGAGAAAGAGAGAGGGGGTGTGTCACAGAGAGGGAGGGAGGGTCACAGGGAGTGTCACAGAGAGGGAGGGAGGGAGGGAGGGAGGGTCACAGAGAGGGAGGGAGGGTCACAGAGAGGGAGGGAGGGTCACAGAGAGGGAGGGAGAGTCACAGAGAGGGAGGGAGAGTCACAGAGAGGGAGGGAGAGTCACAGAGAGGGAGGGAGAGTCACAGAGAGGGAGGGAGAGTCACAGAGAGGGAGGGAGAGTCACAGAGAGGGAGGGAGAGTCAGAGAGAGGGAGGGAGAGTCAGAGAGAGGGAGGGAGAGTCAGAGAGAGGGAGGGAGAGTCAGAGAGGAAGGAGTAACAGAGGAGAGAGACGAGAATGAAGGTTGACAGAAGCAAAGACAGGGAGAACATATGAGGACACAGAAAGGGAGAGAAAAGGAGAGACCGACAGGCATACAGCGGTGAGAAACAGAGCTAAGGTTCGGTAGCTAGAAAGTGTTATGAAGAGGGGAGGGAGGGATAGAGAGACGGAAAGCAGAAAAAAGGAGACACAAAAGGCTGAGGATGGAGAGGAGAGAAGGATGGAAAATAAGGGAACGATAGAAAAAAATCACCGAGAAAACAACAAGGGGAGGTGGAGAGAACGGGAAAGATTCAGAGAGGAAACAGAGTCATGGGGAGAGGGGGGAGGGAGATCAAGGCAAGGTTAGTGAAAGACCCTAAGCTTTTTAAGTATTCGCTAACAAACATACAGTATCATGCGTTTTGTGCAGCTGGTTGAGACCCAGTTTGACGATCACACTCAGACAGGCAACATTTACTCTCTATCCCTGTCAGAGAGAGTCAAAGCAGCCAGAAATGCATACCGGGGATGAGGAGGGGAGGTAAAATACACAAGA
Organism: Trigoniulus corallinus; assembly: GCA_013389805.1. Lineage (NCBI taxonomy): Eukaryota > Metazoa > Arthropoda > Diplopoda > Spirobolida > Trigoniulidae > Trigoniulus > Trigoniulus corallinus. The sequence continues at coordinate 19,143,557 of JAAFCE010001963.1, read as the reverse complement.
TGACATAAAACCAGCCATGCTGTATCACCAAATAACCTCGATAGACGATCTACTATCAAATAATAACAACACCATTATAAATAATAATATACATAACATAGTGCGCGTCCCCAAACGTTTCTATCCATTTTTCCTCTGTTTTCATCAAAAAGAAAACTATAGCGAGTGTTGCAACTACTCGTTTCAGGGACGAACCTTATTTTCCCTAAAAAAAAAAAGCGAGCCATTGTTGCAAATTTTGTACAAATGGAAACCGAAAAGAATGACTATCGGCCAGAACTAGGGCGATATTGTTGATACAAGTGGTTCAATTGAAACTCTAGTAAAAATGAAGCACCTCCTCCTGCCTCCTCATCTCACAACACGTGCGCACCAAGGAAACACCTGGTTGCGTTGTTACATAACTATTGAATACTAAATGCCATTGTTGTAAATTCGAGATACTTTTGAGCTTGCTTTTTTAAAAAAAAAAAAACAAAAAAAACAGAGGGTTTCAGAGTTGACTGTCAGTCAAACAAAATTTGATCGAAATAATACTCCCATAATTCTGGTACCAGTCAAATGACAACTCAACCTAAAACTTGGTTTAACTTGCTCTATAACAGAATTATATTGCCAAATGTCATCCAGTTATCCGATTTTGGGATGATAAATTTCAACAGCGTACTAGGCTGCCGGCAACGACCGTTCTCAAGGAAAACAAGCTGAACGGATTGTAACTCGGTCAGTGAATACCTTAAAGGGCACAATGCACTGTCAGTTTCATCTTTGGTTTTAATTGTAAAGTCAAAACTGTACTGTTAGATCGTACGTGTATTGTGAACTATCAACGACTGTACAGTTAAAAACTTTGAACTGGATCATTTGGAATGGCAAAAAATCTAACTGCGCGATTGAATTTTCCCTTCCCGTGTGTGTTGCTATCTGAAGGTCGAAGCTCAGTTCTCCACACTGCAGCGGTAACAACACAACCCTTTCCCCGCCTATGACAGGGTCGGGTACCCATTTTGTTCTTCTGAATGGAAACAAGGGCGATATATTGGACACTGATTTTTTTCACAGCCCAGCCGACTGCCGACCAAAGCTGCAGCCCCAATAGTTATTTCTCGTTGGTCTACTGTCCGTTGGGTCATTCCACCGACGCCGGAAGGAGGGGGGGGGCGAGCTCCTACACTTGGAAATTTCGCCTCATCTACCCATTGCATAGTATAGAGCAGTTTACGTGCAGATGCCATCTTACACTAATTCTAATTGAATACACTGCAAGCACCCATGATAGGCCAAATTAGCAGTGGCGAAAATTGCTGTCATTACTAATTTCTAACCCATTGAACCACCAAGGAAACTGAAGCATAGCATCTATTCCGCCATATATTGCATACCTGCTATAACGACACCTTCTTGCAGAAACTTCCTCACATTATCCTCACTGAGAGCATTCCATTGCCGAATGACTCTTGGAAAAAAAAACCAGTAATAAGAGTCTGTTCGTGTCCCAATCTCCTTCAATTTCAATGGATGATCACTTCTCCCCCTATACTCTGAAAGGGATAAGCTGCCAACTGGAGGACCCTCGTACCCTATTTTCTACAGTCTCAGATACCCGCCTCTGCCATAGAGTCCCACCCTAATTCTGTGATCATGTCTGAGACAATCTATGAGAGAAGCGATTAACACAATCCTTGCTGTCTTCCTTTGGATCATTTAAATTCCCACGCGGTACCTCGGTTTTACTTCTCATCCGAAAGATGGGTCCACTCGGGGCCTCTCTCTCGCTCTCGCCCGAATGAATCCAACCCTTCCCGGTTCAGTATCGAACCTAGAAGTACTGACGCAGTTACTGAGAGTGCTGCCCACTGCGCCACCGAAGAGGGTACACAGCAGCAGTAACAACTCATTAAATTTGGTTCATTGTAAATGAAAACGGTATCATTGATACAGATGCGGGGCAAAATCTTTCTGTTTCAACTGAACACATTCTGTAGAGCAGTGTCTTCAAACTGTTCTGTGGAACCCCAGGGTTCCGCAGTACACATCTGGGAGTCGAGCGAGTCAAAATAAACATTCGGAAAATTAATATAAAGCACTCACACCAACTAGTTGACTAGTGTTTATTAACTATAAGATACAAAGAAACATTTGGTTATCTTTGAAAATTAATAAGAAACTTCATTTGTGGGCTGGTGATTCGTTTGCAGCACAGAGATACAATTTTCTAAGGGAGGGATGGAGTTCCCTAACAAAACCTTTTAGTTCTAAAGCTGTGTTTACACTACGCGCAACATACTCGCGCAAGCGTTTCATTAAAAAAGACTCGCGCAGTGTAAACGGGGACTCGCCCCGAAATTTGCTGCGCGAGGCAGCTTCGTGGTGAGCCACCAAACTGTCGGTTTTTGGACACGCATCAAAGGGTTTCGCCACTCCCACTTCGTGTACTGGTACTCTAGATACGTTTTGCATGCTTGCTTCGCGCAATATTTCGCTCAATGTAAACAAGGAGGGCGAGATTGCCGCAAGCCTGTGGAAACAGTTGCGGCGAGTATGTTTCGCGCAGTATAAACCAGCTTAAGGGTTCCATGAGTGGACAAAGTTTGAAGACCACTGCTGTAGAGGTTTGAAAGCTGAAAGTGTATGGTGGCCTTTATAGGCAGCTTTCTGGATGAGTAGCTGTACAATTTAAGGCAGTTGCTTTACAAATGCGGTGCCCAAAGATATAATGGGGGCGTGCAAGTTCACATCCCGATATTCAGAGTTTGTAAGAGGGAGGGTTAAATACTAGATTCATAAATAGAGCCACTGAGCTTAAAATAATGCATGACGGAGGGCACACCTTATTCATCATTATCAAAAGAAAGCGCGAGATAAGTAAAGGTAGAGAGATGGAGAAAGAATAAAAGACACTTATTAAGAGAGAGATATATAGACAGACACAGAGGCAGGGGCGAGAGGAAAAGGGAGGCAGAGAGAAGAGGGAGGCAGAGAGAGAGAAAAGAGAGAGAGAGAGAAAAGAGAGAGAGAGAGAAAGAGAGAGAGAGAAAAGAGAGAGAGAGAGAAAAGAGAGAGAGAGAGAAAAGAGAGAGAGAGAGAAAAGAGAGAGAGAGAGAAAAGAGAGAGAGAGA
>JAAFCE010001963.1:19121873-19140038 GCA_013389805.1 Trigoniulus corallinus | reverse complement strand
AGAGAGAAGAGAAAAGAGAGAAGAGAAAAGAGAGAAGAGAAAAGAGAGAAGAGAAAAGAGAGAAGAGAAAAGAGAGAAGAGAAAAGAGAGAAGAGAAAAGAGAGAAGAGAGAGAGAGAACGCGGAGAATGCAGGTGAACAATGTTCAAAACGTTTGGAAATGTTGCCATCAATGTTTAGTTAGCTTACTTAAGTAGATACCAGGCTTAAAATGCCATCCATCATACGTATAGCGGAAATTGGAAACTGCCGGCTTTCTTCACATGGGGTGGCAGTAGCACTCACTCCCACTCCCATCCTTCCGTGGCATTTTGGAGTTCTGCAACAGATTTGAAATAACAGAGTTCCTTACCCCACCCACCCAATGAGCAGCACCAAACTGTATGCTAACCACTTCTAATTAGCCTTTAGACATATAGGCCATTGGTAAATTATCCGACAACTTCTGTTAGCCTCGACAACTGGATGGAAGACTTTAAAGGCTGTCAAATTTATTAGGCTCCTATCATATCTACACTCCACCCACCGGCCTACTACCATAAAGTACAATCGGACGCTTAGGAACAGGTTGAACGGTAATTCATCTAAAAAGGGGGTCAGGTGTTAGTCACGTTTTACGAAACCATTAGTGTCGAATCAGGATAATATATCGCAATTCTCAGTTTATTTATTCAATGTGTAAACGTGAATAGTTTTATTATCTTCATTGCTAGTTAGCTAACAATGTTGTCGTTTACCATTTAAATGGCTTTAGTAAAAGAACTCTCCTCCCTCCCCTAGCGTCGGTAAAAGAAATTAACCACAGAAAGAAGTTAAACCGACGGGAGTTGTGTCATTAGGTCGACTTGGCCTCTCCTCGATGATGCGGACATGTAGAGCGAATGGGCTGGTGCGTCAACGGTTGTCGGCGCACACCCACGTCAATACCAACTTGGATGGTAGGTGAAGAACGTTGGGTGCTGCAAATTAACCCACTTCCTCGTCCTTTCACCTCCCTCCTCATCTCCCAGGGGCAGCCTCCTAAGGGGTTGACCTGTTATGACTGCCTGGCTTACACCCCAACCCACAAACCAATCCAATCAATCATTCATGCCGGAAGGGGAGGGGTAACTTATCTTCCGTGCGCACCTTCCGTTGGTCGTAGAGCAAAGCCGTACGATATCCACACCTTTAAAAGTGCCCTTTTGCACATGGGTCTCTGACAATTCGTAGGACGACAATTGGTAACGTTAACTGGCAGGACGCAACTCGTACAATTTTCGGGTACATGTTATGCGTTGGGGTATTAGGGACGTTGAAATAAATTACGAATAGGGCATCCCGACTACAAATACGAGTGTGTTGAGCGTAGTTGTGCCTCCCACTCAACCCCCCCCCCTTCCCGACTTTGGCAACGGTTAGAAGCCTCCAGAATCGTAACTTTCCCCAGTTACGATTCAGAAGGCACTGAACAGGCCACACCCTCTCGCATGCCCAATGAAGCTCAAACATCAACATGAGGCAGCCATCTTTAGGAACCAAGACGTCTGGGTCTTAACGATGTCACATATGGGAAATTCTTCAGAAATTCAAAATACAGAACATATCCAATAGAGTAAAAATAAAGTGTAAAGTTATATTAGTAAATTACAATTAGGAAACCATTAAAATCATTAAATTACATGAAAAAATGATCTCCCAACAACGTGCAATGGGATTAGCACACCGTGCTAGTAAAATCCCACTCAATTGTAGCACATAGTCTTTTCCAATGAGTGCTAGACGCTTTTCCCTAGGTGGCGACATTCGCTTTGGACATCTCATTTCAACGTCCCTTCACAATTACTAATACGAACGAGTTCATCATTCGTATTTGTGATTTGTAGCATTCCTGCAACTAATTTTCAACGTCCCTATTATCCCATCACCGTTGATCATTTTATCATTAAACAATCCGCCTTCGGAGACGCAGAAGGTAGCGAACTCGATTACTGCGTAAGTTGTTTCAGGTTCAATACTGGATCAAGGTGGGTGGATTCTTTCGGGCAAAACGTCCGGGTACGACTCAGGGCAGATGGGAAGTAAAGGCATGGTCAGGTGAGGCGTACGTCGTCATTCGAACGTAAAAGAAGCCTCTCTATTATGCAACGGGTAGATGAAGGTGTAGGAGTTCGGTAGAATGTCCCAACAAATAGTAGACCGACGATAACTAAGCACAAGGGTTGCAGCCGGCTGCGTAAAAATATCGTCCAATGGACGGCCTTGAATCCTGACTGAACACAAAGGGTACTCGACCCTTCTGGTATCAACAGAGCGGTAGCAGGATATTTAAAAATACCACTCCGGTTCGAACCTGACCCAAAACGGATGGTCTCTTTCGGATGTTTTGGCAGAGAGAAAGCATTAGGTCCTCTTTTACAAGGGGAGTAGCACGAACTTCTCAAAAAGATCTGTCTCTGGTCTGTGAATGGCTCCTCTTATGCGCAGATATATGTTCTGTTAGGAAGAATTTCCTTTAGCAAATATTGCCCACTCATTCTTACACGGGAGATGGTCCAGGAAAAGAGAGACAAAATTCGCAGAACTCTTTGAAGGAAGGAGATTGTGCGGCCTGGAGCAAAGGTAAGGAAAGTGCGAATTGGATGTGATGAACTTTGGGAAATAAGGGCTGGAGGTGCAGAACTTGCAGAATCGGCCCTGCAATTGGCAGGGTAAGCGTCTGTTCTTGCTTTTCCTTCTTGGTATTTGATTTGTTGGTGTTTTAGGACCCTGCCATTACGACGATTTGGGTATTTGCAGTACCCCGTGTTATAAAGCGGTCACCCATGTTAGTAGGCCTACTACACCTATGGCGGGTTGCGTTGCTTAACTTCAGTGAACAGAAGGAAATGGTCCCCTTTTTGGGAAAAGGGCTTTAAGAAGAGTCCTATCAACAGAACCTCACTTCGTAGAACTTCCCTAGCTTATAAACTGCGACCAGTAAAGAACTTGACTGTGGTCGTGTGCTTGAGTAGCAAGCCAGGTTATTGGTAGCATGGCCAACGACAAGTCGTGCCCAGAATGCTGATTTTCAGAAAAACGGTCATCATCCCAATGAGAAAAAAAATTTCGGCCGGATTGCGTAAAACCTGTATCTCACATAAAGAAAGTAGACGAATTTTTTAACTATCAAGGCCATCAAGCTGTTTGGGAATCTTCGGTGATCAAAAATGGTGCCACCAGAGTTAGATATAATAAAAGACGAACTGGAACTTTAAGTTAAATTACAGCAAATACGTTCGCGAGAAATTTAAGAATTTCCTACACATTCCCCGCACGTTTTATAAAAATACCACCAGCTAACGCAGAAAAACAGGTTGTTGTCTAAGGTTCAGTCACGAATGGGGGAGAGCCACAACGTACGGAGTAACAAATCCTCCAGGAATAACGCTTCAGACAGTGGTACGAAATAAAGACGTTTGAAGAACCCATATCGTTTGTTTTGTTGGTGCTTTAGGGCCCTTCAACTACAAGGTCATTAGAGTCCCGTCCACTGCGTAGTTCTACTGCAGAGTCTGCACAGACACTACGCTGGGTGCTAGCAGTATTTTTTGGGTATTAGCAGTATCCAGTGTTCGCAAGAGGTCACCCTTGCCAGTACTATCTGGGGTTGGGTGGGTAACATAATGGCTACCGGCGGTAGCATTATGGCGAAGGGAGAGCTCCACTTTCAGTAAAGGATTTACAAACTAGGGTTCGCTGGCCAGGGCAAGCCGCAAAACAACAATTGAGGTCAAAGACAACAACCAGACCTCAAGATTAACAGGTGCAATACCAGGATTCAAAGAAGATAAAGGTGTAATACCAGGCCTCAAACAAAGTGACAGAGGTGTATAACTAGGCCCTCAAATAAGATAACAGAGGTGTAATATCAGGACTCATAGCAGATAACAAAACTGCAATACCATCTTCAACAAATATAACAGAATTTATGTTGTTTCCGGGTTGGGGATTAAGCCAAGCAGCCATAACAGGCTGAACCCTTAGAAGGCGACTCGCGGGAGAAGAGGTATGTGTAGATGCAGGAAATGGGAAATGTGGGTACTAACTTGAGTTTGTGTTGCTTAATTTCAGTGATCTGACGGAAACGGCTGTGTCCAGCGCAACTCAGCCGCTCACAGAAGTGAAAACCAAGGCTTAACGAGAGCAACAGTTGCTAGAATCTCAAAAGACGCACAATATTTTATATTAATGAGCGTGGACCCCACGGGAGGATGAAAGATGACACAGGAGGTAGGGTGCTCGATTACTGCTTCATTGGTTCTAAGTTCGATACTGGACGGAGGTGTGTTGGCTTCTTTCAGGTGCGCATGAGAGTCCGAGTACGCCATCCGTCCCATGAGAAGTAAAGCCGTGGTTTCGTGTTGTGTACAATTTCATTTGCACAAAAACAACCCTCTCCACCACGCAACGGGTATGCGAGGCAAAATCCCTGTGTAGGAGTTCGCCCCTCTGGCGTCGGTTTGGCTTCCCAAATGAACAATCGACTGACGATGAATAATCATAGAGGTTGCAGCTTTGGGCGGCAACCCGCTGCGTAAAAATACCGTGGACACACCAGTTCTCGTCTGATCACTGAAGTTAAGCAACGCAACCCCAGCTAGTACTAACATGCAGTGGCGTCCCGCGGTGCCGGGTGCGGGCCGCCCCGGGTGACACCACTCACACCATGACAAAATGGGGTGACACCATGGGGTCACCGCACCGTGGAGGGAGCGGCGAGTTGCGTTGGACACACCAGTTCTCGTCTGATCACCGAAGTTAAGCAACGCAAGCCCAGTTAGTACTGACATGGGTGGTCGCTCGGGAAAGCTGGGTACTGCTAATACCCAATAACAGTGGACGGGTCTCTAATGACCTCGTAGTTGACGGGACCTTAAACCCCAACAAACAAACAAACGCACCGTGGACGACAATTGTGCCCTAATATTGTGGGAGCGGTGAATTGCGTTGGACACCAGTTCTCGTCTGATCACTGAAGTTAAGCAGCGCAACCCCAGCTAGTACTGACATGGGTGGCCGCTTGGGAAAACTGGGTACTGCTAATACCCAAAAATCGTTGCATTAGTTTAGTGTCTGTGCAGTCTCTGCATAAGAACTATGCCTTGGACGGGGCTCTAATGACCTTTGTAGTTGAAGGGCCCTAAAACACCAACAAACAACAACAACCCTAATATTGTCGTACCCTAATACTGTCGCAGTAGTGTAGTCTCTGTGCAGTGTCTGCATTAGATCACGTAGCCGACGGGGCTCTACTGACATTTGTGGTTTGAGGGCCCTAAAACACCAACAAAACAAAAAAACGGTCCAATAGATCACCTGTGCGTTCATTCAGAGAAACAAAGATGGGTACCCGACCCTGCCATAGGTGGGAAAGGGGCTAGTAGGTCCTTCGCTTTCAACCCTTTATTAGATTCTTCGTTTTCGCGTGGTCAAGTTCACACACGATTACGGGAGTTACTTTTAAAGTAACTCAATGTCGATAAACTTCAGACGTTTCCGTTCATGTCTTGCTACATTTACAAACCGCAGAAAGTGCCTCGACAACTCTTTTCTGGTTGTTTTGGCAGACAGTTCTTACTTCACCGTCTCATGACAGTTACCAATTTACAAGTTCCTCATTTCGTTACTATAAAAAACTCAAAAGCACCCATTTCCAGGTGATACTGTACCCTCAAGTGTCGCCGGATGTGGGTTAACAATGCAGTTTGCGGTCTCCGAAATCATGTGCTTCAATCAAGAGACCCAAATTTCTACCTCATGCCACAATTTTGAACAGGATTCAAATAAGGCGTAAAACAAGTTTCAGGACAGGCAATCGCAAATAAAACAACAACAAAAAAGCCATCAACCATCTTGGCATTCATCACTGTCACTAAGCAAAGTAAAGCCGCCGCGTACACAAACAAATTTCCCGATTACAAAACTAATAAACTAGGGCAGGAAACCATAGCAATTACACAGTCTTTCAAATCGATTGATTTACTGTCAACACCGGAATCCAAAAGAATTAACTCACCTTGTCTACTGTCTTTCAGGTTTAAGATTACTACTACACCTGTCCAAAAAAATCAACTTCTTACCCGTTTCTCACCTATGGCAGGGTCAGGTACCAATTTTATTCCTCTGAATGGACACATGGGTGACGTATTGGACGGTATTTTTCCGCAGCCGGCTGCCGACCAAAGCTGCACGTATTTGGAAACGTTGGAACATTAAGATGCACCCCCTTCTGTAGGGCGCACGCCTGCATTACAGGCTCTGAAGGCAAGGAAGCCACTTACCCTCAGTATTTCAGGTATTAAAGTCTGGTTGGATGCTACTGAAGACAAATGACCGGCCGACGCCAGGTGAAGGGGCGGCCTCCAACACCTAAGAAATTTGCCGAACCCAATGAAGATTTTTTTCACGTAGAAAGGGCTCTTTCAAGTGGTGGCAGAGTAAACACCGGGATAGACTGTATTGTCTTGGACACACCAGTTCTCGTCTGATTACTGAAGCTAAGCAACACCACCACAGTTAGTACGAGCATGGGCGACCGCTGGGGAACACTGGGTACTGCTAATACCCAAAAATCTCCATAACAGCATAGTGTCTGTGTGCTCTCTGCATTAGAACTATTCAGTGGACGGGGCTCTAATGACATTTGCAGTTGAAGTGCCCTAAAACACCAACAAAAGAAAAAGTGTAACCACTACACGGGGCCACGGCTTTACCACTACCCGTCTAACGGAAGGTGTACTTTGACTTCCCTCCCTCAAACCAGAAAGAAGCTGTCCATAAAGGCCAGGATCGATCTTGCAACCATAAATCAACAATTGGAACTGAGACGTATATTTCCGTCCCCTAGTCTTAAGTCTACATAACCTAATACTTAATCCACCGCCTACCACTTCAGGCAAATGAAGCCTTAATTAGGCAATGCGTCAATAAATATAAATCCGCTGTTAAGAGGGTCACTTATATGATGTCACTAGCGTCAAAGAAACCTTCCAGACAAATGTCACTATTCTAAACTGCCTAGAGCTCTAGTCATTCCATTGATCGACAGGCTGGCATGGTTTCCACAGAAAGTTTGACGTACCCCACAAGGAATCGACACGCATCCGCCTTCAGACAAAAGGCACACGAGGGTTGCCGAAGACGTGGAAAACTACACTGGAATCCATTGTTGCACTGTGGTGCCTTAAAAGCCTTTAAAAAGTTAGGGCAGTTTGATTTGATTAACTTCATGGGTTGGGGAGTAAGCCAAGCAGCCAGAACAGGCCGAACCCTCAGGAGACTGCTCGGGCGAAATGAGGAAGTAGGTGTACAGGATGTAGAAGAGGGGAAGTTTGCAGCACCCAACGTTCTTTACCATCCACCCATGTTGGTACTAACGTGGGCTTGTGCTGCTTAATTTCAGTGATCTCACGAGAACTGGTGTGTCCAACGCAACTTGGCTGCACCGCTAAAGCTGTCGGAATATCCACAGAAAACACATGGAGTGACTGTGCTGTCCTTATCGAATGAAATCGAATGTGGTTCGATTCCCACCCCGTTTTTCAGACATAAGAGTTCTCATAAATAGAGATCTAAACTGGAAGATATCCATGTAATCTTAGTTCCAGGGTCGGCTTTGAAATGCCATTGCATCATCATACCCTTATTCCGCCTGAGGAAGAGTCGGGTCTGCGGGTTCTAGTCCTCATCTCCTGTCTGTCCTCCACTAATGCTCTAACTACTCCGCATCCACGTCCCAACAGACGACATGCTTCCATGTTCACTTTGGCCGTCCTCTGCCCCGGGTGCTTCACAAAATTTGTACCCCCATAACCCTCAGTATTTGGGCATCCTCCCCTCTTCTAATCACATGTGCATGTAACACCTCAGTCTGCATTCTCTCATCTGCTCTGCTATGTTCCCCACTCCCAGGCTGCCTCTAATGTACTCTTTTATAAGTACATTAGAGGGCCCTTCATCTACAATGGTCATTACAGCCCCGTCCAATGCATAGTTCTAACCCAGAGTCTGCACCGACACTACGCTATTAGGGCGATGTTTGGGTATTAACAGCACCCAGTGTTCCAAAGCGGTCACCCATGCTGATACTAGTTAGGATTCCGTTGCTTAACGTATCATTCGCATTTCCGCCACTTGCATGCTCTTTTGGGAGCGAATGCATTGCGTAGGACACACCAGTTCTCGTTTGGTCATTGAAGTTAAGCAACGCAACCCCAGTTAGAACCAACATAGGTGGCCGTTTGGGAATACTGGGTACGGCTAATACTGAAAAATCGACGTAACAGGGTAGTGTCTGTGCAACCTCTGCATTAGAACTATGCAGTGGACGGGGCTCTAATGATCATTATAGTTGAAGGGCCCTAAAACACAAACCAATCCATCAAGCATCCTCCTTTCATGGTTATTTCTCACTGCCCAATAATGGCACTGCCACTTTCTTAAAAGACCCGTCATCGAATCGACGCGACGTTATAAGAAGCAACATTCAGACTTACCTTTGCCAAAATCTTCCAATTTGTATTTTTCATTGATACTTAACGGTGAACTTGGCATGTCGTCACTGGCTGACAAGGAATAGCTGTGTTCTGATTGAATTCGTGGAGATTGAGCCGCGTCTGTAATCATGCGGTCATTCAAAATGACCGGTTGGTGATCTAAAAGGTTGGTCCAGTCTTGTTCCGAGCTAAAGGCATCACTCATCGGCTAGAAAGAAAAAAAACGTTTAAAGGTTAATGCTTTGGACAAGACAATGGTTTGGTCCATAAACTGAAGAGGAAGTGCTCTTGACGCGTGCGAATTCCAAAACGCGCCCACGACTACATTGGTCATTAGCGTTTAGAACGGATACTAATGCGCAGTCAACACAGGTTCTATACTGTTACGAGGCATGAGCATCAGCAGTAGGCCTACCCAGTGTTCTCAAGCGTTCACTCATCCTAGTAGCCTACCATCCTATCATCTTTCGAAGACTGTCAACAGAAAGCGCTTACAAAGGATTACCAGCACAAACAGCCTCAGAAAACTTTAAAAAAATAATATGAGCAAGAACACCGAAAAACAACACTTTAAGAGGAGTTACCTGAGCAAAAAGCACCTACCGAGAATCCCCCAAAAATAGCACTTATCGTGGACTCCAGAAACAAAAACACCTTCATTGGTGTTTTAGGGCCCTTCAGCTACAAGGTCATCAGAGCCCCGTTCAACTACGTAGTTCTAATGCAGAGACTGCAGACACTACAGGCTAATGTGACAATTTTTGGGTATTATCAGAACCCAGTGTTTCCAAGCGGACACCCTTTCTAGTACTAACTGGGGTTGCGTTGCTTAGCTTCAGTGATCACACGAGAATTGGTGCGTCCAACGCAATACAACCACTCAGAGGATTCTCCAGAAGCAAGAAAAGCAACTACCAAGGATTCTCCAACAAACAGCACTTAATGAGAACTCCCAAAAAAGAAGCGCACCCACCAGCGCTAAGGATACCAAATGAATAGTATCCAAAATACAGCTCAGAAATCCAGGTGCTCGGTCATAGTGGTGTCATTTTGACACAACTGATCCGTTTGTGGAATTTGATACGGTAAGTTACATCCTGGATATTTCAGGAGGACTGAGTACAGTGGAAACCCTTCTGCATCCGGATGGCGATGATTACCATTTTCTTCAGGTATTCAAACGGTTTCAACAGTCAAACCTTGTTCTTTGTTATCAGTTGACAAGAAATTCAAATGCAAGCGACAGACACCATGCTACAGAATATGAAAAACGATGTCTTTGTAAATAAATATTAAGGCAATTGGGGGTACGGGCATGCCAACTTCTTCCAGATATCAAAGGGTGACAAGGTTGCGACGTTAAAATAAAAATTCCAATTATGTAAATAACGCCATTAGAAACGAGAACTTTCTAGTTGTTAGTCAGTACATAACATTGAATGACCTTTGATCGAGTTATTACAGAGAACGAAGGAGTGAGAGGTTCCACAAAGCCTAAAACTGGCAACAAATTTCCTATCAAATGGGTCATCATCGTCATTGGTAAATTTATTCATTTCCCCATCCCATAACGTTCAGAAAGGGGAAGAGGGTGACGTTCTGATCACTTTCTGTCGTCCTACATCTCAGATTCCTCACCTAACCAGTCACATTTCTAACGATTTGTCGCCAGGCTAGAACCGGATAAAAAAACAAGTCTGAACTAAAGCTCTAAAAATAACCCAAACCCGAAATTTAGAAACATATTCATAATTGTGTTATCATTCACCATACCATCTTAATGCCTTCTACTGCAGTGCTCTGCAACCGGTGTGCCTTGAGCCAATACAGGTGTGAAGCTTTTGATGTGCCACGGAATTCTAGGAAGATCTTTGGCGTGCTGTAGGCGAGAAAAGGTTGCGGAGTATTTCGGCTTTTGGACCTTATTCTGTCCTTTAGATCCAGGGCCCACATAACCAGAATTCAGCTCTCAACAGTAGTGGTTCTCAACTCGCATGGTGTTATTTCACTATTCCCTAGATCAGCGTTTTCCAAAGTGCTGCCTGCGGCTCACCATCCTAGAGTATGCGAGGTTGCTTCGCTGATTATCTGCCATAGTGAGACCATGACTCGCACTGGACAGAAAATGAGGCCCGGGGCAACTACAGAAACGCGCAGCAATAAAACATCGGCAAAGCACTCGCTATTCCTGAAAAATTGCAAAAGGGGCACTATATTATTATTCTTTGATTAATTTTGTAGTGGTGGACCGGTTGCCCTCTTCGGCACACAGGAAGAAGCCTGGCACCCCATTACACCAGTTCAGTTTCGACGACGTTTATATATCCGCAATGCTAACAGGCTCAAAAGCTCTACGAGGCCATTGACCTATACTTTCAGTCGATGGCCATAATAAGGCACTTAACCTGAATATTTCGGCCTCAAAATCAAAAAGTCTTTTTGGGGTTTCATAACAGACCCCACCTTGTAGTGTGTGTGCCAGATATCGTCACCTTGTGGACGGAAGGATATGGATCCCAAAAAATATGATGAAATTGTGGCCTATCTTAGTGATGGCTCCTATCCCGTTGGTGCATTAGAAAATGAGAAACGGGCATTACGTCGGCAAGTAAAGTGGTTTATAATAAACAGGCCTGATATTAAAAAAATGGAAGAGTATTGTGTCATCTGCGAGACGGTAAGTCTCACATTTGATATAAATTTCACCTTGATTCACGTTGCATATATGCTCTGCAGCGCATATGTGCTATGCAGAAAAGAGGCAAATTCGGTCATCTGCATTCGGACCTAGATGGTGGACACTTTGAGGTACTCAAACATTGCATCAAAGTGTCTGGCTGGACACTTTGAGGTAGACCCCGGACACTTTGACGCGTGACACCGGATTTAGATATTGAGAGGCCCTAGGCTATTTCAATTTTGAGGCCCCCTTTCAAGCCCTTTTAAGGTCCTTTTCTTAAGTTTTGAAGGCCTCTAAGTGTTGAGGCCCTAGGCTTCAGCCTACTTAGCCTATAGTGGTAAATCCGGCACTGATTAGCAGTATCCACTGTTCGCAAGACGTCACCCATGCAAGTACTAAGATAGCTGGGACTGCGCGGTTGAACTTCAGTGATCGAATGAGAACTGGTGTGTCCAACGCAATATAGCCGCTCCTCAGTGTTTCATCAAAATGGACATCCAATGCGACCACTCCTTCTCGTCCGAAAGATTCAAGTATCGAACCTGGAATTACTAGTTATACCACTATTTTCATCAAAATGGACAAAACTTTAGTTAGGTTTCAACAAGTAAACTACTTACTAATTGTAACGAGCAATTTGCTGTTGTTTTTGAAGATAATGGGAATGGCCTTTGGACAGTAACTAATTAAATCCATTTGTTCCGACCGGTTTCAGATGAAAGTTCGAAAGCAATTTCACAGTTGTATCTGCGTGTATGGTCATCACATGTCCGCAAATCTGGAGTCTGGCACCATCTCGTTAATAGTTCTTATTCAATTTCCAAAATTTTGTGGTGTTTCCCCACCAAAAAAAATAATTCAGAATCGTGACCAACCTAATTTTATCTTGAAACCACAGGTTATGTGTTACTATTTTTCTTGTTGATTTACTTCATTTTTGCATCATCAACTCCAATGAATCAGAAATAAAAACAGGTTGAAGTTTATTGGCATTTGCATCTTTAAAGATTAACAAGAAATTAGGCCAGAGTCATTATGCGAAAAAAAAAAAAAGAGACTGAATCGCACAACAGATTAAAAGACTACAAAAAAAATTAGCTGAAAAGAAAATACGTGACGAGTTTCAATAACCTCCCAAGTTGTTGTGCTAAGGTTCGATCCTAGGCTGGGCCAGCAGTATAAAAACCTGTAGAAAATAACCCAATCTAAAGCCAGCTAGCTACCACTACCAAACTTGTTGGGACAACCGCCCAATTAACCGAACAGATTGTGTAGACCAGGGGTGGCCAACACGAGGCCCGCAAGCCGCATGCGGCCAACCAGGAGCTAGATCAAATCAACATTATACTGTACTTCACTTTCGCTGTTATTATAGTCACTGTGCATGGCCCAGCAGGGAATATTATTTCTTAAATTTGGCCCGCATGCTGAAAGTGGTTGGCCACCTCTGGTGTAGTTGTTGTTTGTTGGAGCTTAAGGTCCCGTCAACTACGAGGTCATTAGAGACCCGTCCACTGTATAGTTCTAATGCATATACTGCACAGACACTACACTAATGCGACGATTATTGGGTATTAGCAGTACCCAGCTTTCCCGAGCAACCACCCATGTCAGTACTAACTGGGCTTGCGTTGCTTAACTTCAGTGATCAGACGAGAACTGGTGTGTCCAACGCAACTCGCCGCTCCCACCTCTGGTGTAGTCTGAAGGCTTGTTGTGCGACCATACCGACGGTCGGGCAGGTTGGACATATGAAACTATACAACTTCGGACTCTCCCATCCCATAACCCAAAACATTGTTTAGTCAGTTGCGTGGTTGGACCAACAGCTTCATTCTTTAAATACCTCACAGTGAACATACCATCCTGCCCCGGTTTTGCAGTGGGTAGCGCGCTCGAGCACTGAATCAGAGTTAGGAGTTGCCTACAGTGGACATACCATATGCTGTACTAAAGCGTCGCGTCGGGATGGTTGCTAATGCAAGGCCGATTTTTTTTGCCGGGTCTTGTTTGCATGCCTCACACTGCAAACAAGAACCAACAACCCTTACAGGACTTTAGCTGGAGCCAGTTTGACCACCCTTTGTACAGCCCTGACCTCGTCCCTAGCGATTTCCAACTCTATTTGCACCTCAAAACGTTTCTTGGTGGCCAAAAATTCAACAACGATGACGAACTCAATGCGGACGAACTATTGGACGGTAGCGTTAGGCAACCGGCTGATGAACAACGCCGCAACTCCGAGGCATTTATCGTCAGGCCACTGTTCTTTGGAACACTTCGTTGAGCTCCTACATCTCGGAATTTTGCCTCATCTACTGCGTCAGTAGTTCCAGGTTGCAAATGACACTGTACACCACACAGGACCGCGGTTTTTACTTCTCATCACACCAGGCCCGATCTTAGGCAAGTGCAGATTGTGCGACCGCACTTATCGTATGTGTCACGTCGGAATCTATCTCCCTATTTCTCTGGAAAACTGATCCTAAACAACGACACTCTTGCACCACTGGTATGCCCTCACCACCATAACGGATCTCACCCCCTTGTCCCTAAAATTGAAAGCTAGGTACTCTGTCTTCTTCATTTTCACCTTAAGGCCCCCTCCTTCCATGGCTGTTTTAATGTCTTCTAAACCCTTTTGTGCATCCTCTTTGGACTCCTCAAGACTTCTTACATCAGCAAGTGCCAGGCGCCTGAGGGGCCCATTCCCCTATTCCCATCAGCAGCTCATCCGTTACTAGAGTGAATAGATATGGACTAAGTGGTGACCCTTGATGCACACCATGCTTCCCCATGCTTCTCTTATCATCTGTCGTAGAAAAAAAGATTGGTCAAAGGAGGACCTACCAGACATGAACCCAAATTGATTTCCCCGGACACTAGTTTGGTGTCTGGGGCGACATTCTATGACTCGCGCCACCGAGGAGGGTCAAAACCCCAAAACAGCCTTCAGGAGATATATTTAACCAGACGGTAAGTCTGTTAGAGTAGTTAAAATGACGTTAACCTCTGAAAATCCTGTGTTGTGTGTTTGTTTGTGAGAAAACATCGGTTAAATCCAAGATAATCTTTCCCATCCATCGTCATCATATTAAAACAGCTTTCGTACAACCATACGAAAATGTAATTATTTTTCATTAGATAGAATTTTCAGTCGACAAACAACAATGGCTTCTTCAGTACACGACGATAAAAAAAAATAAGCGTCATTATAACACTCATTTGTTTTAGTAATAGTTTTGGGGAGAAGGGGAGACGAAAGTGTTGAGAAGTTAATAACGAGTTTAACACATTCGAACAATTTTTTTTTTTTTTGGTATGGTTTAATGCAGATATCATTTTCGTCCTGAAAACACAGCATAAACATTCGCACACTATCGAATTGAACAATCCGATAAACTCGCATGAAAAACTCATAAAAGCAAACACGAGACGACGAACGACAACTACTAACAACAGAGTAAACGAAAGGGTTGAAAAGGACGTTGACCTCCAAGTTCAGACTAACGACTAAATGTGGCGAGTCTTTTTATTAATGTCGAAAACAGTTCGCATACACCTTTTATTTCATTTCTCTTAATTGCTTTCTAATTTGAAATAATCAACACCTGAGAATAGCGCTATTATGTGAGATATGATTAAACACCACCTGAGGGGACAAGCAACCTGCGGTTTTTAAGAGTTCAACACGGGCCGACGGTTGGCCTCTTGCTGAAGGTCGAAGATACCTAACCTTGTCTTTCTAGTCTTTTAACATCACCTTCTTAAGTTCGAGCGCCTTAAGATCTAATGGCTATTCTCCACCATGCTAGAGCTCATACAGTCGGACCTCATTATAGTGGACGCCACGGGACCATGAGCAGTCGTCCACTATACGCGATTGTCCACTATAATGGGGTTTTTTTGAAAAACTACATTATTCCAGTGGCCATCACTCAAAATGCTGCAAGTACAGTATTGTATTATACAGTAGTACAGTCAACAATGTTAGAAATTCCAAAAATCCAGAACTCCTCAACAATATACAGTACTGATTTGTGGTTGTTGCAGTTGGGGATTGATGAAACTGGTGGCAATAGATGGTGAGAAGTTTGGCTGTGGGTATAGTAATTGTATTTCCTTACCATCAACATACAGTACTGTATTTATAGGCCCAGCAAACAAATGCATAACAGAGTGAAAATTAATTACTGGATTGCTGCATTAATTTCATGGGTTGGGAAGTAAGCCAAGGAGCCATAACAGGACGTACCCTTAGGAGGCTGCTTGCAGGAAATGAGGAGGTAGGTGTAGGGGGCATAGGAGAGAAAAAATTTGCAGCGCCCAGCGTTCTTTAACAACCACCCATCTTGGTACTAACGTGAGCTTGCACTGCTTAACTTCAGTGATCTCACAGGAACTGGGTGTGTCCAACATAACTTGGCTGCACAATACCTACTGTATTTTTAGTCCTATCAACCAAAGGCCACAAGACTGTGAAAACAATAGGCATATGTACTGTACACTACAACCCTAACATATTGTGACTTAAGGTGTCCCATATTGGGAAAAAGATACTGTAAGAGGCATTTCTTGGAAGTCAGGGGTTTAAGGGTGCAACAGCAACTTTAACGATGTTTAACACTGCAGTGTTGACAACTTTAATAATTAAATACTGTAATTTCTTCCTTTATTCTGATTGCAAAGTCACTGATTCAACCAGCCATCCAACAATGAAAGTGTCCGTCCACTATAATGGGCATTGTTTAACATACAAAATGTTTGATGGGGACACATGAATCGTCCACTATACACAATAACGAGGATCCACTATAACGGGTTCTTTCAGTGTGGGTGGTATAGGAACTTTGGAAGGAACTGAGGACATCGTCCACTATAATGGGGCGCATTATAACGAGGTCCGACTGTACATTGAGCAGGTGCTGTTTAAGGCCGATTTTACAACGCTGGAGTTCTCTCAGATCGAGTTTACCGGGCTGGGGGTCTCTTAGGCCGATTTTACAGCGCTAGGGCTCTCTTTGAAGGATTTTACAGGGTTGGGGCTCTTTTACGTCAAATTTAGAGGGGTGGGGACGTTGAGACCGATTGTACCAATCTGGGGCTTTTTGAGGCCGATTTTACAGGTCTGGGGCTCTGAGGCCGATTTTACCGAGCTGATGGAAGAGCATTATTAACCCATTTTCTTGCCTATCATGGGTGATGTCAATTTATCCCCAGGTTCCTAAGCCCAAGCGCCTTAAGCAGTTCTCATCAACACTAGAGGTCGAACATCTGAAAACGGGAGGGCGAGCTCCTACATCTGGAAATTTTGCCGCATCTACCACTACTGAACCTAGAGCCACTGGCGCTCCTGCGCAACCGAGGCGGTTTGCAATTGAACAGAGAGAAAAAGAGAACAAAAACAATCAGGGTTTGTGGTTAGGGTGTGAGGAGGGTAGAAATGACGGAAGGAGAGGAAGGTAAATAAGGGCAATCGTCACTCACGGGCCGGCCACACAACCCCTGCTGAGTGTCAATAGAACACGAGCACACTCTAAATACAATGAAGCTATTCATTACTGGCGGTGTGCAGTACGAAATTATATGCATATGGGTCAAGCTACTCTATTGAAACCGTTAACTTTAAGCCTCTTAATTATGCCTAGACAGAAATGTTACAATAAATTCGGAATAGCGTGAACCTATAATTAGGACAAAAGCACCACCCATGGTGCAAAAAGAACTACATTAGGAACTTCTTCCCATCGGCCTGATCTCTCCTTTTTCTCCCAGCCGAAATGATATCACTCAAACATTCATCATCAATTAAATTTAAGACGAGTAATGGCTGACAAATGAAATTTAGCAGTTTGTTTTTGGAGGAGTTCAAGCTAAAAGTAAAAAAAAGGAACAATTCCTTGCCTCAAAATTGGGTTAATGCCATGATTTATGTAAATTTTTCGGAAATTTGCAATAAAACGAGACATTGTTTCGGGGAAAAGCAGCAGCCAACTTCAATAAGCAATTTACGCTTTTTTGAAGGGAAACTCACAATGGCAGGAGGTGTATACGGTAAACAACACGAACGGCATAACCTGATTTTTAATATTTTCAAAAAGGGCAGAATTGGTGGTGTGAGGTGAAGGGTCAGGAGAGCAGTTGGTGCCATGGCACACCTGGCCATAAAAATGCTCTTAATTAATACAACTCTTGTTGGTGAAAAGTCCCTTTTTTGGCATACCATATAAGGTCACGACCTCTCCAAGAGGCCATTTTCTCACAACCCCTTCATGAAGAACAGGGGTGTAAAATTCATAGATCAACATTGATATTCGAAAATATCATTGAAATTTGACATCGGGCTATTGTTTTCTAGATTCATGAGAGCCACATTGTAGGGGTGTCTCGAAATCCACATTCTAGGGGTGTCACGCGGCCACATCCCCGGGGCGTCTTGAGGGCAACATTCTAGGGCCCTTGACGGCCACATTCCCGAGGTGTCTTGAGAGCCACCTCCTAGGGCTCTTGGGGGTTGTAACATTTTAGGATTTTGAAAGTCACGGGGTCCCATTCTACGGCTTTGAGGGCCATACCTCGAATTCCAGTCTTGAGAGTCGCATCCTACAGTTTCGAGAGGGGTCAGATAGTATTCTAGGGTGTTGAGGTCTACAGGTAACTCATTCGAATTTTCAAGGGTACGTATAAAACCGTCCCAAATTCCACGAACCAAATGGGAACCCGACCCTGCCAAAGATGTTAAAAGGACTAAGAATAACTATCTACTGTATTGATGGTTTTAGAATTGGCGAAAAATTAGTGACGGTAACGATAAATTCTTGTAGCGCCGTTAATTGACCCTCAATAGCAGAATTTCGGCAGGGAAGGTGGGGTTCAAATTTATCTACTGTTAATTAATTAGGTCTGCAACTTTTCTTGGGCAAGACCTAAAGGATACACTTTTGTTTTGAAACAAGCAAAAAAAAAAAAA
>JAAFCE010001963.1:18979102-19119142 GCA_013389805.1 Trigoniulus corallinus | reverse complement strand
GACAGTCGGCGAGAGAGAGAGAGGGAGACAGTCGGCGAGAGAGAGAGGGAGACAGTCGGCGAGAGAGAGGGAGACAGACAGACAGGGGCAGGTCCAGAAGGGGGAGCAATGCAGCAATTGCTCCCCCTTCAGTGCCTCAGTGGGGGCGCATATTTCAACTGATGAGGCATTTTTGCATTTGCTATTCCCGTTTCTATACATACAATGCCAGTCCAATTCTGAGGTGGTAGGGACACGTTATAAGAAGAGGGGAAGAGGAGCTCATTAGGTGCATTCCAGGAATGCAGGTTGCCGGCAGCATCTGTGGTAGGGGAAGACCGTAGCAGACGCGGGAACAGGTCCAGAGGTACATGGTAGTGTGTGAGGGTGGACGGGGACCTAGTGGGAAACAGACGGGAGTGGAGGGCTTGAAGTCGCAGACCCGACCCCGCCACAGGCGGTGATACGGGTATGATGATGATGACTGCCAGTCCAATCTGCAGCTGGCGAAACCACTGAAGATAGGACACTGTCTAAGGCAATGGTTCTCAATCTTTGCACGGAACTCTACACTTTCTACTTACTACCACTTTATATAACTATAAAACGAACAATTTTTTCATTTGCGTTTGCCGATTCCAATCCCATTCAAAAATTATTTAGAATTTAATCGATTTTTTTCCAACACATTTATTTGTACATTTAATTATTTTACGGAACATTTTAAGTACTTTCACGGAACACCAGTGTTCCGCGGTCCACGGATTGAGAACCACTGGTCTAAGGAGCAGTAAACGACCGTTTGTAATTGCTATCTAGATTAATACTAAGGGATTCTGAATACAGCATTTGAAAATATTTGAGGCACACTTTGCTGAAATGCTCCCCCCGATCCGCCCATGTTGAAGCATGAGGTCGGCAACCAGTTGCGCAAAAAACAGAGTAAGACACAGTCAGGTGTTCCTAATTCCAATGTGGCAAATGAGTACTCGACCGGGTAAGGAAAGGGTTCTTTTTGGTGCAACGGCAAAAACCATGAGCAACCACGCCTTTACAACCCATCCAACGGAAGTCGCACTGGACACACCTTGCCTGCATATTGAATTTCTTGCATTCCAGGTGACGAATATATATATAACCGTGCAGGTAGATAAAGTTCTTGATTGAAGTTTGAATAACGTCGTCATGGCGACATCCGTTAGTGTTGCCACAATACACTGTTTTGTAGGGCACCTTGAATACACGTTACTAGAGGGGAGTTTCGCTCATTTATTTGCGTTTTCGGTTGAATATTGCGACTTGTCAATCGAATTATTTTCGAACTCAGTTTACCTGCCCTGGTTAAACACTTCCTGTCAGATGAAAAGAATGTCGAAAAAATGTATTGTTTTATTGATTTCGGCAGTCGTCACGGCGAAAAAAGTTCACAAGCACCAATCTAAACTGAGTAGGTGGATTCACGTTCGATCCTGACCGTGGCCTATTTCGATTTGTTAGGGCAAGCATGTCAAACTAGGGGTACCCCGAGGTCACATTGGGGACAACAGCGTTATCACGAGAGCCACTTTTTGAATGGAACTAAAAGGTCCGGGCCCGACGGCATCGCGTTTATTTAAAACTATTATTAAAAGTGATCCGGCAATTGTTCTGTCAATCAAAATATGGCACATGACTTCCCTTCCAACTGCGCCCGGGGCAACAGTATCCTTCTCGCTACGCCTCTGTGTGGTACATGTTACTATCGACGGCAGGGGGAGCGAGCCCTTGCAAGAGGAGACTTTACGAAATATACGTAGGGCCCTACTGTATATTTTACTCTTGTAGGAAAAGATTCTTTCTCGTGCAGTGGCGACGTCGTAAATACCTCACGGGGCTTTCGTTCCCATCCTGACCCAGCAGACGCATTAAGGACCAGTGGCGTAACGAGGGTATTCTGCGCCCGTTGACAAAGACCGAAATCTGCGCCATCTGGCACCCGCTAAACTTAATGCGAATTAATATTTTGCGTCCCCTGTCTTCAGCGCCCGAATACATCTGTCCCCCTCCGCCCACCCCTCGGTACGCCACTGCTAAGGACCTCTCTCTAGCCCTAGAGAAGACACCCCGCCTCGGTGCAATGTTAAACTAGGAATTACTGACGCAGAAATTTAACATTGACAACATTTCCCGGTGCAGAATCTTTCACTGTGCTCCTGAGGTGCTCCCGAAATTACTTCCAACATAAGAGAATTGACTGTAATTCCATAATCAAGAGGATTCAGTTCTGTATTCTCCTCTCCGCTCACTAGTCCACGGGCTTTCTCACGCCACACAGAAAACCTCCTTCCTTGCCGGCCATTAATTAACCCTCTTGTGTAGCACATGAGATAGCGTGCTCCATTACTGCGTCAGTGGTTCCAAGTTCTATAAACTGTAACGAGCTTGGCTGGCTTCTGCCAGGCAGGAGAGACGTCCCGAGTGCGCCCGTCTTCGGACGAGAAGTAAAACCAAGGTCCCGCGTGGTGTACGATGGTGTTTGCACGTAAAAGAATTCTCTCTGTTCAACGGGTAATTGAGGGAAACTCCCAGTTGTAGAAGCTCGCACCCTGGCATCGGTGAAGGGAGCGGCTGACTGAGTTGGACACATCAGGTTTCGCCTGATAACTGAAGTTAAGCAACGCAATTCCAGCTAGTACTAATTTGGGTGGCCGCTTGGGAAAACTGGGTACTGCTAATACCCAATAATCGTCGCATTAGTGTAATGTCTGTGCAGTCTCTGTACTACAACGCAGTGGACGGGGCTCTAATGACCTTTTAGATGAAGGGCCCTATAACACCAAAGAAACAAAAAAGGCGTCGGTGAGGTGTTCTAATGAACAGCAGACCGATGATAAATACACATAGGGGTTACAACTTTGGTCGGCAGGCAAGAGGCTTATCACTGACGCTTAGCAACACAACCCCGGCTAGTACTGACATGGGTGGCCGCTTGGGAATTACTGGTACCGCTAATACACCCAAAACGGGGCTCTAATGACCTTGTAGATGAAGGGTCCTAAAACACCAACCAAAAATTGGTCGGCAGCTGGCGGCAGAAAAATACGG
Source organism: Trigoniulus corallinus (assembly GCA_013389805.1). Classification (NCBI taxonomy): domain Eukaryota; kingdom Metazoa; phylum Arthropoda; class Diplopoda; order Spirobolida; family Trigoniulidae; genus Trigoniulus; species Trigoniulus corallinus. The sequence continues at coordinate 19,116,079 of JAAFCE010001963.1, read as the reverse complement.
TTCAATATACCCCCATGCGTCCATTCAGCGGGACACGATGAGTACCCGACGCTACCGAGAAGTTGTTTTTGCCAGCTACTAATAATTCTGTAATCTGATCGACCATCAGCTAGAGCGTCCTAGATCACAGTACCTTAATCGAAATTCCTAGAATATTAACAGTAGATGTTCCCGAGATAAGGTGAATAAAAAGAACTGGTTCTGCACTGGCCTCCCGTCCGCATGCCCTCTTTCCTCCCCCACCTCTGCCACCATAAATTCTTCACCTAGGAGCGTCTCCCCAAAAGATTTAATCCTTTGTAGCAGTATCAATGAAAATCAGTGCATCATTCAAAAAAGTTCATTGACACACACGCACTTCCGTTCTGCAAAAGATATTACCGCCTTTTTTTCTTGCACTGGGACATCCACAATCAAACAAATAATTGCGCAGGTCGAACTTAATTGAAACGAGGAATAAAAACCACCTCTCCTATGGAAGGAAGCAACCGTAATGCAGAAATGGAATCTAAAGGGTTGATGGGTAAGAGTCGTGTCCAATTCAGAACTCAGTAGGAGCGCTCTCAGAATCGCACATTTTTCTGAAAGTTTTTCAACCCCTTCCAACAAGAATGCCATCAGTTTTGGAGTGTGGCCACAATTACCAGAACTGAATCTTTATCAACGTAGTTCAACTGGAGTAAAAAAAAAAGAAAAAAATTCCAACCACCCAAACTTTTTATGAGAGGTGCCCCATCCAAAAAAAATTGAATTACTGTAACTTTCAAAATGCAATGGCTCCCATTGTTGGTTCTACAAAAGCTACTTCGTAACAAGTCATTAAACAGGGGAACTTGAAACCTCCATTCACGAAAAAAGAACTTGGGTTACCCCAAACATCACTCACTGATCGACTCGACCCCCTATACAGTTTGGGTAAGGAATATTTAAATATACTCATCCCTTAGGAGACTATTTTATTTTTTTTTCTGCTCCAGTGACAAATATTCATTTCCTGAAGATCTATTGGACGTCATTGTACTTTTATATGTTTCCCCCCTTCAATTATTTGGTGAAATTCGCCGAAATGTGCTAAAAATTCTCGAAATTTCAGTTAAAATAATTTCCTTAATTGATCAGAATAAAAGACTATCAAAGAGAGGGAACGAACCGCTCCACATTCCCTACTTTTACTTGTACTAGCCCAAAAATAAAATATGAATTTACGGAGGAAAAGTTTTAGTAGAAATTAACAAATTTCGCAAAAAAAAAAAAAAAAAAAAAAAAAAAAAAAAAAAAAATTGCCATTCATTTATCTGACACTCGTCGCCCATTGAAACGCAAATGCGTTTTACGAACATTGAACACGAACAGCTCAAATGTAATAGAAATAGCCTGCAATTTTTAGGCGGGTTTAGGCGAGAATTGTTAAAAAAAAAAAAACGCTCGATGAACGCTAAAAATTTTCATAAATTCGAGACATTTTTAGCGAAGGAAGCAGATGAAAAACGAAAAGGTATTTAGAAACGTTCGTAAACCCTAAATAGATTCATTCAAGGTAGCCACGTTAGGCTTGAATGAACGAAATGCGTTTGAAAACGTTTGAGAATCCTAAAAAAAAAAACGTTCGCAGACAAGGTTCACGTGTGATAAACGATATGCTTACACGAAGGAAAAGGCGTTCGAAGACGTTTGAGAATGCAGAACATGTTCGTATATTACATTAATTTATCGTGACAATGCTATTCGCATATGAACGAAAACGTTCGAGTAAGTTTGCCCAACGGTTCCAATCAACAAAAGAGCGTTAGCTGTTAGGAGTGTCTGAGCGCGTTTAGAAGGAATGCCATTTGCTTCAAGGCTTGGATAGCATTTGCAGAGTGTAATAACAATCGAAAACAAATGCTCACGAATTAGGAGGAGGTGAACAAAGTTAAATTACTTTAATAAGTGCTTAGAAAATGTTTGCGGAGCAAAAAACAATGTTAATTTTTTTTGGATACGAGACACAAGATGGGCAACAAAACGATTAGAACGAAGCACAGTGGAGCAGGAGACCACAAAACCTGGCAAAAATTCGTAAAATGAAAGTGTCCAAGATATAAAATCTGGGGTTGTACTGGGTTCTGGATACCCTCCTGCACCATGCTCTAGCTGATTTACAGGTATCTGCACTGCTTTTATGCAACATAAGCCACATTTGAGCCACAAGCAACATAACAACCACATTCTCGTGGTACAACCATGTGCTGGAGAGATTTATTATTCCATTGTGCAGGGATTTTTTATATAAATCCTAATTAAATTAGGTAGTGTGCTCGATTTACTGCGGCTGTGGTTCCAGGTTCGATACTGGTCGAGGTGGATTGGCTTCTTTAGAATTAGCGAAAAGCCCCAATTGATTGAATCATTTGTTGGTGTTATAAGGCCCTTCAACAACAATGGTCATTAGAGCCCCGTTGACTGTTTAGTTTAATGCAGTCTGTACAGTCACTACGCTGTTACGACGATATAAATACCGTATTGGTAGTATCCAGTGTTCCCAAGAAGCCACCCATGTTAGTGCTATCTAGGGTCTCGTTGCTTGATTGCAGTGATCAGGCAAGAAATGGTGTGTCCAACGCTATATACCGTATCCGAAATGAAAAACCGCCGAGTGTGCCTTCTTTCAGATGAGAAGTAAAGCCGTGAGTCCCGTGTGACGTGCGATGACATTGGCATGTAAAACACCAGCACTCCCTACTATTCAACAGGCAGATTTCCTGGTCAAATTTCCAAGAGTAGAAGCTCGCCCCCCCCCCCTTGGAGTCGGTGGAGTGCCCAATGAGCAATAGACCGACGATAAATAACCAGTGGGGTTGCAGTTTTTGCTCTTGCAGCTGGCTGCAAAATAACACTGTGCAATATATCGCCCTATTCATTCAGAAGGAGAAGATAGTACTCAGGCTTCTGCCATAGGCGAGAATAAGGTTAGGAATTGCTTTCTTAAGTCTACCAAATACCCTTAATAGAGGTGAGCGGCGTACCAGTTCTCGTCTGATCACTGAAGTTAAGCAGCGCAACCCCAGCTAGTAGTGACTCGGGTGGCCGCTTGGGAAAACTGGGTACTGCTAATACCCAAAAATCGTTGCATTAGTGTAGTGTCTGTGCCGTCTCTGCATAAGAATATGCTGTGGACGGGGGTCTAACGACCATGTAGTTGAAGGGCCCTAACACACCAACAAACCACAACAAAGCCATTAAAAGAAATGTGGAACCTAGAACATTCGTCAAATAATATTTGAATTAGTGCCAGTTTTCAGGCTCTCCTGATCCACGGTGCGACGGCAAACAAACACAAACATTACGTGAATGCTCGTGAGGAATTTCCCACACAACATCTTGCTTTTACCGACCTGTCATATGGTCACAATGATTAATGTCACCTTAGGGTACTAGTTAGGAAAAATAATTACCGATATCTAAATATAGATTTCACGCAATCATTAGTAAGTCATTAGAACGTAACGGAAAACAACCGAAATTTAATTAATGGTTGAATATTAAGTAATTTTTCCACATTGTAATCATTATACATTTCAGGTCTTCGTTAATTACGTAAACAAAAATGACCTGTGTTTATTTTGCGCCCGCCCCGCTACAGTGCGCCATCTGTTTTTAACGGGGGATGGGCCAAAGTGTGCAACAAAAATCGAGATATCTGTGTAGACAATGCATCAGAACTATGCGTAGTGGACGGGGCCCTGATGACCATTGTAGTTGAAAGGCCCAGAAACACCAACAAGCACTATGGTGAGTTCAGAGCCCGAGTTCTTGCACGTGTTGCGGGCGTTGATGAAAGAATGTTTTTCAGAAGATATCACGCACAGGACTAACCCCTTTCTGATTATGGCAATTGTCGGGTGCCCAATGGTATCCTCGCGGTAGATAGTTGCCTCTGTACCACCGAGGCGTTGTTTTATTTGTGTGTTAGGGTCCGCATGCGGTGTGGAATATCCCTGTTGCTTACTGTTATTGTGCAATAGGTCAGACACCATGCAATATTATAACCAACAAAGCATTAATTTAACTGCCAAATTTTCTATTTTGGTTGTATTATGCGGTGTTGGAACACTATGGATAGGCCGGCATCATCCGACAGACAACTCAGCCAATATTTCCTGCCGGTTCCAGACGCCTGGCTGGGGTATTCCACTCAGACCATGTTCGGTGGACCCGCAGACCCACGGGCGGGATAAGGGTATGATGATGATGTTGGTGTTTTAGGGTCCTTCAACTACAAGGTCATTACAGCCCCGTCCACTGCGTAGTTCTATTGAAGAGACTGCACAAACACACTACACAAATCGACTATAATTGGGTATTAGCGGTACCCAGTTTTTCTCAGCGGCCACCCACGTTAGTACTAGCTGGGACTGGGTTGCTTAACTTCAGTGGTCAGACGAGAACTGTTCAACACAATACGCCGCTCCCGAGGCAGATAAAATAACCCTTTCTACACAAGGTAAAATATGCATGTAGATTGACAAATATTCCAGGTGTTGGAACTCGGGCAGCCTGACATTCGTAAATTATTTTTGGTAATTTAGCTGCCACCCCAAAAATGCATCGAATTCACGAAAAAGTCTTTTTTTGACTACTCGTAAATGTTGTCAAACACATTGCTCAATAGACGGAGACCCGGCTTAACAGGTCCACACCAGCTTCCACTGCTCTTGAGCAAAGACGGTGCTAATGACACTAAGACCTCCCCCTCTCATCATTCACCAGCCATACCAACAGAAAGCTCGTTTAAACGTTCTCAACTGAGCCGTGACTGAACTGGCAAACTATCAACTCACGAGACAAGCATTTCACTTATGTTCGAACAACAGAAGCAGCAACTTTTGGTTAATTTAACTACTGCAGGCGCGTGCTTGTCATGCGAATGGTCAAGGTCAGTGATTCTGATTTGAATTTGTGAGAGAAATCCTCAATTGTGCTTTCTAGAGCTAAAGCTTTCAAGCCCCCCCCCCATACACGACCAGTTTGGTGTGTCACATCGATGTGTTCAGTTTTGTCCACACACGATCAGTTTGGAACACACTAATGTGACACACCAAACTGATCGTGTATGGAGGGCTAATGACGTACATAATCATACAGAACAAACAGGTGACGGTTTATCCATGGTGGGGAGATGCGCAGAACGTCTGGTGTGAAGAGCTGTCGTCAACAACCCTAAACATGCTAACAACTAACTGACGTCAGTCTGATGTGACACGCCGATTTGATAGAATGTCTTTACTCCCGCAGTACACAATTTTTCTTGGTGAGAGCTCACGCTATTGGTTTACCAGCACAACGCAGTTTCGGTTAGGCTTCGTAGATGTTTTAGGGCCATTCAGAGTCTGCACATTAGCAGTATTAGCAGTACCCACAGTTCCCAAGTGGTCACCCATGCCAGTATAGCTGGGACTGCGTTGCTTGACATCAGTGATCAAACGAGAACTGGTGTGTCAAAACACAGCCGCTCCCTCCAGTATCGACCAGCAACCACTGATGCAGTAATCGAGCACAGCATCTCCTGCGCCACAGTTTGTTTGTTGGTGTTTTAGGAACCTTCAACTACGTCATCATTAGAGCCCCGTTCACAGCGTAATTTTAATGCACAGACTGCACCAGACAGTACACTAATGCGATGATTTTCGGGCATTAGCAGTACCAAGTTTTCCAAATAATACGACTGAAGCGCACTTGTAGTCTCTCTCTCTCTCTCTCTCTAACGAAAGTCAATTCACTTCGAAGCAGTATTGAACCTGCAACTACTGACCCAATAGTTGAGCGCGCTTTCTCTGTGCCTCTAAAGCGAATGTAGAAGAACCCTTTCTACACGGAATAAAATATAACCTTGCTCTGCATAGCATAGGTGAACGATGATACATAACCCACCCCCATCCAGAAATAAAATAGGCCGAAGTTAAAATAAGTAAGGCGTTGAAGTATGTGGTCGCCCGTGGTGCTGGAACCCCAAGCTAGTACTAGCATGGGTGCCTGGCTTGGGAAAACCGAGTACTGCTAATACCAATAAATCGTCGAATTATCGTAGTCTGTGCAGTCTCTGCCTTAGAACTACGCACTGTACGGGGTACTAATGGCCTTGTAGTTGAAGGGCCCTAAAACGCCAACGAAAGAAAAACATGCCTGTAAGTGGGTAAATTATTCGTGCAGTTGGGCAAAATTACCAGGTGTAGGAGTTCGCTGCCTGGCGCCAGCGAAGAAAAAGAAGCAGTAACTTTTTGTCCTTGAATTTGAACTTTCTCGTTTAGTGTCTTTTCTCTTCGTTGGTGTGAATTACAATAAACAATCATTAGGTCAGTGTCACGTAATTATTAGCACCTTAGTGATGTCCTGAATTGCACCCCAACACTCATGAAACTTGCCAGAATGGGCTCCGGATATTATTGACTTGTCAAATAAACCTCTCCCAGTCCCGTCCCTTCTCATCCTAGTGTGGCATTTCAATTTTTATTGAAGTGGAAGGAGGAGAGGGGGGGCTACTGTGATAGCTGGATGGGTGCCAGACTGGTCGGGGAAACAAACGCAGGGTCTAACCGCCACTATAAGGGTTAATGGTAACTGTAGGAGGAATGTTAAAAAATAAGTTGATCTTTTTCGGGTTAATTTGCACATTACGAAATTCACTCACTCAATGTCAAGCGTCTAGTCGTCGTATGACAACAATATATTTGTCAAAAAAAAAGTTACTGCTAAATTGGTACAAACGAATTTGAAAAGGTCAGGGTATCTGACAGCTACCCTGACCTTTTGGACTTTTTAAAATGTTCAAAAACATACATCATTCAGGTTTCACATGTGTAGATATTATAACCCCCATGTCAGAGGTCTGGAGTAACAGAGTCATGTCACGTGCCCTGAATCCTCTATCAAGCCGATTTTGAAAAAGGGGGCAGCACGTGGATGCACATCACAGATCCATGAACATGGTGTACAACCCGGACAAATCATCATACCGGTTGAGGACGAAAAGAAGTGATGCATCATAAACCTTTGACTGACCTTGGGGGTACTGTGGGAACGAGGTGGACTGCAGCATCAGTGGCCCTTAGTACATCCCGACAAATAAGAGGTAAAATGTGGCCCCATATCTTACTTACATGCAAAAGAAATCCCATGCTAAAGAATTTCCAGGTGCAGGATTTGTTTCGTTGGTGTTTTAGGACCTTCAACTACAACGGTCACTAGAGCCCTGACCACTGCACAGACACTACGTTGTTACGACGATTTTGGTATTAGCAGTACCCAGTGTTCCCTGGGGTTGTGATGCTTAACTTCAGTGATCAGATGACAACTGATGTGTCCAACGCAATACAGGCGTTCCCAGAAGCAGGAGCACGTGTCTTTATGTCGGTGAAGCGCTCCACAGACCATCAGGCCTACGGTAAATGGTCAACGGGGTCTGAGGATGACGTTGGCATGCAACACGTCGCCCATGCGACTCAAATTCGTAATTCCCAAGTGCGACTTCCGTATGGCAGTGAGTAAAGCGGTAACGCCGTGTGGTGTGCACAATGTTACCAGCACGTAAAAGACCTCTTATTACACCAAGTAAAATTTTCAGGTGTAGAAGGTGGCCCCCTGGTGTCGGCGAATGAAATCAATTCCGAAAAGAAAACAGTCTGGAGACAGCTACTTTGGAATGCGCAAGTCCTCGTTCTCAATTTTGTTTTGTTGGTGTTTTAGGGCCAGTTAATCTACAAGGTCTTTAAAGCCCCATCCACTGCATGTTCTAATGCAGAATCTGCACAGACATTATACTAATGCGACGATTAGCAGTACCCAGTTCTCCCAAGCGGCCACCCATGTTAGTACTAGCTGGGGCTGCGTTGCTTAACTTAAGTGATCACACGAGAACTAGTGTGTCCAACGCAATAAGCCACTCCCTTTTGTTTACAAGTAGTGATTTACTCGTACAAGTTCATTTGGGCAAGCCGCTTGGCAAAATTGGCTTGCAATTTCCGGACGAATGGTGCCAGACCCTGTCACTGGCGGAAAACAGACCATGGTACTACGTGTTTCCCAATGCGAGACACTAACAGGAAGTGAGTGCGCTACTTAAAAAGTAATTTTAGTATGCCTTAAGATACTACGAAGTAAGATAAACAAGTACACACCCTTCTCCTAAAAACAATAATTGAGGTGGACGGACCACTGAATGATCCTTCATTATCGCGACCACATCTGACTAAAATTTTAATCTAATTTTCGACGCGCATTAATAATTATTATTATTCCGTTTGGACGACCTCAAAAATCACATAAAAAATGCGACGACATTCAAATTCAAGTTTAATTCACCGATGCGCAGACGAGTAGCCTTTTAGCCTCCTTTATTTGGGATTCTTTACTACAGCAGAGAGCGTCTACATTTTTTCATGCTCTATCAGGAATGGAGGGGAGCAACGTACAAATTTATTTTCAAGATTTCATTTCTGAATGAGTACACTAGAGGTAGCCTGGGAGTGAAGGAATCGCAGAAAAGATGAGAAACAAGAGATAGAGGTGGTATAGGCATGAGATGAGTAGAGGGAAAGAAGAGCTCGTTCGGTCCACCACGGGAATACAGATGATTGGAAGCACCCTAGGCAGGAGAAGACCAAAGCAGACGTGGGAGCAGGTTGTGAGGACATGGCAGTGTATTGATGTTTTAGGGCCCTTCAACGTCAATGGACGTTAGGGTCCCGTCCACTGCATAGTTCTAATGCAGAGTCTGCACATACACTACACTGTTAGGACGATTTCGGTATCAGCAGTACACAGTTTTCCCAAGCGTTTTATCATGCTAGTAATGGGTGGGGTTGAGTTGTTTAACTGCAGTGAATAGACGAGAACTGGTGTCCTGCGCAATACAACCGCTCTGCGGGGCGGATGGCGGACATCGTAGAACGTGGGTTGGATAGCGGATACGGTAGTGTGCGTGTTGATGAGGACATGGTGAGATAGACGCGAGTGGAGGGTTAGAACCCGTCGACCCGACCCTCACACAGGCGAGATAAGCGTTATGATGATGACTATGACTACTGACATCAAAAAATTTCTTCTTTCTTTGAAGTTAGCAATTAAAATATCCTCCAGTAACACAATGGGTAATAACAAATAATGGAGCCTTAGTACAATATGGTCACCTGCGCCTTACGGGTGTCGATTAGTCTAAATCAGTGGTGGCGAATCTGTGATCCGCGGGTCACAAAGTGACCCATCGTGCAATTTTAAGTGACCCGAGTCTCAGTGTGTGTGGTGGACGGGGACCTGGTGAGCTAGAACCCGCAAACCCGACCCTGCCACAGGCGAGATAAGGGTATTATGATGATGTTCTCTATTTGCTACTTTAATGAGCTAATTTATTCATTATTAATAATATTTTTTTATTCATAAAATGAAATAGTGCTTGCACCTGACCCGCGGACAACTTTTTGATTTGATTTTCGTGTTATTGTGACCCGTCTACAAAAAATGTTCGCCACCACTGGTCTAAATCATAGCAGGATATAGTCAACTTTTTGAAGGACTTCTGTTAACATCCAAATCCTGCTGAAGATGTTTCTTGGGCTGCCATTTAAACCCGTGCATCGGCGGTTGCATGTTTAATCATGGCCGTGTTGGGTGGTCTCTAACGGGCAACAAAAAATGGTCGTCAGTGTGCCGACCGTCGGATGGAAAACAAAGTCGCTGCCTGGAGAGATGTGCACGACGTCACGTGCACGTGAAACATCTACGAAAGCGCAACTACGAATGCACATAAACGTACCTGTTCATTTTAACGAACACGAACGGGTAGCAAACCGGGACGAACATCCTCAGAAGAGAGGGAGAATCAAATGACAAACTTAGAAAACTTACAGCGTACACCAACAAGCGCGAACGAGCATAAATGACCTTGTTCTTTTCGGCTCTGAAAACCAAACAAATGAAGGGCCAATGCAGTCGATATTTCACGTGCATTGTTCATGTTTGCTCTGACGCCATCTAATGACTCATTTTTCGTGTTTCTCTGTACCAAGTTCGTGCACGCTCGTTCGTCAAGCGTGGACACAGCAGACTGCTTCCGTATAGGACAAAAAGTATGATTTATAGAGACTTGTTCTTAAGTACAGTGAGGGAAAAAATTACCAGCCTCAACCAGGCTCGAACTTGCACCTATCCCATTCAAGAACTCACGTTTAAGTGCACTTGTGTAAGGTGCTAGTGAACTAGAATGGAATGAAGTGGGGTGAGAAATTGGCCCAAAATATGCAACTAATTTTAATATGGGTCATCAAGAAGGATCTGCGTGAACAATGCAGCTGCTATGTCTAAAATAAAAAAAAGTGGAGATAAGAAAAGCCTTCGAAAAATTACGTCATAATTTTAAAAAACCAGTTTTAAATTCCACGTATAATTGAAAGTTGGGCGGGTGGTATGGCGGAGAGGGCTAGAACAGGAGTAAGGTGAAAGATTCATTGAGGAAAAGTTCAACCAGAGGTGTCATACCTGTCTGTAAAATATCATTTAAAATATAAAGTTTCTAAGAAAAGTATTCTTTGTGAGTCCCCAATTCTTGATAATATACCTGTTGAATCTTGCCTCCCTTGACCCCAATTTTCCAAAATTCCCACCCCCACAAGTCTCCAAAAATGACCACATTGAGATACACCAAAAAATCATTTAGCACCTTACCCTCACACACGAAACAGCGCACTCCGAGACTTCAAAGTTAGCAAACACCCCTTCTCTCTCAAAATCACATTCCAGCAAGGTAACGTAAAAGAGGGCAGCAGACAGTCACAGAAGAACAGAGGCTGAGGTGTGGCAACGCGACAAAATGACCCATAACTAGAGACGACTTGTCCGCATCAACAATGCCATCATCTCATTTGCTGGGCCACGTTAAAAGACTTGAGCTACAAACGACTGCCCCGAAAGAAAAGGGGAGGGGTGATTAGAAATGGTTCGTTGTCTAGCCATTTATTGTTCATTAGATTACTTAAAAGGTCATTCCGTGGTCAGTCTGATGTGGCCAAAGACAACTAGAAACTAAGTGCAAAAGAATGTCCTCTTTAAAATGCTGAAAAGTACCAGAGAGACGTCAGGAGTACAGGGCATGAGTAATTAACCAGAGCATCAAAGGTATACTAGTTCACCCCCAATGAGGTTAGCTTTAAAGATCGTCAATACGCTTTTAACCCCAGTAAGCGTGACCTCTAGATAGAAACATTCCCCTGATTCTTTTTTTGGAGATACTATCTGAAATGAATCGGTCCTAAAAGAAGTACTAATACAACAACCTACAGAATGCTGTGAAGATTGTAGAGGCCTGGAGGTCAATTGCAGACTTTAAAAGGGAAGGAGGAGGAAGAGAAGGCTGCGGTAAAGACTGACCACTACTGCTGACCACATAGCTGTACTTCCCCATTTGATAGAGAAAGTATCTCGCTAAGAAGAGAAAGGAGAGCGAAAGACAGTGTTAATACGACGGAGAGGAGAGCAAGTCAAGGAGAGAAAAGATGGAGGTAATCAGAGAGGATAAAGGGAGAGTAAGGAGAGGATAGAGAAAAAGGAGAGCGAGAGGATAGGGGAAAGGGCAGGATAGAAAGGATGAAGAGGGAGAGGAAAATATAGTTATAGCTGGCAGAGAAAAGAAGGAAGATATAGAAACGAGAAAAGAGGCAGTCACAACTGGGATAGAACTTGGGTATACTGAGCACAGGAGGAAACTGCTAAATGCCAAATTGGGGCAATGAAGTGCCCATTTTAACCTCCTCATATGACACACATTGTCTCACAACAAGTAGGTAATGAGAAAATTTCACTGTAAAAATACGAAGCAAAAATTGTGGATCCTTGTTTGATAGAGACCCTTCACCCAGAAGAACGGGAGCCATTAGGGCAATAAAAACTCCAGTAATGATCGGGTTATTTGTTTATGGAATAATTAAAGGTCGTAATTCTGAGAAATATGCAGACCAGGACAAGCCCGTATTTCAAGTGGCCTTAACCGAATAAGTCTGAAAGTTTTCTGATAACGTCGTAAAGTACCTTGACTAATCACATTTCACAATCTTCCCTTGGTTACTCAAGTGAAAAGACATCACGGGTCCCAAATCGGAGGAACAATTCTACTGAATAATTACTGGGAAGAAAAAGCAACAATGCAGACCATTTCCACACCGCAAAATGTTGCCTCATTGTAAGGGTGGTGGTCCCTAGAACACATTCCTGACCAACTTCCTCTTCAGGAACCAGAATACGAACTAGGAAAACTGCTCGTCTGAATCTTAAAACAATTCACAACTGATGAATTTCAGAAAACGTGACAATTAAAAGGTGAGCAATGGACCTTTGCAAAGCCACAGCCCATTGAAAAACAATGCAACATTTCTTGCACTAGTCAGTTCCGGTTTGGTTGAGCATTTAACGACAGTCTAAAGACCCTTGGGCCATTGTCGAAAACTTTCCTCCAACGACTCACAATTAGCAATTTATTTTTGACACCTGCGATTAACCTCAAGCGATTAACTAAATAAGCTAGCTCTAAATGATAACAACGATGGCCGTCTTACTGACGTCAGTCGGAATCCGGATACCAAGCCTGAATGAATGGGTGTCCCATAGGCTCCGAGTCTTGTAACACAGGTCATTTTAAACCGTTTTTAAAAGTAAAGTTAATGTGCACCAACGCTATTTGCAGGTAGCAACTTACAGTCAGTTGAGCCCTTGACTATCTAATTTCATTAATGTAATAGGCCTCTCGTAGTCTGTGTAGTCCATCTGGCAGGACTGAGCTTGCAATCGAAATTTTCGGGTGCCACTTCAAGCCTGAAGCTTAGAGGTATAACTTTTCTCGACTACACTCGAACGTTTTATACTACGGCCAGAATCCTTCAAACAGGAAGGATACAGAGTGGTTTCCTGCTTGTTTTCTTCACCAGAACAAGGAGCGGCTGTATTGCGTTGGACACATTAGTTCTCGTCTGATTAATGAAGTTAAGCAACGCAACCCCAGCTAGTACTAACGTGGGTGACCGCTTGGAAACACTGGGTACTGCTAATAACCAAAACTCGTCATAACAGCATTGTGTCCGTGCAGATTTTGCATTAGAACTATGTAGTGGACGGGGGTCTAATGACTACTGCAGTTGAAGGGCTCTAAAATACCATCAAAACAAAACAAAAACATCCTTCAAGGAAGAAGTTGTCGGCCATCGGTCACCATCCAAAACCTGGAGCGGCTGCATTGGGTCAGACCCACCAGTTCTAGTCTGATCATTGAAGTTAAGCAACACAACCCCCAGCTAGTACTAACGTGGGTGGCCGCTTGGAAAAACTGGGTGCCGCCGGTTGTAGCATGCCGCCATTTTCAATTTTTTCCCTGACCAAATGCACAGACCACGCTCTTAACTTGGCTATGCTGGTCACCCTTTTGATCTGACCAATGTTGACCACAGTAACTGATCAAACCGGGTTTGGGTACCGCCAAAACGCTTTATTTCAAAAACAGTGTGACCAAAATTGGCCAGGTCAATTGCCAAAACGCACCTTATGTTACGTAGGAGAATAAGGGGCAAAATGGGGTACAGGGGCAAAATGGGTTAGTGGTGGTTTCTTGACTTTAGTTTGCAGTACCCGAGTGATAAGTGTAAAAACAACATCACCTAGATAAGGTTGACCACTTGTTTCAGTAGCGACCATATTAGTTATCAGGCATTGATGCTATACAACAGCCGTCGGCAAACTCATCAGTCAAAAGAGCCAAATATCAACAATATAATGATTGAGATTTCTTTTGAGAGCCACGTGTCTTAAACTTAATAATGATCTTATTCATTTATAAAAATTAAATTTTTGGAAAAATACAGGTAACCTTGTGCTTCAAGAAGATATTTTTGTCACCCACGTGTGATTTGTAGACGCGACAACCACTTACCACTTTACACAAAGAGACTGCTGACTGAATGATTCAATCAACTCGTGCATATGGCTCTTCGTTCGTGCATAAGGTCCCTCGAGTGAAAAATAATCGAATTTTAGTTTCTTTTTAGTTGCATGCTAGTCTGACTCATGTTAACGATATGGACTTCTCCCACCAATGAAACTGCAATGCAATGTAACGGCAATTGGTTGGAAACGAGTTGCGTCGCAACTGAGCATGTCAGTTTCATTGCAACGGTCGGACAATGCTCTCTTCATCTGAACTACTCAGCATCATTAAGTGCAACTGTTGCCAAAGGGTTGCATCTCCCCAGCGCCACATACCGCCTGTGCCACGTCTTTCGTCACACGAACAACACTACTGTGAATGCCTTCGCACCAACAGTCATTTGTGGAAGAGTCGCATTCAAGGGGCCAAGAAGCCACAGTTTGCCGACCACTGCTATACAAGTATATCTATACAAAACAATATTTGTTTGTTACTTTCTGCTTGTCAAGTTTTTTCAATTCAGATTTCAATTATTAATTCTTTGTCGAGAGCCGATAGAATTAGGAATGAGTATATTAGGTGGTATGTTGGCCGAGGTGGTATGGACATTTAATGAAAAGAGGGGATGAGAAGCTCGTTAGGGCCATACCAGGAATGCAGGTGGCCGGGAGCACCCGGGGCACGGGGAGACCGAAGCTGACATGTGAACAGGTTGTCCATAAGGATATGGGTGTACGAGGTGGACGGGGACCTGGTGGGAGATAGACGGGAGTGGAGAGCTAGAACCCGCAGACCCGACCCTGCCACAGGCGGGATAGGGGTATGATGAAGATGATGATATTGAGATTTCAATTATTAATTCTGATAGGGCAGTACATCGTGATCATTGCGCAAACCAAACAGGTTTTGGTTTGGTAGTAGTTCCTAGCCTGAATCCTGGCTTCTCAGAGTCTTAAACCCTACAGCAACAGTATTTTGACGACTACGGATGAATAGTCGTCTGATGCAATAAAAAAATCATACAACGTACCAGTCGCTATTACCTACCTGCCAGGGACAAGAGAAGTATAATGCAAATATTCTCATGATCAGAATTTTAACAAGACAAGCCACCCAATCCCTTAGTGCAACCTTTGAACTTATAACATTTGTTTCAAACACGTTTTTCTTTCAACATTGTGTGCCTTCACCATTTTCAACTGCCAAACATCAGTAAGGGCTCTTTTATGAGCAAGTGACATCTTACCCACCACACGAATCCACCACTTTTTTCTCATCCAATGCAAAGCCGCACTTGGGGATCTCCCTTTTGCCAAATTTCAGTCAAGTTCGAATTAGTAGCCCATGGTAGACACAGGTAAATCAACCCACTACTTCGGACTAATGAAACCCTTTCTCCTTTGGATTCGGTCTGTTATGGCTGCTTGGCTTAGTCCCCAACCCCTCAGTGTAACATAGTAGCATGGCCTTGTAGCAAGCAACTCCTAACCATTTCCCCGCCTATCGTTCTGCGATAGTTAGTTAGTGCACTCTTGAATCGAAGTATCACTGTACACATATGCAGAGACGAAACAAGAGGAGGCCAGCCCCCCCCCCCCCCCCCGGCATAGTTGGAATGGCATGCCATGTGCCATAATTTGATTAAATTAAAACTATCATTATTGTCTTTGTACTTTTAAAAATCAATTACAAAAATAAAGGTCAACACCGCATGGCCCTCTGACAACGCACATGTTATGATATGGTCCTCAGGGCATTCCACCGACGCCAGGGGCGAGCTATTACACCTGGAAATTTTTGCCTTAGCTACCCGTTGCATAGCAGAGAGGGTTCTTTTACGTACAAATGCCATCATACACCACAAGAGACCTCGGTTATACTCCACATCCGAAAGAAGGCGCACTCGGGGCTTTCATGTCCGAAAGAAGACAACCCACCTCGGTCTAGTATCGAACCTAGAACTACTGACGCAATTACCGAGCGTGCTACCCACTACGCCGCCAAGACGGGTTGAAACCTTTTCTCTGTAGAGTAAGATTAGCAACTATTTGAAATGAAGAAGCTCGTCCTTCTCCTGGTTAAATAGCCTCCAACGATAGACGAACCAATTTGGATTGCGTCTCACGTTTGAGAACATTCCTCTCTGTGATGCTAAACTTTTCAACTCCGTAATATGTCTAAGACATTGTGTTAAATTAAATTTCGTTCCTGTTGACTTGCAATGCACAACGGACATGGGTAAAGAATTTCGAGTTTACGAGCAGTTGCAGAAAGCGAAAGGATGCAAGGCAACCGCATACAAAGTGGTACTAAAAAATGAAATGGCGAATCTGAAAATTTCCACAGCATTTCTGCAAATTATATATGTCAAAAAAGGAAACCAACACTACGTTACCGTTTCACAACCTATGACCACGTCCTAAACATTGTTTCGTAAGTTTGATATTGAGTTATTAAGCAATTTACTTAGATTTTCCCTCGTTAGGGGTAGGGCGTTCACACGTCGCAGGTTTGTCCAGCCCGTTATGGCCGACTCCCACACCCATCGGAGTAACAAACTATGGCAGGGTCGAATACCTATCTTGTCCCTCTGAATACACACGTATTATTCTGCATATAGCAGCGGTGGCCAACAAGTCGATCGCTCGCGATGTGTTGACTTAGGCCCACCTCGGTGGCGTAGTGGGTCAGTGCTTCTAGGTCTGCGTCAGATTCGAACCTCTCCCTCCCCACTTTCACTACTCCTATGACAAGTCGATCTCAACACATTTTTAAGAAAAAAAATAGATCTATGTACACAAAAGTTGGCCACCGCTGACATATGGCACGGTATTGGCTCTCCATTCCTGGACCATCTCCAACGTAACAATGGACAAATACCTGGTTCCGTATACCCACGCAATAACGCTATTAGCGTTGAATCAGACGACACAGCACAAAAAGTGGTGACGTCACAACGCTACTTCGGGCCCCGCAGAGTAGCTAGGCGTGACGCTTTTTGAGCTGACAGGTGGTCAACTCAAACAGCGTCCGGCAAGTCACGCTGCATTCTGATTAGTGCTTAACAATGGTGATACGGAACTAGGCAAAAATTTGGTGGTGAAAATTCTTCCCAGCAGAACATCGTGCAAACGAACCATCCGCAGACAAGAGACCGACTTTTCAGATAAGTGTGTGCTCCTCTCCTTATAGTAGAGGAACTAATACTTTCAATCTGCCAAAACACCCGAAAGAGACCACCCGCTTTGTGTCAGGTCCAAACCGGAGTGGTATTTTTAAACAGCTAGCTGCGCCCTGTTGATACCAGCAGGGTCGAGTGCCATTTTTGCTCCATCTGATACAAAGCTGATCCGTTGGGAGATATTTTTCCGCAGCCAGCTGCAATCCGTATACTTATTTATCTACTCCACCGACACCGGTGGAGTGGATAAATACCGATTATCTTTAGTATATACGCACCGGTGCATAATATGCATCCCAAGTTTCACGTTAAAGTAAAAATCTCAATACTCATGTATAATACGCAGGCTAAGTTTACCAGTTCCCAGTTATTTCAGACGACGATTCTGAAGAATTTTACCGGTTTTAATATCGGTATTGTTGGACATAACTGGGCTTAGAATACTCATTTTTATTACGGGACTTCATTGCTTTGGTACCGCAATTCTCAACCATTTTTTCGTCACGACACATTTTTAATAATTTAAAAATTTGGCGGCACACTCACAACGACACATTCCGTGGCACACAAAGCCAAAGAAAATATATAAGTTGTAACCTAACCCTATGCAAAAACAAATACTGGACCGAGGTGGGTAGGTTATTTTGGGCAAGAGAGAGAAGATCTGAGAAAACCGAGGCCCCGTGTGGTGTACGATGGCATATGCACGTAATCTAAGAACCCTCTTTACCATGCAACGGGGATATGTGGCAAGATTTCCAGGTGCAGGAGCTCGAACCCCTGGTGCCGATGGAATTCCTTGATGAACAGTAGACCGAAGATAAATAAGTATAGGGGTGTAGCTTTGGTCGGAAACCGGCTGTGGAAAAACGCTATCCAATATATCACCTGTGTATCCAATCAGAGGGACAAGATGGGTACCCGACCCTGCCATCGGCAGGAAGAGGATTAGAAGTTACAGTACTTGTAACCTAGCCCTATGCACACATCAAGCGGGTGACTAGTAGACTAAACTTACTACATAGCTTTGTTATCCTTTGAGAACTTGGTTCAGCTTGTCCCTGCCTAGGAAGGCAGAACCGATTGAACCACTTGCCTGACGTCACATCATCATGAGTATTCGAAGTGGCGGCACATTTCATGAAACTCGCGGCACACTACAATGCCACGGCACAGAGGTTGAGAATCGGTGGTTTAGTAGTACGCTAGTATTATTATATCTATGGTTACGCTTGTATACCATAACCATATACCGCTAATATACAAGCACTTGTATCTATGGTATTAAAGTAAATAAAGTGTAGGTAGTTAAATGTATTTTATTTATAAAATTTACTCAAAAGAGCATCTAATAGAAGTTAAATGAGGTTAATAAGCAAACATATTCTTTATGCGTGCTTAGTGTTCCTCTCAAAATGGCTGAAAAATATGCACCCAGACTTTGAATCCACTTTTTTGGGGGAAATAAAGTGCGTATTATACGCCAGATAATACAAGAAGTTGACAAATAAGCCCACCGACGTCAGGGAGGGGGAACTCCCACGCCTAAGAATTTTACTTCATCTGCCCATTACATGGTTGAGGCGTTCCTTTTATGTGCAAATGCCATTAGATGTCACATGGGGTCTCGATTTAACTTCTCATCCAAAGGAAGACGGACGCGGGGCCTGTCTCTCGACCAAAAGAAACCAACCCACCTCGATTGAGTGTCGAACCTGTAACCTCTGGCGCAGTAAATCTAGTGCGGTAGCTATTGCCCCACCGACGCGACGTAAGTCTTCTATGAATCTAAACAACACTATATTTTTTACCATTTCCCACCTATAGCAGGTTCGGGCACCCATTTCTGTACCCCTGGAACACATCGGCGATGTGTTGAACGGTATTTCTATGCAAGCTTCAACCCCTATGCGTAGTTATCGTCAGCCTACTGTGCGGTGGGGTACTCCACTGCGGCCAAGTTGCGTTGGACACACCAGTTCCCGTTAGATCACTGAAGTTAAGCAACGCACACCCATGTCAATACCAACTTCGGTGGTTGGTAAAGAACGTTGGGTGCTGCAAATTAACCCTCTTTCTCGTCCTTTCACCTACTTCCTCATCTCCCGTGGGCAGCCTCCTAAGGGGTTGACCTGTTATGGCTGCCTGGTTTACACCCCAACCCACAAACTAATCCAATCCATGCAAAACTAATCCACTGGTATTGAGGACAGATGGGTGAAGTATTGAACGATATTTTTACCTAGGCTGCTACCAACCAAACACCGAAGTCCTCGCTTAATTAACAATGACCAGGGAGGATTATTTTTTCTGGGTTAAGGGCATTCAGGATGGGTGGTCAAATGAAAATGGACTGAGGCTCAGTAACCTTAAGAATAAACTGGGGTGGACTCTTCCAGTCATCTGAAAAGGGACAATTTCAAAATTATTGAATTTTCGTGTTCCTAACTACGTGGGGATAGTTCGCGAAAGGCGGGACGGAGGTCAAGTTCCATCTTTCCATGTTTCTTACAAGCATGCTTCAAGTCAATTGTCACCCGACTGCTGAGTAAGAGGTATACTTCAAGAAGCAGTTTGCCTACGATTTCAAGTGGCGATGTGCGACAAGATCATTTAGCAAATGGTGTTTCCATCAACGGTAGAAGGGGTAATTATTTCGGCAACACATCAAGTCAGTGACCAGACTTCGGCCAGAGTAGTAAAAATTACAAGAGCACTATGCAAGTCATGTCTAACAATTTAAACTGGTTGTTAAACTAAGAGAATGGCGAACAAGTCAGTCATTCCATTCAACAACACAGAAGTGCTCATGCAAATCAACGACGGAATTTAAAACCGATATCACATCAAAATGAATATTACGTGCTGAATTGCGTTGGACACACCAGTTCTCATCAGTTCACTGAAGTTAAGCAACGCAACCTCAACTAGTACTAACACGAGTGGCCGCTTGGGAAAACTGGGTACCGCTATAACCCAAAAACCGTAGCATTAGTGTAGTGACTGCCGTCTCTGCATTACAGCTAGGCAGTCAACGGGGCTCTAATGGCCTTTTAGTTGTAGGACCCTAGAACACCAACGAACTAACTGGTGCTGCTAATTCCCCCACTCCTACCTCCTCCATTCCAACTCCCTCTAATCCGTGAGCAGCCTCCACAGGGTCCGGCCTGTAATGGCTGCTTGGCCGACTCACCCACCCGATGATGTAACTAACGTGTTATAATAATTATTAGATTCATATTTTTGAAATTGAGATTTACAAAAACTTCTGGGCAACGCCAAATGCAAACTAAAATAGCTTTAAGTTCAAACAGCCCCCAAAAACAATTTGGAGAAGAGCATGAGCCCATCAACATAACAGTAATTATGCGTGTTCCGGCAGTACTGGCTCTTTTGCTCTCTGCCCGTCACTCTCTAATTCGCTCTCTTTCGATCTCTGACTGTCCACAACCGTTACTACTAATAATGGGAAATAATGGGAATGAAGTGCACATCTTGCTTATAGATACCAGCCCAGCGACGGATTTATCGGAGGGCGAGCGGGGTGTCCCCCCGGCTGAAATAAAAGAACTAACAAAAATAATTTAAAAAAAATTTACACCTGTGGTTTACAGGTTTTTAGTAAAAAGATTCTGATTAAATATGAAGCAATTATTTTTAAAGTAAAGCAAAGAAAAATTGAAAAAGCAATGCTCAGCAGTGGCATATTTCCACAAGGACGATGAAGATACGCATCCCTCTTTGAGGGTTTTCTAAATCCGCCGCTGTACCACCCTCGGTGGAGCAGTGGGTAGCACTCTCGTTAGCTGCGTCAGTAGTTCTAGGTTCCATACTGGACCAAGGTAGGTTGATGCCTATTTCAGGCGAGAAAGAGGCCCCCGAGTACGCCTTCTTTCGAATGAGTGGTAAAGCCGAGGTCCCGTGTGGTGTGCAATGGTATTTGCACGTAAAAGAACCTTCTCTACTATGCAACGGTTCGATGAGGTAAAATTCCCAGGTGTAGGAGCTCGGTGGAACACCCCCCTAACTATCAGTAGACCGACAATAAATAAGCATGGGGGATGCAGCTTTGGTTGGCAGCCGGCTGTGGAAAAATGCCGTCCAATATATCACCCATGAGTCCATTCAGAGAGACTATATGGGTGCGCGACGCTGCCAAAGGCGGGAAGAGTGTTAGGAATTGCTTGCTTATATGGAAGTGGTTGCATTGGGTTGGACACACCAGTTCTTGTCAGATCACTGAAGTTATGCAACGCAACCCAAGTTAGTACCGACATGTGTGGCTGGTTGCGAACACTGGGTACTGCTAATTTCCCCGGCCCTACCTTCCCCGCTCCTATATCCCCATCACCCTCAAGTAGCCTCCACGGGGTCCGGCCCGACTCCCCCACCCGTTGACGTAACATTGATTACTGGGCTAATCTGCATTTTCAAGTTGCTGCATTTGATTACACTGATTAGCTTGTTCTGCTTGTTTTTGATAACTACTAAACCGTTTAGTAATTAATACAAGAAGTATTTAAGAAAACTAATCGACGGATAGAAGACAATGGATGCTCATAGCCTTGATAGTTTTAGTTCTTATCCTACAAAAAACCTGAAATTCATTTTTTAGAAGAAGAATTTTAATTACCCCAAATTTACTGGGCTGAAAAAAAAACACTTAGTCAATAAAGATTATCCTAAATCAGGGGTGGCCAACACGAGGCCCGCGGAGCTAGGTCAGGTGAACATAAAATTATTGTACATATTACTAAAACAACATTACATCATGAGTCAGCATCAACCAGACAAGCGTTTGACCACGATCTCACATGCTGGCTGGGTCGGATCCAGAGGGGAAGGGGGGACAATGCAGCAATTGCTCCCCCACTGATGCGCGATTCAACTTTGCAACTAATGAGGCATTTTTGCATTGTTATCCCATTTCTGTACTTTGGGTCCAACAGTTGCAATCCAATCTGCAGTTGTTTAAACCATTCAACATGGGACATTGTCTAAGGACATTGTAAGGGACTTTGTAAGGGAATTATACTAAAGGATCACGAATATTTGAAAATATTTGGGGCGCACTTTTTTGAAGTGCTCCTCCCCTGATCAGCCCCTGGATCCGCCCCTGCAAGCTGGGAAGCGAGGATGTGATCGAAGCTGCAACACGCTTGCTTTTTTACTTTAATTCAACAACAACAAAAATTTGGTACGTGGCCCGAAAGGAAATATTATTTCTTAAATTTGGCCCGCCTGCGGAAAAGGTTGGCCACCCCCGTCTTAAATGAAGATTTGTTTATTTACTGCATGTTTTTTAAACCTAAATTATGGAAATAAAAAAGTGATAATTTGCATGAAGAAGAGGAACACGGTTGTACCAAAAAATGACCTATATTCGGTAGGTCATGGAGCTTGAATCTCAAACTTGTCATCCTTATGGCATGTTCTCCCTCTCT
Source organism: Trigoniulus corallinus (assembly GCA_013389805.1). Taxonomy (NCBI): domain Eukaryota; kingdom Metazoa; phylum Arthropoda; class Diplopoda; order Spirobolida; family Trigoniulidae; genus Trigoniulus; species Trigoniulus corallinus. Next base: position 19,093,518 of record JAAFCE010001963.1, on the reverse strand, counting down.
AAGCAGGCTTTTTCTCTGAAGTGCGGGGAAAACGAAAATTCGCTAGACTAGTATTCCAATAAAGCCGTGACCCACTTCTAACTATAAGGAAACATTGTCCAAAAACTTCTTACATTTCCGTTTCGAATCAATGTCGCCTGGTAAGGGACCTGCAACACTTCATCAGAACAGAAGGCGATCTGTGTTTCGGCAAGTTGCTGTATGCTTCTAATTTTCATGGATTAGTCCACCAACTTACTAACGAGTTTCCTTCCTCTCTAGAATTCTTCATTATAATTCTGAACCAATTTCCCTGACTATGGTAAGGTCAGGCCCACCCCAAACAAGGAACAGAATGATTAACTGTTGGACAGCCTTTTACGCAGTTCATTGCCAGCTCGCTGTTTGTCTTCCCTCACCCGGCGCCGGCAAAGGTAGGAGAGCTCCTACACCTGGAAATTCAAATGTAGAATGGTTCTTTTACATGCAGGTTACGTGCAGAACACAAGAAACCGCCGCTTTGTTTTCGGAAGACGTAGTTTGGGTTCTCTACCGGCTGAAAAACAAAATCCATCTGCATCAGTCAGAATTGATCCGGGATTTCAGAGGTGTAGGAGCTCGCTCCCCCCCCCCTCTGGCGTCGGCGGAATTTGCCAACGATAAATAAGCATAGCGGTTGCAGCTTTCGTCGGCAACCGCTTGCGGGAAAACACTGCCCAATATATCACCCTTGTGCCCATTCATAGGAACGAGATAGGCACCCGACCCTGCCATAAGCGGGAAAAGGGGTTATCAGTTGCTTTCATGGTCAGTGATGTAACTATTGGAGACCAAGGCGACGCCCCCACCCAGAATTAAGCTCATGAGAACCACTCAGATGGTCTTCCCCTCAAAATTTGGAAACATGCTAGGTGAAATTCGTGCTTTTGTCCCTGACTATTTCCCTCCCCATAGACGCTCACGTCGTATTGTATATTGATGTGTATACTATACATTGTATAATGACCTTACGGAGCAGCAGATATATATATTTGTGAGCCCAGTGGGGAAGTTCAATAGCACCGAACAGTGCTAGCTCACCCAGCCACGTAGCACTGCCTACTGAGACCAGGGATTTGGATCCCTGCCGTGCGCTCCCGTAGCGCGCGTGAAAAAATACAATTAAGTATCGCTTGGCAGCAGGCCAGGGCATCAGTGGCATAGTTGTGATAGGGACCAAGTGGACGCCCCCCACAGCAACAGAGTAACTTGATTCAAAATTCACAATATTGCCAAACGGACAGGATATTTTAGTAATAAAATTAATGTGTTCTTAGGGAAATGAAAGGGCTTTATGGAACCATTACCACCACTTCAGTGCCAATGATTCTAGATTTGATCATGGACCGAGGAGGGTCGTGATTGTCGGGTGAGAGAGTGAAGCTCTAGAGCAGTGGTTCTCAATCTTTTTGAAGTCAGGGAACACTAAACTGACATTTTCCTAGCACGGAACACTTACAATTCAACATAAACTTTAAAGCAGGGTGTACACATTCTACACTTGGTACTTACTACATCATCATCACACCCTTATCCCGCCTGTGGTAGGGTCGGGTCTGCGGTTTTTAGCCCTCCACCTCCGTTTTTCTCTCCCCCAGTTCCCTGTCCACCACACACAGTCACATCCTTACGGACAACCTGTTCCCACGTCAGCTTCGGTCTCCCCCTGCCCCGGGTGCTACTGACCATCTTCATTCCTGGCAAGGACCTAACGAGCTCCTCCTCCGCTCTTCTCATGACGTGTCCATACCACCTCAGCATATTCTCCCTCATCTTTTCTGCGATGTCCACCACCCCAGGCTACCTCTAATATGCCCATTCCTAATTCTATCAGCTCTCGGCACGCCACTCATGTACCGCAGCATGCTCTTCCTCACTGCCTCACTTCCTCACTGCCTCACTGCCTCACTTCCGTCACTTCCTCTGACCTATCTAGCATAGCTGACCTAACCACTGTCCTATAGAACTTCCCTTTCAACTAGATTGGGATCCTCCTATCACACAGGACTCAGCTTGCCTGTCTCCGCTTCAGTCACCCCCTCCCCCATTGATTCGGCGGTTGACATCAGAGTATCTCTCCATTGCTTTATTTGTGCATTAAATTTTTTGACGGAACACCTTTGTGAATCACTGCTCTAGAGCACCTTCCATGGCTCCGCGTGATGTGTACAACGTCATCTGCACACAAAACACATTTTTCCACATGGAAAGAGTAGTTTGACAACATCTTCAAGCCTAGGAGCTTGCCCCTTGGTGTCAGTGGAGTGCTCCAACAAACAGCAGGCAGAGGCTAAATGAGCAAAGGTGTTGCAGCATTCTATTGGCAGTCGACTGATGGATCGCTCATGCGTTGCATTGAGACAAAAATAGATACTCGATCTCCTGCCCTGGTGTAAAAAGAGCGAGTGGTGATAATGACACTAAACGTTGCCCTTTGACGTGGGGACGGTAGGTTCATTCTAACTGTTAGCTTCAATTCCCTTCGTTCGTGCCCTGACCAAACCTAGCGGCTGTATTGTGTTACACACCAGTTCTCGTCTGATCACTGAATTTAAGCAGTGGTTTCCGCTTGGGAGCACTGGGTACTGTTAAAACCCCAAAAAATCGTTAACAGTGTAGTGTCTGTACAGACTCTGCATTAGAATTACCCAATGGTCGGGGCTCTAATGACCTTTGCAGTGGACGGCCCCTAAAAACCACCAAGGCCTGAGCGGTCTCAAGACTGCCTTCTCTCTCTCGCTCCTTCTCACTCAAATTAGTTGTGGATAGGATTGAGCCCAAAAGTTTGTAAATCAAACTGTACGAGAGTTCCTGAAATCTCCAAAATCAAGAGCTACGATGAAAGATTTGCCATACACATTTGTAGGAGGGGGAGGGGGGGGTTCGTAAGAGAATCAAATACATGCTCTTTGTCATTTACAATTTTTCCTGAATCGTTCCGACTCAGTGAAACTCCTGCACAGTTGTACAATTGTACGACAATTCCACACAAACAACCAGTGAATGAGGGATTACAATACGGAAATAATCTGAAACAATTTTTTGTTGGGTCAAAAAGGAAAGGGGGGACGGGACTATTTCAAACACTGAATTACATCGTTGAGGACACCCACACTTTGAACGTCACGCTTTATGCCCGCCGGAAGGACGTCGTTTTTACGGGTGACTTTTTTTTAAAAAAAAAATTAACTTATTTTTCAGTAAATACAGAAAATTAAATAAAAGTGATTGCTACGAGTACGCAACGGATTACAACAGCAGCTCTGCCGCAAAGTATATGGTTGTCATTGCTGCTCGTTGTTTTTGTATGGTTGCAGATCCAGAAGTTCGGTTTCTTTAGTTGGTGTTTCAAGGCCCTTCAACGACAAGGTCATTAGAACCCCGTCCCTGCCCAGACAGTACACTATTGCTACGATTTTTCGGTATTAGCCGTACTCAGTTTTCCCAAGCGGTCACCCATGCTAGTATTAGGTGGAATTGCGTTGCTTAATTTCAATGATCAGACGATAACTCGCAAAAGGGACGGGCGCTTGATGATATAACACGATGGCGAGCACGCGCGGATCCAGGATGGGGTTTTTGGGGTTGCACCCCCATGCACATATAAACTTATATCCGCATTATATGCTAGATCCGCCACTGATGGCGAGAGTAGGGACAAAAGGGAGTGGGCTGAGCCCCTCTAGATTACCTCTACAGCTGCACCCCTTCTTTCACTAAAGTCAAATAAAATGCACAGAATCAGCTGATAACTGCATCTCAAACTATAAAGTTCATCAGCACAGCTACCGTTTCTTACGTTTTTACATGTTCACCGACAAAGGCTGAGAACAGCAGATGAAAAGTCAAACCCAGATATGAACTCCTGAACCCAAGTGAAGCACTGTAAATAGCGTTTATTGCTATTTGTTTCGCTTTGGTACACGGAACTGTCGAACGACAAGCGAGAAAACTGCAGGACAACAAGATAGGAGAGATCCGTCGGAAGACAAGTAGGCAAACTGTTGGACGACAATTGGGACAACTGTTGAACGATACTTTTACGTAGACGGCTGCCTGCTTTATGAAGCAAGCTCTGATCATTTAACTTTCCACTTCATGTAGGTGGGAACGGAAGAACCCATGTCCGCTCAGGAAATCTTGCCAATGCAGTGACATGCCACCGTTTCCTAGTATATCCTAATGACACTGTCCTCTGCACGTTCTCGGGAGGAAGGGGAAGTAGGAAGAGGACCTGGGGAAGGGAGGAATGACTGACATTGGGGTACCAATGTCAGTCAATCCACAGCTATTAACAATTGTTATTGTTTTATGAATGTTATTAATAGTTAGTGGTACTCTCTAGCCTTTTCTTTCTCTATCCCTCTAACACCTTCCCTCCTCCTGCTGCTCTGAACTTCGTGAATAATTATGAGAAATTCGAAACCCTCTTCAAGGGTAAAACTTAAACGTCAGTGCTTCAATTTTACCCCGCCGCCATCGCTACCACACAGTCAATATTTAACATTTATTAAAAAGAACTCGCTTTAAATTAATCCATACTTCTCTCATGAATAATCCAACCTTAATCATACACCTACCTGATTAAAATGCAACACTAATCCAGCAACAATTCAACTGAACACCATCTAGTCCAATTAACAATTTAAATTAGTGATCGAAATTGTAGCCAGACAACCCAATCTCGAAGCGTTTCATACACAGAGGACGAGGAGAGAGAGAGAGAGAGAGAGAGAGAGAGAGAGAGAGGGGAGTGAAATTTAAATTTGGCACCCTAGTAGTAAACAATGGGAATTATGAGCTGCCAAAATATGATATTTTCAATCAAGGTATTTTAATAAAGGGCTGGGGGGGGTTTGAGATTCAACACCGGATTTCGTTTTATTGTTGTAGAAATTACATATCGACGATTTCTACAACGAAATCAGACAGGGTGTCAGTTACGTAGGAAACCAATGACACTGTACCAGTCTCAGAACACTGTACAGAGAAACCACTCCAATAGTTACACCTCTGGGAATGCAACAGTTTCTCGCTTATGACAGGGTCGGGTACCTATGTTGTCCCTCTGAATGTACACATGGGTGATACATTGGACAGTTTTTCGGCAGCCGGTTGTCGACCAAAGGTGCAATCCCTATGCTTCTACTGTTCGTTGGGGAATTCTACCGACGCCAGCGGGGCGAGTCCTACACACCTGGAAATTTTGTCTCATCTACCAGTTGCATAGTAGACAAGTTTCTTTTACATGCAAATACCATCGAAAACCACACAGGACCTCTGTTTTACTTCTCATGGAAGGCTCACTTGGGACATCTCTCTCGCCTGAAAGAAGCCAACCCAGCTCGGTCCACTATCGAACCTGGAACCCAGCACGCTAAACACTGTGCCATCGAGATGGGATGTACCCATTACGGAGGTAGTTTTCTGAAAATGGCACAGATATTAGGAGTACCAATAGAGGGGTGTACCATTTAGAGGGATAATGACCAAATAGAGCTTATTGGTGAAAAATCCTCTTTTCCTACAAAAGAAAAGCAACTGCTAACCATTTTCCCACCTATGGCAGGGTCGGGTACTCATCTTGTTCCTTTGAATGGATATAAGGATGATATATTTGCCGGTGATTTTACGCAGCCGGTTGCCGACCAAAGCTACAACCCTTATACCTATTTATCGTCGGTACACTGTTCGCAGGGGCACTCCACCAATGCCCCGGGTGGGCGAGCTGTTACACCTGCGAACTTCGCCTCGTCTATCCGTTGCATAGGGAGCGTTCTTTTATGTGCAAGTGTCACCGTACACCACACAGTACGTCCGGTTTACTTCTCATCCGAAGGAAAGCCCATTCGGTGTCTCTCTCGCCGGAAAGAAGCCAACCAACCTCGATCCAGTATTAAATCTAGACCATTGGTGCAGTAAGTCGAAAACGCTACCTATTTCGCCACCGAGATAGGTCTAAGTCTTACCCTACCAAGGTTAAAAAATTTTCAGACCTTTAAATGCTTCTAAACTCTGCCTGCCTTGGTGCATCTGAGGTTTCAGGACATCACAGTAGTAGGATCAATCCTGTAGACAGATAAGGTTATATACGCGAGAGGGATGTAAACGGACAGGAACGATGGTGTAGGGGAGCCTGGGCGCCGCTCCGGCATCCTTTTAAGCACTTTGAACGGTATCGAACCTCTGTAGGACGGTGTTTTGACGCAGCCAGTTCCCGACGAGAGCAGCAACCCCTATTCTCATTAATCGTCGGTATACTGTTGGTTGGGGTACTCCATCGACGCGAAGACAGGGGGTGGGCGAGCTCCTTAACTAGGGAATTTTGCCTTACCAAACCGTTGCATAGTAGAGCGGGCATGTAAATGACTCAAACAGTACACGGTACGACGAGTTTACTTCACATGCGAGGGAAGACGCACTCGGGGCAACCCACCTCGACCCAGTAATCAACAGGAGACCACTGTGGGAGCGGCTTATTACGTTGTACACACCAGTTCTCCTCTGATCACTGAAGTTAAACAACCCAACCCCAGCTAGTACTAACATGGGTGGCCGCTTGGGAAAACTGGATACTGCTAATACCCAATAATCCTCGCATTAGAATAGAATCTGCGCAATCTCTGCGCTAGAACTGTGCAGTAGACGGGGCTCTAAAGATCTTTTAGTTGAAGGGCCCTAACTCACAAACGAAACAAAAGAAAAAATGGGACCATAGAGGCAGTAAATCGAATTCGCTACTTCCTGTTTGTTTGTTGGTGTTTAAGGTCCCGTCAAATACAAGGTCATTAGAGACCCGTCCATTGCATAGTTCTAAAGCAAAGACTGCACAGACACTACACCAATGCGACGATTATTGGGTATTAGCAGTACCCAGCTTTCCCGAGCGACCACCCATGTCAGTACTAACTGGGCTTTCGTTGCTTAACTTCAGTGATCAGACAAGAACTGGTGTGTCCAACGCAACTCGCCGTTCCCTTCGCTACTTCCTGCGCCACTGAGACGGGTTAAATTATCCTACCTATGGTAAAGTGACGATATAATGAATTTCGATTCTTCGTTCATCGCCCCCCCCCCCCTCCCCGGCGACGATGAAGTTAACGTGCCCGAAAGAAGAAAAAATAGCTAGAAACTGAATTACCATAATTGTTAGGTCTTTACGTAGGGATCCTGAGCTACCTGAAAACGCTGCGCCAGAGTTCGCCCACGTGTTCCCGGTCCCTAATCTGCCATAGGCGGGGAAATAGGTTAGCAATGATTATGACAGCGAACAATTACTGGCGTAGGAAGTTTGCCTCCGCCTCCTTAATCGCCGTCTTGGCGTCGATGTGGATAACAGACTTAAGCCTGGTTCAGTGGCATGCGCTCCAAGCAAAAATAGCGCGCGCAACCACCAAGATAGTGACGTCGAGCACAGTCGCTAAGACCAATAGCGCCTGTACCGGTTCAGTGGCAGGCGCAACTACGTAACATCCATTTTTAAATTTGCAATGGGTGTGGTCTGCAATCCAATCAACCAAACACATGCGCGGTGAAAGCGCTCCTACGGTGATAGCGGTGATAGCGCACCTACGTCACTCGTGTATGTGTGGTGTCGTCTGATCACGCGCTACTGCCGCCTGTAGCGCGTGCCATTGAACCACGCTTTAGTAACAGTAACGAGTTCGCGCTTGAAATTGCAATCAAGTGACCAACCGCTGCTGATGGTTGTCGACCGCACGGTCAAAAAATGTCGTTATCCTAGTGCTACTAGTTTTTCTTCTCGGTTCTCGGGTAATGATGGTAACTACGACAATCTCAAAACCGTTCACAATTTTTATTGGCGGTAAATTAGATGGTGTCACCGTCCATCTTGAACAGGCAAATTCAACTGAAAGCACTCCCTTCTAAAAAAAAAAAAAAAAAAGGCTTCAAGAATGGCGTGCGATTTCATTCGGTCAGCGTTAACATCCGGCAACTACCAGTCCATTAATTAAACCAGTAGTTGTCATTCTGGAACGTGTGTCAAGCGGTAGAGCTACACGAAATGAAACTCGCCCCCCCCTTCTCCTGATAACACATACTTGTCACAAGAAAAAAAGCAGTTGGAATCTGAAACTGAATAAAGTTAACTGTTGAACTACAACCGAGTTCAATTTGCAGCTTACCAGAGGCGGTTCCAGAAGGGGGGGCAATGCAGCAGATAGCTCCTCCCACCCGCAGTGCCTCAATGGGGAGTTAATTTTAACTTTGCAACTAACGCCGCATTTTTGCATTGCTATCCCCATTTCTATACTGCCAGTTCAACAGTTACAGTGCAATCTGCAATTCGCTATCCCACTGAACAAGGGACATTGTCTAATGGGAAGTAGAGGACCTATTGCAATTATACAAGTGAATCTGAATATTTAAAAATATTTGGGGCGCCCGATTTTTGGAGTGCCCCCCCTTGATCCGCCCTTGCAGAGTCTGATAAAGTCATTAACAAAAGCGATAGCAGAAGCAAGCAACTCCCAACCCTTTTCCCGTCTATAGCACGGTCGGGTACCCACCTTGTCCCTCAGAATGGAGAGAGCGGCATATTGCGTAGGACACACCAGTTCTCGTCTGATCACTGAAGGTAAGCAACCAAACCCCAAGCTAGTACTAACATGCGTGGCCGCTTGAAAAAACTGGGTAGCGCCAATACCCAAAAATCGTCGCCTTAGTGTAGTGTCTCTGAAGCCTCTACATTATAACTACGCAGTGAATGGGGTTCTAATGGCCTTTATAGTTGAAGGGCCCTAAAACGCCAACGAAACAAAATCATTCTGAATGGACACAAGAGTGACATATTGGACGATGTTCTTCCACAGCTGGCTGCCAAAAAAAGTTTGCGCTTATTTATCGTCAGTGTATTGTTCGTTGGGGAAGTCCACCGACGCAAGGCGAGCTCCTACACCTGGGATTCCGAAAAAAGTCAACCCACTTCGATCCAGTATAGAACGTCGAACCACTGGGGCAGTAAATCGACATTGTAAACCCGCCATCGAGGCCGGTGTATATCAACGAAAGAGATCAAGTAGAAAATACATCGTACGACGTTTTCAACGCAAGTAGAATAATACAAGGGCCCTGCGTTCTCAGGGGCGTAAAATGGTCATGGTATGTTGGTGGGCAACCATCCATTGAAAACCAAAGTCTTTCTCCCTCTTTTGTACTGGACCTCCTCCCACTCTTCTTTGAGCGTCCCAAATCCGTGGAGGGAGCGGTTTCTTAGGCTGGACACACCAGTCCTCATCTGATCACTGGAGTTCAGTAAGGCAACCCCAGCTAGTTCTAACACGGATTGCCGCCTGAGAAAACTGGTACTACTAATAGGCAAAAATCGTTGCAACAGCGTAGTGCTTAGGCAGTCTCTGCATTAGAACTACGCAGTGGAAGAGCGACAATTTGCTGAGCGCCATACTGGGACATCATTCTGTAGCCCTGGCCCATTGGTGCACATTCATTAATGCAGTTTTGAGGGTGTATTTTTAATTTTAAGTATAGGAACATGATATATCAAAATTTCACATTGTTTTAGAACTATGCGATGCGATAGTTAAAACTACCCCTATCTATTGAAAAAAAAGTGTAACTTTTCATTGTCCTGAAAAAAACTACTTCCAAAATTTCTGAACTGTTTTGGGAAGTGAATGTCCCCCTCCATCAAATATAACTTTTTCCTAACCATTTTATCCCATATCTCATAGATTTTTTTAAAAAGGCATTGGTTACTTTAAAGGAAACACCCTGTATATACCAGTAGGGTCGGTTCAGATGCAAATTTTTCGAACTTCAGACCACATGTCTAAAGACGTTATGCTAGAATTTCTTTTTCTGCAAGTATTTTGGGACAATACTAATAACGTTTTCTACGACCAACCAACGATCCGCATTAGCATAATTAGGGAGGGGGATACACGTCACTTTCGTCCATTAAAGATTTATGCCACTGCAACTGACCATTAGTATGGACATCTTCAGAACCAGAGACGGGCGGTAAATCAAAAAGAAAGAAAGGGGTTAAGAGCAAGAATTCATTGACCTATTCCCGTATATTTATCAAACTGTAAAATCGTCACCCACGCATATTCAAAATTTCTAAATTTTGTCACTGGTGTGGCACGTCCGGTGGTGTGTTCATATACAGGGTGTAATTTTTAAAGTAACCAAAGCCTTTATTTCAAACGCATAAGATATAGGAAAAGCTGTTTAGGAAACAGTTATAGTTGATGGAGGGAGACATTCATTTCCTAAAACAGTTCGAAATTTCTGCAGTAGATTTTTCAGGATAATGCAAAGTTACACTTTTTTTCAATAGATATGGGTATTTTCAGCTATTGCATCACATAGGGTCATACCAGGAATGCAGGTGGTCGGTAGCACCCGGGGCAGGGGGAGACCGAAGTTGACGTGGGAACAACTTGTCCGTAAGGACATGGCGGTGTGTGGAGTGGACGGGGACCTAGTGGAAGATAAACGGGAGTGGAGGGGCAGAACCCGCAGACCCGACCCTACCACAGGCGGGATAAGGGTATGATTATGTATGCATCACATAGCTCTTAAAAAGTGGGAAATTTTTATATATCACGTTCCTATACTTAAAATTAAAAATAAGCCATCAAGTCTCCATTAACGGGGATTTGGTAATGGCCTGTGGCTACAGGATTTTTATCTCAGGTATGCAACTCAACAGATTGTTGCTCTTAGCCTCTCCAACTAAGTTAACTTTGAGGGCAGCTTTGGTTTGTGCTCCAAGATAGCCAAGTCTGTGCTGCAAGTCAGCTAGTTGGAGCGGGTAAGAGTGATAATTTGCTCAGCAGCATACCCAAGACAAAATTCCGCAGCCACAGGCCGTTAATACATCCTCATTAAAGCAGTTTTACAGGCTTATTTTTAATTTTAATTCCAAACTGTTCTAGGAAGTGAATCTCCCCCTCCATCAACTATAACATTTTCCTAAACAAATTTTCCTATATCTTATAGTTTTTTTAAATAAAGGCACTGGTTACTTTAAAAATTACACCCTGAATATATAATGCAATATGAAAGAGGGTTTTCAAGTAGAGCCAAGAACAGTAAATATACGGAAGTGAACAAAAAATCTGAAACAGCCTCAAAGAGGAAACTGGTCAACCTTACGCCGCTTTTGGGCGTCGTTGAATTGAAAGACGTTCACTTCAATGAATCACTGCGATGAATATCCAAAAAAAGGACGAAGACTACTATTAACCACGCAGAAATAAGATTTAAAAAAAGCAGTTTTCCTAATTGAAAAAATAGTATTAAATTCCGCCTCAACGAAATCAACTCATCATAACGTTATTATTGACTAGCCGTCAACACCGAAAATGGTGTCAACATCCTACGACCAGGTCATTACAGGCCTCCTACTGGATTACACCCTGTTATCTCGCTTCCTCCTAACTCAACCCTTCCACCCGCGCAAAATCACGGTTAATTTCAGAAATAAACCTTGATTTCTATATAATAACATATACAGAAGATAATTACCTACTAGTGACCTGAATGAAAGTCAAACAAACAAAAAAAAACTAAATTAGACGTCACAAAATCCATTGCAACCACAGGCAGCACTGAGCAGAGGCTTCAAGAAGGGGGGGGGGGGACATTGTCTATGCAGTGGACCGGGCTTTAATGACCTTGTAGTTGAAGGGCCCTAAAACACCAACAAAACCAAAAGGGGACGTGGCGGAAGACAAGCGGGATACGGTTATGATAATGATGTCGTTTCAGGGCCAACAACTACATTGGCCATTAGGGCCCAGAATGGATAATACTATAGCGTTTATTCGTCGTAAGAGGCTAGAGCCTGTATAAGTATCAGCAGTACCTAGTGTTCCCAAGCGGTCACCCATCCTAGTACTACATAGGTTTGGGTTGCTTAACTTCAAGGATCGGGCGAGAACCAGCATGTCAAAGGCAATGCAGCCACTCCTCCATAGTTCCATAAAAAATAACGGGGTTCAGTGAATTTAAAAACAAAAGGTCGTCACCTCCAAAACTCGAGGGGGGGTGCTAGATGTATTGTTTATACCCGGGTGCCAAATATGCTCAGTACGCCACAGGCATCAAGTGCTGTTCAGAGGAGTCTGAATCCCACAATAATGACGAGGGCACTAAAAGCAACCCCAAACAAGATCCATCTTTGTCCCTCTGCATAGATACACGGAACGCATTTTACCGCAGCCGGATGCTGACCAAAGCTGCAAACGTTATGCTCATTTATGGCCAGCTTGCTGTACGTTAGGGTCCGCATAGAGGTTCTACACCTGCGAATTTTGCGTCATCTTCCTGTTGCATAGTAGAGACGGTTCGTTTACGTGCAAATGCCATCTAACACTACAGGGAGGCGCACTGGGGGCCTCTCTCTCGCCAAAAGGAAGTCAACCCACCTCGGTCCAGCATCGAACCTACATTCACTGACGCAATTACTGAGCACGCTACCAACAGCGCCACTGAAGCGGGTCAAAAGTGGCACCAATGTACAGTATCAAATTATTTAACCCATACTACAATTTCAACACATGGCTTGAGAGGGGTGGAGGTAGTAACCTAAGCTCACACTCTCCCTCCTTAACCCTTTTGTCCTCGCCTACTGCAACTAGTTGTCCAAAAGGAGTGGTACAACACATGGATGACCAGTGAACCTCCAGCAGGCTGTGCTTGCGAGCAGTCTTCTCTGCAGCAACACCTTTTCGCGTCTGTGTCACAGTTGGTTTTTTTGTTTGTTGGTGTTTAAGGTCCCGTCAACTACAAGGTCATTAGAGACCCGTCCACTGCACAGTTCTCGTGCATAGACTGCACAGACACTATACCAATGCGACGATTATTGGGTATTAGCAGTACCCAGCTTTCCCGAGCAACCACCCATGTCAGTACTAGCTGGGCTTGCGTTGCTTAACTTCAGTGATCAGACGAGAACTGGTGTGTCCAACGCAACTCGCCGCTCCCGTCACTGTTGGTAAAACAATTGGACGGTACTTTTACGCAGTTGGCAGCGGGCCTAATGCAGGAACTTTTCGGTTAGTGTAAAGTCCTTCCTTCGTAGGGTTAATTTCGAGCACTTGTGTGCAATGGTGACATTGTGCACACCAACCCGGGGCCGGAACTTTACTTCCCATCCCGAGGAAAGGTGTATTTTCTCGCCCGAAAGAAACCATTAGCGGGGGCCAGGATAGATCCTGCAGCTATGGATCCAAGAAGTCGAGTAAGCTAAAGAACAACTGATAGAAACATCCATCCAACAGTAGAAGAGGGTAGTTGGCAAAGCGCACTTCCCAGCAATTAAGAAAAGGAGACGTGACGCCAAGATTTTTCGGTGATGCTTTTACTCCCAGCAGATAGAGAAGGGACACTAAACGATATTAGAGGAGCGATAGAAAAGGGAGGGCTAAAGATTAACATAATTTAGAACATCAGTACTTAGCTTTCAATTAGGAAGGACCGGGAAATTACAGAGACGCACGTTCGAGGGGCGAACTGGTGAAAAAGGTGGAAGAGGTAAAGTACTTAGGATAAACGTTCCAAAGCAATGGGGTGGCTGAAAGGGAGACAAGCAAGCGGAGTCCTGTGAGATAGGAGGGTCCCAATCAAGTTGAAAGGGAAGTTCTCCAGGACAGTGATTAGGCCAGCTATGCTATATGGATCAGAATGCTGGGCAGTGAGGAAAAGCCACGTAAACAGAATAAATAGAATGCAAGTAGCAGAGATGCGAATGCTGCGGTACACGAGTGGCGTGTCGAGAGCTGGTAGAATTAGGAATACGTTTATTATAGGTAGCCTGGGGGTGGTGAACATCGCCGAAAAAATGAGTGAGAATAGGCCGAGGTGGTGTGGACAAGTCATGAGAAGAGGGAAATGCAGGTGCTCGGTAGCACCCGGGGTAGGGGGAGACCGAAGCTGACGTGGAAACAGGTTGCCCGTAAAACATGGCAGTGTGTGGGGTGGACGGGGACCTAGTGGGAGATAGACGGAAGTGGAGGGCTAGAACCCGCAAACCTGACTCCGCCACAGGCGGGATAAGCGTATGATGCTGATGATGCTTGTACTCCCAGGCTAGACCTCGTCGATGGCGCCGATGCGAGATAAGAGCAGGATGATAATGAGTATCAGTTCAAGGCTATAAAGAGGAGTCAAGTTCACTACGGTAAAGTGGTGATTATTGTCTGCTGAGCCCAAAGTACACCGACTCGCGCCTTGGGCGAAGTCGGTGGTTTCCACTCGGATAAGGGGGGAAAGACCTAAAATTGTGCCTGTATAGGAAGTGCACTTGGTGGTTCCGTGTTGGAGTGCGATGTCACCTGCTTGTTCAGGAAACTTGAACACTCATATCTGGTAGAATCAGGATCTGAAAGATAATGGTATGAACGTTCGCCCTGTCTTACGAAGTCACAACTTTCCATTGATAGGAAGAACAAATAGCAACCCAGAAATAGAAGGAGCAAAACAGTAACGGAAAATGACAAAAAAATTGTAGGAATGCCAATGAAATTACTGCACCAACCGGATGCCACACGAGTTACAATGCAGAGTTGGTTGTGGGCTTGAATCCAGATCCACTAAGAATCTACCGATGTCCACGGAGAAAAGAGGCGGGCGATGGAACGAGGCGCCAGGCAGCGGACGGGAACACACAATGGGCTGTCTTTAGCCACCTCTAGGAATTGTGCAGGAATAATGAAAGCAACTCATAACAATTTTTCCCGCCTATGGCACCATCGTGTCCCTCTGAATAGATACAGATGATATATTGGACGGAATTTTCCGCAGTCGGTCGTCAACCTAAGCTGCAATCCCCATGTTAATTTATGGTCCGCGTACAGCTAATAGAGAGTTAGTGGTGAACGTCGACGATGACGATACGAGGTCAAATGAGGCAAATGCGCAAGCTCAATTGCTGGTCTGCTTTTCGTGAGCATGCACAGTTGCCTCATTTGACCTCGTATCGTTCGTATCGTCATCGTCGACGTTCACCACTAACTCTCTAATACCCAAATCCCCTTAACAGTATAGTATCTGTGCAGATCCTCATTAGAACTACTGTACTATAATTGAAGAGCCCTAAAACAAAAAAAAACCAGGTGCGATATTGGATTGAGGTGGGTTTGCTTCTTTCGGGCGGGTGAGAAGAAAAACTAAGGTCCCGTGTGGTGTACGATGTCAATGGCTCGTACAAGAACCATCTCTATCCTGCAACGGGTGGACGACGTAAAATTCTCCGGCATAGGAGGTAAATAAATATAGGGGTTGCAGCTTTGGTCGGCAGCGGAAAAACATTTTTTTGTTGTTTCGTTGGGGCTTTAGGGCCTTTCAACTACAACGGTCATTAGAGCCCCGTCCACTGCATAGTTCTAATGCAGATTCTGGACATACACTACGCTTATGCAAAGATTTCTTTGGGCATTAGCGGTAACCAGTTTTCTTAAGCGGCCATCCATATTAGTACCAGCTGGGGTTGCGTTGCTTAAGTTTAGTGATCAGACGAGAACTGGTGTGTCCAAGGCAAAACAGCCGTCCCCCAGAACAGCTCGCTCTAGTCAGATGAACAAGATGGGGACCCGACCAAGTCATAGGCGGGAAAAGCGTTAGAAATTTTTAGTTGCTTTCAATACTCTGATTTTCAATTGTCATAATTGTCCAAGTAAACTGACATCTTTCGACGTGTTAAGAGTTGCAGAAACCACTCAAGCCCACGCCTTGAGCGGATTTCAAAAACTGTCGAGGATGTGGTTGTCTCAACGGCAATCTCAAAACAGCCGCCACTGAGCAATGTTTACATTCATCGTAATCAATAGACCATCTTTCCCAAATTTTCTTATACATGCGCAAACTTTTGACTAGTCTTCTACTATAGCCCCGTCGCCACCCCCGTAGGCACACAAACGCCTACGACCATCAGCCACCTCCGCTTCTTCGTGAAAAATTCTGCAGTCTCGTCCGAGGTAAAAGTTTATAAAACACTTCATAAAATACTGTATATAAGCAGCGCCGAAACTCCCACCATCTCAGCTAAAATAGTCAAATATCTGACCAGCCTCCTCTCCTCTTCAGTCTTCCGTCCTGCGTATTTGTAAGAAGATTAAAAGCTTCGTCAAACAGAGCTGCATTATAACGTTACAAAATAGACTTACAAGGGACGTCGGGTGCTAAAATTGATATTTATCTTGAAGCTCAACACTGTTTTAACGCTGCGTTCCTCTGTACGGCGGAGATATACTGTATTAATACGGTAAAACCTCTCTATGGGTACACCCCTCATCTGTACAACATCAGGCACCGATTCTTCATCCATAGGCTATTACTACTACCCCTCTGATGGGTACACTTTGGCAGGGTCCCACAGGTGTACGAATTTGAGAGGTTTCCCTCGAACCAAACAATACAATACGACGAAGCTTAACACAGGGTTGAAGGTTGGAACGCAGAGTTATAACGTCGTCGTTCTGTTTGTCGAAGCCTAAAAAAGGTTGAAGCAACAGGTCGGGCAGGTTGGACCGATGAAACCATCCAACCTCTGACTCCCCACACACTCACCGAACGCAGGTTGGACCAACCGGCCAACAATAGATGCTTCATTCTTTGTTTAGCTATCTCACAGTAAAGATAGCATCCCTGCCTAGGTTGAGGTTGTGTAGGGGGTAGCATGATAGAGCTGCATCAATTGTTCTCGGTTCGATACTAAGGTTGGAAGGTTGGCTAGTCATTTTGTCGGGCAATGTGCAGCTGAGCTCCAAACTTGTTGCACCAACTGTCGGGAGCGGCTCATTGCGTTGGACACACCAGTTCTCGTGTGATCATCAAATTGGGTACCGCTAATACACAAAAATCATCGCATTAGTGTAGTGTCTGTGCAGTCTCTGCAATACAACTACACAGTGGACGGGGCTCTAATGACCTTGTAGTTGAAGGGCCCTCAAACACCAACAAAAGAAAATTCACCGACTGTCGGCCCAACAAGTTGTGCACTCCGAGCTCAAGCTAAGTGTACTCTCCCCACCGAGTTACCGACCACGGCTGCACAACGCACATTTTAAAACTTAACGCTAACTCCTCACCGAGTTCCATATTATTGGCCGAAAACCATTTTAATTTACAACAGTGACGCAGAAAGCATCCCAACTATGAAAGGGACCTCCTATTACATTCCCGTATGCAGGAACAAAGGGGGGATGGATATTTAAATACCGGAGTTCAATTAGATTTCGTCTGAGGAAAGGACATGAGAATTGACACAGCGAGAGAAAATGAGCGCCAGGGAGGAAATTTAGAGGATGACTTATGTCTGGTGTCCTTTTCCAACTAACAAGTGGCTAGCCATGGTTGGCAACGCAAAAACAATAAGGACTGGTGTCGGGGTTGGTAGAAAGACTAGGACGAGTGGAGGTGGGTTGCACCTCCGTCGCCTTCTCAGTCCAGTTCTCGGTCCCCTTTTCTATTTTCCCCTCAGCACTATAATGACAGGGAAATGCTCTGCGCATCAGCGAAGCCCAAAGCATGTTGTTACAGGTCACTACATTTTCAAATTTTCAGTCACTCAGACGTTGTTTTATGTTATAGTCGTCGTCATCATCATCATCATTCAAAAAAAGAACTCTTTCATTCATAACCTGCCGACAGAAATTCACTACTTCCTCGTGATTAAACAGGCCATGTTGAGTTTTTACTATCCGGCACTATAACAAGCACATATTGACATGAGCGTAATGGCCGACCATTTATTAGATTACGAAAATGGTAATTAAATTGATCATTTTCTTCCTAATAATAAGCCGTAAAATTCCAGTTCCCACAATCAGTCAACTGCAGAACTTTTAAGCAACACCGCGCAGAGTAAAAATAACAGCTTTATCGTGCAGCTTCACACGTCTTCAACACTTCCGGTGGAGTTCTTGAAACTGTCAGAAATCAACCAATCTGCTCTTATAACATTATTCAAAATTATTAGCCAAATATACTGCAAGTACAGTAGACCCTCGTTTCATCATCATCATCATCACACCCTTATACCGCCTATGGAAGGATCGGGTTTGCGGGTTTTAATCCTCCATCCCCGCCTATTCCCACCAGGCTCTCATCCACCCCGCACGCAATTATGTCCCTCCTCACAACCTGATCCCACGTCCGCTTTGGTCTCCCCCTACTCATGATGCCACCAACCACCTGCTGTCCCATAATGCGCCGAATAAGATCCTCCTCCCAACTACGTATCATATGCGCGATGTTACACCCACTCCCAACCTACCTTTAATGTACCATTCAACCTACCTCTAACCTACCTCAACCGCAGCATTCGCATCTCTGCCATTTTCATTCTCCTCTCGAGGTTCTCCCTAATTGCCCAACACTCTGAACCACATAGCACAGCGGGCCTAATTACCATTTTGTAAACTTTACACCTTTGGACCCGACGGTCGCACAGCACTCGGCTTGCCTGTCTCCACTTCAGCCATCCTCCCTTGATTCTACGGGTAACGTCTGAGTCGATTTCCCCATTGCTCTGAAACACCGATCCTAGATACCGAAACTCTTGCACCGCTGGTGTCACTTCACTTCCATAATGCACCAAATCCCCTCGGTCCTGTCCGCTATAAATGAAAGCTAAGTATTGCTTTCTTCATGTTCACCCCCCTTCGCCATTGCTAGTGTAATGTCCTGTAAGCCCTGTTGTGCATCCTCTTACAGTAGACCCTCGTGCTAATTGATACCGTTTGTTGATGTCTTAGGGCTCTTCAACTACAAGGTCACTAGAGCCCCATCCCCTGCTTTGTTCTAATGCAGAGACTGCCAGACACTACAATAATATGACGATTTTTGGATATAAGCAACACCCAGTTTTCCCAAGCGGTCACCCATGTCAGTACTAACTGGGGTTGCGTTGCTTAACGTCATTCATCAGACGAGAATTGGTGCGCTCAACGCAATTTGCCGCTCTCAATTGATTCCGGACAAGGGTCGGATAATACGAAAGAACGGATAATGGACGGTTCATATTGGGACGAATTTATGTAAAGGTGGCCATTCACGATAGGTCCATTTGGACTCAGTCCAAATTAAGCTGGCTATACACTATCCAACTTGCTGGGCCGAAGGTCGGTACCAACCAGTTTGGAGTTAGGCTACACATTGTCCGACAAAATGACCCAATTTGCCATTGCAAGCGGGATCTCTCAACACACACCATGCTTCCAACTCTCCCGAAACGTCAAAATTTTGGCATTGCGTAAGCAATCATACTGACGCTAATACCACGCTTTAGTACACTGGAAGCAACTCCAAACCCTTTTTCCGCCTATGCAGGGTCGGGGACCCATCTTGCCCTTCTGAATGAACATAAAGATGATATATTCAACTGTGTTTTCCGCAGCCGGTTGCCGACCAAAGCTGTAACCCCTATGCATATTTGTCTTCGGTCTACTGATTTTTTTTTTTGGGGGGGGGGGGGGGGGGGGAAATGCCCCCGCTTCCGGGGAGGTGGGGGCGAGCGACTACAACTGGGAATTTTACCTCATCGGCCACATCTACATGCAAATGCAATCGTACACCACACGGGACCTCGGTTTTGCTTCTTATCCCAAGGCAGGCGCACTCGAATTATCTCACTCGCCCAAAACAAGCCAACCCACCTCGTTCTACACTTCGCCAACACCCTCTTCGCATTTCCCGAGCACGCTACCACTGGACAACTGAGGCAGGATGGCACGCGCGGATCCAGGATAGGGTTTTGGGGTTGCAACCCCCCTATGAACATACAATAAACATGCCATCCCTGTGGCGGAACCTCGCATATTATGCGAATATAAGTTTATAAGGTAGATAAACACCATTAGGCGAGGACTGGTGTGTCCAACGCAGTACGCCGCTTGGCGTCGGTGGAAAGTTCTTACGAACAGTAGGCCGACGATAAATAAGAAGTAAGGACAGGGGTTGCATCTTTGTTCGGTAGCTGGCTGCGGAAAAAAACCGTCCAATGTATCACCCGTTTGTCCATTCAGAGGGGACAAGATGGGTACCCGACCCTGCCACAGGCGGAAAAGTTACGAGTTGGTTTAAATCTTTCCCTTATTATAGCGCCCAGTAACGATTTGTCCCGTGAGAATCGGAAAGGATTGCGGACGGAATTTTACTGCAAAGAAAAGTGGAGACGATAAGCATCAGGGTAAAAATAGCGTCCACTAGATGGCCACCAGACCCTGCCGTAACCGAGTAAAGTTGTTAGTGATGGTTATGCCTCACTCGGTAGAGAATCACGCCTCCAAAATTGGTATGCGGGAGGACATAACCTCCGAGAGCATCCGGCGATGGTATCAACGTGTTTGCCTGGGATTAAGTGAAGCAACAGGTTCGATCCTGGGCAAAAAACAAGTGCCGGCGTTTTCGTTCTAACGGCGAGCATGATTACGTCATTTCTACAAAACGGGTCACGCAAAGTAAAACTTCAGTGTCAAAATGATAAGACCCATGGGTGAGTGACGGGCAACGACTTGAATTTAAAAGAGCCTCTTAAAGAGGTGAAAGCACATCAAAAATGATTTTTCCAAATGGAGAAATGGCGAACTTGTGAAGTGAGGGGGGGAAGGTCAAGAATTACGTCAACGCTGTGCAGCAACTTATCCTCGTTCACACTCCTGCAATGCACCTGCCATAGACAAGCCCACCTACCAAAGGTGGAGAGCGAGAGGCAAGATTCGTGGTGTCATCTCAGCTGAGGTCGACTGTTTTGGAAGCAACCACAAATGCGCCTTCCTTCGAACGCGAATCCCAGACTTGAATTCGCGTGGAGTATCCATCACCATCATCCCTTTATCCCGCCTGCGGCAGGTATCTTCTACGAATGGGTGTGTTCTTTCGTGTGCATATTCCATCGTACACCACACGGGACCTCGATTTTACTTCTTACCCCAAGGCCTCCTTACCCGTACGAGTGAAGCCAACCCACCTCGCACCAGTATCGAACCTAGAACCACTGACGTACTTCGCCAACATACGTATTCATCACAATCATCATACCCTTTTCCCGCCTGTGGTAGGGACCGTTGGCGCTGCTTGCCATGGAAGGGATGCTGGCCTACCCCACAGAGGACATTTAACGTGCTATCTGCCACAGGGACTGAGGTACCAACTAGGGTTTATACAAAAACCGACATTTTATTAAAAAAAAAAAAAACCGGTTTTCCAGTTTTAGAGTCTTTGTTAAGAAATGGGTGTTAAAAACCGGTTTCCAAAACCGACAAACCCTAGTCCCAACCCCTGTGACATTGCCGGCTATTGATGATGGTAGCCCGGGGCCGGCTTGCGCACCCCTGTCAAGCCACTGGCACTGGGGTCGCCAACATATGTATTAAAAGGAAAAATTTCCAGGTGGAGGGAGCAGCTTATTGCATTGGGCACACCAGTTCTCATTTGATCACTCAAGTTAAGCAAAACAATCCTAGCTAGTACTAACATAGGTGGCCGCTTGGGAAAACTGGGTACTGCTAATACCGAATAATCGTCGCATTAGTATAGTGTCTGTGCAGTCTCGGCATTGGAACTATGCAGTGGACGGGGCTCTAAAGACCGTTAAGTTGAAGGGTCCTAAAACACCAACGAAACAAACAAAACTCCAGGTGGAGGACCTTGTTGCTCTCCTCAAATGTCAAAATTAATCCAGAAGTGGACACGTCGAATTTAAATAGTCAAATCAAACATAGACGGACCTTACACGTTCAATCTGGCATCAGTTCAATCCAATTCTGTGATCTGGATTGATAAAAGGTTGAACATGTAATGGCTATTTTGACAGATTGATGATTATTTGAATAATCGAATAAATACTGTCAACCCAGATTGATGGTGTAATTGCATTTTCATCAATCTGATGTCAGTCACATCTCAGACAGCAAAGGAGGAGGTCGACGTTCCGAGTCCCAGCTGACTCAAAATAACTGACTAATTCTGACATGTCCGCTAATATGGATTTTCTTATACAGGTATCAGGTATTTGTTTTCATCAAAACAGGCTTCTTTCATGCAATAGTAATTTTCATAATCTTCTTCATCCTGGACCTTATTTCCTTCAATAAATTAAATGAGAGCATTTCTTTTCTCCAGCCACACTTTCATCCATCTTTTTCTTTTCATCTAGAAAATTTTGATTATTATAATTCATTTTGGTAACTATCTCGACGGCTTCAACATGAAAACTGCAGATTGACGTCAGTTTGGATTGAACGTGTAACACCGTCCGTCAATCGAGCAATCTGCCATCAATCTTTTCATGATCAAAAAAATGGATTGAACGTCAAGTTCCTTCATAAAGTAAATGCCCCGAGTTACTGAATTTCAGGTGTAGACGATATCTTCTATCCCGCCATGAACCCCAAACAACTGAAATCACAGTCCAATGAATAAAATGGGTTAATCCCCTTTCACTATAATGCTTCTCATGGGGGAAAGGAATCTAAATCGTCAAATTATTAGGCGACTAGTGAACTTGGCCAGATGACAATGAACTTCACAGAGGGGAAAAAAGTGTCCTTTTGGCTAGTCTATCAATGACGTGTAGGTTTAATACAATAATTAATATTTAATAAATGTATCAAACTAGAGCAACATTTTACGTTCTTCATGCTATGAATTTAATGAATTGAATTTGAAATGTGACGTCATCAAAGAGGTGCTCGCTTACAAGATGTGCGTTTGACGTTACTGTACCTCAGTGACGTCACCACCTTTTGTTAATTTATTTGGAACGACACTACCACGGCAGAATAAAGGTGGATTTTGGCTAGACTAAAGACGGGACAACTGATATGTGGTTAGGGATTATGGCGAATCCCAGCTAGTACTAGTATGAGTAACCGCTTGGGAACACTGGGTACCATTAATACCCAAAAATCCTAACAGGGTAGTGTCTGTGCACACTCTTCATTAAAACTAAACCAGTGAGCGGGGGGGGAATCTAATGACCCCTGTATTTAAAAAGCCCTAAAACACAAACAGAACAAAACATTAAGCCGCACGCCCCCGGATGGGGCTCCAAACAAAGCTACCTGCCCGAGCACTAAAAACCTTACCAGACAAGAGCGAGAATTCTCCAACTAGTTTTAACAGGACAGTAAAATTCGATAACATATAGTAGGCGCACGGCCACTTATATCAAGGGCCTTGACCCTGCCCCAAGGCATAAAAAGCTCACCAACTAAAGCTGTAGATGATGTCCCTCCTATGTCACGCATTACCTTCAAAAAGACAGCCGCACCCATTTCAAATTTCTATTGTCTTCCAATAAGCACTATGTATATCTCAATTACAGAAGCCAACTCAGTCAAGCGCTTTGAAAAATTTTTCCGCAGATCACAACCATGTAAGAGATCAACAAACTCGTGTAAAAAAAAAAACTATTAAGGTGCGCAAGAAACGATTTCCGCTACAGTGACGCCACCTGTACATTCTTATAAATGAGTGGAATAATTTTGGGAGACACAAAGGTGGAAATTACGGTCTTCATTTTCATCTCAGTTGCTGCAGGACCGTCGACTAAACGTGTTGTTCGGGATTTGGCCTCGAGTTCTACAGCCCTCTGAAGCTAGCCAACGCAACCCCAGCCAGAACTAGCATGAGTAGCCGCTTGAGAACACTAATACCCAAAAATCGTCGCATTAGTGTAGTGTGTACAGTCTCTGCATTAGAACTACACAGTGGACGGGGCTCCAATGACCATTTAGTTGAAGGGCCCTAAAACAACAACGAACGACAATCGTGACAGCGTAGTGTCTGTGCAGACTTCATCAGAACTATACAGAGGGCGGGGTCTAATGATCTCTGTAGTTGAAGGGCCGTCAAAATGGTCCTTCCGGAAATCGCATGGATTAGATCATAAAGATACAGAACTTTCTTACAAGAGAAGAACTTTATACCTTCTACAAGAATAACAACACGTGCCATTTCCTTCTCCCCTCAATGATTGTCATTTGCAAAGATGAGTGCATGTGGGAACCCCCTTTCCCAAACTTCCAATTGAACGTAGGGTGGAGGAAGTCCCCTCGTTGAACAGTGACAAAAACAAGAACAACAAATTCGTTCATGATGGTCATCCTCTCTATCAGTGACATCAATCAATACGCCACAGTCGTCACTCTTACCTGCAAATAGACCTTCCAAATAAACAAAAGAGGAACAGGTGGCACCTGTATTCCCCTCACTCATTCTCCTTCCGTGCCATCCACATATCAACAACACATTTTACAGCATCATAAAACTGCAATTATGACAAACAAGGATAAACAGAACTGACAACAAAAAAACGGCGCTACAAGTGTAAAAAATAGCGATTCTAACCAATTTTTGTGTTAAAACACCTCTGATAAAGCACTTCCGGTGACAAAAGTGCTTTAAGAACATATCATTTGCTCAGATCAATTCCAGAGTTAACTTAAAGAAACGAATAAGTATATCTGAATGACCCAAACAGCTGACATCTCTCCCCAATCAATTCCGGAAACTGGCCTCAGTGAGCTCTCATTTAGAAGAACTCGAGCTGAGCGGCTACAAAGTCCAAATCAGCTTAACGATTTGGACACTATAGTGTGAGCACGTGCTACTTTTACACACACGTCAGTTTGGCGTGTCACATCGATGTGAACACACATCGTGTGTGGCGGCTGACGCTCCACGCGGTCACTTTGGACATCGCCATATAAATGTATTGGTTTGTCCGCTTTAAGGGGTAGAATGTGCAGAAAAATCGGTCATGGTTCCTCATGTGCTGAGTAGTATTTCTCCG
The DNA here is from genome assembly GCA_013389805.1 of Trigoniulus corallinus. Lineage (NCBI taxonomy): Eukaryota > Metazoa > Arthropoda > Diplopoda > Spirobolida > Trigoniulidae > Trigoniulus > Trigoniulus corallinus. Next base: position 19,068,710 of record JAAFCE010001963.1, on the reverse strand, counting down.
CAACCGGCTACCAAAAAGCATCTGTGACTCAGATGCTTTTTCCTCCACGGAAGCCAGATGTAGAAATTTAGCACAGCGGCGTTCACCGCATTCGGCAAACCCGGCCCCACGCGCGGACCAGTAAAATGTATTTTCCTACAAGGGGCCCCGCAAAAGTTCGCCCCAGCTCTGTATCTATGTGTTCCATGCACATCTGACTCGCGGCGCATAAGGCAACGTGCTTTATTACAGAGTCGGTGGTCCCAGGTCTGATACTGGATCTAGGTGGATTAACATCTTTCCGGGGAGAGAGAGAGACTCTCCGAGTGCGCCTTCTTTCGGATAAGTAAAACCAACATCCCGTATAATGTGCGATATCATTTGCATGCAAGAAGGATCCTTTTTACTATGTAACGGTTTGATGAGGTAAAATTCCCAGGTGTAAGAGCTCGTTTCTTGGCGTCGGTGGAGTGCCTAAACGAGCACTAGACAGACAATAAATAAGCAAGGGAGTTGCAGCTTTGGTCAGCAGTCGACTTCGGAAAAATACCGTACAATATACCTTAATCACCCGTATGTCTTTTCAGAAGGACAGGATGGGTAAACAACTCTGCCATAAGTGGGGAAAAGGGTTAGGGGATGCTTGTTATGGGTTCCATGTGATTTTGGGAGCGGCGAAGAGCGTTGGAAACACGTAAATGGCAAATGACATCCGTACACCAACGCGGGACCTCTGTTTTACATCTCATCCGCAAGAAGGCGCACTCGCGGCCTCCCTCTCGCCCGAAAGAAGCCAATCCACCTCGGTCCAGTATCGAACCTAGAACTACTGACAGTTGCCGAGCGTGGTAACCACTATGCCACCAAGGCGGGTCAGTGTACAACGAATAGATTGGGCAAACTTTCCGGGTGTAGGAGGTCGCTCTAACCTGGGGTCGGTGGAGTGTTCCAACGAACAGCAGGCCTAATAAAAAAAACAGCTTCGATCGACAGCCGGGTAGCCGATCCTGGTAAAGGCGGGGAAAGGGTTAATAGTTGCTTATGGTAACAGTTGGAAAAGAAGGGAGGGTGGAGTGGACTACACCTACCAGACAACGCAAACGACTAGCCCTCGCCTTCATCACATGTCTCGCCTTGTCTGGAGAGGTTTGGTTATTTTTGGTGCGACTTCCATGTGTGCGCCTTTATTAGACTATTACCATAACTTACTACCCTGGGTGGTTGCAATGAATTTTAATAAACCATTAATTATTTTGCCATGAGTCATTAACCAGACCCGCCTCGGAGGCACAGGGGGTAGAGTGCAGGATTTCCAGCGTTAGTGGTTCCACGTTCGATACTGGAGAGAGGTTGACTTCTTTCGGCCGAGAGAAATGGGCCCAGGCTCTCAACTTCGGATGAGAAGTAAAACCGATGTCCCGGGGGGTGGACGACGGCATTGGCACGTCAAATAACCCTCTCTACTGTACAACGGGTAGACTAGGTAAAATTCCCAGGTGTAGGAGTTGCCCCCCCCCGGCGCCGCTGATCCTAAGGCTAGGCGCACACTAGGACAAAACTGTCTCACGACAGTTATATGTGCTCTGTGGTTGTCATAAGTTTTGCCTGCTAGACACCTTGTTTAAGTGTGCGGCTACCCATTAACTTTCATTGCCCATAAGACTGTCGTGAGACAGTTGTCTTTGGCAAGGCGCAAAGTGAGGCCGCAAGGTGACGCAGCCCTGCGAAATTCTGCTAGCAGGCAATCACCGTTACGTTGAAAGTCATTTTAGTTGACGCAAATTGCAAACCAGTATGTTGAAAAACTGCGATCCATCCTGCGGCCTCATTTTGCGCTTTGTCTTAGTGTGCGCCTAGCTGCGTTGCTGTGTTGCGTTGCTTAACGTCAGTGATCCAACAAGAACTGATGTGTCCAACGCAATAAGCCGCTCCTCCAAACTCTGTCGGGGCACATTGCTTGCAGAATCCTCTCATGAATGTCTACCTTGTAGCACCGGAAAGGCGTATTTTTGGCATTCACTCACCAAGTATTGAATAATTATTCCAGAAAAACGACATAAATTAAATAACAGTGCCAATGTCCCATGTAATATATACCGCTACAGTGGAAATGCTAATAAATCGGAAGTTGCACGAGTTTTAGATTTTATCAGTGGCAAAACCACTGAAAGAATTAAGCAACGACTAACACTTGCTCGCCTATGGCAGGGCCAGGTAGCCGTTTTTTTTCCATCTGAGACACATGGGCGACTTGCTGGGCGGTAGTTTTACACAGTCGGCTGCTGACCCAAACAGCTTTCGAAACCGCTTTTCTATGTTCCAATCGTTGTAACAAAGTCGAAGTCCTTTTGTTGCTTTCAGTGGGCTCCTGCATTTCCTCAGTATTTTCACCTGATCACTGAAGGTAAGAAACGCAACCCTGCCCAGTACTAGAATGGGTGCCACAGTACTAGTACTAACATGGGTTACCGCTTGGGAACACTGGCACTAATGACCTCTGTAGCGGAAGGGCCCTAAAACACTAACGAACGAAAGAAAAATGTGATTCCCTGCTTGGGTGTAAATGTTGGAACCTGTTTATATACAAACCCTCACAGCCATAATCGGGAGAATCGTCACAGGATCTGATAAAGATGACGAATGAACGAATACAGAATTTTGCGTATACAAATTCGCAATTAATCAATGTTAATAACATGCTCGCGGTCTATGAACAACGAACATTCAAAGATCGTTAAATTCGATATCGTTAAGAAGTTTCAAAGACAGATTTACGAAGATTAAAATACTGCAATGAAAGGTCGTTTAAATGCATACTATTTACCGATTGTACAAGCCTCGGCATGAGTGGGGTGTCACGAGCTGACAGGAACCGAAACGACCATGTTAGAGGGAGTCTAGGGGTGGGAGACATCGCTGAGAAGATGGGAGAAAGCAGGTTGAGGTGGTATGGGCATGTGATAAGGGGGAGGAGACACTAGTTAGGTCCATCTTGGGACTGCAGGTGGTTGGGAGCACCAGGGGGAGGGGAAGACCAAAGCGCACGTGGGAGCAGGTGGTACGAAAGGACATGGGGGTGTGCGGGGTGGGTGCCGGCCTGGTTGGGGATAGGCGGGGGTGGAGGATTGGAACTCGCAGACCTGACCCGGTTTTGAGCTGGAGAAGGGTATGATGATGATAAGCCTTGGTGGCGCAGTGGGTAGGTAGCACGCTCGGTAACTGCATCAATAGTTCTAGGGTCGATACTGGTTCGATGAAAGTAACACCGAGGTCACCTGTGGTGGACGATGGCACTGGCACGTGAAACAACCCTTTCTACTATACAACGGGTAGATGAAGCAAAATTTCAGAGGTAGGAGCTCGATCCACCCCCCACCCGGCGTCGGTGGAGCGCCCCAACGAACAGTAGGCCGACGATAATGAATTACACCTTTCGTCGGCAACCAGCTGTGGAAAAACCATGAAAAGCTCTTGTGTCCATTCAAAGGGACAAGATGGGTACGCGACCTTGCCATAGGCGGGAAGAGGGGTAGGAGTTGCTTTGCGATTGCACAATACGTCACTCAAGTTTGCGCAGCTGCCGTTCCATTCGAACAAACAGTATCGATATTTGAATTATTTTGCAAATTCAACGAGCAAACATTTCCAACAGTTTTCCTATGGCGTTCACATCATCCCGAGCAAGTTATGAATTATTGGGTAACCGTTTGGGAACCCTAGGTACTGCCAATACGTAAGTCATTGTAACAGTGCAGTGTCTGCGCACTCTGCATTATAAATACGCTGTGAACTGGGCTCTAATGACCATTTTAGTTTAATGGTCCTAGAACACCAACAAAACTGACCAAGCGTAGAATTTACATGACAGGCCCAAACGCTTCCACCATCAGCATATTAACATAAGTAAAGTTTCAAGCAGTGGGCCAGTGGAAAGACGTAGCCAGGACATGTTGTACTCCATCATTCCTAACTTCTCTCGCCGATGGCAGGGTCGGATACCAGTCTGTACAACTGGAACTAGAAACGTACTGAAAGGTAATTTTACGCAGCTTATTGCCAACCTACTGCTGCAACTACTGTGCTTTTCTTCCTCGGGGGCAGGGAAGGGAGAGAGCTTCGTTCACCGATCCCATCACTCCTAACTCTTATCCCGTCTACGGTAGAGTTGGAAACCGTCCTGTGGCACGAAACTGGAAACCTAGTCGACGTCATTTTTACCCAGCCGTCTGCAGAAGTAATGCCTCTATACTTCGGCTCCTCGTTCGGGAAGGGTAGGGGTAGAGCTTCGCTCACAGATTCCAGGAGAGGACGAGTTCATACACCTGTTGAATCCCATCATTCCTAACTCTCCATCATTCCCGCCAGGATGGAATTGGTATGGAACGAATTTACGCAGCCGGCTGCCGTTGGTGACAATTTCGTCCACTGCCGTCACGGCGCTGGACAAGTTTCGGAACCTTGGCAGTTTTCTGATTTACACGCACATTTCATTCCAGGTAGAAAGGGGTTTCCACGTGTAAATATTAGGTGCCGATCATCATCGGGTCGATTCCGGGCAACTACTCCTTAATTTTACAAGAAAGAGGAAAGAGGGCGCAGGTTTACAGTTTCTTAGATGCATAAATGATTATTTTTACTTGCAGGTGACGTCATACGCCACATGGCATCTCAGTTTCACTACCCATGCTATGGAAAATTGAAAACGTCCGAAAAGAAACCAGTAACCGGAATCGAACCTTCAGTCACAAACTCACGAGTCAAACATCGTGAGAGGTAACTGAATTATCAAAAGGAGTTACAAAAGCAACTTCCGTATCTTTCCATCCATTATTTTAAAAAAAAATACGGAGAATTTCAAAGAGCATTCAAGTGATTATCTAACAATAACGTCAATTTTCGGGATCGTCTCTTATCAGAGGTACGATATCGCATTGTGACGTATATACAGGGTGTAATTTTTAAAGTAACCAATGCCGTTATTTCAAAAACTACACTAAAGCAACTCCTAACCCTTTTCCCGCCTATGGCAGGGTCTGACACCCATCTTGTCCTTCAGAATGGACATAAGGGTGACATATTGGACTGGGTTTTTCCATAGCCGGCTGCCGACCAAAGCTACAATCTCTTTGCTTATTTATCGTCGGCCTACTGCCCGTCGGGGCACTCAACCGACCCCAGGGGGTGAGCTCCTACACCTGGGAATTTTGCCTCATCTACCCGAAGGAAGGCGCACTCGGGAATTCCCTCTCGCCCGAAAGAAGCCAATCCACCTCGATCCCGTATCGAACCTAGAGCCACTGACGTAGTAAATCGAGCACGGGTCCGTGCGTCAGTGGTTCCTCATCCCATCGGTGGTTCCTCACCTCATCACATTGGAACGTGGTGAGTTGGCTTCTTTCGGGCGAGAGAGAATCACCGGGCGCGAGGTAAAATCCCAGGTGTCAACCTTTCTCCAGGTGTCAACCCCGCTGGCGTCAGCGGAGTGTCCCAACGAACAGTAGACGGACAATAAGGTTAGGGGTTGCAGCTTTGGTCGGCAGCTGGTGTCACACGTTAGTGTCCGGGGGATAACTTACGTCTGGGAAAAACTTACAGAAAATGGCCGCCATTGGGGAAACAGAAAGAGCATCAGGAATCGAGTTTTCATCAGATCACTGAAGTTAAGCAACGCAAACCCGAGTTAGTACCAACATGGGTGGCCGGCAGTGAACGGGAGGTGCTGCAAATTTCCTATTTCCTACATCCCCTACAACTACCTCCTCCCAACACGCGAGCAGCCTCCTTAGGGTTCGGTCTGTTATGGCTGCCTGGCTTACTCCTCAACCCGATGGAGTAACATACTGTAGTTGTAGAAATGCGCCGTTCAGGCACACTAATCCCGTCTCAGAATAACGTGATTGACTCTTTAAGATCAAAAGTTCAAGCCTCACCTGGGCACTGTTTTCGGACGAAAAGAACGAGCATAAAAAAAACTCTCGCCCGGAAACAGAACACCTCGGTCCAGGATCGAACCACGCAAAATCAAAGCAGTAGTCCATTACGCTACCTCAGCCAGCGCCCCCAAAGCGGGCATCCCAAGCCATAGCCCTTCTAAGACAAAGTAAGGTGGAAATTGTCCCTGGTCCCCTGTACGAGGACTGGGAATCCACCGGCGAGTTGTTTCCCATTGATGGTGTCAAGGAAGCGAACCTGCACATTTGAGCACCACAACTCAATGGCGCTCTATCTTACGAAATATCTATGTAGGTAGGTGTGATTACTTCTCACGTAAAGCATATCATTTTTTATATCAGTATGACAATGATAGAATGGGGGAGGGGGTTCAAACTGACATGTATGCATGCCAAAAAACATAACAGCATAGAAACAGACGAATTCTCGAAATGATAAAAGGTGGCACCAATCCCCCTGTGTGAATGTGGGGGAGGGGGGGTGGAAATTTAAAGTTTTTTTTTTACTACACAATTTCAACTCTTCTCTCTATGCACCTTATCTAACACATTTTAGTTCCAGTGATTTTTATTAAATTCGGTGGCCCGTGACTAATAGTTGGTGCCTTCAACTGCGCCAAAGGGTTGAATGAGCATAAAAAGCTGAACACAGAACCATCTCAACCCTTTTAGACATCAAATTATGCGAGATAAGGCATGGAGAAATCGTATTTGATTCCCCTACCCACCTCCTTCAACTACAATTAAGCGCCTGTCCCGTCACACAGCGCCTGCGCAGTAGTACCAAGTGTCAATCATTTCAGTTCTCGCGGGGGAGGTGGAGGGAGAGGAGTGACACTCAGACTAAGGCGGCCTAAAATGGAATAAGCGTGACATTTTTGTGACGAATTCCTCACCACAGGGTGGCGGTCAATTCAAGTAAGAGTCACACAGTACTAGCTTCAAAAGGCAAAATTTTGAAACTACAAAATGCCATTAACCTAGACAAAAAATCCGCTCTATTTATGCAGTTATTTAATGCCGCAACCTACCATCGGTGGTGTTCATCATTCTTCTAACCTGCCTCGACCACGGCTCAGCCCAACGATAAGCTCACAAATCTGCAGATAGCGTCTACGATCCCGACTACAAATTACCTCCAAAATCGACTTCCTACTGCCGAACGTAACGATACCGGAATATGAGGGGTGAGGGCGAGCCCCTACAAAGGAAATTACATCTATCTACACATATATTCCATATAGAAAGGGTCCTTTTAAGTGCACGTGACATCGAACACATTTCCCATCCGACGGAACGAACACCGAGGGCCTTTCTCGCCCAAAAAAAAAAAAAACTTATCTGTGCAGGATCGAACCTGGAACCACTGATGCTCTATTTCAGCACTTTATCTCTATGCTACCGAGGCGGGCAACATCACCACTGGCACCTAGGAAAAGGCAACGGAGGGCGAGTTCCTTTCTATCCGAAGGAACGGGCTGTGAGGGCTTCTCCCTCGCGCCCAAAAACGCCTAAGTGCAGGATAGAACCCGGAAACACTGACGCAGTAGAAACGCACCTGATCTCTGAGCTGCTGAGGTGGACAACGTCACCTCTAGCACCTAGGTAGCGACAACGGTGGGTGACCTACACCTGGAAATTTCGTGGAGCTGCACGGATATTTAATTCGTGCTGCTATTAATAGCAACAGGATTGACATTACATCAGGAAGCCGGTGTCACACGTCAAAGTGTCCGGTACCTCAAAGTGTCCACCACAATGCAAACAAAGCAACTCCTGACCCTTTTCCCGCCTATGGCAGGATCGGGTACCCATCCCGTCCCTCTGAATGGACATTATGACCATTATATTGCCCTGTTTTTCTGCAGCCGGCCAAAGCTGCACCTCTAAGCTTATTTATCGCCGGTCTAGTGTTCATTGGGGAATGCTACCGACGCCAGGGGGGGGGCGAGTTCCTACACCTGGAAATTTTGCCTCATCTACCCGTTGCATAGTAGAGAGGGTTCTTTTACATGCAAGTGCCATCGTACACCCACACGGGACCTCGATTTTACTTCTCATCTGAAAGAAGGCACACTCGCGGCCTCTCTCTCGCACGAAAGAAACCGACCCACCTCGGTCCAGCATCGAACCTAGAACTACTGACGCAGTTGCCGAGCGTGCTAATCACTACGCCACCGCGGCGGGCCAAGTCCACCACAATGCTTAAAAATATGTATTTTCTGCAGAGCACATATGCACTACAGAGAAAGATGAAGGTGATGAATTATCTTTGGTATATACCGGTATATACCTTTACAATCATCTCTACTTTGGGTCTTCCGGTCCCCCGCCCTACTCGGGCTTCGCACTCGAAGGGCCCCTCCCCGCGAACATAATACATATTGATTTGTGAATGATCTCGTGTTGCCACGAATATTCCCCCGATTGTACAAATCTCGCTTTTCTAGCAACAGAAAAATCTCAATTCCGCTTTTCTTCTGCCTGGCCTCAACGTCACCACACTCCAGTTGCAATTCTGTCATTTGAAAAATAATGCTTATTCATAAAAATACTTGTTGTCGGCAATAATTTTGCCCTAAAACACCAACGAACTAATAAAAACCTAAACCAGGTAAAATTGAAAAAAGCCGGGACACTTCAAGGTACGTGTTAAATTGCCTCGGTGTCCGGCAGGACACACTGACACCTGGACACTGAGGTATGACACCGGCTAATTGTGTATGCTTCCGGTACTATTGAGCAACCCGACTGTCATAGCCAGGAAAACTGGTTAAAATCGGTAAGACGGTTTTTATTACGTGCAGGTGAAATCACATAGAGCAACGAATTCCACTCAAACATGTGCACTTTAGAATTACCCACACGCCCCAGAAGTCACCAGGGGCGGCCTCGGTTGGATTCTGTGATTCTGTGAAAGGTGCCCAAGTCATAGCGTACAGTCCTCAAAAGCAGTATAGTCTGCTAATTTGCAGTCCAACCTGGCAACTCTGGCGCAGATCGCTAAAATTCCTAGGAAACTTCCTGAAAGCTATCGATAGAGCCAAAAATAAGAACAACCGATACGCTGTGGCCCACGTGATTTACTCACACCACTCGGTAGTTAAATGAAAACTCAATTTGATCCCTACAACGAAGTACGCAATAGTACCACTTTTAATCTTTACGATATCGTAATAGATTACAAATTTGATTTACTGATTCCAAGTGGGAATATGTAGGCCTTCCTGCCTTCATCAATCTCATTGCCGGTTGGATTCTGAACCGCGGTAGTATCACTTCTTTCGGACAAGAGGAGCGCTCCCAACTTCTTTTCCATGAATGCAAAGTGAAGCCATGGTCCTGCGTAGTGCACGTAAAAGAACAATAATTCTGATACTTGCAGATCGACATAGAGAGGGAGGTAATTTATGACAATACGTGGGAGAGCTCACACGGGCTCATACGAGCAAGAGCTGGGTCAATGGAGACGAAACAGGATGGCAAAGATCACGGGTGGAGAGGCGGGCTGTGGATTGTGTGGGGATCAAGTGGAGGATGTCCGGTATATGATACTGGCATGTCCAACTCTGGACCACTGCAGGAGGGGTTTGGAAACCCCCACATTGGAAGAGGTCCCGGGGTGGTGGGAGTTATGGTGGAGCGGCTAGAATGGGTGTGAAAGGCAAAGGTGTTGCTAAGGTACTGGTGGAGATCTAGGCATACGAGTCTAGCATGAAAAATCTCACTAGCAAGGTATCCGTCATAAAGGATTACATATTCAGGGATCAGACGAGGACTGGTGTGTCCAACTCAATAAGCCACTCCCCGTCAGAAAGAGGCAGGAATGACGTTTTTTCCTGCCCAGAGAAGGAAGCATACCGGAACGCTAAATATTATTTAATAACCATTATAAAAACATAATCACGTTTTCTGGAATGAGTTTCCTAGCCAACAAATTCACCATTTTCTACTACGAGTAACCCTTTCAATGAAAATCAACATAAATTAACCTGAAGGGCCACTGGGAGAAAAGAAGTTCGGAAATCAATTTCTTCACACGTATCCCCATGTAACTCATTTACATATCGATACAAATTTAAATTTGTTTATTAAAATACAAAAAAAAACCCTATCCATTTTTATATTCAATGAATAAATTCACTAGGAAATGAACTCTAACCCTAGCTGTAATAAATATTAGAAGTAATTTCCTTTTACCGGGTCCAAACTATCGATTTGTGTAACCCTGTCTTGAAGATTCGATTCAATTTGTGACAAGTTTAAAGAAATATTCATCATACTGTAACATTTCAAACAATTGTAAAGGGTTACAAAGTACACATTTCAAGTGTCCAATTCCAAAACAAAGAAAACGGAAAGGTTTGGCCGCTTAGCAGGTCCGTACAGACATCACCATGATTGAAGATACTCCACATCGAGGCATGTTCTGAATAATAAAGCCGTAGGCCCCGTATGGTGTCACCACTGCACGTAAGAGAACCGTTTTCCACTTAGAGGGTGAGCGGATGTATTGCATTAGGCTACAGTTACAGTGGATGCGACTTCTGACGAAAATGAATTTGACGGATTCGTCAGAACAATCAAATAATGAAAAGAATATGCGAGCGTTTGCATTGCTTGCGAGTCCCTCGTCAGAATTGTCCATAGTTGATTGTTCTGACGAATCCGTCAGAATTCATTTTCGTCAGAAGTCGCATCCACTGTAACCGCAGCCTTAGGCACACCCGCCGCTCGGTAACTGCGTCAGTAGCTCTAGGGTTCGATACTGGACCGAGGTGGGTTAGCTTCTTTCGGGCGAGAGAGAGAGAGGCCCCGGGTGAGCGTTCTTTCGGATGAGAAGTAAAACCGAGGTCCCGTGTGGTGCACGATGTCATTTGCACGTAAAAGAACCCTCTCTTCTAAGAAACGGGTAGATGAGGCAAAAATTTACCGGTGTAGGAGCTCGCCCCCCCTTGGGTCGGCGGAATGCCCCAAATACAAACGAAAAGCAGACCGACGATAAATTAGCATAGGGGTCGCAGCTTTGGCCGGCAACCGGCTGCGAAAAATCAATGACCAATATATCGTCCTTGTGTCCATTCAGAGGACAAGATGGGTACCAGATCCTGCCAAAGGACTGGAAAAGGGCTAGTACCAGCATAGTTGACCTCAAATTGTATTTATGGTTTGTTTTCATTTATTTTTTAAATAGATAAATAAATACCCGTGTGTTCCCGGGTAAGAAAGGGATAAATAAGGTACCCGACCCCGCCGAAGGCTGTAAAGAAAGGAGCTATGACCAAATCTACTACAGGATTCGATTACACATCCATAATAGGAGACGTCTCAAACCACGAATTGGGCACTAGTGGCTTCTGCACTCCTCACAACAAAGCCGCCGACTTCAGGTTGGAGGTGAACCTGCGTAAATTGACATCAAGAAGCAGGTTTGATACGAAACTGTTATTTTATTCTATTCATGTTTTACCGAGCGAGAAGTCGGAACACCTCCTCTACACGGAATGAAACTTGAATATACAGTAGAGTTCAGCTATAGCGAAACCGTTCATAACGAACTCTTGGTTATAACGTACTCTATTTCAACAATGAAAGTTTCCCAATGAAATCTTTCACCCGTTATAACGAACTTCGGCTATAACGAACCGCTTTTACTACATTTTCCTGGTTCGTTACGACGAGACTTCACTGTAGTTTGGTAAAAATATTAAAGGTGGAGATCCGATATACAGTATAATGAACAGTAGTAGTCATATCCATTGCCTAAACCTATCACCGCCACCAGGAGAGATGAGCTCCTACACGTCCATTTTTCTCCATGTACAGGGCGACGTAGTAATTACAAAACCACTCTGGTCCAGTATCGAACCCGGAACCAGTGACGCAGCAGTCAGCACGCGACCTCTACGCTAACTAAGTTGATAACTACTTCTGGTATCGCTGAATGAAATAGCTACCAGGAGGTGGACGACCGACGTTAAATGAGGGAAACGTTCGACCCTGGCTCCAGCGGCAAAAGATTGGAGGATGGACATAACTTAAGATGACAATTTCATCAAAGAAGTCTAATGCAAGAATGCTCCTGATATAAAAAGTCCAGTATTGCGTCACTTGTCACACACACCATCTTGGCGGACACGGCGGATTGAATTGATGACGTTTTAGGACCCTTCAGCTACACTGTCCATTAGAGCCCGGTCCACTGGGCTAGTGATCAGACGAGAACAGGTGTCCAACGATTACGTTAGAGGGAGCTTGGGTTGGGAGACATCGCGGAGAAGATGAAAGAATCGTTGAGGTGGTATGGGCGTGTGATGAGGAGAAACTTATTCGGTCTTGGGGGCAACAAGGGGAGAGGAAGATCAAAGCGGACGTGGGAGCAGGTGGTGCAAAGGGACATGGAGGCATGCCGGGTGGAGAGGGAGTTGGTGGGGGATAGGGACATGGAGGCATGCCGGGTGGAGAGGGAGTTGGTGGGGGATAGGCGGGAGCGGAGAGTTAGAACCCGCAGACCCGACCCTGCCTCAGGCGGGAGAAGGGCGAGATGATGGGGAAGGTAAACCACTGGCCTCGATCAACATTCCATCCGGTCGCTAAAGAAAGACAGTTGTCAGTGAAGACAGCTCCAAAGTGTTGTGCCTCTTTCGTTACATAGTACTCCTGATGGTAATCAGTTACAACACTCTCCTCTAATTAGGGCGTGACATTACAGAAGTTGACACCACCAAGCCCCTGTACAATAGCAGCGATCCATGGGTGATCCATGTATTACATTATGAAACTTCTTTTCCTTTTAGCAACAAGAACCTGACACCCGTCGTTGCTGACGTAAGAATATTTGCCGAGATGCCATCCAGCTGGAGGTCGTTCAACATACAACAAAGGCACGCCTTTCGTAACGTATTTTAAGAATTTGCCTCCTTAGGAAAGAAGGAAATCGTGATGCAGTTGTGGACCACACTAATTTGGCCACAAATTGGCCCCATTGTCCAATAAATTATTTATGTGACAAGTTGAAAGTGAGGCGCCATGACGTCTTAGCACGAGTTCCATACCCTCAAGTGATATCCTTGCAGTTCTACCCTAGCAGCGAGAGCCAGCCGGCTGCGGCCTAATACTGCAGCCTCTAGGCTTACATTATCATCAGCTTATGTTCGTTGGGGTATTCACCCGAAGCGACGCCAGGAGAGGAGCTCTTACATTTGGGATCTTGCAGGACTTTACGTATATTTTACTCCATGAACGTGAAACCGGAAGAGGACTTGCTTATCGTCCGCTGGAATGTGTACTGGCGGTCTGTCTCTTGGCCGAAGAAACCAAGTCACCTCGATTTAGTAACGAAAATGGAGCCGCCTCCATCCAGTGTCGAAGATGGAACGACCTCGAACGTGGAGCCACTGACAGTCGTCCGCGATGAGAGATCAAAAAGAGCCCTTTCTACAAGCAAACCCTAACCCATATCCCACCCATGCCAGGGGTCTGGTACCCATCTTGTCCCTCGGAATGGACACAGGCGATATATTAGACTTTTTCACAGGCGGTTGCCGACCAAAGTTGTAACCCCCGCAAATGCTATCGCACACCACACGAGACCTAAGTTTTACTTATCAGAAAGAAGACCCATCTTGGAAAGAAGAACCAACCCATCTTGGTCCAATATCGAACCTAGAACTACTGACGCAGTTTCCGAGCGTTTGTTTGTTGGTGTTTTAAAGCCCTTCAACTACAAGGTCATTAGAGCCCAGTTCACTGTGTAGTTCTGATGCAGGGACTGCACAGACACTACACTAATGCGACGATTTTTGGATACTGGTGGTACCCAGTTTTCCCAAGCGGCCACCCATGTCAGTACTAACTGGGGCTGAGTTGCTTAACTTCAGTGATCAGACGAGAACTGGTGTGTCCAAAGCTACTTGCCGCTTCCTTATTCCGAGCGGGCTGTGAGTAAAATATAAGCGTTGGTCAGTTAAAATTCACAGGGGTAAGAAATGACGCCCATGACGTCGGTCTATTAACTCGAGATGAGGTTAACAGGACGTTAAATAGTCAAATTCAGGTCCTGATGCACGAAAATACCGATATACGAAAATAGACATCAGTCAATGCGAGAACTGAACCAATATCATAGACCAAAGGAAAAAAAAAAGCTGCAAACAAGGTTGGTTCATTTAAGGGATCAAGTATTTATTAGGTAACTACATCACAGCGAGAAAGACCGAATCCTTAAGGACATGCTCATCAATCCCACAAGTTTTTACTCCAATTTGTAACTAATTACTACCAAAACCAGCTTCTGTTTCAGGTTTAATTGGTAACAGTACTTCCTGATCACACCAGTTCTGACGGCATTCTCGTATATCAATGTGCTAGTCAGAATAAATCAATTGACACCTCTTCTGATAGATGTGCAGATCCGCCCGCAGCTCCATGTACTCAGAATCAAACAATTATTTCAAAGATAAGAAATTTCCATAACCCAACCCAGTCCTCAAACGGGACACCGCAACCACGCATTGTAGTCCTCAAACGGGATGCTGCAACAACGCATCCCAGTCCTCAAACGAGATACCATCGCAGCTGTCCTCTAAAGGGTAAAATCCATTCCAATCCCGAAAACGAAGACCTCTAAGGGACCCACCTTCATTAACCGAGTTTTAATCATCCAGAATGTTCAAATTTAGTTCTAATTGGTGCTCATCTGGCCGGGACCTGTTCTAACTGTCTTCATTAGCCGGACAATGTCATTATCTGGAGTCTTCATTATCGGGGTTGGCCTGTATTATAAAAATACCGCTTCCAAAACCTTCAGGACAATAGCCCTTCCTGAATTTCAGATCTAACCCAGTTAACAACACTCCCTTAGTGACGATTTATGTTACACAGAAACTTTTCTATAGGTGAACTACAGTAATTTGTAGCCAATGACACCGGGCCTTCCAAATCGGCCTGAACTTCGCAATAATGTTATTTTCTAAAGGCGCTCCTATCATCAGAGGCCTGTAATTACGAAATGTTCAATGCCAAATTCTCATTACATAATAAAATTCATTTGTCCACCAAACAAAAAAAATATTGGGTACGGAAGTTAGGAGATACAAAGGCTATTATTTGGTCAACAACACCACACAATCTTAACCTATAACGACGCCAATTTTCTGGCATAATTAAGATTAGGGTCGTTATCGTCTTGAATAATTAACCATATTGCTGATACGTCCACCTAAATTAATTAGTTACATCACCCCACCATGGTATGCAAGTTTGTAAACATACAAAACACGATTTTTGTTTTTACACGTCGCGATTACCCACATCAAATAGACGTAAAAAGGGGGGCAAGACGAAAACTAACAGTAAGGAAGATTATGGTCAAATTTTGGAGATGTGACACATAATTATCACAACTTCTTAGTCATGGCATCATTTCCGAATGTTCACATTTCAACCACGCCGACCTTTTCAAGTAGAAAGTTTTGACAAAATTTACGTATACTGACTGCATTTTAAAACAGCCCTGGGAATATTTCGTCTCATGATTGGTTATTATGACGTCATAAACCGTCGACCTCTCAAAATTCTCACAATTATTACAGCACCATGGGGCGAGGAGTTGTTGTTGTTGTTGTTTAAGGTCCCGTCAACTACGAGGTCATTAGAGACCCGTCCACTGTATAGTTCTAATGCATATACTGCACAGACACTACACTAATGCGACGATTATTGGGTATTAGCAGTACCCAGCTTTCCCGAGCGACCACCCATGTCAGTACTAACAGGGCTTGCGTTGCTTAACTTCAGTGATCAGACGAGAACTGGTGTGTCCAACGCAACTCGCCGCTCCCATGAGGCGAGGAGACAGCGTATGCGAGTCCGACGAAAGACGTGGGAGCAGTTCCAGGACGGGGCGTGTCAAAGTGGGTGCATTTCGTTGGACACACCAGTTCTCGTCTGATCACTGAAGTTAAGTAACGTAACGCCAGAATGGATAACAGCTTGGGAACACTGGGTGCTGATAACCACAACTCGTCATAACAGCTTGGTGTCTGTGCATGCTCTGCATCAGAACTATGCAGTGGAAGGGGCTGTAATGACCATTGCAGTTGAAGACCCCTCAAACACCAACAACTGAATCAACCGGGACGTGTCACTGTGTGCGTGGACTACGACCTGATGTAAAACCGGCGATTGGCAGGCCACCGGAAGTCATACTTGATCTGCCACCTTGCCACACCTGCCTTCCAGGTGTCTCATTTTTCTCTCCACGCTGTAAAGGTGCTCCGCTGCTGTGTGTCGCTTTAGTTTGTATATCGTGTGTCGCTTTCGTCTGTATATCGTGTCCCTTTCCTGACTGACCTTTTGATTTTCTATCGCGCCCAGTCTCTGTCTCTCCGGATTTCTATTGCGTCTAGGTCCTACCACCTACCACTTTTAAATCAATTTCGCGTCCGTAAAATCCCTGAATGTCAATCGATTTCAATTATTTTTATTCTAGCCTACGTTTCCGTTTTTGGGTGCCCCCACAAGCTGATGAGCACTAATTCATTTCCCTGTGTCGGACGCCTGCTTTCTGTGGGTTGATTACTTTCCCCGAAAAACAAAACCATTTTTCAGACGTGAACATGCAGTACTGTATCAGGACTGAAGACACCATTTGCAGTCCAAAATTTTTGAACCTATTCTCTTCATCTACTTAACCCTTTTTCTTAACTTTTAATAAATTCACACATAAAAGTCTGGAACGAATGCACTATTTAGACTATGACGGTTATGGGGACATGACAGCGGAAAATACCAATTGCTATCCCCCACCTCGTAACTCCCCTAAGCATTCAGGAATTCCCTTTTTCTGGCAATTTTTTTTTTATTTTACTTCTAAAAGGAAACAAACGAGCTTCCAAAACTGCATGACATTTGGACCGAAAATTAATAGTTAATTTCACAGTCCAAGAAACCAAAGAGTAACACCAAAGCGTAATAACAGATGCAACAAACAGAGCGAGTGAAACGATAGATGAAATTCGTAATCTGATAACAGCACCCCTCCTGAATGACAAGAATTTATTAAGAAAAATTAACCCTTCGACGAAAAAATTGGGGGAAGCTCGCTGCACCCCACAGCTAGTTTCTACCTAAATATGTCATCAGCCTGAGCCAGAACCGTTCAGCAAGTTACAATGCTACCACTACAAGACCTATAGAAGACAAAGCTTTCCCCGCCTATCACAGGGTCGGGTACTCATTTTGTTCCCATTAGGAGGGGGAGCGGCTTATTGCGTGACACACACCTGTTCTTGTCGGATTACTGAAGTTCAACAACAACCCCAGATAGTACTGGCATGGGTGACCGCTTAGGAAAACTGGATATCACTAAAACCCAATACCTGTATTAGAACTACAGAGTGGAGTGCACTAGAATCCGGAGGTAGAAGGGTATGATTATGACTGCAAGTGGTATCGTATACACCATACAGATATCAATGTGTTTAATCGACACTGCACGAGGAGGCGGGCTGCCGCACGTGGCAGTCATACCGTTCTAAACGTACATTTTACTTCAGTGAGTAGGTGGCATCCTTACACAGCAGTTTAGTACACTCCGCCTCGAGGATAATCGGTTTCTGTTTTGTTGGTTTGCTCGTTTGTGGTGGTTTAAGGCCCTTTAACTACAAGGTCATCAGAACCCCGTCCACCGCATAGTTCTGGTGCAGGGACTGCACCAGACACTACACTAATGCGACGATTTTTGGGTATTAGCAGTACATAGATTGCCCAGCGGCCACCCATGCTAGATCTAGCTGGGGTTGCATTGCATAACTTCAGTGATCACACGATAACTTGTGTGTCCGACGCAGTAAGTCGCCCCCAAGAGGAGAATCGAACCAAAAATCATTGAGCCACCTGAATCAAGTTGCGAAAGTAGCCAAACCCGAAAGAGCAACAGGTGGCAATGGGATGACGAATTGGGTTATATCTGAAGTTGAAACGCTTCACTAGAACCAGAAACGCCAACAGGATGTGTGTGAAAAATGTATTTGCTGCTCGACATTTTACCAGCCGGTTTCTGACGTCATTCCGAACAAGTGACGAGACAACTGACAGAAAACATGGGCATTGTAGTTATACTTATTCATTTGCCAGAACAGACTTCATATTCAACATGTGCATGCAAGTATCAAATCTAATTTCTGACGTTGAAATTCGGTTTTTTACTACTAGGAGTCTGAGAAGTCAGCGTCATAAGTCTATTATTAGATTTGAACGCAACTAACGTTTGTTTTTCTCTTCATTACAACGATAAAAAAAAATTGCAACCACTTGTAGCATCTCATCAACCATTTTTATGCCCGGATTTTTTGTCGTGGGTGACGAAAATACATCATCAAAACCGAAAACGCAACGTTTATTATACAGGATGTTATCTCAAACAACTACCACTGCTAGGCTGCTGTACTTTTTAACTCACAAAAAAAGGGGGTTTCTGAAACATCTTTCCTTTTTTTATCCCTCTGCCATTTTTTTCCTTTAAAAATGTGATGATAACTAATTAAAACTTAAAGGTTACTCTCCTCTCAAAAATGTGCCTTACAAAGAAGACCAACAACCCGTTTCAACAACCGGAGCACATGCAACCTTTTTTGCACTTTAAAGCAGATTTATTGACAGATTCTCAACTAACCCTTTCCCCGCCTATGTCAGCGTCCAATCTCCCAATTTCGTGACAAACTGCAATACGACCCCCCTCATCGATTTCCCCCATCGCAACCTTCAAAGGATAATGATCTACATTTTATTCCACTTCAGATACACCATGAAGTCGCAGTTTGTACTGCATATTATAACCCATCCTCGAAGTGTCAATGAACTGCCTGTGGCACTCCTAATTGCTCGGAATTGAATCTGGCGGGGTAGAGAGATGGCCACTTTATTTGCAGAAGCACGTGTAGGTCGGCAAAATTGCCAGATGCAAGAGCAAGCCGGTAAAACGGTCTCGCGGGCAGTACATAAGCAAACTTTAAAATTAGGAAGAGGGCTGGAAGGGGTTAAAGGATTGGGTTGACAATCGTTCAACCGTTAACCCGTTTGTTCCCAGTGTCAGAGGAACATGTAGGCACCCGAACATGCTACACACGAAAAAAAAAAAGAGTGGCTTTTGAAGGCAGAACTGATGTGTCCAACGCAATAAACCGCTCTCCTAATTCCTGTTTGTGAGCCCGACAGTTCCAAAGGCTCCAAGGGTTTAACATTTACACAGTGGCTTCTGAGCGTTCCTTTGAGCGCTAGGGGTTCACTATTTCGCCACCTGAAACAACTTTCCCGCCTATGGCAGGGTCGGGTACCAATCTTTCTGCCTTTGAATTTAGACATGGGCAATAAAATGCACGATATTTTTCCGCAGCAGGCTGCCGATAGAAGCTGCAAAAATTGTGCTTATTTACCGTCGGTCTAATGTCGTAATAATGGGCTCTTCACCGGGGCGAGCCGCTATACCACACGGGACGACGAAAGATGCTCCTTGAGGTTTTCTATGACCCGTTCGGTTCTCAAAACTGCCATGAGCGGCTGAACTGCGTTGGGCGCACAAGTTCTCGTCTGATTACTGGAGTTAAGCAACGCAACCCCAGTTAGTATTAACATGGGTGGCAGTTTAGGAAACCTGGGTACTGCTAATACCCTATAATTGTCAGAACAGCATAGAGTCTGTGCTGATTCCGCATTAGAACCACGTAGAGGACGGGGATCTAGTGACCGGTGTAGTTGAGTGGTCCGAAAACCCAACGAAACAAAATCAAACTGTCATTGATCAAGAATTCTGAGTTCCTTACATTATTAAGGATAAATAGGTCGGCTTAAAGGAAACGGGTGCTTGCCAAAGTTTAACATCTTAGGATAATTTCCTTTTAACAGATGATGGGCGTCGTCTTCACCAAAAAATTAAAAACTATGATGCTAAAACTGATCGTAAACCATCTGCATATTGAATTTAATTGTAGAACATCGTTTTTATTACAGTAAAAACATAATTACATCTAGTTTTAATACGGAAACTGCATTTCCGTCTTAGCATGTCCGGCAGAAATCCTAATCCATTGCAAAGATCAAAGTCCTACTTCCGCAACATCAAAGTATTACGTAAGAAATGATTCCTTGAGGTGGTATGGGCATGTGATGCGAAGGGGGAAGAGGAGTTAATTCGGTACATTACGGGACAGCAGGTGGTTGGTGGCAGGGAGGTTGTTTTGAGGGACATAGCTTCGTGCGGGGTGGATGGGAGCCTCGTGGGGGATAGGCGGGAGTGGAGGATTAAAACCCGCAGACCCGACCATGCCATGGGCGGGATAAGGATATGATGATGATGATGGTGAAATGATTATTATGACCGCATGAATCCTAACGTTAAGGGAGAGGAAGGGAGGTAGGTGTCAGTGGTTCCAAGCTCGATTATGGATTGAGTGAGTTGGCTTCTTTCGGAGGAGAGAGGTCCCGAGTACGCCTTCCTTCGGATGAGGAGTAAAACCGAGGTCCCGTGTGGTGTACGATGGCATCTGCACGTACAAATCTCTCTCTACTGAGCAACGGGTAGACGAGGCAAAAGTCCCAGATATAGAAAGGCTCGCCCCTGGCGTCAGTGGAATTCTCCAAATCGAACAGTAGACCGACGATAAATAGGCAAAGAGGTTGCAGCTTTGGTTGGTAGCCGGCTGCGGAAAAATATCGTCCAGTGTATCACCCGCGTGTTCATTTAGGACTGAAATCTTGCCGGCCCACACCCGTAGGACTAGGTCTGGCCAACGGACGTAGCACACTCGCTTGCCTGAAAAAAGCCACCTATCACGGCCAGAATTGAACATACATCCTTCGAGCCTAATATAAATCATGGTTGTTGACAATAATAGAGCAGCTTCGACAGTTTTAATGTGAAATCCTAACTCAACCTGCCTCGGTCCAGCGACGAACTTGGAACCATTGACATCGTAGTCGAACATGGCTAACACTATGTTACCAAGGCAGTTTCGAGCCATCAACTTCGAAGGGGTTACTGGTTGGGCTACCGTTGGCTACGTTGGGCGCACTTGGGGTGTTATTTCGGCCAAAGGAAACCACCAACCTCAAAAATGGCATTTCACCTGCCTTCCATTACAGGCACCTGGAATGGAGATTCCGTTATTCAGAGTTAGTTTACGTGTAGATGAGGCTGTTTGCTTCGGTCTAACAAAGACGACGTCGACCAGTTGGTTGGGAGGAGACGAATTTTTGCATTTTTACACCTGCCAATTATGCTATTGAAATCGGAATAACGTTTATTAATAAAAAAATTACTGACGTTTGAAGATCAGACAAGTTTTTAAACTTTGCTATGCACATCAATTTCACTTCAGAGGAATCCTGTATTTAAATTATAGACATAAAGGAGTAAGAGCAAGAGGAGATGTGGCCACCGTACACGTCGTTTTGAAGCTTCACTCAACACCCGAATTTTGAAGGTTGATCACCTCACAGTCGAGAAAAAATGCGATCGACCAAAACCTGAAAAGAACGCACACAGGAAATCAAACGGGGGCCTTAAAAGGTCACTATTGAAACGAATACCTGGCAACGTTTTAACCAAAAAACTAACGCCCACCCAGCCTTGCAAGGCTCTTAACATTATGACGACTGGTTTTCTTATTTAGCGTCAACTTGCTACATGTTCCTCGCGGCATCACCGATGTTAATCGCAAAGCCAAAAAGAATGGTAAAGCATAAAAAGCTGCTAACTGTACCCCTGGTCAACATAATCATCACTAACCCTTATTTTTTCCAATTAAGCAGGTCAGATGCCCATAACTGTCCATTTTCTGTCACTTAGACAAGTCGCGAAATTGGTAGCATGCTTAATTTACTGTGCCAACGGTTCCGGCCTCGATACTACACCAGTGAAAAAAAATTAGGGGATATTGCGAAATAACCTACGAATGCAGTCTTTTTAGGAACAGTGTTTGATGCAATCACTTTCTTGTACCGCAAAAGAATGTAAAACACGTTGGATGTCATTACGAAAGCTGTAACCCACTCCAGAGGGCAATGTCTGTAGTGATGATATAAAAGGGCGTGTGGGGGGAGTAGAAGTTGAGTACAGCTCACTTAGTAACAGCAATGCCTCCACAACGTCATTTACCTGAATCAGTGGCTTAGAGAGCCATAGGAAGGATGGAAGCTGGACAGACACAACGAGAGGTGGCACAAGCCATTGTCTCAAAGTGTGATTTCCAGATTTTGGAATTGTTTTCAAACAACAGGCACTGTTAGCAGAAGGGCAGGACAAGGTCGACCTCGATCAACGACAGCAAGGGACGACCATTACCTTCTATTAACAGTCCATTGGAAAAGGTGGCAAAATGCAACTCAACTGCACAAGGCCGTTTAAACAGCAACAGGACGCAGGGCGTCAACTCAGACTGTCCATAATCGACTTTATGGAGGAAGCCTCTATGCCCGTAGGCCCATGGTGTGTACCAGGTGAACTCCATGACACCATAGAGAGCGCAGAAACTGGGCACATGACCATCGTGAGTGGCAGCCTGTATAAGGGAGAGAGGTTCTGTTCCCGATTTAACATGGAATGTGACAGTCGACGTGTACTCATCTCGAGGAAACGAGGGACAAGAAACCACCCAGCTTTTTTCAAGAAAGAGCCCCATATGGTGGTGGATTGATGGTGTAGGCAGGCATCAGTATTGGTGGATGTTCAGACCTCTTACATTATCTAAGGTAGCAATTTGACTGCTATAAGGTATAGAGACGAGATTTTCTAACCTTTTTCGTGCCATATGCTGGTACCTGGTGTCTTTTGATGGACGATAATGCTCGTCCCCACAGAGATGCGTTGGTGGACAAGATGGTGGAATTGGAGGGTATCGAGCATATGCAGCGGCCAGCTTGCTCACAGGATTTAAATCCGATTGAGCATGTGTGGGATGCATTAGAGAGGCGCATTGCAGGCAGACCAGCACCTCCCACAACCGTTCCAGAGCTGGCGACTGCTCTTATGGAAGAGTGGCCACATATCCCCTAAGAATGCATTGATAATCTCACAGCCTCAATGTCACAGGTGTGCAGTTCTTCTGGCCGTTCAAGGAGACTATACACCATACTGAAGGAACATTTCCACTCATGTCCAACAATTACTGTAGCGTTAATGTTGCTTTGTTTGTTTGCCCTATTCTCCGTTATTTCATTTGATGGAGATACCACTCAGGGGCTCACATGAATCGCGTCCTTTTTCTGTCAGTATACCATAATGTAAAGTAATATGTGATTGAAAGAACATGTCTCATGTAAAGCATGGTGACTGAGGAAGGATCGATCCTACAGATTAATTTGCAAGTACCCTGAAAGTGAACAATCGGGGTTTATAACCCCAGGGTTTACAGACGCACGAGAACACAACAGCACAGTGGAAAATAGTGCGAGTTCAATCCTAGTGTACTTCGCCATGAACTGGCATGTCGTAGGCCCCGAAGGCCACTTTGGTAACATATGCGTTGTCATGATGGCTATACAGGCCAAGGCGCCCCTCCCGCTAGCCTCTGAGTGACAGGCCGCCTATGTATAACATGGTAGCGATTGTGAGGGCCTCAACTCCTGGCTTCTAGGGTCGCATGCTGCCCTAGTCTGCCTCCTTTGGAAGGCAACTGAATGCAGTATCAGTATTTCAAATAGTCGGGTAGGGAATCGACCTCCCCTACCAGACTTGCATGTTGTCAAGGCCAAAAGTTGTGTTACATTCCTCAATAATCGTCCACAGCCTTCAAGGAAAGCCTATCAAAAAGCAGTCGTCTATCTTAAACGTGATATTATTACTACGTCGAGTGGAGTACAAGAAGAAGAGTTCATTTTGGCAAGTGACGTCATCGTACTTGAACGACTCCAGACGTGGGCTAGTGAACGTTAACTGAAAATGCGTGGCTTTCGAAATCCTAACTTAAAAGCTTTTAATCTCTTCACACACACAAAAAATGTCCAACAAATTGAATTTATTCTTTACGAAGAAACTGCCAGCAAAGAGCTACTTTCTTTGAGTCATTATCCATCGACTCCCATCACCAGGATCAGTTGCAGCAGAGTACGTCATTGCCATGACAACGCGACAGAAAGACAACATACAAAACAAGAATTTTTACCTTGCTTATATTAAGACACATGGGTGCTTGTATGCACCCAGGAGGGAGGGCTACGATGGAGATTTATCAAACCCACTTCAAAGCTTCTCGCGTCCCACTACAGAGTGGCCCGGGAAAATGATTTATGAGGTACCAAAATACAGTAGCCTCGCAGCTATCAGGTCTGATGTGGCGGAAGGCCGGCCGGATAACACAAAAACTGAAAACGCCGGAGTTCCTATTGGGCTAATAAGTTAAGATTGTCTTCGTATACACCTATTTGGGCTAATAAGTTAAGATTGTCTTCGTATACACAAGAAACAGGATTTTTATTGATTATCTACCGTATACGATGCATTAAAAAAAGTTTGTTATCGTAAATTGCTTTTACCCTGCCTCGGTGGCGCAGTGGGTAGAACGCTCGGTGACTGCGTCACTAGTTCCAGGTTCGATACTGGATCGAAGTGGATTACCGTAAAATCTCACGTAAAGTCCGCACCTCAAATATAGCCCGCACCCATCTATAGTCCGCATTAGCGATGGGTATGTTTCAAATATAGTCCGCACTTTCAAATTCCTACTGTAGCCAGTGGAGCAACTTGTAAGAGGAATGGGATCAAATGAATTTGAACATGAAATGTCAGATTGCCCTGACGATGAAATTGAAATGTGAAAGATTTTATATTGCATTATCATATAAATAAGAACGTACTGTGTAAAATCGTGTTGTTAAGTGTAATAAAATGATCAGAAAATGAAGAGCATTTTTCATTGAGAACCCTGGGTTTCATTTATAGTCCGCACCCATATATAGTCCGGACTAAATAACCCTATGTTTCGCGTATAATCCGCGGGCACTACCTAGGATTTTACGGCAGTTTCTTTCGGGCAAGAGAGGCAAATTTTCCGGGTGTAGGAGCGCGCCCCCCCCCCCTGGCGTCGGTGGAATTCGGCAACCGGCTATGGAAAAACACTGCCCAATATATCGCCCTTGTGTTCATTCAGAGGGGAGTTGCGAATTGCGTTGGACACACCAGTTCTCGTCTGATCACTGAAGTTAAGTAGCGCAACTCCAGCTTCTACTGACACGAGTGGCCGCTTGGGAAAACTGGGTACTGCTAATACCCAAAAATCGTTGCATTAGTGTAGTGTCTGTGCAGTCTCTGCATAATAACTACGCTGTGGAAGGGGTTCTGATGGCCTTTTAGTTTAAGGGCCCTAAAACAAAAAATAATATCCATTCAGAGGGACAAGATAGGTACCCAAACCTGCCATAGGCGGGAAAAGGGTTTCGCGCCAAAATATCCTCCCACTTGCACTTTTTTGTTTTGTTGGTGTTTCAGGGCCCTTCAAATACAAATTCATTAGAGCCCCGTCCACTGCGTAGCTCTAATGCAGACACTGCACAGACACTAAGCTAATGCGACGATTTTTGGGTATTAGCAGTGGCCAGTTTTCCCAGGCGGCCATCCACGTTAGTACTAGCTGGGCTTCGGTTGCTTAATTTCACTGATCACTCCACTTGCAAAAGCAGATACAATCCACTACCGTTGCTTCTTCCCGCTCACTAACATATTTTAGCACTGTCTCGGTGCGCTTGAAACCTTCTACATGTGGGGTAAGATGTTTCATGACCTCGTTCTCTTCTCCCTTAACTTCCACTCCTTCTTCCTGTATTACCATATCGACAACATCCTTATCTGCTAGTTCCATCGACGAGTCGTTTGCCATCCACTCTGTAATGCCATTTGAGACGTACTGCTCGCACCCAGGTAATTTTTGTAACAGTGTCCGAAAATTGTCATTATCTGGCTATTCCATTTCCTGGGCTTCTTCATGTATCAAAAGGGATTTCCACGATGTTGTGAGAAAAAAATTTTAAATTTCTTTCCAAGCTTCGGCCATCAAAATAGGGCCGGATAGTAAAGTGTCTTTAAATTACAAAACCTTGGAAACACCTTAGAAATTTGGAAGTCCTAGGAGTCCCGCTAAACGATGGACATGAAAAAAGGGAACAAAACAAAAAAGGGGCAAGTCCCTCAAAACCATGACAGCAAAATCAAAACTGGTTTGGGCAGATGGGACGTAAGGCCGTGGTTACCACAGTGGTATCATCTGCAGGTAAAAGAGCCCCCTTATAAGTAGAAATGCAGCAAAAAGGACGAAAATTGAAAAGAAAAAAATGCACGTGCCTGTACGTGCAGTTTTCCTGTCATCGCACTTTTAAGCGAATGATTCGTGCTGCTAGGTTATCAGTATTCTCACCAACTCCTTCGGTGCAGTCATTATGGACTTTGGTGCAGCAGTTTACAGTGGCATCTCATCAGGTACTGGAGAAAATTGCCTGGGATTGTAATCCCTTGTATGGTTAATCCTTTGGGTCTTCCATCTCCTATTGGAAATTGGTATTGTCCTGTAGAGCCGTCCCGTGGGTTGCCTCTCCTGTTCTCGATCTACAGTCTCTTTGGGTTTCTATCACTAGACTTAAACGTTCTTCATCCAGTGTACCAGATGGAGTTCCTTGGTTTTCCTGAGCTTGTAGTTGCTGTTGAATGTCTAATGTATGTATGTGTGCTGGCCACTTCCCTGCCCATTGGCGCACTGCCTTTATTGTTCCCATTCACAAATGGAGGGCCTGTGGGGACCCCAAAAATTATAGACCAATCGCCATTCTCTCTCCTCTTGCTCAGGTCCTTGAGATGAATGTGCGACTTGGTCAGAGACGAGCTTCTTTCTGTAATCCCATTGTCTCAGTTTAGTTCCCGGCCAAATTCGTCAGTCCCTTCACCAACATTCCATTCCGGCCACTGTGTCTTCCTCTGTTACCACTGCAACGTTTACCTGCTTCTTCAAACTGACATTGCTAAGTTTAGTCAATATTCTGAGTAGCTCAATTTCTAACCGATATGGTTTTAACCTTTTGAAGCCCTTTCTGCGGGCTGAATGGTTAGGACTAGGTCGTCCCATCTCTCTAGGGTGCTTGTGTGGGGTGTCCAGCAGAGTTCAGCCTTGGGGCCTATTTTGTTTAATCTTGCTACCTCAGGCTTACCATTGGTCTGCCAGGGGTGGCAAATTTGGTCCTTGCTGATTGACAATTACTTTGGGCTGGTATTACCACTAGCCCGAATCCCTGACATGTCCTAATTTATTGATATTCTGTTGTTTCACCTTTCGCGGTGGTATAGGTCCTTAAGTATGCACTTAAATGCAGATAAAACCAACGTTATAACCTTTGCACCCAACTCTGCAGGTGCTGCTGTCCGGCGCTCAGCCGTTTATTCAGCTTCTTGGAATGGTTGTTGATCGGCATTTGAAGTTCCTTCAATATCATGACTACCTGAAGGCTAAGTTAAATTCTCTCCTCTATTTATTCAAGCGCCTGAAATCGGTTCTGGGGGTTCCCTGATTACTGGCGATTTTCCGTGCTAAGGTGGGGGCGGTCCTGAGGTTCGCAGCCCCGTTCTTGGTGTGGGCTCACCAAGCTCAATTATAACCTCTCCGTGTTGCCTACAATTCAATACTTCGCTTAATTTTCTGGCTGGCTCCCTGGCACAGCATTAAATTTGTCTCTTTGCATCGTTTATGTCTTATTGTCAGTTGTTCGTGGTAGCATGTGCACTGAAAAGTAATGCACACCCATTGCATTTCATCTCCAGTGTCTTTTGAGCAGATGCCTCGACCAGGCGTACACGGCGCTTTTTATTTGAATCATTGACGCCGTTCAGGGACGGCAGAAGGAAGTTGTTCCCTTTTATCTCGTTTAGGCAATGGAATGGGTTGCCTTTTGAGATTCGGTCTAGTTTGTTTGTATGTGTTCAATACGGGTGTAAGGAACTGCAAGCACTTCAAGGCAAAGTTGCTGAAGTTTTTTGCTGGCTGAATGTTTCAAGTTGTGTGTTTAGAATGTACTAGAACTGTACGTAATTAAAATAACAATAGTAGAACCAGTCTAAATTGGGCACTGTAGGGCGTGCAATCAGTTGTCCGATGGCCAGATAATAGAAGTTCTATTGTACATATCAACGCCCGAAATAGGACACTCAGCAGTTCTACAACTACCAATCCCTATTTCCTACCTCCCCTGGGTTGGAAATCTAATTTATCCCATTGAAACACATGGGCATTCCGGTATTTTTATGCAGCCGGTAATCAACTCAATGCTGCAACACCTATCCTCATCTATCGGCTCTTTTCCTCAGTCGTTCCCCAGGGAAGCGAACTCCTACATCTGGAAAGGGTTTTTTACGTGCATTTTTTGTTTTGATGGTGTTTTAGGGCCCGTGAATTACAATGGTCATTAGAGCCCCGCCCACTGCACAGAATCTGCTCGGGCACTACGCAGTTATAAGACGATTTGAGTATTAGCAGGAGCCAGGGTTCCCAAGTGGTTACCCATGCTTTTAGTACTATCTGGGGCTGCGTTGCTTAACTTCAGCTATCAGACCAGAACTTGTATCCAACGCGATACCGTCGTCCTTTTTATTTGCAGACGACATTGCACACACCGCCACGGGGCCATGGTTATACTAGTATTCTCTCCGGCAGAAGGTTCTCTGGGGGCCCTCTCGCCCACATCGTTGCAGTATCGAACTACGAACCGTTGACACCTTAGTTCAGCGGAACTGTATTAAATAGCATTTCATTTCTTTGTTTGTTGATGTTTTAGGGCCCATCAACTACAAGGTCATTACAGCCTCGTCCACTGCATAGTTCTAATGCAGAAACTTCACAGAGTATTAGCGGTACCCAGTTTTCCCAAGCGGCCACCCATGTCAGTACTAGCTGGGGTTGCGTTGCTTAACTTCAGTGATCAGACGAGAACTGGCGTGCCTAACACAATTTGCCGCTTCCCATTTCATTTCAAAAACAAAAACTGTGGCCCCTGCTGACTATCTACTTTCCTGTCCGAATACAGAAATTCACGAACACTACTGCAGCCGGCTGCCTGCAGCTAGTAGCAGTAATAACCAGCAGGCAAGCAAATCTTAAATCGATCGAGTGCTTAATTTTCTATTTTTCTCCTGTATCCAAAAAAGTGGTGTGTATGTGAGAAGCCTCACTTATTTTCTCGCCAACTCTGAACGGAGGACTGAAGAAGTCCAATAACCAGGCGATTCTAATAAGTTGGCAGGCAACCTACTGTAGCAAAACAAGGAGGCAGTGACTTCAGTTTCTTAACCAACCACGAAAAGTCAAGCGAGAAAACAGCAAAAAAAATCTTTAGGTGAATGCACCAGGTATTCAACTTCCCATGCATTACGATAGCAATAGAAACGCTAAAAGAGGCGATCTCCAAATCGGTGGATGCCTGGGCGATGGCCGTCTCAAAGTCAAGGTTATCAAGGAATGCCAACTTTTTTTCTTTCTCTTCTGCTAGTTGTTCTCTCTCCTCTCCTCGCTTCAAATTTTCTAGTTGTCTTGCGTAGGCAGTGACGTCAGCCAATATCCGACAGCTATAACACTTTCTTTTTCCTTTCTAACCAAGTCTCAACCTCAGAACCTAACTCTCTCTCCAAAAAAAAAAAACTACCACAACTAGTAGTAATAGTGGTAGTTAGTAGCCCCGCGATGTGCCCCTGCCAAAAGAAATTGGCACAAGTCTCCACTTCTGAGAACCTGAACTCTTCGGGGATTCCTGCTTGAAGACCTTGATTAGGCTAGTTTATATTACCTTTTTTCTGTCTTCTTTCACGTCATCGCCATTATTATCACATTTCCAAAAACTAGTCACTCTACTGAGGTCTTGGGTAACGCTTTATGACACCGAGCAGACACACAGCCCCACGACTACGCCTTAAAATTGGGATTTTTTTCTTCCTCTTTTGGTTATAAAGAAAAACGACTGCTATCAGATAAAGGTGTAGAGCCCTGCAGTCCAGCTTCGCAGAGAAAGCCGGGATCCAAATCCGAGTTTTTCTCTCAGAACACGTCAGTTTCACCATCCAATCCTGTGACTTGATTCAAGTATGATCAAATGTCTCACCTGGAGCAAAGTCGTGCCCAGTCGGATCCTCTGGACATGAAACTGACACCATGCATCCAACCACACGAGGCCAAGGTCCCACAATAGATTCATTTCAAATAGAAACCCAGTCGACCTTGGGGCCTGGGTGAACGACGCCATTATCTGTCCAAGGGAAAAGTCAGATCGCATTAACGACAAATCAACTCTTAATGACCCACTGATTGCTAAAAAATAATATCAGGAAACATGGCACCATTTTTTTCGTCAACGCACCTTTCAGATCCTCTTCTCACAACTGCAGGGTGCAGGTCAACCCTAGGCGTCACAAACCCCCTTTACCCGCCTATGGCAAGGACTGCCGACCATTTTTGTCCCACTACAACAAATTATTGTCGGACGATACTTACACAGCCTGCTGCCAAACTAATGCCACAACCCCCTGTGCTTGGGTATCACAGGTCTATTGTTCGATGGCGCACTTCACCAACGCCAGGAGGACAACTTCTACATCTGCAAATTTTGCCGAATTTGTTGTTGGTACGAGTGTGTAAAATAAGGAAGAACTGCACTAAAAGGCTGATAAGGTGCTGAATTGTGACACTTATTCAATGGCCTCCAACGAACCAACTTAAGAACCTAAAAGTAACATTGCGGAACACATGTGCACTACAACGTTGATCGACACAGACGAAATCAAGGACAAATTACACATTTCATCACTGGATTCGGCGAACACCGATGAAGATCAACAACAAATCCCGCATCAGAGCCTCCCTCCAGGTCACTATAGAAACCAAACTTATTACCGGTTGTCTGTATCAATTATGATTCTTCGAAGTTAGCCCTATAGTACCCGGAAACGAGACCTTGATTGCATAGCAAGTCGCGCATCCATCAAAGAGCAATCGCGATACAGACAATCGCAGATGAAGCAAGACCATTTCGAGATAATCATCTGTCCACATGCGATTCTAGGTCTCAAATTCTTAGTAATTTGAGAAAGTGGAAATAAATATTAGGAGTCCGCCTGTTAATTACGAGGAAGAAATAAGAAAGGTGTCAGTTAAGTATCACACTTCTCACTTCGACGTTAGCTCCTCTCACTCCTACACATCTTTCAAAAATCCTAAGAGTGGTGGGATAACTGAACAAAAGGTACCCAGCGGTACCCAGTTTTCCCTAGCGACTTAATACTAGCTGGGGTTGCGGTGCTTTACTTCAGTGAACAGACGACAACTGGTGTATCCAACGCAACAAGCCGCTCTCCCCTCAGAAAATCGGGGGTTCAATCCCCAGACTTGATGGCCAGTTCTCTACTTCTCAGTGGCACCTCCAAGGAGCCTAAATCTGTTTAGTCCAAAAAAAAAAGAGCATCTAACTTCCATTATGTCAACATGACGTACCTACCCAGCAATTAAACGCAATCCCTAATCATCCGCTTGAGAACCTATGGTAAATATTTCTTTTTCAATAAAAACTCCTCGCCACTATCTTAAAATAAGCAAACTAACAAGGCATTAAAAAGAAACAAGGAGTCAGCCCTGAACAAAACTGTTCCTCCTACCACCTACTAAACAGTGTAAACCCAAGTCTATTCTTCAAGCTTGTAGAAGAAATATTTGATTTCGATTTATCAAAATCAAGCACAAAGTGCAGTATACATATAACAAGTAGAGAATTCAAAAACTTGAATTGCTTCAAATGACTTTATGAGATGGAGAGAAAAAAAATAGTAAGCTAACTTTTGAGGTCGAATTCAACTCCTGATATGTGTCTATGCAATAACAACTTGCAAATCTGATACATTATTTCTTTTTTTATCAACTTGTTTATCCCATTGTTATATTTCCAATAACTTCTGATAATCTCAAGGCAACACAACGTCAGGAATAAAAAAAAAAGTCAAGGAAATGAGACTACATTGCATAGTACAACACGATCACACTCATTTCCCCAACGGTTCAACATGGAAGAAGATAACACCAATTCAACTACCTGCTTTTTTTCGTCTTCTTCCAAAACATGGAGAAAAAAAACTATAACCCACGTGGTTGATGGCAGTTCAAAAATGAGCAAGTCGAGTTCAACATTTCATTCAATACTCACAATAGCATCATCATCTTCAATCCGGCAGCCATTAGAAGGAATGGGGGTTGGGGCAGTGGCGACAGAGTATGGATGGAAAGGGCGGCAAAGAAAACGCTAAGGGTGTATAGGAACAAGCTTAAGATAGAGAGGGAGGTACTCTATGACAATACGTGGGAGACCTCACCTCTGTTTCGGGCAACAGCAGGGTCACTGGAGACGAAACAGAGGATGGCAAAGATCACAGGTGGAGATCGAAGAGGGCTGTGGATTAGGTGGGGATCAAGCGGAGGATGTCAGATATGTAATACTGGCATGTCCAGCGCTGGATCACTGCAGTAGGGGTTGGGGAATCCCCGCATTGGAAGAAGTTGTGCGGGTGGAGCAGTTGGAATGGGTGCGAAAGGCAAAGACGTTGCTACGGTATTGGTGGAGATTTAGGCATGTGGATCTGGCATGAAAAATCTTACTAGCAAGGTATCAGTCTCAAAGGATTACATATTCATAGAAGAACGAGTTTTAAAAACTATTTCAGTTGGTCGGGAAAAAGTATTATCAAACGAATGGGTCGCCATCTTGACATTTTTCAAACTATCCAACTTCCGATTTCTGGAATCGAACCACATACATAGTACTAACAACGACCTTTTTTGGCAAATTTAATGCCTTCATCATCGTTACCAGCAAAGCAGGAAAGGGAGATAGAAAAACCCTATTATTTGATAACCAGAAATAATAAAATCCCAAGTGTGTGACATTAAGTTACCATATGGCACAAATGTCTTATCATCATTGAAATATAGTATTTAAATTCGGTAAGGCCGGAAGCAGCAAACTATACCAGATTTCGCCAATTTCAGGAGGCTACATTATGACATTAACAAAATTAACATCTTATTAATTGCATGCACCATACTAACTTTTGGGTCACTACACAGAGAGGGGGATAAAAGTTACTACTGTGCTATTCTTACAGTACTAGAAATATCGATATAAGCTTTCAAATTTTTTTTTTTTTTTTTTTTTTTAAGTTCAATGATTAAGAAGCAAAGAACATAGATCTTATTACACCGAGATGAGCCATTGGCAAGCGATGAAGATCAAATTCCAATCTCGGTCCAAATTCATGTTTCTTACCCTTACCCTGACCATCAAAAGTTTACTAAGGAGCACATTACTGTTAGAACAAAAATGGTTGAGGCTCAATTATGATTCAAGTCCAAAACCATTATTTCATCCGGATAGCTCCATTCTGATAAACGAAGTTAAAAACCGGTGACAGTTTTTTGGGAGTAAATTAAACAAACTATATATATAAGCAACTGAGAATATAATCGATAAGCAGTTTCTTTTCTGAACAAAAAAACAAAATACATCGAATTAAATCAAGACTGCATTCCATAGATAGTTGGAATAAGGACGGCGTACCATATGGAGAAATCCGGGTTTATGTCAAACTAATAATTACCCTACAGAGCAAAAACAAGAGGGAGAAAGAAATTATAGCGGCATTAACTTCCAATTTCCTATTTAACAGCTCAAGATCTTTTCAGATATCTAAATCACACTAACTTTTTTTTAAGAAGTTAAATATCTGACATCTTTCCACAAGGGGCGCAAAAGGAACGCATTCGAATTCCAAAACGAACTAAAGGGGTGGATACACTTGTTTTCGAAAACTTCAAACGTTCGGTAGGAAAACAGAATAAGTTCAGAAATATTTTAAAGGTTGGAAATTAAAATTTGATTTTCTGTCAGAAATGTAAAATTTCCTTCATCCCGGAACCCGGTGTTTGTTGGGCGATAACTACTGCAATAAATAGGAAGAGAAAAAAAAAGTGCCACTTACCGAATCAAAGTCGGAATCCCATAACTCTTTTAATTCGTGATCACCAATGTCATATAAATTTCTATAACCTGCAAAACTTTCCATATTTCTTTTGACAGTGTCCAGGGACGATGGCTGGGGTCAAAATCAACCAAAAGCCGGCTCCAGAGAGAAAAAAAAGCACTCCTCACACGTTCACTGATACCGCACAGACCACGAGAAATCTAAACGTCTTAACGCACAACAGTAAGCTAACAAACTAATTGTTATTCGACGCAGGCAATTTTTTTCGAATGTCAGAACCGACTCACTCACTTTGAGCGACTGGAACAATCCGCTTCAAAATTTGGTAACCGCAACTCAGACATATTTGACGTTCTATTTTATTCCGTACACCGAATTCGACACATTTCCTTCCAAATTCACTGAAATAGTGAAAGTTATGACATAAAAAGCTTTGAATTATTACCAAATTAATCCTAATTAATATTAAGCATATGGAATCTCTACGCGAGTGTATACCGTATGGTACATTCACCTCCGCCACGCTCTTCTTTATGATTGGTCGACAATTTATCTTAGTAACCATTCAGAAATGATCAAACACATCTTTCAAACATCCCTCAGAATTTAAATTCCACGTGCTTTAATGATCCTTTAAAACTACTTAATTTCGTCTATAATTTACTCATTTTTTTTTAAATTTCTTGCATGCATCTCAGTTTCGAAAAGATCCAATCAAGTGCAGCAAGGGTAGTGGCCGAATAGGTGACATCACTCAGCTACGCCAGAAGAAAAACTAATCAGAGTGACAAATCTTCACCTTTGGTCAGGTGCGAACCGGTATCCTACTGACTAGTAAGCGCACTCATTACTAATGTAGCTCTTCAACTACGGAATAAAGGTATCGTTAGAAACATGTGACAGAGAGTGACATGTGGTTTCGGTAATGCACAATTACTTCTATTCAAAGCAACTCCGAGCCCTTTCTCCGCCTATGGCTGGGTCGGGTACCCATCTTTGCCCCTCTGAATAGACACATGGGTGGCATTTTCCTCAGCCAGCTGTCGACCAACGCTGCAACCCTCTGCTTATTTATCGTCGGTCTACACTTCTTTGGGGTACTCTACTGGGGTGCCCTACATGGGTGGCATCTTGGGAATTCTGTGTACTGACCACCCATGTTGGTTGGGAACCTAGCGTGCTGCTAATTCCCCTCTTCTACAACACCACTCCTACATTCCCTCATCCGCGAGCAGCCTCCACAGGGTCCGGCCCGTTATAGCGTCTTGACAGACTCCCCAACCCATTGGCGCAACATACATAGGGGAGATCGGGGCAAGTTGACGATATTAAGAGTTTTCAAATTATTTTTTTCTATTTTTCTTTCGAGATAAAAAGTTTTACTGTACTGATATGTCTTACTTAGAATGTACCTACTTACTTAGACTGCTACGAGTATTATTAAGTCATTAGTCATCTTGCCCCGTTTGTTTGTTGGTGTTTTAGGGCCCTTTACCTACAAGATCATTAGAACCCCGTCCATTGTGTAGTTTTGATGCAGAAACTGCACAGACACTACACTAATGCAACGATTTTTGGATACTAGTGGTACCCAGTTTTCCTAGGTGGTCACCCACGTCAGTACTAGCTGGGGTTGTGCTGCTTAACTTCAGTGATCAGACGAGAACTGGCGTGTCCAACGCAATTCGCCGCTCCCCATCTTGCCCCGCTCGTCATCTTGCCCAAGCCTCCTCTACATATTAACATACCCAAAAAAATCGTCGCATCAGTGTAGTTTTTGTGCAGTCTCTGCATTAGAACTACACCGTGGAAGGGGCGCTAATTACCTTTCTAGTTGAAGGGCCCTAAAACACCAACGAAGCAAAAGAAATACACCCGGGAATTTGCCTCATCTACCCGTTGCCTAGTAGAGAGAGTTCTTTTACGTTCAAATGACATCGTACACCACACGGGACTTCAGTTTTACTTATAATCCAAAGGGAGGTACATTCGGGGCCTCTCTCTCCTCCGAAAGAAGCCAACCCACCTCGATGCAGTGTCGAACTTGCCACCACTGACGCAATACTCGAGCACGCTACCTCCTGCGACACTGAGGCGGGCCTAATGCACAATACTTTTCATACGAAGTTGAAATCTCTTGTGGATTCCGAAAAAATGAGCACCAGAAACTTGAGAGGATCGATCCTAGTATAATGACTTTACGAATCACGCA
Organism: Trigoniulus corallinus; assembly: GCA_013389805.1. Lineage (NCBI taxonomy): Eukaryota > Metazoa > Arthropoda > Diplopoda > Spirobolida > Trigoniulidae > Trigoniulus > Trigoniulus corallinus. The sequence goes on along the minus strand of JAAFCE010001963.1, from coordinate 19,032,526 downwards.
AGCTGCCGATCCACTGCAAGTGAAGATTATGAACTTAACGTCGTTTTACCTCCACTGAAAATGCTCGGTGTCTTTTAAGAGCTGTTCGTCGACTCGAACGCCACCAATGGCCATGTACTGACTTAATCGGGTCAGTGATTTTGTATGTTCTTTGTGAGGTTCCCGTGCAGGTTCAATCTTGCGTTAACAGCCGCTTTACCGGAAGTCTCGTGGAATACTGCAGCTACAATTAACCCATATTACTCCTATGGTAGGATCATCCCCCTTTGCAGCCTGTGGCAGGGTCGGATCTGCGGGTTTTAGCCCTCCACTCCTGCCTATCTCCCACCAGGTCCCCGTCCACCCCACACACTATCATCTCATTACGGACAACCTCCTCCCATGTCTGCTTTGTCTCCTCCTGCCCCGGTGTTTACAACCACCTGCATTCCTGTAATGGACCTAACGAGCTCCTCCTCCCCTTGTCTCATTACGAAAATAAATACGTACACCAAAAACAGAAATAAAATGTCCGACGACGCCTATCCGCCTGTGGCAGCGTCGGATGCCCATCTGTTTTGAATCATTGGGACACATAACGTTGAGCGATGTTTATAGCCCTATGCTTATTCAGGATGGTCCTGAATAGTGGAATCCTTTTCACGGTTACTTTACGCAGCTAGCTGTGACCTATTGCAGTAAATCCGGTGCTTACTTATCGGCCCATTTTTCTTCGTTGGGGCATATTTTCTCCACCGGGGCGAGCACCTACACCCGGGCATTTGCTTATGTAGCAGGGGTCAAGTGACATCCTACACGTCACTCAAAACCACGGTTTCACTTTCCATGTGAAGAGTGGCGCACCCCCGAAAGAAGCCCAACCACCTCAAAGCTGAACGCTTTCCGTGGAGGAGGAGATGGCGCTAAAAGCAACAAGCAGCTTCTAACCCTTTTCCCACCTATGGCAGGATCGGGTACCCATCTTGTTCCTCTGAAAGGACACAAAGCTGATACATATTGGGCTGCCTACCAAAGCTGCAACCCCTACACAGGGCGAGGTCCTACACCAGGAAATTTTGCCTCATCTACCCATTACATAGTAGAGAGGGTTCTATTACGTGCAACTGGCATCGTACACCAAACGGGGTATCGATTTTACTTCTCATCCGAAGGAAGGCGCACTTGGGCTTCTCTCTCGCCCGATATAAGCCAACCCACCTCGACCCAGTATCGAACCTGGAACCACTGACGTAGTAATCGAGCACTCTAACCCCTGGTACCACCCTAACCTAGATGATGTTTAAAAAATTTCAACTGTTTCAATCTTTCAAACAATCACTCACCGAGCTAGGTATGATAGGTGGTAGAGTTACCAAATATTGTGTACACAGGATGAACCAAATTCTTCCCAATTATTGTCCCTTGACTCTTCCTGTGTCTTCTGAATCCGAGTCACAATCCCCGGTATTCAAATTTAGCTGCGTAAGGACAGGCAATTCTTGAGTTGGCACGTCCGGGAAATGATCTCTTCAATTCTTAATCTGCAGAATTCCATTCTAGGACTCCAAGGCTGTAAATAGAACCTTAAACATCCCTAATGATAATTTCGTGTAATTTGATAAGAAATTATCACCTAACATTTTGATATCGAATACAATAAAAACTGAAATCAAATTCCACAATGAAACACCTGAAACCCGTTGATACTCAACAGGCGAATATTCAGATCAAATTCTGCACAAGAATGCTAATAAACATTGGCAGAATAAGGACGCAGGTATCAGGTGCTTAACTAATAGTAGGCCTATATTTACCCGATGAGTTCAAGGTATACAGGTTAAACTCCCCCTAGTGGAAGGCAGCACGGCGTTTTCCCCTTCCCTCCATCAATGATTCCAGGTTCAGTGGCTACAGATTCGACACTGGAACTGTTCCCCCATTACTGATTGTTTGGGTTTTTTGGTGTTTTAAAGCCCTTCAACTGCTTTTCTTTCCTCTTCTTGGAGTTTTAGGGCCCACAAACAACAAGGTCGTTAAAGCCCCGTCCACTGCATAGTTATAATGCAGTCTGCACAGACACCACTCATGTGACGATATTTGGGTATTAGCGGTATCCAGTTTTCCCAAGCAGCCACTCATGTTAGTACTAGCTGGGGTTGCGTTGCTCACCCTTATCCCGCCTGAGGAGGGATATCAATGCTTCAGGTTCCTTGGGGATTTGGATTAGTCAATTATTAGGAATGAGTTATGCTCTCCACTGCCAAATTGGCCTATCAGGGCTGCTTGCAGTGTGTTCAATTAGAGATAGAATTATAGGCAGGGTCAGGTCTGCGGGTTCTAATCCTCCAACTGCTCCAACGTCCGTTTTGGCCTTCCTCTACTCCTGGTGCCCCCGACCATCTGCAGTCCCATAATGGACCTGATAAGCTCCTCCCTCCCCTCCTCATCACTTGCCCATACCACCTCAACCGATTCTCTCTCATCTTTTCCGCGATGTCTCCCACCCCAAGTTACCTCTAACGTAATCATTTCGGATTCTATTGGTTCGTGACCCCCAACACTCTGAGCCACACATCACAGCGGCCTAACCACGGTTCTGCAAACTTTGCCCTTCAACTGTTGGGACCCGGCGGACGCACAAGACCCCACAATCCACAAAGACATTGTTACGACGACTTTGATATTAGCAGTATCCAGTCTTCTCAAGCGGGTTATCCATGCTTGTACTATCTGTGGTTGCGTTGCTTAACTTCAGTGATCAGACGAGACCTTGGGTGTCCAACGCTCTCCCCATTACTGAGAACCGCCTCGGTGGTCGTGAGGTAGTCTGCTGGACTATTGAGTCAGTGGTTCCACCCTCGACACTGGATCGAAGTGGTTTGGCCTCTTTTGGACGACAGTGAAGCCGATGAAGCGCCTTCCGTCGGATGAAAATTAAAGCTCATGAACCCTTTCTTCATGGAATGAGCACGCTACAAAAGCAAAGCGACTATAGTGAAACCTCTCTAATTGGTACACCTGCGGGACCTGATCAAAGGGTACCCATCAGAGGGCTGTACCAATAAGAGGGGTATGGGACACTTTAATACTCTAATACTGTTGTTTAATTTATACAGTTACAGTACATATGTATATTGTTTTATATTGCGTTTTTTTTAAACTGAAAAAATGCATTGTATAATATAATATTTCGCAAAATTCTTGACTTTTAAAAATTTTAACAAACAAATCAATCAAGGGTTGTTTGTCTCTTGCAGAAAAGAAAGTAACCCACCACGGTTCAGTATCGAACCTAAAACCACTGTTTGTTTGTTTGTTGGAGTTTAAGGTCCCGTCAACTACAAGGTCATTAGAGACCCGTCCACTGCATAGTTCTAATGCATATACTGCACAGAAACTACACTAATTAGACGATTATTGAGTATTAGCAGTACCCAGCTTTCCCAAGCGACCACCCATGTCAGTACTAACTGGGCTTGCGTTGCTTAACTTCAGTGATCAGACGAGAACTGGTGTGTCCAACGCAACTCACCGCTCCCTACCTAAAACCACGGTTACCAAGCACGCTACCCACTGCGTCACCGAGGAGGGATGTACCCATTACAGAGGGGGTTTCCTGAAAATGGTGACATGTACTAGGTGTACCAAAAGAGGGGTGTACCGTTAACGGGGGGTAGTAATAGCATAAAGGCTATGGGCGAAAAATCGGTGCCTGAACACTCTGCATCGATATGAGGGGTGTACCCATAGAGATGTTTTATTGTACTAACCCTTTTCCTTCCATGAATTCTTTTGGAGGGTATTTTTATGCAGCCGGCTGCCGACCTAATGCTGCAATCTCCATGCCGTCCAGGGGTGACCTCCTACAGCTGGAAATTTTCTCGATCTAATGGCTGCATGCAGTCAGGATTCATTCACGTGTAAATGACATCGTACATATGGCTCTGGGCCACGGTTGTTCTCCCCCTCCGACGGAAGACGCATTAAAGGCCTCTCTCTCTTTCGCCCGAAAGCAGCCAATTACATCAGTTCAGCATGAAACCTGGAACCACTAACGCAGTAGTCATGCACGCTACCTCTGTGCCACCAAAACGTGAGCCTACATGGAACGAGTAGATCGGTAAAGCTCTCAGGTCGCATTATGTCGCGACACCCATGGTCTCGTCACCAGGCGGCGGGTTAGGGAATCTTCCCAAAGCACCAGGGGTTTTGCTGCCTAATCGGTCTGTCCTTGCATGGGTTAAGCGGAAGAACGAAATAAAATAGTTCTCGCGGGTTAAACCGTATGGGCGGATGCAGGAGGCACCGTCGTCAGGGGTCAGCGAGCGAACCCCGAGTCGTTGACATCAATCATCCACAATGCCATGAGGATGGTGAGCTTGGGTCACATGGCAAATAATGAATCGAGTGTCTTTTGTGGGGTTGATTGAGATGCCCCCACGGATAACCCGTCTAATATTCGTACGAGTTTTGGACTCCTGGTTGGGTGCATGCCTGGATGCAGCCAATTAGAGCTGTCAAGATTAGTCAACTGCTTAAGGCGCGGCACCCAGTCAAGAATAGGCACTTGGAAAGTGGGGATCCTATCAAGTAAAATAGAGGAATTAGTCAGTATTTTAAAGCGTAGGAGGATTAGTGTAGGCCAGTGGTGGCGAACCTGTGACCCACCGAGCAATTTTAAGTGACCCGAGCGTGATCATATCTAGTTTGGGTCCCATCTAGTTTATCGTCATGGGGGGCATCGCGGAAAAATGAGGGACAGTAGGTTGAGTTGGTATGAGCACGTAATGAGAAGAAAGGAGGAGTAGTTCGTTAGGTGTACCCAGGGCAGGGGGAGACCAAAGCAGACGTGGGAGCAGGCTGTCCGGAAGGATATGGCAGTGTGTGAGGTGGGCGGGAAGCTGGTGGGAGGTAGTGAATAAAATTGAATAGCGCTTGCACCTGACCCGCGGACAACTTTTAGTTTTTTTTCTTGTTATAGCGACGTGTCTTCAAATAAAAGGTTCGCCACCACTGGTGTAGGCTATCAGCAAGAAACCGGGATGGAAGGGGAATAAATCAAGGGACCTTGGGGATGGGGTACAAGGCGATTTACACAGGTATTAAAGAGGGACGACATCGAGTGGGGATAATGCTAAGTAGTGAGTTGCAGCAAGGGGTCACTATAGTTAGGAGAATAAACAGTATGTTAACGTTAATTTGGCGGGGATTAATGCTGGACCTCATCAGTGTATATGCTCGTCAATCAAGTCTCGATGAGTTTACAAAGGTAGGCTTCAGTAGGGTTTTTGATGAGTTATTGCATTCGGTGGTTCCCAATTAAGGCCATGAAGGGGTAACGAACGACTTAAATGACCATATAGGCCATGACAGGCAGAGATACGAAGAAGTGTATGAAGGATAGGAGTAGGAGGACGTTAAGCCCTGAGGGACGGACTCATTATATCAGCAAGAGCACATGGTTCATGAAGGATAAGCACTGTATTACTTTTCAATCACCACAGGTCACCATAGGGCGGAGTTTCGTGATTGCTGGGCTTTCCCTAGTGAAGATTTCCAAAAGAAATGCGGGCAAGGTACACTGCAAGTCAATTCAAGCAAGAGGTGTGGCCAGGGAGGTAGACAGGGTTTGGGAAGGGACTGCTGATGCAATGTGGGTTGTTATTTTGGATTTTGGTATAGTCAATCATACTAGCAGTATAGTCAATCATACTATGGTGGGGGAGTAAAGTGCCATCCCATCATAGTGACAAAGCAACTCCTAAACCATTTTTCCGCCTATGGTCGGGTACCCATCCAGTGGCGTCGCTAGGGTTGGCGTCACCCGCTGCGATGACACCATGGTGTCACCCCCCTCTCCCGAAAAAAGCCACTTCTGCTTTGGTGTCACCCCCATTTCTCATGGTGCGAGTGGTGTCACCAGGTACGGCCCGCACCCTCCACACCCCCTAGTGACGCCACTGTACCCACCTCGTCCCTCTGAATGGACACAAGTGTTTTTCCACAGCCGGTTGCCAACCAAAGCTGCAATCCCTATGCTTATTAATTGTAGGTCTACTGTTCGTTGGTGCATTCTGCCGACGCCAGGTTGCGAGCCTGGATATTTTGCTTCATCTCTCCGTTGCATAGCAGAGAGGGTTCTTTTATGTGGAACTGCCAGGACAGAACCTAGAACTACTGACACATTTACCGAGCGTGGACAAAAACGTTGGACCAGTGCCATAACGGGGGTATGAAGCGCCTATGGCAAGTGGCTAACTTGCGCCTCCCCGTAACCAAATAATGACATAAAAACTTAAAAATGTTGCAACCCAAACCCAGTTGCACCCGTGGCGGGCGCCTTCTTCGCCACGCCCTCGTTATGGCACTGCGTTGGACACCACTTCTCGCCTTATCTCTGAAGTTTAGCAACACAACCCCAGCTAATACTGTACTAACATGTGTGGCCGCTTGGGAAAACTGGGTACCGCTGCACCCAATAATCGTCGCATTAGAAGAACTATGCAGTGGACGGATCTTTAGTGACCTTTGTAGTTGAAGGCCACAAAGCAATAGTTAAAAACATTCAGTGTTCCAGAGCAATGGAGAAATAGAATCGGATATTGCGATCGGAGGGCCCCAATACAGTTAAAGGGGAAAATCTACAGGGTAGTGGTTAGGCCAACTGTGCTATATGGATTAGAGTGATGGGCAGTGCGAGAAAACCATGACAATAGAATGAGGGTGGCAGGAAAGGAAGCAAAGGGGAAATTGGCAGGAGTGGAGAGCCCGAATCCGCAGATCCGACCTTTCCACAGGCGGGATAAGGAAATAATGATGATGATTATGATAGGTCTTAGATGTGAGGGGTGGGTGATGCAGGTGACGATCTATTTTGGCAATACGTTGTAGACTGATCCCAGATACAGCATTTATCACGTTATTGAATCAATGTTTGCTTTATGACAAAATAGTGGTTAGTCATGGATGTATGATATTCATAGGCAAACATTCCAACTATGCGACGAAATATTGGGTAGCACGAGCATTTGATGCTGCTTTTTTTGGGGGGTGGGGGGTGATAACGGTTCTTATCCCCAACTTCCTAGATATTGTATTTTTAGTATAATGCTGTTTAATATGTTTATATTTATGCTGAAATTAATTACGTAAAACAGAATATCAACCTACAAATAACAAAATAAATATTATTGGCAAATATTTTTGAAATGTTCATTAAGGTTTTGAACATTGTTCGTCTCCACTTATTCTTGACTTTCAAGCGTTTGTTTTCTATTTGCAGGGCCGGTCCGTCCATAGGTTCAAAGTGCGCAAAGAACGCGAGCGGCTGCCTTAATGGGCCGGTGTCACGCGTCAGTGTCCTGGTGTCAATGTGTCCGGCCGGACACTTTGAGGTAATTTAACACATACCTCAAAGTGTCCGCTTTTACGTCAAAGTGTCCCGGCCGTTTCCCACGTTAGGGAATTTTGGCCCACCAATAATGTCAAAGTAATTCCAGTGTTTGCTAAAGCACTCTCCCACACAACTCACTTGCAAAGCAGAGCTGGCGTTTTCATTTTCCCTAGCAATACATGCAATATCCTTCCGTCCACAAGGTGGGGTCTCGGCAGACCCCAGACCTACAAAATTGTGTCCACACATGTACCACTTTCTCCACTCTTAACCAACCTTTGAGTATCTGTTCTCCCATGTTTTCTTTACCTATCTAGGGAAGTTGGCGGGTCTCCTAAGTAATTAGCATATTTTATTTCTGGTTAACCAATGCAACCCAAGTTAGTACTGACAGGGATGGCTGATCGGAAACACTGGGTACTAAAGCAGACGTGGGAGCAGGATGTCCATAAGGATATGGTAGTGTCTGAGGTGGACGGGGACCTGGTGAGAGATAGGCAGGAGTGAAGGACTACAACCTGCAGACCCGACCCTGTCATAGGCGTGATAAGGGTATGGTGATGATGATGTTTTGGTTTCTTGGGTATTACAGAATTGTTTTAGCATGTTTCCAGATTATTTTCATTGCTTAACCTTTATATGGATGGTATTTAAATCAATATCCATAATAATGTCCTTAAACTGAATATTTCGGCCTCAAAATCAAAAAGTCTTTTTGGGGTCATAACAGACCCCACCTTCTAGTGTGTGCCAGAAATCGTCACCTTGTGGACGGAAGGATATGGATCCCAAAAAATATGATGAGATTGTCGCCTATCTTATTAATGCCTCCTATCCCGTTGGTGCATCAGAAAATGAGAAACGGGCATTACGTCGGCAAGTATAGTGGTTTATTTTTAAAAAAAATGGAAGAGTATTGTATCATCTGCGAGACGGTCTCACATTTGACATAAATTTCGCCTTGATTCACGTTGCATATCTGCTCTGCAGTGCATATGTGCTATGCAGAAAAGAGGCAAATTCTGGCATCTGCATTCGGAACTAGATGGTGGACACTTTGAGGTACCGGACACTTTGACGCGTGGCACCGGCCGGCCGCGTTCTCCAACTTACAAGTAACACGAACCTTTTAATGCTCTGACGCTTCAGGAAAAAATCCCGCCTCGGTGGCGCAGTGGTTCTAAGCAGAGCATCGAAGCGTTATTTTTTTTCGTTCCGGTTTTGGTTACGGTTCACGTCAAATATATACTGTATATCGGTTCTGTTACGGTTTTCGTTCCAGTAAAATATCGGTTTTTCCGGTTTACGGTTTCACTCCGAATATTAATTTAAAAACAATTAATATGTTATTAAACATAATTTTAAAATACAGTAGATTATACTTAAATATCCATCATCATCATCTCACCCTTATCCCACCTGAGGCAGGGTTGGATCTGCGGGTTCTAACCCTGCACTCCCGTCTATCTCCCACAAAGTCCCCCTCCACCCCGCATGCCTCCATGTCCCTTTGCACCACCTGCTCCCACGGCCATTTTGGTCTTCCTCTACCTCTGGTGCCCCCAATCACCCGCAGTCCCGTAATGGACCTAATAAGTTCCTCCCATCCCCTTCTCATCACATGCCCATACTACCTCAACCAATTCTCCCATCATTTCTGTGATGTCTCCCACTCCTAAGCTACCTCTAACTTACTAGTTTCCGATTCGGTCAGATCGTGACACCCTCTCACGTAGCGCAGCATACGCATCTCAGTCACTTGCATCTGCCTTTCGTGGTTCTTCCTAGCTTCCCAACACTCTGAGCCATAAAGCATAGCGGGCCTAACGACAGTTCTGTGAACTTTGCCCTTCAACTTTATTTGCACCGTATGTCGCACAGGACCCCCACTACCCGTCTCCATTTCAGCCATCCTGCATTAATACTATGGGTCACGTCAGAATTATCCCCCATTTCTCCGGAAAACGGATCCTAAATACCGAAACTCTTGCACCACTCGTATCACCCAACCCCACAACGAATCTCACCCCCTTGCCTCAGGGCACTAAAATTCAAAGCTAGGTACTCGGTCTTCTTCATATTCACCTTAAGCCCCACCTCCCTCCCCTCTTTCAACAGGTGTCGAACCGATAAGAGCAATATTTCTTTTTCTGTTCGGTTCCGGTTTTCGTTCTGAGCAAAAATAACGGTTTTACCGGTTTTAGGTTTTCGGTTTCGTTCCGGTTCGATGCCCTGGTTCTAAGATCGATACTAATGGGTTGTGGGTTGGCTTCTTTCAGGGGAAACAGATCCCCGAGTACGCCTTCCTTTGGATGAGAAGTAAAAACGTGGTCCCGCGTGGTGTACAATAGCATTGGCACATGTAAAAGGACCCTCTCTTCTATACAAAGGGTAGATGAGGCAAAATTTCCAGGTGTAGGATGCCCCAACAAAAAGGAGACCGACGATAAATAAGCGCAGGGGTTGCAGATTTGGTCAGCAACCGGCTGTGGAAGACCACTGTCCAACATATCATCCTTGTGTCCATTCAGAGAGACAAGATGGGTACCCTACACCAGGGGCGGATCCAGGATTTTCGTCAGGGGGGGGGGTTGAGCCATAGGCAGCGATTGGAAACGCAATTTTCATTTGTCAGTGTCAATGTCGACCCAAAATTTAGGGGGGGGGGGTTGCAACCCCAAAACTCCCCCTTGGATCCGCGCCTGCCCTACACTGCCATAGGCGGGAAAAGGGGGAGGAGTTGCTGTTGCTTGGGAAAGAAGAAATTGAAAACACAATAACGATGTTTTTACTCAAACAAATCAATGTTAACTTGTAGACATTAAGAAAAATAAGTGAAAATATTATGATGGGGGCGGGGCAGCCTCGACATAACTGCGTGCGGGCAGCCAAACCTATAGCCCCGACCCTGACTATTTGTATTGCAGATGCAACTGTTGGCCGAAAAACACCCACTAAAGAGGGTAACGACAGCTTAGCAAACGCTCATGGACTTTTCGATCTATGGTAATTTGCTTTATACACTCATCAAAAAAATTAGGGGATATTGTGAAATAACCTAAGAATGTTGCAATGAATTACAAGAGATAAGTTCTTTCAATGACCTATTACTGTACATTGTGGTATACTGGCAGAAAAACAAGGACATGATTCATGTGCGCCCCTGAGTGGTGTCCCCATCAAATGAAATGAGATGACAAAGAATAGGGCAAACAAACAAAGCAACATTAACACTACAGTATTGTTGGCCATGGGTGGAAATGTTCCTTCAGTATGGTGTATGATCTCCTTGAATGGCCAGCACTACCACACACCTGTTTGACATTGATGCAATTAGATCATCAATGCCTTTTTGGGGATACGTGGCCACTCCTCCATAATAGAAATCTTCAGCTCTGGAACAGTTGTGGGAGGTGCTGGTCTGCCTGCAATGAGCCTTGAATGCATCCCAAACATGCTCAATTAGATTTAAGTCTTATGAGCTAGCTGGCCACTGCATATGCTCAATACCCTCCAATTCCAGCATGTTGTCCACCAACGCAGCTCTGTTGGGACGAACATTATCAACCATCAAAGAAACGAATTACCCATGGCACCAGCAAATGGCGTGACAAAAGGTTGGAGAATCTTGTCTCTATACCTTATAGCAGTCAAATTACCACCTTGGGTAATGTAGAGGTAGGTAAATTCACCAATACTGAAACCTGCCCATGCCATCAATCCACCACCCCCATATGGGGCCTTTTCTTGGACAAAAGCCAGGTTGTTTCTTGTCCCTCATTCTGTCCTGTAATATTCCATGTAGAATTGGGCCCCATAAGAGAACATTCAGTGTGCTGCCACTCACGATGGTCATGTGCCCAGTTTCTTTGCTCTCTACAGTGTTGCGCAGTTAACCTGGTACACACTAGGGTTGATTATTTCAACCATTCATGACAACAGTTGTATCAGTGTGAATCCAAGTTAATATTTATTAAATATTGTTACTGAATAGTTTAGAAGGAACTTAGCCAATATTTAATTTCACATCACATCAAGACATAGGAAGACATAAAACGTACTAAAAATAATAAAAGACAAAACATGCAAGATAGCCAAATATTCTCTCATCTTTATTTGGTGTAATAGTTAATTCAAGCCTTCATCACAACAGTACATTTGCAAATTACAGGGGGCCATGCTTGTTGGGGGTTGACTGTGTGGTGGAAGATTGAAATTTTTGCAGCTGCTGAAAGTTTTATGGCGTCCCTTTCCAAGAATACAGAAGTTAGCTGATTCTTTCATTTTCAAAATTACAAGAAAGGTAAAATATGCTGTAATAAGTGCTATTTCATATTACCAAAGAGAATTTCACATATATGATGTTTTTGAGTGTGATATCTTACAAAAATGAAAAATGGTGGAATGGTTGCAATATGAGATTTTGACGGATAGTAATATGAAACTATCAAATGGCAAGAGATTGACTATGACACATATGCAATGAGATGATTTGTCAGGTGCAGTGAGTGCCCCAATGGCATTAGGTGTTCCAAAGGAAGAAAGTGATATTGAAGAACTTGGAGAACCTTAACCTGCATGGCATGATGCTGCATGCATATATTGTGGATTTGACTTCTCAGAATGTGACAAATATAAAAATATTTAAGTTGTTGTGTTTGAGCTCCTAGCTACTGTACTGTAATAACAACTTTCTCAATTTTGATTTTGTGCAGTTTCAATAGCAAATTTCATAAACATTGACCGATTTTGCACTTTTCCAGAGAAATGGAAAATTAAAATTTCCATTAGGTCTGTTGTATTTATATTTATGCAGCATATTTCACCTGAAATTATCCATCATTTGTAACATTCCTTTCTTATTTATGACTATTCTGAAGCTCATTAGGTTAAAAATATAATGGGTATCTCATATTCCTACCTTCTCCCCTATAAGGCTCCACCTTATAAGTGCATATGCCCCCCAAGCAGGCCTGGGTGACACAACAAGAGTTTTTTTCTGGAATGACTTTGACAATGTGGTACAATCAGTAGACAGCACAATTAGACAGGGAAATTGAAACGAGTGTCTAATTGTGTGAATGGATTTAATGGCCATGTGGACAAGGATGGTCTAGGATATGAGAAGATCCATGGCAGATGGGGATATGGTACCATCAACCCTGAGGGACAGAAGGCAAGAGCACATTGCCTTGCATTAGCCAATATGTGGTTCAGGGAGAGAGAAAAGCACCTAATCACTTTCCAGTCACCACAGGGGAGATCCCAAATAGACTTTTTCATGGTTAGGGAGCAGTACAGGGCAGAAGTCCAGGATTGCTGGGCACTAGCTAGTGAGGATTTTCAGAAAGAAAGTAGCCATAAGTTGCTCATGATAGAATTACTAAAGAAGGTAGTAGTTAGGAAGCATACTTGGAAAGGAGAATCAGTCATTAGGTGGTGGAAATTGTCCACCAATGCAGATGAATTCTGGCAGGAGATTCTCTGCCAGGTTGACTGGGTTTAGGATGGGTCAGCCAATGCCATGTGGGACAGGGTTGCTAGGAAGATTAGATATAGAGAGGAACTGTTTGCCATTGGGAGAGTAGGGGAATGAGGAGGTGGAGCCTGCCATCAAACTATAAAGATGGCTGTCAATTGGTGGTGGGAAACGGGAGAACAGGTTTTAAAGACAGACTATATTCAGGCATGGAACAATGCCAGGAGGACCATTGCCGTTGCCAAGTACCAGAAATATGAGGCTTTGTATGAGAAATTGGGGACAAGGGGAGGAGAGAAAGCAGTTTTTAGACTGGCGAAGTCCAGAGATAGAGCTAGTAAGGATGTAACCAAGGCTGTAATGGTAGGGTCATGGGTTCATGGAGGCATGCAGGGTGTAGGGGGACCTGGTGGGGGTTGGCGGGAGTGGAGGATTAGAACCCGCTGACCCGACCCTCCCTCAGGCGGAAGAAGGGTGAGATGATGATGATTTTCATATAATTAACTTTGTGAACTCGCTGGCACCAAGCTTTAACCTGATGGACAGTTTTAAAAATTCATTAGAAGTGCCATCGTTCCATCCTGCTGGAAGCTGGCAAACTTGTGTCAAGTCTTTAAATAAGGGGATACTGGAGATCCTAAGTGCTACAGGCCAGTTTCTTTAACGAGTGCAGTAAGTAAAACTTTTGAGCATATAAGTTTGCTAGGGTTGCGTTGCTTAACTTTAGTGATCAGACGAGAACTGGCGTCCAACGCAATAAGGCGTTCCTGGTGTGTCAAACGCAAATGCAGTCGCTCCCCCAGTGGACTAAGAATGGCCCATTAGATTCCAAATGAGGTGGAAGAAATGGGCACCCGACGCTGTCAGAGGCAGGAGAAGAGTCAGTAATGATGGCTATTTGAGTGCAGGACAAGAACAGACGATGATGATGACATGGGAATTCTAAATCATAGAATTATTCAGTTCATGATGCACCTATTTACAATGAGTCTTGTTAAGAGAGAAGTGCAAATTATGATGACAAGGCAAATGAATAGTACATTACAGGAAACCTCATAATAACGTGGAAATCGTTTATAATGACACTGGATATAACGTACAACCGGATGTTGCTTACAACGAACAAATTGGTTAGAACAAATCTGCTAGAGCGAACACATTTCTAGGAACGGTGCCTGTTGAAATATCGGTTACTCTTTGGTTACGTCTTCTCTTTCTATGAAACGCAACAACCCCAAACCCTTTGACCATAGGAGGTCCATCCCACTGTACGCATATTTTACAAGCGGTTTTTCAGTTGAATACTGACTTTGTACATGACAACATGCCATGGCAATAATTCTCCATCAAGAATCAGTTTAGCATAATTTGCAGAGGTGAGTCAGGCGATTCTGGAAGCATGCTTGCCCATGAATTCCATGCATGACACTCAACAATTGCTGAAATTATTAAGTGCCTGGAGAAAGTTAAGGCCCAATTTAATAATTGCAAAACAGTAAAACGAATTTGCTCAATCTTTGAATCTACATACCTACTATATACCTGTATCTACTGTATGTACTTATGTACTGTATTTTAATTAAAATTACACAATACATACATATGTGGATATTGTTCTGAATTTTTTTAATAAATTGTGACAACATACTACTCATTTCACTACATACACATACAGCATGTATATAATGTATTTTACAATAGTTATACCATACTGTAAGCAATATAACACCGTTCACAACTATCTCTTCATTATAAACAATAGTGCTGCTTTTAGCGAACACCGGCTACAACGTACAATAACCGTCAGTCCCTTGAAGTTCGTTATAAACGACTTCGACTGTAGTTGCCGGTTTGGGTTCCATCCTGGACGAGACTAGCATAATGGAAAAACAGCTGTTATTTGGCTGAGGGTATTATAATATTAAAATCGATATTTATTGTCATCAGTGATTGTCATTTGAAAACGGCATAATAAAGATGATAATGAGCAGCGCACCCTCCTTCTGCAAACCAGTCAGGGCCGGTTATGATCTGGGTTTCTTGGGCAACACACGCCCAGGCTTTGCGTTTTGTCAATTTCATTATGCATTCAGGTCAGCAGCCATGAGAAAGCTTGAGTATGCTAGGGATTAGCACCCAGCCCTTAATATCTAGTTAAAGTGGCTGTATTGCGTTAGACACACCAGTACTCGTATGACCACTGAAGTTAAGCAACGTGTACGATGTTACCTGAACCCTTATTACAAAAAGCAAAGGTACTCCTAACCCTAGTTGTATTTTCACATCTGTATTTGGAAATACATCTAGTTAATAATGTTCCCAGTGATATGAAGCCTGGATTCTTGCTTTTTTCGTTATAATATTCATTCCAAATTACATTTCAAATGATTTCCTTTTGTCCGCTTTGCCCCTTTTCCAAATACAGAAGGATTTCTAAGAACAATTTAACCCTTATCTTGCGTCACCAGGCCTTGCATTTTCTCTCGTGGACTTCACTGGCTTCCTGTTTTATGGCGTACAACCATGTGCTGGAGTGATTTTTTATTCCATTGTGTAGGTTTCTTACATAAATCACAATTAAATTAGGTAATGTGCTCGATTTACAGGACCGAGGTGGGTTGGCTGCTTTCAGATGATCGAAATGCCCCAATTGAGTGAATCATTTGTTGGTGTTTTAAAGCCCTTCAACAACAATGGTCATTAGACCCGTCCAGTGCTTAGTTCTAATGCACAGTCTACACAGACACTATGCCGCTGTTACAACGATATACTGTAGGTATTAGCAGTATGTATCCAGTGTTTCCAAGCTGCCACCTATGTTAACCCTCGAGCAGGCGCATTGGTGAACTTAGTTCACGATGCACAAAATTTTAATAAATAAACCTATAAAACCCAGATCAAATCTAGTGCCCTTCTAGGTACCTTTAAATACATTCATTTTCTAAGTCCCAGCTTAATTTGAAGTTTCTACTTTCAGCCATCTTTCTGTTTTGGGGGTTCAAAATCAATCTGGTCATAGATTGTGAATGGAGTTCACCATTGCGTGTGGCAAAGAACAATCAGAGTAGTCAAAAAATCACATTTTTCAGCATCGATAATTCTGTTCTGTACATCATATATTTAGCATCGTTTTCACATTTTAATGCCATTTCAATACTTGTCAAACATTTATGTACCGAAAAAAAGTCATTTTGAAGCAATTCTGGTATGTGAATGGAGGTATAACATGCTATATGTCAAGTGGTGAACAAAATTCACCACGCGCCCGCTGGTGTAACTGTTTTTGATGCGCCTGCTCGAGGGTTAAGACTATCTGCGATTGCGTTGCTTAATTGCAGTGATCAGACAAGAAATGATGTGTTCAACACAATACACTCTCACGAAAATCCCTGAGTGTACCTTCCTTCAGATGAGAGGTAAAACTGAGGTCCCGTGTGGTGTACTATGGCATTGACACGTAAAACAACACTCTATTATGCAACAGGTAGGTAAGGTCAAATTTACGGGTGTAGGAGCTCGTCCCCTGGAGTCGGCGGAGTGCTCCAACGAACAGTAGACCAACGATAAATAAAAAGTGGAGTTGCAGTTTTTTTCGTACAGACGGCTACAAAAACACTGTCCAATATATCACCCTTGGGTCCATTCAGAAGGACAACATTGGTACTCAGGACTCTGCCTGCCATAGGGTTAGGAGTTGCTTTCTTAATTCTACCAAATTCCTTTAAAGAAAATGTGCAACCTAGAACATCCGTCGAATAATATTTGAATTGATGCCAGTATTGAGGCTCTCCTGCCCAACTGTGCGACGCCAGGTAACCAGCTCGTCCACTTGGAAATTTTGCCTCCTCTACCCGTTGTATAGTAGAGAGGGTTCTTTATGTGCAAATGATATCGTACACCACACGGGACCTTGGTTTCATTTCTCATCCGAAGGAAGCGCACTCGGGGCACATATCACTCTCTCTCTCACCCAACAGAAGCCAACCAACCTGACGGAGTACAGAGCACGCTACCCACTCGCCTACGAGGCGAGATTCCTGAACCAGATGTATAGGCTAGCTTCCTATCGTCGGTTTAGGAAAAGCTCCCAAAGGAAGAAAAATGGACCGCTACACCTACCACCTCCCTCATCCGCGAGCAGCCTCCTAAGGGTTCGGCCTGTTATGGCTGCTTGGCTTATTCCCCAACCATTAGCATAGCATAGTAACTAAGTCTTAGTGGTGAAGCATTAGGACGACAGCCATTCTACGTAAACATACCGTGTCGTACTGGAACATAAATGGATATCCAACCTTGCGACTGACGGAAATGACGGCTTATACTTCAATAATGGCTCTTAAATTCACTTTTAAGTCTGTGTGCGCAACACTGTGCATCCCCAGTGTGTGTAAGTGTAGGGGGCTGTCGCCTGTACCATAGCGTTTTGCAACCGTGAACAACCGAATCATGGGTAATACCGACAAGATTATGCCATAGATGAAATTGTATAACATAAAAGTCTAAAAATAGCACTCGTGCTTTTAGGAAGATAAGAGAGAGATTGATGTTCATGCTGCACACCCATTCGTTACGCCAGTAAACGACGCCATGATTTTGTTTCCCAAGTTAAGAAACTCCTTGAAAACTCTGAAATTCGTAGATAATAAAACAATTCACATCAATAGTTGTTCGTAAATCGTCATCAACCACGTTAAAATATTGGATACATATACAGTGCGATCACAAAATTCCTCCTTCATGTGTTAGGGCCCTTCCACCACAACGGTCGTTAGAGCTCAGACCACTGCATAGTTCTAATGCAGAGGCTGCACAGGCACTATGCTGTTATGACGATAATTGGGCATTAGCATTGGGGTTAAATGGTGTTACTACCTAGATAGCTTAAGACAGTGGTTCTCAATCTTTTTGAAGTCGGGGAACACTAAACTGACAATTTACTAGCACGGAACACTTACAATTCAACATAAACTTTAAAGCAGGTTGTACACCTACTACACTTGGTATTTACTACATCATCATCATACCCTTATCCCGCCTGTGGCAGGGTCGGGTCTGTGGGTTCTAGCCCTCCACTCTCGTCTATCTCTCCCCCAGTTCCCCGTCCACCCCACACACTGTCACATCCTTACGGACAACCTGGTCCCACATCTGCTTTGGTCTCCCCTTGCCCCTGGTGCTACCGACCACCTGCATTCCTGGGATTAACCTAACGAGCTCCTCCTCCCGTATTCGCATGACGTGTCCATACCACCTCAGTCTATTCTCCCTCATTTTTTCGGCGATGTCCACCACCCCAGGTTACCTCTAATATGCTCATTCCTAATTCTGTCAGCTCTCGACACTCCACACACGTGCCACAGCATTCACATCACGTAGCTCGTCCTCATTGCCCAGCACTCTGATCCATATAGCATAGCTGATCTAACCAGTGTCCTGTAGAACTACCCTTTCAACTTGATTGGGATCCTCCTATCACACAGGACTCCGCTTGCCTTTCTCCACTTCAGTGACCCCCTCCCGCAATGATTCTGCGGAACATTTTTGCGGAACATTTGAAGTGGTTTCACGGAACACGCTTTAAGAACCACTGGCTTAAGAAATTTGGCTCTCAAAAGAAATCTCAATAATTGCATTGTTGATATTTGGCTCCTTTGACTGATGAGTTTGCCGACCACTGCTCTGAACCTTCCCTTTCAACTTGATTGGGACCCTGCTATCTCAAACAGGTCGACTTGCCTGTCTCCACTTCAACCATTCCGCACTGATTCTATGGAGTCACATCCAAATCTATCTTCCCATTGGAACGTTGATCCTAAGTACTTTACCTTTTGCACCTCTTCTCACCAGTTCATCCCAGGAGAACACGTCACCGCTATGTTGCTGTCCTTCCCAAATGAAAAAGAAATACTCTATTTTCTTGTTTATCTTTAGCCCTCCCTTTCTACGGCCTCTTTAATATCGTTTAGGCCCTTCTCTACTTGTTCTCTGGAGTCACTAAGTTTTCCAATATCGTCGACAAATACCATGCATTGAGGGGCCCATTCTCCTACTCCCGTCAGCAGCTCGTCCATAACCAGAATGAAATCCCTTCATGGGATTGCTGCGAAGGCTACTGAATTTAGTTATTTTAGATTGAGGTGTATGAGCTACGCGTGTTCATTGCTGGTCTATCCAGGATTTAAGATATATTTCCAAAATATTTTTGTGAATAAAGATGTTCTTCAATAAATAACAATGCTTATTTGAAATGATGCTTAAATGATATGCAAATGGTTGAGAAAACTAATGTTAAGTAGGGTTTGGTACCAGGTTTGTTACTACGTTACGTTAAATAGGTTGGGGATTAAGCCAAGCAGCCATTACAGGCCGAGCCCTTAGGAGGCTGCTCGCGGGTTAATGCATTAAAGTACAGAGCGATTTGAAAGACTTTTTAAGAAATAAGCATTTTTTTTAAAATTGAAAAAGAAATAGAACGTATGGACATGCTGCGCATCTGATCATCACACACACATGCATCCAAAATATGTGCATGCTGCACATGTGATCATCACTACAGGATCATGACAGGGTTAATTTTGGTTGTATTTAAAAGGCCACTATATTCTGATAATATTTCTTTCTATGCAGTTTGTTTTTAAACGTATTATTTTCGATATAGTTCCTCTTCTGCTCTGTTTCGTTGGTTCTTTAGGGCCCTTCAACTACAATAGTCATTAGAGCCCCGTCCACTACGCACTTCTAATGCAGAGTCTGCACAGACGCCATGCTGTTACTATGATTTTGGGTATTAGTTGTACCCAGTGTTCCCAAGCGGTCACCCACGCTAGTACTAGCTGGGATTGCGTTGCTAAATTTCTGTGATCAGACGAGAACTGGTGTGTCCAACGTTCTGGAACTTTGTGATCGGATTGTATATCTCATCTAATTTAATGCCCTAATTCACCCTGTGTTAAATAAAATAAAAAATGGTATTCAATTGTAAATAAAAATCAAAGATGGCGGAGAGTTGCTGCAGCATCTTTAAAAATAGTTCCTCATTTCAGAGGAACATATTTTCATCTTCCTAGCAATCGATAAACGATAATATAGTCTTGAAAAGCACTTACGAAAAAATATGCAGTGATCGCCTCTCCAGCAGAAACTAAAAACTACATAAATATAATTAAGATAGGTTAATAGCCCTGAATGACGTCACAATGAGTAGAGGTGGTTCCATATGTTAATCCACTGAAGATGTCACCCCATACCCAGCCATCACATGTGCTACAAAAAGTTGTAGCAGGCATGTTCGATCACGATTAATTATTTCGGATATTCATTAGTGAAGAAGGGCACGTTTACACTAGGAAATAAAAACCTGTGACAAACCACCTCAATCCTTAAACCGGATCTCCACCAGCTGGAAAGGAGGAAACCCCATTTGTGCGGTTGGAACCGGGGACACACGGGTTAATGTTGCAACCCGGTGCTTACTTAACATCGGCCTGTTTTCTTTTTAGTTGGGACACCTGTGTTCACCGAGGGAAGGGGCGAGCTCCTTCACCTGAAAATCTTTCCGATCATCATCTCAACTAGAGCTTTCCCATCATGAGCCGATTTGTTGGACGGTATTTTACGCAGCCGGCTGCCAACTTAATGCTGCAGGGAGCGGCTGGTGGATGCATGGATGACTTCTTAGGAATACTGGGTACTGCTAATAGCCAAAAATCGTTGTAACAGCGTAGTGTCTATGTAGACTGCATTGGACGGGGATCTAATGACCACGTCCAGAAAGTTTACGGATCTAAGCGTTGCATATAGATAGGGTTCTTCAGTCGGGGTCTGTTCTGCTACATGGACGAGCCCCCAATATTTGGCAATATTTGTCGATCTATCTGTTTCATTACGTATACATCCTATACGCTACACGGGGCCACAGCTTTACTTCCCATCTGAGTAGCAACGCAATCCCAGCTAGTACTTCATGGGTGGCCACTTCGAAAAACTGCGTACCACTAATTCCCAAAACTCGTCTCATTATTGTGTTGTTTGTGCAGTCTCTCCATTAGAACTAAGCAGTGGATGGGGTTCTAATGAGTTTGTAGTTGTAGGGCCCTAAAATACCAACACGCGAACGAACGAACCCATCTGTGAACTTGACCTCTCTGTCATCTGAAAGAAGCCAACTCACCTTTGAGCAGGATCGAATGTGGAGCTGCTAATGCAGTAGTCCAGAAGAGATCGCATTGCAATGGCCACACCGGTTAATCAAGGCAAGCCCAGATAATATGAGGATGGGTGACCGCTTGGGAATACTGGGTGCTGCTAATGCCCATTCATTATAAAGGTGTATATACACTGTAGATTTCTTTCCTAGATTTGCTGTAGCTAGAGCGTTCTCCATTAAATGAACAAGTGTAACCAAATAGGCTGCCTTTCCCTATGTAGCCAAGGCTGATTTCAAAAGGTGTTACATTAAATGAATGTCCAGTAGTAGTTCAGCAATCAATAATTGCTTTTGCGTGAAACTAGCGGTTCAGCTGTTTGTCGGAGTCAGAAGTGGAGGAAAAGTGCAATGTAACTTCAATTTCAATATCCAGAATTCAAGAAATATGCGAATAGCTTAATAAAAAGTATTTATTGTGGTCGCTCTGCTAATTGTTTTAAGTAGGTACTGTGGATTAAATGACTACATTACACAGAGCATAAAATAACACGTCCACCATAAGGAAAGTCAAATTGAGTTTTCTTATTTCAAAAGTTAGAAAAGAACTTTCCTAATGAACAACACAGCTTGCATAAATAAAGAACTATCCTACTTTAAATTAAACAAATTTTAATATTCAAAATTTAAAATGGAAAAATCTAGCTTATAGAAAGTAACGACGTCCTTCAGAATGAATGTGCTCTGAGGAGAGGAGAGAGAACAAGTGCATTCATAGGACGAATAAAAATAAATGTGGAGATAAAAAATAATGAAACATGAAAATCTCCATGGCATTCATTCAGTGTTGTTTAAAGAAAATGTGAAGTGGAAGAAATTTCTGGATCAAAGAGAAAACATCATTATTAATATCTGTCACTTCCTTTTTTAAAGTTATATATAAATATTATTTCTTAACATGTATTATTGAAAAGTAATATAAAGTACAGAAAAAATTGAAAAGTAATATAAAGTACGGAAAAAATTGAAAAGTAATATAAAGTACAGAAACAATTGAAAAGTAATATAAAGTACAGAAAAAATTGAAAAGTAATATAAAGTACAGAAAAAATTGAAAAGTAATATAAAGTACAGAAAAAATTGAAAAGTAATATATATATTTTTAAATTCTGAGTAAAGATTGGACAAGTTGGATAATATTAAACCAAATGAGTATATCCCCTTTTGGTCACCATATGCACACTTATGTGGGTGATCTTTCAGAAGCCATAACTTAACAGTGGATAGGATATTTGCAACCAGTCATGGTTTGAAAGGTTATGCACATTCCTGTGTACTACAACACATTTGATTTTACATATTAAATTCAATACAAATATCTTGCAAGTGATTCCAAAATGGCGTTTGAATGCAATATGAAAAGTAGAGGTATGTGTTTACCTTTTTTTTCATTTTTGATGCAGCTTTTGACAAAACAGTTCCCAGTAATTAATGTTATAATGATATTTTAGCATCAATTTATGATTTCATATATTTTAAATCTTCATCGAACTAGTTTTTAAATAAATAATGCTCTTTAATGTTAACATGCACAAACGTGCATACTATGACCCAACCCAAACAAATGATAGCCATAAACAGTGAATGCTTTTTCATCATTCCTTTGTAGTTTCCTTTCCTGGAAATTAATGAAATAGTGTTTGTGTTTAAATTTAAATTTCAATTAAGATTTTGAAGAAATCCAGTTGAAACACACAATATTGATCAGTGGTAAAGCTGTGGGGAGGGGGGTTGGGAGGTTAATCCTGCATTGCACATCTGCTGCCTATTTGCTATCACAGATCATTTATCAGTGCTTCACACTTTATTCAGAGTTCTATCCCCTTCACAAAATGCTGGTAATGTCACTGATATTGATAAGGCTAGAATATTACTGGAAAGCATGGGAAATTGATGAGTTTCACATATTGTGGGACTGTCAGAGAATTTTATGAAGATGATGGAATTAATGAACATCATCACATTTCCACTATTTCCAGTAGTAAACTAATGTTTTAACAATTGCAAATTTTATTTTAATTCACTTCTAATTTTGCTATTTCCTTCCTATTCAAAAATAAGAATGATGTGTTGCAGGTGGCTTTATTTCCATACTAACAGAAGAATTTCCCACAGCATTACACTCACTTCCAGCTACAAGAATTTGGGGGTGGCAAACAATTTATACCTTTCAAGACAACATGGATGCTCTTCTCACATTCTCTTTTTGTTGTTTTAAGCTATTGCTTGTTTGATTTTTTTGTAGATTTTATTTGTTTCAGCAAATATGAGTCTTAATAACACATGGTCATTCAGTCACAAAATGCACAATTGTGCCTATGAAAGAATTTTTTTTATTAAAAAGAATTTTGGGAATTTTGACTATTGAAACTTTATTAAGGTACCATGAGAGTTAAAAAACCATTGAGTTACAAAAGTTTGGAAATAGATTAAAAGTGGTGACTGAAGGGGATATGATTTAGAATTTTGAGCCATCCTGAGACTGTTAAGTCATACTTTATTTGTAACCATATGCCAATAAAAGGACTTACAGTAGAACTCCAATTATCCAAATCAATTAGAACCAGACCCCATTCGAATAATCAAAAATTCGGATAATTGGAGTTTTCCGAAAAAAGGATTCAATTTAATTTATTACTGCTCGTATGTTGAAAATGGGAGAAATGAACTATTTTAAATAAAAAGAGCTTTTAATTAATTAAATGAAAAGACAACACTTTTATATATTAAGCATACTTAAAAGGGTTGTACAGTATGTACGTGTACCATACTGTAAATGAAACTCATTGCTTGCTGAACATCTCGGTCAAAGTAAGCTGTTTGACAGTCAGTATCCATTTTCGGGCAGCCAAGTTGCACATTATTTTGCAAATCGCAGTATGTTCCCTCTTCATTTCCTTTTCTGAAATTCTGAAAGCGATTCGGATAGTCGGAGTTTGGAAAATTGGAGTTCTACTGTACTATTTGTCACCACACAATTCGTCCCCGGCAGTTTGTTCCCAGGTTACAGTTTCCCTTTTACCCAGTTAGGTTTTTTCAGTTCGTTGGTGCTTTAGAGAAAAATTACACTGTACAACAAAAAAATTTTTTTTGGAAAATATCTAATTATCCAAAGACTATTTATGGTCAATTTTGACGGATTTCAAAAATGAAAACCGTTTTTGTCTAGCACCTACAGTTCTTGAGATGCATCAATGTTTAGTTATTGGGGTTTTGTTTCTATTCTCCATTTGTCACTATTTTTATTCTAATTGTAATTCACTACAAGCAGCCTCTATGGCCATTTTTGCAGTGGAGAGACTAACTCTCATTGCTACATAAGATTCTGTAAAACTCTTAAAACCCTAAACTATAGTTGTTGTGTCCCATACAATACTTGCAATGGTGGTTTTCCCCTTCAGTAAGCCCTCCACTTTATCCTCCAGAAGGGTATTCCATTGCTGAATGGTCTTGGGGAAAAAATGACCAGAAGTATAACTCTCTCTGTGCCCTTATTTCCTTCAACTAATATGGATTATCCTTTCTCCCCTTATGCCCAGCCAGGGATCCAACCAGAGGTCCACTGCACCCCAACAGCAGCAATCCCATGAAAAGACAAATGCTGTGAGATACCCACCTTTGGCCATTCACTGTCGTCTATGTCTAGTTTCTGGAACGTCTCAGGGAAGTGTCCAGCAGTAGTCTGCCAGCATTGCTACACTCCATAGACCCTGATAATGTGGCTCAATCACTGCAATGTCTTCGTGAAACCATTCACCATGCTCATCACTTACTGCACCCATGTTCTCAGGAAAGAATGCATGGTGTGAGTCAAGAAGGTGAAATTTGAGAGACGTGTTGCATCTTTGCGCTGCTCTACAAGATGCACATAATTTGCTGATTTCTTAATGCCAAGGAACAGTGGCGGATCCAGGATTTTCGCCAGGGGGGGGGGGGTTGAGCTAAAGCTTGCATATGTTATGCAAATACGTTTATATGTGCATGGGGGTGTTGCAACCCCAAAAACCCCATCCTGGATACACACATGCCAAGGAAGTTGCCTATCACTGACTTAAACCCTACCCATGCATCTTTTTCACTATCACTGAGTATGTATCAGCCATGATAGATTTTATCTGAGGGCCAATGAAAATACCTTTTTTAATTTTAGCTTCACTGACCTGTGGAAACATACTACGCAAAAAAAAACCGAAAGGCATCACTGTTACTATCAAGTTTCTTAACAAAATTTTTCATTAATCACAATTTTATGTGAAGATGTAGCATAAAGATTTTGCTGCATTGCACCCACAGTTCATGGATTCATCTCTGACATGCCAATTCTTTTCACATAGTAATGTTTCCAGCCTCAACTATCCCACTCACATATCTCAAATCGGGTGATGCCACACATCTGATACAAATCTGGTGATGTCATACAACCTCTTGATGCCAAATCACACAAATGACTGAATCTACAAAGTATAACAGGGGTACCAGCAAGCAGAGGCATTGCTAGGTTTGGTGTCACCCATTGTGGTGTGTGTATGGTGCCATGGTGTGATTGGTGGCACCCAATGCAGCCTGCACCCTCCACCACCTAGTGACCTCAGTGCCAGTAAGTTAACCTGTTTGAATGTTTCCTGACACATCTTTTCCTTTTCTTAAATGGAATCAACCTCAAAATTTACTGTATACCAGACAAGGAATGAATGCACACAAAGCCTAATGGTTAAAATTTCTATATTTTGAAATATCTTTGCAGTCTGAGGTGATGGACCAAATATGTTTGCAGATTTGAATTCAGCATGAAAATCTGCTATAGAAGCACTGAAAGACATGTCATATATTTCCACCTTCTTTTACAGTGTTATTGATGAAAACAAGTACTTTTATGAATAAACATTATTATTTTTGTAATGACAGAACTACAACTTGAGTGTGGTGACGTTGGGGCTGGGCAAAAGGACAGCAGAATTGATCTGTTCCTAGAAAAGCGAGATTCATACAAATGGGATATTCATGGCTACATGAGATCATTCACAGAATCGATATGTATCTTGTTCATGAGGAGGAGGCCTTCAAGCCAATGGCGAGAAGGCTGGGGAACTGAAAGACCGAAAGTAGAGATCATTGTAAAGGTACGCCTACTTATCAAAGATAATTCATCGCCTGCATCTTTCACCTCCATCGCTAGGTAAAATTAGCAACCGGGTAAAAGGGAGAGTGTATCCTGTTCCCAACAATTCTGTGACAGTCCCGAAAATTCTATGGCAATAACAATGGCAAACATTCAGTGAATTCTGTGAATTTTAAATTTGTTAATTACTCGTTAAAATTCATTAATTAAAATTCACAATATGGTATTAAACAGCATTTTAAGGGATGACAGCATTGTAGTTATCAGTGTAGGGGACGAATTTTCCTTGGGATTAATTGTGTGGGGAAGAAATGTATGGGGACGAAGTGCATGGGAACGAAATGTAGAGGACGAACTGTCGGGGACAAATTGTTTGGGACGAATTTTCCTAAAATCATTGTAAACACCTCTGCTAAACTTCTCTCTGTAGAGTAGCGACCTCTAGCTAGGTTTTGGTCTACACGTACCTTAACAGTGTAGAGTCTGTATAGAATCTACTGCACATTAGTATACATTTAGGGTCCTAATGACCAATGTAGTTATGTGCCCTAAAATAGTAAAAGTCAATGAAATCAGACAGTATTCCAACACGCCGCATCTGAGCCACTGAGGTGGGCCTGAATTTGACCAATTTGTGGAAAGGGATTTTCCATGTAAAGAGGTGTATTTTAGGAGTACTAGGTGACATCGTGCACACTTGATAGGACTAATTTACCTGAAGCAACTACTCGCCTCTTCCACGATCGAACGTGCACCTATGGAATCACGTGTCATGTATGCTCATACCGAGGTTTGGAAATATGCAGCTAAACCTTGGAGACAGTCTATAGGAGCTGACATGTACCTCTTAATATCTCGTTGTGTGCAGAAGTTACAATGACCCATTTAGATAAATGTTGGTTATTAAAGTTAGTGGAGGTGGTAACTCGAGGCTCTGAATAAACAACCGACTGGTTAGAGGATTCAGCGTGATGAGCCTCAATGAAGGCTACCAATGTAAGAGGTGTATCAAAGAAGAATCCGACCATGAGCTGGAAAACGTTCCATATCTTGAAGGGAGAGGTTCAATGCATAATCCCCTGGAAGTAAGCTCCTTGTGACTCCACAAACTTTGCCCACCGGCCTTTCCATTACTGGAGGCTTCACTGACAGGCTTCTTTTGGAATGACGCAGAGATGCGCCTTGGAGTTCTCTATTATGCCCTTGCAGCTGTCTAAGTGGAATCCTTTTAGTGGTATCCTGTGCCATCAACTGCAAGCTTGTCCTGATGAAACAAGCAATTGTAGGTTTCTTTGTTTCATGGTGCCTTAGAACATTTCAACTATAATGGTCATACATACCGCCCAAAAAGTCGCTCGTCTCCCACAGGATCGAACAATGGGCGCCCAATCCTGCCATAGGCGGTAAAAGTGTTAGTGATAATGACAATGGCGCACATCAGGGCACACATTTTGTTGTTGTTTGTTGGTGTCTAAGGTCCCGTCAACTACGAGGTCATTAGAGACCCGTCCACTGCGTAGTTCTAATGCATAGACTGCACCGACACTACACCAATGCGACGATTATTGGGTAATAGCAGTACCCAGCTTTCCCAAGCGACCACCCATGTCAGTACTAACTGGGCTTGCGTTGCTTAACTTCAGTGATCAGACGAGAACTGGTGTGTCCAACGCAACTCGCCGCTCCCCATGGCACACAACCCCCTAGTAATGGAAAACCATCACGTTAACGTTTCTCCAAACCTGTTAGGATTTTTTGAGCCTGGAAATTGTTTGATAATTGAATTGTGAAAAGTGAGCCTTGGCTTCTGGGCAGTTCCGTAACGGGGGTATGAAGCGCCTGTGGCAAGCGTCTAACTTTCGCTTGGCCGTAACGCAATAATGACAAAAAACTTAAACATTTTGCGCCCCAAACCCAGTTGCGCCCGTGGCGGCTGCCTTCTTCGCCACGCCCTCGTTACGGCCCTGCTTCTGGGTCATATCCATATTTCGTTCTATAATTTTCAGGAACTTGGGGTCCCCTGTAGCACACTCGAGAATGAATTATGGCGCAGATGGGCACCAGTCTGATCGCTGAAATTAAACAAAGCAATCCCAGTTAGTAGGTATAAGTAAAACCCCGCTATAACGATCTCGGATGTAACGAATTCCTGGATGTTACGAGTGGATAAAAAGACTGGATATAATGAATTGGATATAACGAATTTCCTGGTAATAACGATGAAAATTTATAACAGTTTGGGTAATTTGGTTGGATATAACGAATGATGGACCTCATCTTAAATAATCTTTATTTATGGATTTAACACAAACTTATCCTCGATAGTCACCACATATTGAATTGAACACCACTGGCAGGAATACCTTGTCATACTTTTTATTTTACAAGGGCAGAATGCACAAATGGCTGATGATATTAGAAACGTTCATTTTCTCATCATAATCGCCACCAAACCCCTATCCCGCAAAAATTAGAGAGACTGCAAAAATACTCTCCCCACTCCTTTACCTCAGAAGGATGAAACATGACTACCTTTTCTATCCTTCACTGTTATGGCTCAGGATAAATCTTTAATCGCCCTATCTCTGGTCTTGGCCAGTCTACATTCTTCCTTCATCCCACCCGTTGTCTCTATCATAGACGACCTCATACTTCTGGTGTATGGCCAAAGCAATGATCCTCCTAGGTGTGGCCTTGGTCTGTCTGTAGCATGTTTTAGAATCATGGTCCCCTATCTCCAGCCACCTATGGAATGCAGCCTACTATTGTTTGGTGGTTGCCTCTATTACGTTAATCCACCACTATGTCTGCCTTCCCTGGGGGTGTACCTCCTACTCTAGCCTCACCTAAAATGGCTTCCCCACATTTTCTAAATTTTCTGCAAACCTGTCCCACATTGCATCAGCTGTCTCCTCCAAATCCCAGTCTAGTTGCCTATCTACTTCCTGCATGAATTCCTCTGTTTCCAACACCTAATAACCTGCACTCCTCAAGAATTGACTGCCCTTCAATAATTAAGGGCAGTCATTACAGCTAACCAGCAGTCTGGGAGAATACCAACTGCAAGAAAACTAAATAAACGGGCATTAGAATAGTAAGAAAAATAGCAGGAATGCTTCATTAGGGTAAATAGGAAGGTACACAAAGATGAGAAACCTAATGTTTTGCAGAACTACCAAACCCACAATTTCTTGATATTTGGGGTAGTCTCAGAGCTACTGGGTAGCTATCTAGGGTTAAAAGCAGCTTTCTTGGTTGTAACGAATTCCTGGGTATAACGAATGTGATTGCATTCCCCTACAAATTCGTTATAGTGGGGTTTTACTGTACTAGTTTGGGAGACCGTTTGGGAACAATGAGTACTGCTAATTAATACCCATCATCATAACAGCATAGTGTCTGTGCAGACACTGCGTTAGTACTATGCAGTGGATGGGGCTCCAATGACCATTGAAGCTGAGGGGTCCTGAAATATCAACCAAACAAACGCGCCACTCGTCACCTTCCCAAACCATCAATTAACGTTTTGTTCACAGCTTTTGAGTGTAATTAAGGGTTTGCACGCTATTTAACCCTTTTCCCAGCTATGACATGGTCGGGATCTCATTTTTGTCGCAATAGAGCAAATGGGCGTTCTGGGAGCGTTTGCATACTTCACCGACGCCAGGGGGGGTCAGCTCCTACGCCAAGAAATTTTGCCACACTACACGTTCCATGTACAAAAGGTTCTTTTACGTCAAACAACATCATGAATATGAATATGTAATCCTTTGTGACAGATACCTCGCTAGCGAGATCTTTTCATGCTAGACCCATATGCCCAGATCTCCACCAGCACCCCAGCAACACCTTTGCCTTTTGCACCCATTCCAGCCACTCCACCCCAGAAGCCACCACCCCCAGAACCTCTTCCAATGTGGGGGTTCCCCAACCTCTCCTGCAGTGATCCAGTGCTGGGCAGACCAGTATCACATGCCTTACGTCCTCCACTTGATCCCCACATAATCCACAGCCCTCCTCTCCACCTGTGATCTTTGCCATCCTCTGTTTCGTGCCCAGTGACCCAGCTCTTGCCCGAAACAGAAGTGAGCTCTCCCACGTATTGTCATAGATTACCTCCCTCTCTATGTTAAGCTTGTTCCCATACACCCTCAGCGATTTCTTTGCAGCCCTTCCTTCCATACCCTGTCGCCACTGACCTAACCCCCATTCCATCATTTTGTCCTATATGAGTCTCTGCAGTGCTATTGCCCCTCCTTGCCCTCCCTGGGGTGCAGTGTTATGCATATCTTCTTTGACATCCTGTTTACCCTCCTCTCCCAGTTGGTAGATACCCTCATGTTGTTTACCCATGCATTTACCTGCCATACTGGATTTTCCTTCTGAAATCCCCATATCCTGCATAGGTATACCAACTTACTAATCATTTCCCTCTGTTCAAATGTAGACCCCCCCATGTCCCCCTGTATTGCTTCAACTGCTGTAAACCTATTTCCCCCTAAGGCCATCCTACCTAACCTTCTCTGGGCTATTTCCATACAGTACATTCCCTTTTTAATAATGCATAGAACCTCGTTTCCATATGTTAGCCCTGGTACTGCTACAGCTTTCCATAGGCCCCTAACCAATTCATACCTTGAGAATGAATCAAATGCCAGTTTCCTTATTAATCCTTCTCTGGTTTTTAGCTTACAAACTATGTTTTCCTCCATTGCTTTCAGGTATCCACTATCATTTGAAAGTTTAACCCCCAAGCATGTAACCTCTGACACTACCTCTATCTTCCTCTACCCAAGCTTGATTGGTACCTGGCAGCACATTATCCTCTCCTATGATCATCAGCTTTGTTTTGTCCTGACCAAACTCTAACTGAAAATCCCTACTATACTGTTCACAGCTATCCAGTTCTTCCTGGAGCTCTCCCTCTGTCTCTGTCAGCAGCACTATATCATCACATTGGAAGATGGCAGGCAATTTGATACCATCCCCCAGAGGAAACCCCAGCCCTCTATCTTGGAGCCTAATCCCCAGTTTATTGATTTACACTAGGAACAGAATTGGTGATAATGGACAGCCCTGTCACAACCCCTTGTCCACAGCTATCTGTCCTGTATTTATTCCCTCCCAATAAAAATCATACCTAGTACCCATATATAGCTTCTGGGGCAGCTCCACTAGCACCTAATTAACCCCATACTTGGGAAGAACAGTCCATAGCTTCTCTCTATCCACCTTATCATATGCACCCTTAGCATCCAAAAAATCCTGTTCTGTGCCCCCTTTGGAACCCATTTTGGAACTCCATTGATTTGCCTGACCCTTCTATTATTGTACCTAATCGCCTCCTTACTAGCCCAGCAAATAATTTATACATGCAACTGTTTATAGCTACTGGCTGGTAGCTATCCAAACATTCCTTGCTCTTTCCCTTGCCTTTGTACAGCATCACTACCCATGTGATGCCCCAGTCATCTGGTATTTTTCCATCCACTAAACACTCATTAAATATCCTTAAGAGCAGTTCTCTGCCTTTACTCCCTAGTGCTTTGAGAAACTCATTTGGTACCTTGTCCTCCCCACATGCTTGTCCCAACTTCAATGCATTGATCTCCTTATCTAACTCTACCCTAGTAAAGCAAGGCTCTCCAGCTGATGATCCTTGGCTTGTTATTATTCTGTGTGGCCATTCCACCATCTTCCCACCTGTAGCCCACACAGTGGCGTAACTTCAGTTGTGGTGCCCAGGGTAAGGAGCATTAGATGTGCCCTCCCTCTGTTGCTTGTCATGAAGAGACATGGTGCACTTATGTAGGCACGTTTTATTTCCCGAAAAGTCGTCACACAGACATTGTGTCACAGCGCGGTGGCTGATTTCCAGCAAGGCAAACAAGACGGCTCTAAGATGTCACTTTGTTCGGTGCTGATCATACAGATTTACCTACAATCTGTCAGAAGGGGGCCCATTGCTCTCTCTCTCCCCAGAGAATAGCCAACTCAACTGGATCCAGTATCGTGTAGCAGTGAAGAAAATGGAAAGTGACATTTTCAAGGCATGTATTCAGATACTACTGTCAATCCAAAACAGAAGTCCTTTCAGCAGATACGAATGAAATGGTTGTTGTCACAGAAATTCGACTTGAAAACAAGGACGACGGTACACTGAAAAAGATAATAAAAAGGATAATGTTTTAAATGAGGTTTAAGCTACATTTAATTATCTTCCTGAGCTACACTTGAGATTTGAAAAAAAGTAGAAAAAAATACGATAATCAAAGATCAAGTCTCAGAGTTTTCTGACGATAGCTACTGCCTTTATCTCAGAATATCCTAAATACAATATTAACTATTGTTCTAAAAAGATAAAAGGTTTTGATAAATGTGTCCGAAAGTCCTGTCGAAACTGCTTGCTAACCACTTCAAAATGTAAAAATTCAAACAAATATTACTGGTAAAGTAATCAACACAAACACTTTTGTAAAGTACAGTTTTGATTAGATCTATGGGTTCCTACAATTATCAGATAGAAATAATGGTAGGGATGAATTTCTGAATTGGTTAAAAAGGCTATAGCCCAGGGCGGCAAATTTTGTGGAGGTTTTGGAAATTAAGGTTGAAATTAAAACTAATAAATTATAAATAGTATACTGTAATTCTTTTACTTCAAATTAACTTCTAGCTGTCCCCACAAAGACTATAGGAATAATACTTTTCCAGAATGGTATACGAAAGAGGTGGAGGTAGCTTTGCGGAACCAGCAAAGGGCTAGGGATACACTTAGGAGGGAGGGATGACAATAGTAAGATGGTTTATAAGGCGGTCCATGAAATACAGGCATCTCAAATACGCGGTCCACGATGGTCTTTCGTGTGGCCTGCAGAAAATTTTGAAATTATAGGTACATTAGAAAAGCATGACAGTAAACGTATAAGTAAACGTTTTGTACATTAATTAAATATGTATTAAATCCTATATAAAACGTTACTGTATGTATTTCATACATTTTAAAAATGCACATAGCAATTATTATACCGTATATAGATAGGTAGTTTACACCTAGGTCATAGTGCATGCGGCCCGCGGAAAGTTTCACTGTTGTTAATATGGCCCTGCAATAATGTGAATTTGAGACCACTGGGTCAGAGTGTTTATGAAGAAAGTTTACAAGAACGTTTGGCAGATAGGCTCAAGATAAATCCAAAATTGTTTTGGAGGTATCTAAAGAGGTGTAGGAAAGAGGGATATAAGGATACAGTGGTTAACTATGGGTCAGGAAATTTAGTTAACGATGGGTCAGGAAATTTAGTTAACGATGGGTCAGGAAATTTAGTTAACGATGGGTCAGGAAATTTAGTTAACAATGGGTCAGGAAATTTAGTTAAGGATGGTCTCATGATTGCCAATGTCTTCAATGATACACTTGCAAAAAGCTTTGTAAGCAGTAGAAATGACTTCCAGCCAGTACTTGATAGGAATGAACGAGGTGATTATCCAGAGGGTGGGAATTGAGCAACTATGGGAGACTGTTGTATCTAGGGCCAGTTTTTTGAAAAATTATTGTAGCTTTAGCCCTAATAACATTTTCGTGGAGTCACCTGTCTCAGTTGGTGCTTTGATATCTTATTGACATCATTACCATACATATGTAACCCACCAACTCACCTGAAAAAGATTCAAGGGAAAAAGGTGAGAGGCTGTAAAGTGGATCATGGTACAATATGCTCATGTACCTTGAAACAGCCACCTTGTACCTTGGGCCATGCTTATAAATATGCTGCGAAAACCATAGTTAGCCATAGTTATCTTGACTTTCATTAACAAAATTATGTTTCACATGTATACAACCAAACATTGACAGCAAAAATGACAATTTTTGTCTAATTTGACAAGCAAAAATCATAAACATACGTTTTACACTCATTAGAGAGCTTGAGGGATCCGTTAAAAAACAACGTATGTTATGCAAAGCAGACGAATTACGCCCTGTGCAGGTGCACATGTCCTTATTAGGAATTTTGCCCATGCACAGGACGTAATTTGTCTGCTTTGCATAACATGCGTTGCTTTCTAATGCATGATTCAATCTCTCTATTGCCTTCTACCCCAAAACACAGATAGTGAACCCAATAGCCACATTTTATGCACCTGCACCATCAGAGCCCTCTCTAGGGAGGGTGCAACCCGGGCATGAGTCTGGGGCGCCAAAAACTGTTGCTTGAACTTGCATTATATTCTTAAGGGGCGGCAATTTGTCTTTTTGTCTGGGGCGATGTAAGCGCTAGAGTGGGCCCTGTCACCATTTTTCTCCACTGCTGTCATTTTTGTTTTAATTCCAAAATGTGAAAGACACAATATAAATGTTGTCCCTCTTAATTTGTGCCATGAACAACTGGCACATGGTACAAGATGCAATTGTGGCCCTAGGTACAAGGGTATGCATTTTTCAACAACAATGTCTACTGACACATGATTATATAAAATAATTGTTAGAGTTTATGCTCATTCTACTCACCACATAATAGGATATTCAATAGTAACTTTGAATGTAATCTCTGTAGAGTAGCTTAATGAAAACTCACACTCAAATGGAAGCAAAAATGTTTACTTTTTGTGTCCAAAAATTTCTTTTTGACATAGCACACGTGGTTGGTTTGCAAGCTCGCCAAAACTCACAAGTATAAACCAGTGTGTCCCTAAGAATAACATATCTCCATAAGAGCTGCCTAAATGGCGACATGTGCCAGATATTCAAAGTGGTTCTAGGTACACCATGGTCTAGGTACAACAGTCTCCCTACTGATTAAATCAGTGGTTTACAAGATTCCTGGCCCTGACGACATTTTGCCATTTATTTTGCAGTAACATTCTGAGATTATTAGTTAATACTAGGTGAAAATATTTAAAATATCATTAGACGCTGCCATTGTTCCCTTATCAAGGAAACTGGCTAACATGGTACCAATTTTCAAATTAAGGGACACAGCTGACCTTAAGTGCTATAGGCCAGTTTCTATTACGAGTGCTGTATATAAGATTTTTGAACATATGTTATTCTCATCTATAATGACATATCTGGAATGGAATGGCATCCTTAGTAAAACCCAGCATGGGTTTAGAAACGGGATATCATTAGACACCCAAATGGCTTGTGTGATGGATTATATTCAAAACACTTTAGAAAACAGAAAGCAAGTTGATGTATTCTTTGACTTTAACAGGCTTTTGTCATGGTACCCTATAAGATGGTTTCAAAAATGTCCAGCTTAGGGATACATAGCAAGGTTACTTAATGTTAAACGTCATATTGCTTGGTAGAGAAGAGAGGGTCATGTTCAAGGGTAGTGCAACTGAATTGAAACCAGCCACGTCAGGGGTCCTTTGTTGTACATTCTCACTCTGTATGAATGACATAGGACTTGATATAAATTCCTTCCTTTGAACTACTTGCAGATGACACATGTATTGCTCAGGTACTGGATGAGGGGTTGCCACCTTGTGCAGAATTGCAACATGATCTAGATAAGATTTATACCTGGTTTGTAAGATGTGAGTTGCCTTTAAACCTGCAGAAGTGCAGGATTCTGACAATATCTAGATCTAGGAAGCACTTGATTTTGATTACTACATAGGTGGTGTGAGGGTTAAGAGGGTTGTGACCCATAAGTACCTTGGAATTAATTTAAATAGTCAAGGTACCTGGAGTGATAATATTGGTAAATTGACAGGAAAGGCTGGTAAATTCCTCCATCTAATTAGTAGGGCTCTCTGGGACAGCACATAGGAGGTAAGAGAAATAGCTTATATCTCAATGGCATGACCAATTTTGGAGAACTGTAGTGTGAGTTGGTTTCCCATTAGACAGGACTTATCTTGGGAGATTGAAAGGACCCAAAACAGGGCAGCACGAATTGTACTCCACAGGTTTTCTTTCATGGAGAGTGTCTGACATCCTTGGGGAATTAGGGTGGGAAACACTAAGCCAGCAGTGTGTGTCTCACAACATTAGTTATTTTATCAGGCTGTTGCTGATGGGGCTCAATGGGCCTCTGGTTGGAAGTGTGTGCCCAGTGGCGTTCTGAGGGTATTCTGTGCCCGGGGACAAAGACCGAAATCTGCGCCCTCTGGCGCCCTCTAAAAACTTAATGTAAACTGCATTTTTTCACTCCCTGTCTTCTGCGCCTGGGGACATCTGTCCCCCTTCGCCTCCCCCTCGTTATGCCTCTGTGTGTGCCATGCTGAGTATAAGGGTCGAAAGGATCATTTATACAAATTGAAGGAGATAAGGGCATAGTCTTCGAGAGGATAAAGTGGAGGGCTTCCTCAAAGGAAAGGCCACCATTGCAAGTTTAACGTGTCCGATATTCAAAATATACTTTTCCAAAAACGCAGTATCCAAAATCTACTTCAGATACACCCAGTGAACGGCAACAGTCATTTATTCAACAATCACAAATAAATCACTAACACCAACACATAACGTTAACATCCAATAGATAGGAGAGCCAAGAAAGAACTGACAGAATAATCGGAAAATTCAAATTGTCTTCTAAAAATCTGAATTGTTCTAAAATTTAAAATGTGTGACAAAATTGATGATCCTTTCAAGGGTGAGGTGTGCAGTGTTATCCGCTTTTTAAATGCAAACAATTCTGACCCGTCGAAATTTAGACAGATAACTGAGGTTTATGGTAATGCAATGAACGAAGCATCAATTTGAAAGTGGTGTATCATGTATAATGGTGGACGGAAGAATGTTCATGATGAAGTTTCTTCGGGCCAGCCTTCAGTGGTAACTGACAGACTCAAAGCAAGGATTGAAACAAGAATCCAAGAAGATAGGCGTTTCACAATTAATTGAACTACACTAATTCTTTTCAGAAAGTTCAACAACTGTGTTGTACAAAATTGTTAGTGCAGATCTGGGCTATAAAGAAGTGTCTGCCAGGTGAGTTCCTCCAATTTTTCAGGCAAACACAAAACCAAACGAATGGCAGTTGAACTGACATTTCCCAGTCACTGTTGCAAGGAAGGTGATGAATATTTGAATCACATTGTCACTGGTGATGAGAATTGGATATCACATTTCACACCAGAAAAACGTTTCAATCAATGTAATGGCATCATTCACAATCCCCAACAAAACCAAAAAAAAGCAAAAGAAATTTTGAGCACCAGAAAGATTACGGCTATGGTGTTCTGGGATCATAAGGGTGTCCTGCTCATTGACTACATGCCTAGAGGTGGGACCATAAATTGAGTGGCCTACTGTCAGATGCTTCAACAACTTTGCTGCACCATTCAAAACAAGTGGCATCGAATGCTAGCCAGTGGAGTCATACTCCTTCATGATAATGCACATCCACATGCAGCAGGAGTGATGCAGGACTTGCTTCAGCAGTCTCAGTGGGAAGTGTTTCAACATCTGCCATACAGTCTTGACTTAGCCTGAAGTGATTATCACTTATTCCCCAAATTAAAAAATTGTTTTGGGTGGACAATGCTATAGAAGTGATGATGGACTTAAAGAAGCAGTTAATCAGTGGTTCAACAACTCGGCAGCAACTGAGTATGCAGAAGGCATAGAAAAGCAGGTAAAACGGTATGACAAGTGCCTAAATTGGAACATTGACTATGTATAAATGTAGCACTCAAAGAATGATATCCATGCATGAAGGATGGACAG
Organism: Trigoniulus corallinus; assembly: GCA_013389805.1. Taxonomy (NCBI): domain Eukaryota; kingdom Metazoa; phylum Arthropoda; class Diplopoda; order Spirobolida; family Trigoniulidae; genus Trigoniulus; species Trigoniulus corallinus. The sequence continues at coordinate 18,994,673 of JAAFCE010001963.1, read as the reverse complement.
TCCATATTGAAAGTTGCCCTAATTGACCTTCTTTTTCAACATTGTATAAATGTTATTGAATTCCTTTGAAGATGCTTGGCATAAACAGCAGCATTGAGCAGATGAAGCAGATGCAGGTGCATTACACACTTTGCCATTTATCAATGTCATTGTTAATTTGTATGATATAGAAATTTCCTTTCCTTCTACAATGGTTTCATAAGGAACAAGTGGTGTTATTTGTTCCCTAATGTGTTTTTCTTCATTTAAAATTGATGCAGTTTTTTCTTGAAGAAACTGCAGTCATAATGGCCTGCAGAATCCGGTAGAGGAAGGTCTTGGATTAGACCACACAATGAGTTCAGCTGTTGACATCTTATTTGTGCAAACTAGTTGCAATGGAACAAGTTAGGTGAAGAATAATTGTTTATCTGAAATTGATTGTTTTTCAAATTTCTGCTTGTAGACACTTTGTCCTGCAGTTCCATCAAAACCCCACTTGCATATCAAACTTATGTCATTCACAGTTTCTGTAGACAATTTTGTAATAATGTCATTTCTAATTAACAAAATATGTTATAATGTGTGGTCTAATAATGCTTCCAAATTGACTTCAGCACAGGATTCCAAAATGGTGATTGCTGTTGAAGGTGGGTAGCACCTATGCTTTGCACCTAACACAGCCTTATATGGTGGGTACAGTGTGCAATTATTTTCTATGGCATTATTTTGCATTCCCTGGTACTGACTTTTTGATAGTTTGAGATCGATCAAAAGACACAGTGCTTTATTATTAGACATTGGGGTTTGAGATATTGATTTAATTAATTCCCTGTGCTTCACAGCTTTGGATGGGCTGCTTGTTGTGACGTCCTTCACAACTTTGGAAGCATCCAATAGTCCTAATGCATGAAGGCTCATTTGTGTGGCATATGACAATGTATGTAGACTGAATTTTGAACGAATGTCCTCAATCTTCCTTCGTTTTGATCCCTCACTTGCAGATGAAAATACTAAAGAAGGGCAGCCCCTTAACTTTTTTTGGCAATTCCAAAGTGTCTGCAGTCACAACAAATGAGAATGAATTATTATGCCATAGAGTGTTCTTTTTGAAAAATCTTTCCGCATTTCTGTTGGCTGCTTTATATTTAGTCCTGAATGCATGAAATAAAGCAGATGTGGTTGTCTTAATATTGTCATTTGTGATGACACAATGCCCACTCCTCTCAGACAGGTGATTTTTAAGGCTTTCCATAATCACCTTTAAATCACTCTTTAGATGGTCTTTCATCATAATAAAAATCTCTTTTTTCTTAAAAACATAACTATTTCATCACATGATCCTGAAATTACATACATTTATAAATTATTCCCTATTCAGATTTCTACAATTTATAGGTTATATTGGTAACATAAATAAAACACATCAAAAGTGGCATTTTGCAGTTTATACAACAATTAGCAACCGCAGTAAAGGGAGCAGGTTGGTTTCAAAATGTTAATGCTAATACTGTTATGTAAAAGCCCCAATATATATCTTAGCTCAGTATTGCATTATATATAACTTTTCACTTATCTGAATAATAAAATAAAATGCTTTTTGGCATTTATTTTGCACAGAATGAAATTGCAGAAATAAAGTGAAAAACTAAGGAATTATAACTAAATAAATGCACAAAAATACTCTGAAAACTTCCAGGAATCGCCTCCATTTGAAATAACGTGAAATAATGAACTCAAAAAGTCGTGGTTTAGCAATGAAGACAGAGTCGATTTTACACAGTTTAGTGGGAAACATAAAGACCAAAAAAAAAAGGTTAACTTTGAGCTCAAATATCAACCCTTGTGAACAGAACACAATATAGCATTTCTAATTGGAAGGTTTTATAGCCAAATTATCTATCTGAGCCTACCATTGGTCAAAACTCCCCAATTTGAAATTTTATTTTTGGAATTTTGTCCACGTTTTTCCACTTTGGGACCACTGTGCACTCCAACAACACAACAATACGCAATTGTTAACCTTTCATATATGGCTTAAATATTTTTTTTTGGACCATATCTCATTTAAAACACAAAATAAGTTCCCTAAAAAGCTCATCATATGAAGGGAAATTGTCGCTTATGTCTCTTATGTCGCTTATGATGATGTTTAAGGTTGGGACATGATGTTTAAGGTTCGGACCTAAGGTAGCGAGCGACATGCGCATGTGCGAAATTTTATGTTGGTAGTTTTAAGCATCGATGCTGCTGCTTCTTTTTAAGTACAGTTTAGCAGACGAACAGTTTTACGTTCACACCATTTGCCCAACCTTTCTAATATTCAGTATTTTTGGAATTTTTCTAAGTTCATTTGGTGTAAACATTTATTCTACACAAGCATCAAATACATTCATGCATTACAAATGAAACATTGTTGTGAAAATTTATTGGCAGGTTTTCCACTGGCTACGTGAAGACAAATGTCATCTACCCCCTGCGACTCTTCCCACATTATCCCCTCAATCCTCATTCATTATTAGATAAGTCAACCCCCCCCCCCCCCCGGCCAACTACCCCCCACACCCCACAACTTTTCCCAAATAAAATTTATAATAAATTCTGAAGATTTAAAAGCACCTAAGTACCCCACCAAAATTATGGGAATTATACACTTGACCCAACTAGAGCATCAAACCTTACATTGCCCCCACAAACAATACTTAAAAACTTTCAAACCTATGATACCCCCTCTAAAATGAAAAATTATTACCCCACATGACCCCTATTTTATGATTAAAGTTGAAAGGAAGATTATACTTCCATGAAAGATAAATTGCCAACCTGATTAAAACCAATCAAGGAGGGTAAAAATCTTTTAATAGAAAACAGCTGCAAACCACCCTTAATTAAGAACCCCTCCTTGAAGTCAATAGAAGGGAAATACAGGGAGTATAAAAAGCAGAGCAGAAAAAGAAGAAAGGGAGATGCTGACAGAGTAAGTCATGAATGCAAAAGGAGATGCTGACAGAGTAAGGAACGAATGCAAAAAGAGATGCTGACAGAGTGAGGAATGAATGCAGAAAAGGATGCTGACATACTGAGGAACAGAGCACATGGATACAGACTTAGAGAGGAATGAGAGCAGACCTAGAGCAAACAGATGCTCTCCCTGAAGAAGTTATCCCCATCAAGTTCCTGCCCTAGGAGGATGCCCCAGCAGAAGATCTTTTTGGAGAGGACCCTCTACACCAATCCTGGGAGTCTGCAGTAGAAAGGAAGACTCAGCAGAACAACCCTGGAACCAACAGAACCAACATCCAAAGAAGAACTCATCTCAGATAAGAAAACAATATTAATTCTGAACATTTAAAAATATTTGGGGTACACTTTTTTGAAGTGCTGTCCCCCTGATCCACCACCACATTGGAAAAAAAATGGCAACAGAAAGGAGATTTTTACATGCATTTGAATCTGTTAAACGAAATTTGGGACATGGGGGAAGCAGAGGACTGTGCAAATTATAATCATATGATAGATATCTGGTTCTATTACTTGTTAGAAATGGTGAGGCCATTCTCAACAAAGTAAGATGCCTGCATGAAGAAGTCAACTGCTTCTGAAGAAAAACTGGCTGCAACCTAATGATAATTTACTATGAATATGCAATCCATTGCAACAGATACCTTGCGAATGTGATTTTTTTTTCATGCTAGTTCCATATGCCTAGATCTCTACCAGTACCCAAGCAACACCTTTGCCTGTTCACCCATTCCAGCCACTCCACCCCAACACCCACCACCTTCAGAACTTCTTCCAATGTGGTGGTTTCCCAACTCCCTGCAGTGATCTAGTGTTTTTAACGTCCTCCACTTGATCCCCATGCAATCCACAGCCCTCCTCTCCACAGAAGTGAGCTCTCCCATGTATTTTTCACAAGTATTGTACTCATATAAGTCTTTCTCTGGCTGCAATGGTTGTACAGGCATTGTTGCAGGAGACGGAGGTGGTGATAAAGCATGTGTCTCCATTGCTGTTGAACCAGTGACTGACACCAGACTGATGAAAGGCACTCACATGATCAATCTGACGTCAGTCATGCACAGACTAACAGAAAATTATCAAAATATTTAAAAATCCGTCATTCCATTCCATCAGTCCGTCAGTCATCACATTATGCAATTAGTCTGGGGTCATTCTGACTTCAGTAATGGACTGAATTGAGGCTAGACTGAGTGTGTAACACCCACTTCACTACTTTTTGCTTCTTTCCAGAATTCAAAATCAAAAGTAGAGTTCAAACAGAATTCAGACCTGGACACTTCTGGAATGTAAAGGAGAATGATTATGTCACGCTGGTGATGTTGGAAATTCAAAGAGCCTCATCAGACGATGACATCATTAACAGATTAGGAAGCTGACGGGGCTTACTGATTGGGAAGGCTGTCTTTGATAATTTTGTAGTGGGGCACAACTATAGCTTGGGGTCTTAGAAGTTTTCTGGATTCTAATGTAGCAATAAGAGTTAGTCTCTCCACTGCCAAATTGGCCATAGTGGCTGCTTGCAGTGAAATAGAATTAGAATAGCAGGCAGGAATGACCTGCTACAGTGTATTAGGGCCCTATAACTACAATGATCATTAGAGCCCTTGTCCACTGCATAGTTCTAATGCAGAGTCTCTACAAGCATTATGCTGTGATGACGATTTTGGGTAGGCCTATTAGCAGTACCCACTGTTCCCAAGCTGTCACCCATGCTAGTACTCTCCGGGGTTGCATTGGTTAACTTCAAGGATCAGCAGAGAGGCAAATTGCGTTGGACACACCAGTTCTCGCCTGATCACTGAAGTTAAACAGCGCAACCCCAGCTAGTACTGACATGGGTGGCCGCTTGGGAAAACTGGGTACTGCTAATACCCAAAAATCGTTGCATTAGTATAGTGTCTGTGCAATCTCCGCATCAGAACTAGGCTGTGGACGGGGCTCTAATGGCCATTGTAGTTCAAGGGCCCTAAAGCACCAATAAACAACAAACTCAGGGATCAGGCGAGAATTGGTTTGTCCAACGCATTTCAACAGCTCAACATACCAAGGGATATAAATTTTAGGTTGGCTGGGGACCTAGTGAGAGATAGGTGGGGATGGAGGACCAGAACCTGCAAATCCGACCCTGTCAGAGGTGAAGTAAAGGTAAGAAGTGCAGGTAATACTGCACAGAGGATCTGGATCCATGACGATTTCTTTCCATGCAACGGAAGGCGCAGTGTTTTTCTGGTAAGAAAAATTTCACTTAGTGGTGCCAAGGGATCCGCTACCAAAATTGCAACAAATTATTATCTTCATTTGTGATTTGAAGACATCATTCCACAACAGAATATACTGTATGTCATTTGTGATATCAAAATCAAACTTTTTTTTGCAATGCTGAAAGACAAAATGAGAATTGTCAAATATACCATAAACCTTCAAGTGCTTTACTAGACGCCAATACTTGAAACTACTGATAAGAGTTATGCAATGATAAGAACTCTCAAAATTAAAATTAGAAATATGAAGTCATTCCTGGAAAATTTATCTCCACACCAGAACACTAAAGCTCAACAAAAAAGGATACTGTATTTGTCCAAAATGATGTGGTATGCCTAGTGTATGGGGTGGACGGGGACTTAGTGGGAGATAGGCGGAAGTGGGGGGCTATAACCCCACAGACCCGACTCTGCCACACATGGTCTAAGGGTATGATGATGAAGAGAGAAGGGGAAAAGAAGAGAGGACAGAGCGGCAGTATTGCTTTGCACACACTAAAGGCTCGGCCACACAGAACGCAATCTGTCGCAGCAGGCAGCGATCTTTGTAACGCATTAAAATGGTCGCACAGAAGGCGATCTGTCACAGCGATGTATTTTGGATTGCAGCGGGCAGCGATCCGAATGCACAAAATTACAATTTTATCGCGCAATCCAATTGCCAGTTTGACAAAAAATGAGAGGTGAAAATTGAAATGGGCACTTCGCAATGGGTCGCTGATGAAGATATCGCGCCCTATGTGGCGTTTTAATATCACAGACCATCGCGACGGTCGCGCGATTTCTGCTCGCTGCGACAGATCACGTTCTGTGTGGCCGAGCCTTAATTCTCGTCTGATCATTGCAATTAAGCAACGCATCCCCAGATAGCACTAACGTAGGTGACCGCTTGGGAACACCAGGTATAGCCAATACCCGAAATCGTCATAACAGCATAGTGTCTGTGCAGGCTCTGCATTAAACGTACACAGTGGAAGGGGCTCTAATGAGTAATGACCATCAGGCCTGATGACCATGCTCGTAGAAAGAACCCTCCTTACTATGCAACGGGTGGATGAAGCAAATTCACAGGTGTAGGATCTCGTCCCCTTTACTGGGCGAATTGCCTTCTGATGGAAAAAACAAACCCTTTTCATTTTTAGGACTCCTTGGTCAAGTTTAAGGTCACTTGCTAAGCATCATTCTAATGAAAAATTTTGAAAGGGAAAAACTTTCATGTTCCCATTTGGAAACATTGGCGCTTTGCAATTAGTAAAATTTCAAGATTCATTTAAAGGGTTTATATATCAATCAAGATGCACATGTTTTCATTAAACCATAAGAAATGCATATTCTGTTTAAAAAATATTATCATCATCATACCCACCTCCCACCTGTTGCACGTTCTAATACTCCACTCTTGCCTATCCCCCACAAAATCCCTCTGCACCCTGCATGTCTCCATATCCCTTTCCCACATCTCCCCCTACCCCTGGTGCAGACCCATAACAGACCTAAGAAGTTCCCTCTCATTTCATCAGAGGTCCATACCACCTCAGCTGATGGTCACTCATGTTCTCTGTGATTTTCTCATTACATTTTTTAAAAATATAAAGGTTGTTATTATGTCAAGGTGCAAATATTTACTAGCCCATCATAAAGTGGAAAGGGTAAATATTGATTGTTAGTAATCCTGGCTGATTTTGTTGGGTACACCCTTGGTCCTGGTCTAGTTGTAAGTCTAGGTTTCACTCTGTGAAAAGCATTGACAACCTGACTCCTGAACGTTATGTGGTCCATTGCTGTGCCATGCATTTCTCTGAATAACAACCAGGTAAAGCAAATAAATTCTGCCACCACTTTTTGGTTCTCAAACATAGCTGATAACTTGCCAGAAGTCTGTGAAAGGTGTGGCAACACTTAAAATCGAAACAGAATTTTCTTACCTGTGGTGAACATCTTTGAATAATAATGGCCATTATATGGTATCATGGATTCATTAATGCTCAATGACTTATGGAACACACCAAATCACTGGTTCCTAACGTGGGTGTTATTGCCTCCTTGGGGGCACATGTTTTACCTGTAGGATTTAATTTGTAGTAGTAAAATGATGGCTGCTATGCCATACCAAGGACGATGGACAACTGGGCTTCCCAAATTCATAAGGCTAACGCTGATTTCAAGTATCTTATTTACAAAAACACAAATGTTTTATTATAGTATCTTTCTGCCTGTTCACTTGAAGTTAGATTTCCATGGGGGCGCCAAGTAATTATGTTTCCTGAAAAGAGGGCAGTAGAACAAATGAGATTGGGGACCTATTAATGAAACTGTAAAAAAAAAATTGTCTGGACCTTTCCATGCTTATCACCTGCTTGTAGCTTAGCATTCTATGAAAAAATCTCTGAGTAGTGAGACTGGAACTGATATAGACAATATTCTCCCAAGTTGCCAATGTTCCCATTTGGGAACATGGTCATTTAATGATATACCACAATTGTGTTGAATATTTCATGCAAATTAAGTCAGCATATATTTAACATGGCAGCATGTCTTCTATCAATTAATAATCAATTTCAAAAATATATTGAAATTTGTGAAAGTTATTATGAGAAAATAAATCTAACACCAACACCACTGGGAATGGTTCGTTTTGAGTCAAATTTTCATAATTATGGGTAAGACATTTTCGTCTAAAACTGGATTTAAAAATAAGTTTAACACCTTATTAATTAACACAAAAACGAAATTGTGCTATAAAACACAATTTTAACTACACATTAACTATTTAAAAAATTGTTCCCAATTGGGAACATTGGTCAGTTAAGAATTAGGGGTCAAAGGGGACCATAAATGCATCACACAACTACAGTGCAACTTCTCTAATCAGTCCACCCCTTGGGACATGCAAAATTTGAAACGTTAGAGGGGTGGATCGATTAGGGGGTTAACCAAAATACAGTACATGTACCAGGAAATTTTCTGTTGTTTAAAAAGTAGTCCTTTGTGAGAGGTGACCCAATTACAGAGGAAGACCAATAGAGAGGCTTCACTGTAGTTGGTTTCCCTAAAGGGACAAGGGACAAAAGGAAAATAATATGAAGTAACACTTTAAAAGGTATAATTCACAAAAATTTCTTTCCAAATTTCATAGAATACTGCTATTATTATTATGGTGGGGGGGGTGTCTTGAAGTCAACCCAACAGGAACATCCCAAAATGAGGTTGCATTGGGGAGGGGGATAGGAGGGAGAAAGACTTTTAGAAAACCACCAACATTCTAATCCAAACCCATGGATAACAAATCCATCAGTTGACTAAAATAAAATTTAGTTCCTAAGAAAAGGTATTATAATAAATTTGCAGTACATGAATTATGTTGATAGATGTCCATGCCATATTTATGGACTTGGAGAAGGCTTATGACAACGTTCCACAACAGATAGCTTGGAAGGGACAGATAACCCTGGCTTTCATAACCAAGGTAAGGATACCTCGAGGAAATCCTTGGGGCTTTCCAGTGAAGGTTGGGGTGCACCAAGGTTTAGCACTTTAGTCCATACCATTCCACCTTCATTATGGATGAGCTGCTGAAGGGGATGGGAGAGTGGGCTCCTCAGCGAGCTTAGTGACTGCAGAGAACAGGTAGAGAAAGGACTAAATGATATTAGAGGGGTGATAGAAAAGGGCAGGTGAAAGATAAACATGAAGAAGACAGAATATTTAGCTTTCAATTGGGAAGACAGGACAATACCAGTTATGTACGTTCAAGGGGCAACCTGTTTAAAAGCATGCAAGAGATAAAGTACTTAGGAGCAATGTTCCAAAGCAATGGGGAAATTCTCTGATGTGACCCATAGAATCAAGTGAAGTTGGTTGAAGTGGAGTACTGTGTGATAGGAGGGTCCCAATCATGCTGAAAGGGAAGTTTACAGGGCAGTGGTTAGGCCAACTATGTAAGATGGCTGAGTGTTTAGCAGTGAGTAAGAGCCACATCAATAGAATACAAGTAGCTGAGATGCAAATGCTAAAGTACATGAGTGGTGTGTTGAGACCTGATGGAATCAGGGATGCGTTCATTAGAGGTAGCCTGGAGTGGTGGACATCGCCAAAATATGAGAGAAAATAGGTTGAGGTGGTAAGGACACACAATGAGAAGAGGAGCTAATTAGGTCCATGCTAGGAATGCAGGTGGTCAGAAGCACGCAGGGCAGGGCAATGGAGACTGAGGCAGGCATGGGAGGAGGTTGCCCATAAGGATATGACAGCATGTGGTGCAGACAGAGACCTGGTGGGAGATAGACGGGAGTGGAGGGCTAGAACCCATAGACCCGTCCCTGCCACAGGTGTGATAAGGGTATGATTATTATGATGATGGTGCAGTAGATGAATTAAGTAAGTACAGTTCATCAAACTATTAGTATTACTTTTGTTTTATATAGCAATTGCGTATTAGGTGAGAAGCTGGGATAGGGGCGCCAAATAAAGTTTTGTACACAGGCGCCAGACACTACAGGAACACCACTGGAGTGGTGTCACCTGGTGCGGCCTGCACCTCCTAGTGGCTGCAGACCAGTGTACAGAGTTGGCTGAAAGGACTGGCGGCTACTTTCAATGACAAGGGTATAGGAAAGTTGCTACCACGCTAGGTGAAATGCCTCAGTCAGAAAGGTGACTATCTAGAGAAATATCTGGAATGTGTACCTATGTGTTCCAAATAAAACACTTTGGATTTTCACTGGGGTTTTCATTTTGCAGCCGATCAGACCTTAAAAAAATAGCCCTCGTATATAGGTTTTAATGCATATTTAATGTGCAATATGTTTACCGTGATTTATTCATGGGATGCATATTTGAGATGACTACTTTAGCTGCATCACCCGTTCATGGAAAGGCGGGTTTACATGGTTTACCTTTGATAATCATCCAGGATGATTCTCTCAAAACGATTGCCAGGCAAACTGCATAAATAGGAAATCATCCAAAGTGATAATCCAGGATGGTGGATGAACAAAGTTTGGTCCTGTTCAATTTTGATCACTTTTGATAATTCACTGGGGTAATTAGTCAGAAGTGAATGCTGTAAGCAGGTATTTTTCAAATTCATTCATTGGCACTTCATTTGGCACCATCTTTTAAGGTCACCTGAAGTGAAGGACAATTCATTTTTAGATTTTTGGATGACACATGTAAATATGAAGGGATTTCACTTGATGTTTAACTTCAAATGAAATCATCCAGGATGATCATCAAAAGTGAACCATGCAAACCTGCCTTAAGAGAAATTGAGGGGAAAACTTGAGCCAAGAAATCGCCAGGGAAATGATAAATCAGAAGCATCCGTTTTTAATATCCTTAAGCAATAGAAACTGGTGTTATTGAAGAATAAAGTGTAATTTTCTCACTCCACAACATCAAATAGTGCATACTAATAAGTGCATTGCACTGGCTGATTGTTTTGGACAATACTGATATACCTAATTAAGATCTACTGGTTGAATATGATAATTTACAACCCTGTGTAATGTGTTATGCTGGTGTAATGGGTTATTACTGAAAACAGAAATAAGATTCATTGAAGGCTTCATTTTGGATTAAGGGCATGTTCCTCGCAGTAGGCAGAAGGAAAAGGAAAACTGTAAATCGAATTGTTTATTGTGAGGAAATGTGTCTTCAAATGTTTCAAGATATAGAGAATGTGATGGAGATTTGCAAGGAAGATACCAGGTGGCGCTTGCTCCTTGGGCTTCTGCTTCCTCATTGCTGGCAATGTTTAATACATTTCCAACTGAATCTGAGGACATCTTTTGGGTGACAGCTACCTTTTCAAGGTGAAAACCCAAGCATTCCAGTTGACGATAGGGCCATGGGCCCTAGTAGCTGATGATCTATTCTATGAAGCTGTGGAAGTAAGTCATAGAAGGTGGCCTAAGAAACCAAACTATTTTATGCCTGGTAGGTCAACCATGGAAACCATCTTTATTCTACAACAGATGATAAGCAGCACAGAGCAGAAAAGAAGGACCTTCATGCAATATTCATTGCCCTGGTGAAGGCATATGATAGTGTCCCTAGATAGGTTGTATGGGATGTTTTAAGAAAGAAAGAGGTTGATGAAGGCCACACTAGGATAGTGCAGGATAGGTATGATCAGTGCCAGATTTAGATATTGAGAGGCCCTAGGCTATTTCAATGTTGAGGCCCTTGTCAAACCTTTCTGGGGCCCTTTTCTTAAGTTTTGAAGCCCGCTAAATTTTGAGGCCCTAGGCTTCAGCCTACTTAGCCTAATGGTAAATCTGGCACTGGGTATGATGGTTCCATTGCCAGGGTGAGTACAGTATGGGGAAACACTGCAAGCTTCAAAGTACAGGTTGGTTGTGCATCAAGGGTCAGCACTTAGCCTATACCTATTTACTCTAGTAATGGATTAGCAGCTGACGGGAATAGCGGAATGGACCCCTCAGTGCCTGGTATTTGCTGATGATGTGGGAAAGCTGGAGGAGTTCAAGGAAGATGCACAAAAGAGCCTACAAGACATGAAAATAGCAAATGGAAGAAGGGGGCCTTAAGGTGAACATGAAGAAGAGTGAGCAACTAGTTTTCAATTTTAATGGCCAGAGGGACGGGGTGGGTTTCGTTTTTGGGGAGAGAGGATTCCATTTGTGAAAGAGTTTTACTATCTAGGATCAGTTTTCCAGAGCAATGGGGAAATAGATTCTGACGTGACCTGTAGGATTAATGGAGGATGGCTGAAGTGGAGATAGGAAAGTGGGGTCCTGTGTGACCACTGGCTTTTAATTTGTTACAGACAATTTACAGTCCTACTGTATCCTGAACAAGTTGTCATTTTGCCTTCATCCAGTGAAAAAGAGTTCATTTTTAAATAATATGAAATATCCATATGTCACCATGGGGCATCAGAATTTTAGAAAAGCCTAGGTGGGGAATGGCCAAAAAAAGGTTGGGAAACATGGCTGTAGAATGTTCCTATCGCAGATATGTCAGAATTATACTCAAAAAGCACGTTGTTTGGCCTGTCTCTCTCATCCCTTTAAAGCAACCGACTGCGATCCAGTAGCGAAACTGGAACCACTCCGACAGTGGAACAGCACACTACCTCTCAGCCACCATGATCTAATAATGCAACAAACAGGAATCGTTTCATGATCATCTCCTCTAAAGAAGGGGTGACGGTCAACTTCCCATGATCACCTTATTTTGAGATGATGTGCCCAAAACATTGATAAATAAATAACAAGTAAAGCAACTCCTAGCCCTTTTCCCGCCTTTACCCTCTTAATGGATACAAGGGCAATATATTGGACGTGATTTTTCGACAGCCGGTTTTGCCTCATCTACCTGTTGCATAGAACAGAAGGTTCTTTCACGAGTAAATGGCATCGTACACCACATGGGACCTCGGATTTACTTCTCATTCAAAAGAAGGCACACTCGGAGCTCCTCTCTGTCCCAAAAAAAACCAACGCACCTTAGTCCAGTATCAAACCTAGAACTACTGATGCAGTTAACCCTTATGTCAACAACCAATTTTCACTACGTTATTCAACAACCGGGGTACCCGGATACCCACCTACGGAATTTATTGAATAACTAATGTTTTTTTCTTAAAGCTAACAACATTTTTGTTTTTTATGATAATTGGAAGCCTGATGTGTCATTCTAAGGCATACATAAGTTCTAAAAGTCAATATTACTAATCAATCCTGTGCATTGCAATTTGCAACACAAGTATTCATAAGGTGTTTTGCATCCAACATAATCACCTCTGATTTCTTGAAAGGGAGATGCCTTTTAAATTTTATATGAACCCTCATTGTCCATCGTCTAGAGCAGTGTTTTTCAACCTTCTTTTTGAAACGGAAACCCTTTTGAGCACTTAGACATCTCGCGGAACCCTTTGGAACATGTAGACCTTTTGTGGAACTCCATACAGTGACAGAAAAAAAGCATTAATTGATTCAGGTGTGTGTTAGCATAAGCAGTTTAATTCGTGGCCTAATGTTTGAGAGAGATACCTAAAGTTCATCTTTGACTGACAAAAGTTCTCGTTCTTGTATTTTCATTGTTATTTTTATATTTTACCTTGCCATTGGCGGAACCCTGGGCGGACCTCATGGAACCCTGGTTGAAAAACACTGGTCTAGAGAGATTATTTAGCTTTCAATTGGGAAGGCCAGAATAATAATGGCGAGCAAGTGAGCTGGTAACAAAGCTGCATGATGTTAGTATGTTACATCAATGGGTTGGGGATTCAGTCAAGCAATCAATATGGGCTGCACCTCATGGAGGCTGCTTGTGGGTGAGAGGGAGGTAGGAGTGTGGGTTGTAGGAGAGGGGAAATTAGCAGCCCCCAATGTTCAGCAGACCACCCATGTGACCACTAACTTGGGCTGCTTCACTTAACTTCAGTGATCTGATTAGGACTGCTCCAATAGCATTGGGGAGATAGATTGGAATGCTTTCCATGGAATCAATGGCAGATGTTTGAAGTGGAGACCGGCAAGCAGAGTCCTTTGTTATGGGGGTCCAACCAATTAGAAAGTGAAGTATTACAGGGCTGTGGCTAGGCCAGCTATGCTATATGGATCAGTGTTGGGTTTGTTTGTTTGTTTGTTGGTGTTTAAGGTCCTGTCAACTACAAGGTCATTAGGGACCCGTCCACTGCATAGCTCTAATGCATAGACTGCACAGACACTACACTTATGCGATGATTATTGGGTATTAGCAGTACCCAGCTTTCCCGAGTGACCACCCATGTCAGTACTAACGGGGCTTGCGTTGCTTAACTTCAGTGATCAGACAAGAACTGGTGTGTCCAACGCAACTCGCCGCTTCCATCAGTGTTGGGAATTGAGGAAGAGCCACATAAATCCAATGCAAGTAGCTGAGATGAGATTGCTGCATTACAGGAGTTAGGTGTTGAGAGCAGATAAAATTAGGAGAGTATTCTAGAGGTAGCCTGGGGTTGGGTACATCACAGAAAGAATGGTGGAGAGCAGATTGAGGTGGTATGGACACATAATGAGAAATGTGGAGGGAGAGCTCATAGGCCCATTATAGGAATGTAAGTGGTTGGAAGCACTCAGGGTAGGGGTAAGTCAAGGCAGATGTGGGAGCAGCTTGTCCAAAAGGAGGTGGTAGTGTATGGGGTGGATGGGGACGTGTTGGGAAATAGGCAGCTGTGGAGGGTTAGAACTTGCAAATCAAACCCTGCCACAGGCAGGATAAGAATTTGATGATGATTGTCCACTGCCAAATTACTGTGTGATCAGAAGGCAATTCCACTAGTGCTCATTGTTTGCATTATGTTAGGGACAAAACACCAATAAAGAAATAGATAAACAAGAAAGTCTTGCATGGAATGCCAACAACATTTTGTGATAATTCTGGTGAAAATGCCTTCACTGTAGCAAAATATAAAGACTGTGCAGTTCCATGGTAATTATTGACTCATCTTAGTGGCATAAATTATTTCCGTATAACTATTTTTAACGATTTATATTCAAAATAGCCACTGGGTACCCAAGTACCCTGGTTGTTGAAATTGCATAGGCGAATTCAAACCAAATTTTAAATATGTTAGGATGGTTGGCACTCAAAAATTTTTTCATATAACGAAAGAGAAAAGGTGAAATAGAGATGATCCAGGAGGATATAAAAATTTTTTAATGATAACATTAAAAATTTTTACTAGAAATTGTCAGGTGGGCACCCGGTTGTTGACATAAGGGTTAATTAAAGAGCGTGCTACCCACGGCACCACTGAGATGGGTCGATCGATAAATAACAAATGCCATAATTTAATTGTTTGTTTATTGGTGTTTAAGGTCCCGTCAACTACAAGGTCATTTGAGACCCGTCCACTGTATAGTTCTAATGCATAAACTGCACAGACACTACACTAATTCGACGATTATTGGGTATTAGCAGTACCCATGTCAGTAGTAACTGGGCTTGCGTTGCTTAACTTCAGTGATCAGACGAGAACTGGTGTGTCCAACGCAACTCGCCGCTCCCCATAATTTAATATTTTAATGAAAACAAAGTAACTTGCTGATAGGCACTACCATCTGAAGAATCTATCTTGTTGGAAGAAAAGGAAGGCGGCATTCAGTGATCATGTAGTTTAAGGTAAGTCGTTCCAAATAATGGTCTTTTTTGTCCGTGACAATGAGATTAATTCTGAATATTACAATAGAGATGTAGCGTGTTCCATGGAATGTTCCATGCACGCTCTCTTTTTCTGATTGTTGCACGTTCTGTGCAGCTTGCTGTTTATTGGCTAATTTAAATTGTTTCTTCGT
>JAAFCE010001963.1:18830980-18979092 GCA_013389805.1 Trigoniulus corallinus | reverse complement strand
GTTGTGTGTTATCTCAAGTGATTCATTTTAATTCCGTTAATGGTAAACTAGTGATTATTTTATTTTTTATCATCTTTACAATAAACTTTATTGATATAACGATTTTCTGTCAAATACCAAACGTGAACCAGCCAGGACAAACGCCATTGAGATACTGTAGGCAGTGCCAGATTTAGACATGGAGAGGCCCTAGGACAGGCATCTCAAATATGCGGCCCGCGGGCTATATGCGGCCCACGATGGTCTTTCGTGTGGCCCGCAGAGAATTTTGAGAATTATAGGCCCATTGGAAAAAATGACAGTAAGTTAACGTTTAAGTTTGTTAACGTAGGTTAACGTTTTGTTGAATTAAATGCTATATAAAACGTTACTATCAGGGCCTGCTCCAGGGGGATGCAACCCATTTTGGCTGTAAGTGTGAGAAAAACAGCTGCTTGAACTTGAATGATATTCTTAAGGGGCGCCAACTTGTCTTTTTGTCTGGGGCGACGTAAGCGCTAGATCGGACCCTGGCTGTATTATTTTATACATTTTGAAAATGCACACAGCACTTAATATATATAGGTAGTTTACTCATAACTTAGGTCACAGTGCATGCGGCCCGCAGAAAGTTTTACTGTTGTAAATATGGCCCTCCAATAAAGTGAATTTGAGACCACTGCCCTAGGATATTTCTATTTTGAAGCCCTTTTTAATTATCTCTCCTATTGTTATAATTGCTATAAAATGCACAAACATACACAAAATTCATATACCATATTATCTCATGTATAACATGCAAATATTTTTCCAAACAATCGGATGCAACGTCTGGGTGCATATTTTACATAGAAGTAAAAATTTCAGCCATTTTCAGAGAACACTAAGCATGCATAAAGAATAGTGGATCATCCATTGAAAGCAAGAAGAGACACGTTTGCTTATTAACCTCATTTAACTTCTAATACATGTTCTTTTGAGTTAGTATTATACATATAATATTTAACTACCTACACTTTATTTACCTTCATACCATAGATTCAAACGTTTGTACATTAATACAAGCATAACCATAGATATAATAATACTAGTGTACTATTATAAAATGAGTATTCTAAGCAGTGGAGTACCGAGGCAGGCCAAGGGTATTCTGCGTCTGGGGACAAAGACTTAAATCTGCGCCCTCTGGCACTCGCTAAGCGCATTTTTGCTGTACATTTTTGCGCCCCCTGCCTTCTGCAGCCAGGGACATCTGTCCCCCCTCGCCCCTCTAGTTATGCCTCTGATTCTAAGTTTAGCTATCTTCAATAAGATCAATATTAAAACGCTAACAATTTTACAGAATTGTCATCTGAAATAACTGGGAACTGGCAAACTTAGCCTGTATATTAGGGATCTTGCATGTAGAAGGGACGGACGTAACGAGAGACAAATTTCAGGTCTCAAATTCGTCCTCTTATGTTTTGTCTCGGCTTGTGTTTGGCAACATGCAGTTATCCGTTTCAGATAATTGTATGCCATCTAGTGACTGCCAGATAAAACATATTTTGGCTATATGGTAGAAGCGTTAAGTAAAATGGATTAAAATCTCCTTAAAATAATGTTCCATATAATTATTGCATTGTATAAAACATTGAATATAACATATATTATATCTGCACTAACAGGTGTCGGGGATCATCAGTTTTATTTTTCATTTCTTGGTATTTTTATCTCTCCGTCACTTCGTTTAAAAAAAAATGGATGCCAGATAGCTAGCTTAAGAGTGATTTGCGCATGCGCAAGCGTTTGACCAATAGCAGGCAGGCCAACTCGTCGCGAGAAACAAGGACGTGTATTTCAGATTTTGCCGTCCATGGATGGGATGAGACGAGAAGGACGGACGAGAAGGTTGCTCACTTCTCGTCTTTCATCTTGGAAACGCCCACGTCGCGTGTACCTGCAAGATCCCTATTATACATGAGTATTGAGATTTTTTACATTAATGTAAATCCTGAAACTTGGGATGTGTATTATGTACTCAGAGGCGGCTCATGGGGCAGGCAAACCTAGGCGGCAAATTTCATAGGGGCGGCCAAATTACTGAGGTACTTTCTTGATGTGCAGTCTATCCGTCATGTAAAATGTTCATAGTCCTGGCGTTCCCTACTGTGATTGGTGGGGCCTTTTCTAAATGTTGACTTTCTCAAGGCGCCTTGTTGCTGAGCCAGAGGCGGCTCATGGGGCAGGCAAACCTAGACGGCTGCCTAGGGCGGCAAGTTTCATAGGGGTGGCTGGCTGATTTCAGAGGTACTTCCTTGCCATGCAGTCTATCAGCTATTTAAAATGTTCATAGTCCTGGGGTTCCCAAATTTCTCTGATTGGTTGGCCTTTTCTAAATGCTGGTATAAGGATAAATGCCAAGCACGTCAGGGACGCTTGGACAACTTAGATCTGTATTAGATTCAATGGAGCGGCGGTGATGGACCCACTTGCCTAGGGCGCCTGAAACTCATGAGCCGGCCCTGTGCAGAGCCTTAGCAATGCATTGGCATTGGGGCAAATGCCATGGGCGTGAGGGACGCTTGGACAATTTAGAACTGCATTAAATTTAAAGGGGGTGGTGGCGATAGACCCACTTGCCTAGGGCGTCTGAAGCTCACATCCTCTTGCCTGTTTTCCAGTTTACTGTGTTATATCTAGTAGAGAGTTTTAAGGATGATGTCTATACTAAATAGGGGAAAAACCAGTGCCAGATTTAGATATTAACAGACCCTAGGCTATTTCAATTTTGAGGCTTTCTTTCAAGCCGTTTTGAGGCCCTTTTCTTAAGTTTTGAAGCCTGCTAAATGTTGAGGCCATAGGCTTCAGCCTACTTAGCATAATAGTAAATCTGGCACTGGGAAGAACATTTTCCCAAAACACATTAAAGAATAATTAATCGATAGATTATTTAAGTAGTTGAAAAGGTTGAGAGTTCCCCTGCATGTGTGTGCATTGGATTGCTTATTGTTATTGTGCAATTTGTCAGACACCACGCAATATTAAGGATGTTGAAATTTGCCACAAAATCAGTGTTCCCATTACGATTATGCCCCCCTCCCCCCCCGACTCTGGCAACAGTTACAAGCATTCTGAATCATAGCTTTTCCCCAGTTACAATTCAGTATTTGCTAAACAGGCAACACCCTCATGCATGCCCAGAGAAACTACAAGCTGCATGAGTCAGCCATGTTTGAAAATGAATGTACTGTCACCTCTAGGATATTACACATGAAAAATACTTTTTAACATCAAAACTAGAAATGAACCTAGTAATTTTAAATTAAGTTATTAGTTTACCTATTACAAACAAATGAAAAAACTATTAAAATCAGTGAATTGGATTTTAAAAAAGGGTCTCCAAAATCACAAAAAGGGATTTGAACACCATGCTAGCAAAACCATACACTTAGGATATTGCCTGGTTCCATATACCCATGCACTAACGCTATTACCATTGAAACAGACGACACAGCACACAAAATGGTGATGTCAAACTGCTACTTGGGGCACCGCAGAGCAGCTATGTGTGTCAGTAGTTGACAGGTGGTCAACTTACAAGGCGTCCCACAAGTCATGCTGCATTTTGATTGGCTGGCGGTTGAACTGTCTGCTTAAAAAAATGGCAGAGGATATACTGAGATATGATGGTGGCATGCAGTGACTCCAAATAAAGCGCTGCACTTAAGGAATTGTGCTGGTGGTCCTTCATAATGCACTAGCACAAAACGACATCAAGATGTCATCAGTGGCAACGTGATTAGCATTGAAGCGTGGTGATAAGGAACTAAATATTAGGTAGCATATGAAGTCTGCATGTTTTAACCCTCTTAAAACCATCCCTAGGTGGCAATATTAACTTGGGACATTTAATTTTAAAGTCCCTTCATAATTAACAAATACGAACGAGTTTGTTGGGTCATCAGGGGTTCAGGTGAATGAATAACCTTGTCCTTTGGATATTTACCCCTGCCCAATGGTGTTTAGGTTCTTTTGTGGATGTATGCAGATTAGTAATTACTCAGATAACGTCTTCAATGAATGTTTAGCTGCCCCTGTGTGTATGTTTTCCCTTTCCGCTTCTATAATTCCTATACCAATTTATCAACAATCCTTTAAAGCATAACAAATACCTATGCATGCATTTCTAAGAACAGAAATCAATTAATTTTATCAAAATAACAATTAAGATATATTTGTATATAGATGTAAATAAAATAATAAGAAAATAAAAAAGGTTCTGATAAATAATACAATATTGTGACAATCACAATTTCATCAACCTAACAACAAGGAAAGGTAACATCACTTCAAGAAAATCAAATCATTAGCTGTAAAATAGTAATCAACAAAAATAAACAATAATATATTTATCTAGGGTCTGTGTTATTATTTTTAAATCTTCTATAGATGAAAAAGAAAAATATTGTAATATATCTGAAGGTTTTATTTAAATACCTTTAAGCAAAAACAATTCCAATAGATCATTAAATAGAAGGGTGGGTGTTTGTTTGTTTTTCTTCTTCCATTTCTGGGTCATTGGAGGAATCTTCATTTTAATCTTCTTCATAGGGATTTGTAAGGGAAAAAGAAAGGAAACGAATTTCCCTACCTTGTTGGTGCTATGCTGGTAACTGTCATCTGGCAGCATTGGTTGGTAGAAATTGGCTGCTGTTTGCCAATGATTTCTTCTTCCAGTAAGTATAAAGGTACATGTACACGGGCAGCGTCATTGGTCAGTGTACTGACATAAAAACTATCAGTGCACTGGCAGTCTGTTTACACGACGAGCTCTAAATGTCAGTGTTGCCACTGGTGAAATCGTCGGCAGTGTACATTTGACGTCAGTGAGCCAGTGATCACTGACAGCTGTTTACATTGCCAAAGAAAACGAAGCCATGTCAGTGCCATGAGTCCAACTGCCGCTACAATTATTTAACTTTCATAGCTATGAATATAATAGATAGTTAGGGCAAACGACATAGACGGAAAACTTAAAATTCACATTGTCAAAGTCATTTACATGATGTTCGTCTGCTAAACTGTACATAAAAAATAGCGGCAGCGTTGATGCTTAAAAACGACCAAACTAAAATTTGGCGCATGTGCGTGTCGCTACCTTATGTCCGAATTTTAAAAATCAAACGGAGTCGGTAAAAATATATCCTAAATCATGTCGATTTACAGGGCACTAGTGGTTTATTTAATTAATATAATTTATTTTATTAGATGGTGAAATGAATTTTCATATATTTAGGAATTTAAGCATGTCCCCAAACAGAAATGAATCAATGATTTAACTGTTTAGAATATGGTATGATAACATAGGCTGCCCCTCATATACAGCTGCACCATGATGTACAGGTGTCACGCAGAGCAAACGTTGTTTGTAGGAGTAATTTATTATTTGGCAATTTTAGTGACCAGGGGCAAGGGGGTGAGATCCATTGTGGGGGAGACAGGATTCCAGTGGTACAAAAGTTTCGGTATTTAGGCTCAGTTTTCCAGAGCAATGGGGAAATAGATTCTGATGTGACCCATAGGATTAATGCAGGATGGCTGAAATGGAGGCATGCAAGTGGGGTCCTGTGCGACCGCCGGGTCCCAATAAAGTTGAAGGTTAAGGTTTACAGAACCGTCGTCAGGCCAGCTATGCTGTATGGGTCAGAGTGTTGGGCAGTTAGGAAGAACCATGAACGGCAAATGCAAGTGGCCGAGATGTGAATGCTGCGCTACACGAGTAGGGTGTCACGATCTGACAGAATTAGAAACGACTACATTAGAGGTATCTTGGGTGTGGGAGACATTGTGGAGAAGATGAGAGGGAGCCGGTTGAGGTGGTATGGGCATGTGATGAGAAGGGGAGAGGAGGAGCTTATTAGGTCCATTATGGGACTGCAGGTGGTTGGGGGCACCAGAGGTAGAGGAAGACCAAAGCGGACGTGGGAGCAGGTGGTACAAAGGGACATGGAGGTGTGCGGGGTGGAAGGGGACTTGGTGGGGAATAGGCAGGAGTGGAGGAGTAGAACCCACAGACCCGACCCTGCCCCAGGTGGGAGGAGGGTGAGATGATGATGATGATGATGAAGTGCCAGTGTTGTGCACCAGTCGGACAACACGACTTAAAATTCACATGCCCTAACTATAGCTATGTAAAACATAAGCGTAAAAAATTTTAAGTATGCTCAGTCTTATGTTTATGTCGTTTGCCGACAAGACTTTAAAATAAGTAATTAAAATAAATGCAAAGATGTATATTTTGTCCAAATTGATGTTTTCTCACATCAATGTTTAAGATTTTTTCATTTTGAACACTGCAAACTTAGTATTTCTTTGTTTTCTATTTCGCCAGTGCATTAACACTGGCTTCAAACGCATCAGTGAATTTCTCTTTGTCAGTCGGAAGAGGCAGTGAGAAATTGTGGTGTTTACACGTGGGCAGCGATTTTTGTTGTCAGTGCGTGTCAGCCAACTGACTACAAGATGGCAGTGCTTACTGACAACTGTTTACACCTCACTGAGAACACTGACACTGAATTACCGACCAAAAACACTGTCCGTGTACATGTACCTTAATGCTTGGTAACGTTGTCCTTCCAGCATGGTGAAGTTATTATATATTTTTATTTATTTGTTTTATTGGAGGATGGATTACTCCTGTTTTGTTTAGTACCCTTTTTTGGTTTCTGTTATAGCACTGCACGGCACAGCACTAGACGACACACATTTCTCCACATCACTCGTTCCAACACTTCACTGGTTAAGGAATGTGGTAAGTCCTTTTGATGTTTGAAGTTAATAGTCACTGGTTAGTTCCCTTCAGGTTAGAAGTTTGTATTTTCCAAAGTCTTGTTCTGCTGAACAACTCTCTGATGGTTGTTGGCAATTACAGTTTACCATGAGTCCAAAATAACTTCCTCACTGGCTTGTTGTGTCTCTCTCTCTGCTGCTCTTACCTTGCTAGTGTGGGGGTGGCAAGTTGTGTTGGACACACCAGTTCTCGTCGGATCACTGAAGTTAAGCAACACAAGCCCAGTTAGTACTGACATGGGTGGTCGCTTGGGAAAGCTGGGTACTGGTAATACCCAATAATCGTCGCATTAGTGTAGGGTCTGTGCAGTATATGCATTAGAACTATACAGTGGACGGGTCTCTAATGACCTTGTAGTTGATGGGACCTTAAACAACAACAACAACAACCTTGCTAGTGGTATTTATAATCTTGAAATTTTTGAAACACACATGCAATTGGCTAGGGAACCTGACCCAGGGGTTGGTATTTGTTTGTGAGTGCATGAGCATGTGATATTTCCATGTATTGTCCCAAATCCAGGATCCATTCTCTATCTTTTGTTAATGTATAGGTTTCTAATACCTCCAAGGGAATCTTAATTAAGAATCTTTTGTTTAAGCATGGGATGGATGTGTAACAGAAGAAGGGCATTGCGTTTGGATTAAAATTCTTTTATTGTTAATTGTTTACTTCTTACAGGTGTATGATAGAGTGGAATGTGGACATACTAAGTGCAGGTAAGGGTTCATTTTACTATGTTGGGGGTCTAGGGGCCTAACAAATATTTGGGGGGGTCTACGGCCTAACAAGTTCATCACTCATATTCGCATTTCGTAGCACTCCTCGTGGCTAATTTCAATGTCCCTATTATAACCAACAAGATATTAAGTTACCTGCCAAAGTTTCTATTTTGGTTGTATAATACAATGTTAGAACAAGTGGGGTAGGTCGGTACCCCCCACAGACAACCCAGCTAATATTCTTGCAGGTTCCAGATGCCTGGCTGGGGTGCCCTCAATCAGAGCATGTTCAGTGGACCTGCAGACCCGACCCTGCCACAGGCGGGATAAGGGTATGATGATGATGAAAGGGTTGAGAGTTGACAAATCGAAAAACCTCAAGTTATGTGATGCTTTCGAGAAAGACAGCTTCGAATTCCTATGCCTCTAACGTCTGTCATTTAATCAATCACGTTAAATTGCCTAAGCCATATATTCAACGGGAGAAAATATTTAATGAATTGGATAAATGAAGTTTGGAAATATCCGTTTTGAGATCGCAAAGACCACCGACTAACGTAAAGAGTCTAAATTTGACAATAGGTTGAAGACTTTCCTGCAAAAGTTTCGCTACAATAAAGAATGGCTATCTGGCATCGTTGTCAGTGTTATAAAATGGTCGATCTTCAATGCGTTCGATACCGTAATTTAGAATTTAGTTGACAGGAAACATTTGAAGGTAATCTTTTTTTTCGATTATTGTTAAGTGAATTGCTGACAAGCTGACTCATCGAACTTCTATTACAGATGCAGAAATAATTACGTAATTCTATTGCTGTTGGCATTGTGCGCTATACAGTACATTCCATGATTTGTGGTTCGATCGTCACAAATGTCGATAGTGTCATTCGGCCTGGGAAAACCCTCCCAGTGAGCTTTCTGTTGAATGGGAACGGTGATTTGCACGATGTCAATTGCAAGCAACAGAACGATTTCTACGTGGAGTCAAACTAAACTTCACTTTCACACAACAGGCGTCGTCGGTAAGCAACCACTTTCTGATTCTTTGTACAGACGTTATTACAAGTCCGTCCAGCCGAACAGAGCCGTAACGGGAGTATGAAGCGCCTGTGGCAAGTGTCTAACTTTCGCTTGCCCGTAACCCAATAAGGACAAAAAACTTAAACATTTTGCGCCCAAAACCTAGTTGCGCCCCTGGCGGCCGCCTTCTTCGCCACGCCCTAGGTACGACCCTGCACTCGAATATAGAGAACTAATGCTCGGGGTAATCTGCATGCACGAGCCCCAAGGATACAAACTTAAACCAGGTGACAATAGTCACCAATAGTGTGTTGGAAATAAAGAACGTGTGTTAAAGCGGTTAAAACCACCCTTTCGTTCTGAAGGTGTTGCGGGAGTCTGCAGATTTTATTCTTAACTGTTCCATCTTCTTACTGTGTCAGTGGTTTCAGGATCGAGATGGGTTGGCCTTTTTCAGGCGAGACACGCCCCTCTATAGGCGTTTTATTAGAAGCAGCGGAGATTATAGCCTCGCTGATCATTTGCACTTCGATTTGTACCCTACGCAACCTAGCCAACGAGCAAGAGCTCAAAATTCATTCCACTAAACTGACCAGCACGTTTTACAAGCCCTGACAAGCAAGCATGAATCTACTTTATTCTGTGTGCATGTCACATTTGCTAACATTCATTCCTTCTTGGCGCTGGTTGGCACTCGTCAGCGCCAAGTTTCTGAAAGCAGGAAACATGCTTTCTTTATGTTTGTACCTATAGATTGTATGATCAACACTTTTACCATGAATCCCCTTTGTTGAAAGCTTCTCATGTAACAGTGGAAAAGCAGGAGTTTTATTGATATTTCTAACTAATCAGGGGCAGATTCATGAGGTAGAATATATCCGGGAAGTTATCAAACACACTTTCCACACCTTTAGATGTGAAGTATGAAAGGTTAGTTGCACTAAAGGTTCATCATCACCAGGTTACGTTTTTTTGTTAATTTTAGACGTTTCATTTTTTCTTTTTGTAGAGGATATCTCTGGACTTCTATCAGAAGAACAGCTTGATTAACAAAGATGTTCCGCCGTGAGCCTCACAGGCTGGAGAAATGAAAAAGCTTGATGAGTAAAAGATTAACTTGCAACTTTTAATGTTTAGTTTACCTTTAATGTTTTTTGTAAAATTGTTGTTCTCATAAAATTCGCAGGATAGCGGTCCGGATTTGTCCGAGTCATGCCATTCTGGTTTTCTAGCGATGGTCATTGCAGCTTGCTCATAGCATGTATGATGTTATCTGGATAAAGAAGCTGTAATGTTAAAAAATTAAAGTTCTAAAATATATTTTCTTCTTTAACTGATCTAAAGTGTTGTGGATTAATATGTGTGCTTCCAGGTGATCTTGTCGAATTAAGAGGGCAAAAAAATATATTATTAAAACTTTGAATTCTGATTTATTCTTCACTTTGCAGTTGGTATTATTCACTTGCTGTAGTTTTTGAGGGCCAGAAGTTTATCATTTTCGGATCCCTTATAAAGTATGTTGTTGATCCACCATCTAATAGTTCAGGTCTGTTTCAGTCTCAACCTCTCTCAAGCAATATTTGAAGTTCCTACTAAGCTACAAATAATAATTGAATTTTCATAAAGGAAATATTTGACAATGAATGAATGCTCTCTAGTGGACGTTTCAAATTCTCAAAATATATTAAATGACCCTCTTAAAAGCATCTCCTAAGCATTTACCTGAATATAGCTATATCAGATACCCATCTTGTCCCTCTGAATGGACACAAAGGTGATATATTGGGCAGTGTTTTTCCACAGCCAGTTGCCCACCAAAGCTGCAACCCTCATGGTTATCAGTTGAAATGTGTGCCCCATTGAGGCACTGAAGGGGGAGCAATTGCTGCGTTGAATCCCCCTCTACATCCGCCCCTGCTCCACCGACACCAGGGGCGAGCTCCTAAATCTGGAAATGTTGTCTCATCTACCCGTTGCATTGTAGAGAGGGTTATTTTATGTGCAAATGCCATCGTACACCACAGGGGAGCTTGGTTTTACTTCTCTTCCAAAAGGAGGTGCACTCAGGACCTTTCTCTTGCCCAAAATAAGGCAACCCACCTAGGTCCAGTATTGAACATAGGACTACTGACACAGTTACCAAGCATACTCTCCACTGCGCCACTGAGGCTGGTCAATTGTAAATTAATTCAATCCATAAAAATAACTTAATTATAATACCTTCAACTTTGAATGGTGTCCAATAAACCAAAAGATTAGGATCCTTATAGAACAGGGTTGTGCACCCCTCTGCTGCTCCAAAAACATTGTGGGTGGCAGACCATGAAAACTAAAATGGGGAAGGTAACGTTAGATGTTCCATAGTCTATAGGGAGTGGCGAATTGAGTTGGACACACCAGTTCTCGTCTGATCGCTGAAGTTAAGCAACCCAACCCACAGCTAGTACCGATGTGTAGGCGCTTGGGAAAACTGGGTACCGCTAGTATCCAAAAATCGTTGCATTAGTGTAGTGTCTGTACAGTCTCTGCATCAGAACTACACTGTGGACGGGGCTCTAATGACCTTGTAGTTGAAGGGCCCTAAAACGCAAACAAACAAACAAATCCATAGTCCATAGGGCCTATAATGCATCATTAAAAATATAAAAATATCACACAAACATTGCACCATTTTAACCCATTAGTGCTCATAACTATAAAAATGTTTCAAAATTAATTTTTACTGTTATTTTCCCTTCTGAATGCATGTTAGATAAAGGAATAAATACTGAAAAAAATCTTTGTTGGGCCATTCTAAAAAAAACTATGGCAACTATAGTTGCCACTGAGCACTAACAATATCATATTATATTAATTCAAATATGGCAAAGAAACGGTTCAAATGGGTTTGGTATTAAATGAAAGAAGATACTATGACTGTTAACTTACTTTGCAGTCAGGTTCTTCATCATCATCATCATCTCACTCTTTTCCTGCCTGTGGCAGGAACTGCAGGTTTTCATCCTCCACTCCTGCCCATTGCCCACCAAGTGCCCTCCAACCCTGCATGCCTCCATATCCCTCTGCACCACCTGCTCCCATGTCCATTTTGGTCATCCCCTACTTCTGGTAGTCAGGTTCTTGTCAATACATTTTCTTGTTGAGGAGATGATGATATCCAGAAATAAGCATTAAACTAATGAAAGTGGAAACTTCATCAAATGAGGCCTGCAGACTATGATTTCCATTTTGCCCTGCATGTAGATTCGTGTGATGAACTATGAGGTTTATTAAATCATCTGTAGGGAATAATTTGTATGCATCCAATGGTGCTATGATTGTGTTCTTCAAAAAGTCCATGGTAGATGGCCCAATGGCATTCTTGCAATCTTCTGGTAAGACTCAGTTGGGTTGAGTTTTCTGAGGCCATTTAGATTCTGATAGTCTTAGACTCTTGTCCCTTTTCTTTCTTTTGCATGAAGGCTCTTTTGGTATATTTTGTCTTTCGGAAATATAGTCAAGGTCATTAATTTCTTCAAATGCACCACTAACTTCTACCTTTAATAATCGTCTGGGAGAATATGATACATCACCAATGACCTGATCATCTAACAAATCAGAATCTTCATCAGTAGCCAATTCAATTGGTGGTATAATAGCTGCAGATTTTATTTCTGTTGCACTTATTTCACCCTTATCCTCATGTTGGCTGATAAGGTCATCTACAGTATTTATAGCATCTAAAGATGACCTAAAATTAGACATGAGCCTGACTCCTGCTGCATTATAACTCACAAGGTATTAATTTACCTGCCATGGTGTTGGAACAGTGTGGCAGGTCAGCATTCCCCCACAGACAACCAGCCAATATTCCTACAGGTTTGAGATACCTGACAAGGGCATCCCCAGTCAGAGGACCCATGGACCCAACCCTGCCACAGTCAGGAAAGGGGTATGACGACGATGATGATAATGGCCTAAAAGTATAATACACTCACTTAAAAGAGAACCAATAGCATAGCAGATTCTTTTGAACATAAAATTTCATTTGTTACTGCTTGTGCTCAGTGGCAACTTTAGTGGCCGCCAAAGTTGAACACATGGTTGCAGAAGTATAAGTATTAAATTTCATTAAAAAGAAATACAATCTAATAGGAAATACATAAAACTAGTAAAATAATTCATAATAATTATCAGATTAACCAAAAAAGCTAAGAATACTCACATGTTATTAGGGTGAAAAGATTGCACAATTTTTGGCATGGGTAAAAAATTAAAATTTTGCACAAAAACAACATAGCACAGGGTTTAAACCATTAATACTGCTATACAAGATGGCAACCTTGTTGTTAACAACTAAATTACTAAAAAGAGTTAATGAGACTTTTGAACCTGATGCTGATGAAGATTTGATGGATTATCATACAAGTTTTTCTCTTTTGTGTTGGCTGACCATGGGTTGCATTCCAGCATCTATAGGCCACAGGTTGGACAACCATGCAATAGAATTAATTCCATGAATGCAGAAGAGCCACATGAGGTTTGTGAACTGCAGTTTGGTCACTCCTGATATATACTTCATCATCGCCCCTCTCCAGCCCATGGCTGGGTCAGGTCTGTAGGTGCATGTCCTGATAATCCAAAGCATTTAGAGGACCCATTGCAAAGGCCAGATTTGTTTTTTCTTTAAAACCAATTCCACCCCAAACCAATAATGAGCCTCATCCCTGCTGCCTCTTCGAGAAGACTTCATCTTCCTTGCACATGTCATGCCAATAGTAGAAACAGCCATCTGGCCCATCGAGATTGAACTGTTTTTCATCACTAAACACTGATCTTTTCCATTCTCTCTTCCACATGAACTATTTGCAGATGACACATGTGCTGCTCAGGTATTAGATGATGGGTTATCATCCTGTGTGCAATTACAACAGGATCTAGATAGGATTTACAATTGGTGTGTAAAATGGGAATTACCATTAAACCAGCAGAAGTGTAGGATACTCATGATATCCAGATCTAGGAAGTAGAGTTAGGTATAGGTGGAGTTAGAGTTGAGAGGTTTGTAACCCATAAACACCTTGGAATTATCTTAAATAGTCAAGGTAATTGGAAGGATAACATTGGTAAAGTGATTGGGAGGGTCCTTGGGGATAGCACAAAGGAGGTAAAAGAAACAGCATATATTCCAATGTTATGCCCAATTTTGGAATATTGCAGTCCAATTTGGTTCCCCTTCAAACAGGACTTATATTGGGAGGTTGAATTGATCCAAAGAAGGGCAGCAAGAATTGTACTCAACAGGTTTTCTCACAGGGAGAGCGTGTCTGCCATGATTAAGGAACTAGGGTGGGACACACTAAGCCAGAGGCATATATCTCACAGCATTAGCCTTTTTATCAGACTGCTGCTGGGATATAATGGACCTCTGGCTGGAAGTGTGTCCCCAGCTGCATATCAGGGGAGAAAGGATCATCCATATAAATTGAAAGAGGTTGGGGCACAGACAGACTCAAACTACTGGTCATTTTTGCCAAGGGTCATTCAACAATGGAATGGCCTTGGACCTGGCATTGGCCCTGGCTGTTGAGGCACTTATTCCACTGTGACACGAGGCAGTGAATGGCTGTCTCATAAAACTCCCTGGGCTGCGATGTGAACCAGTTCCACACACACAGCTCGACGTTGGCGTCAGAGGTGAATTGGTGGCCCCTCAGAGCCCTTTTCAGGGGACCAAACATGGTGTAATCACAGGGAGAGAGGTCTGGACTGTATGGCAGTGTGCCACGAGTGTGTTGGCCATATGAGGTCTTGCATTGTCATGGAGCAGAATGACACCATGGGTGAGATTGCCTGGTCGTTTTGTTTTGATCGCTTGGCAAAGGGTGGTCAAGGTTTGCAAGTAACGCTGGGCATTCACTGTTGTCCCATGCGGCATGAAGTGTATCAGAAGGGGGCCATCTTGGTCAAAGAAGAGCGTCAGCATAATCTTTCCTGCACTCGTGTGGACGGCCTTGCCTATTTTTGGTGGTGGTGACCCTGGATGCTTCCAATGGAGGCTTTGTCGTTTGGATTCTGGTTCGTAGTGATGACACCATGACTCATTTCCAGCCACCACTTGTGTCAGGAACCCATTCCCTTCCCTCACATAGTGCTGCAGATAACCAAGACATTGGCTCATTTGACATGCTTCCTGGTGTGGTTGAAGACTGTGGGGCACACACTTTGTGCACACACTTCATTCATGATGGGGTGAACACTGCCGATGCTCAATCCGACCATGGCAGCTATGGGGTTCACTCTAACTGGGCGTTCACGTTCACTGTCACTGTCAGTGGGTGATGAGTGCTTCAACCAGCTGGATGATGTCATCAATAATGTGGTGGGGTGCCCCAGACCATGCATCCTTGGCTAACAACACCTGTCCTTCTTTGAAGTGCTTGTGCCACTCCTTGACCCTTGCAAGGGACATGCAGTGTTCACTGTACACTTGTGACATTCGGCGATGAATGTCCACTCCCCCTACTCCTTCCACTGTCAGAAAACGAACAACACCTCTTTGCTCTTTGTTTGACGCCTCCATGTCACTGTTTGCAATGCGACTGGCAGCATTGGACGATTGATGCATGCTGCTTCTTGCTTTGTATCGTCATGTTACGTGCACATGTGCCCTCTAGTGAAGGGCTGTGACCTTCCACACTCTGGTTGGAACCACACCTCGTTACACCCACCACAATATTACCATCCTGTCACCGGTTTGTGCATTCCAGCCTCCAGCTCGTTACTTTTTGAATGCACCTTATAGTATTGTAAAAGAGGAGGCACCTTAATTATAGCTTAGGGTGTTAGGAGTATTATGTTATCATAAGTAGGATTGACAGTTAGTCTCCCCACTGCCATATTCACCAACGAAAAGCCTGCTTGCAGTGTCGTAAATTAGAATTAAATTTGAGCTTGTGCCCAAGCCAGTTCATTTTGTGGATGCATGTAAGTTTGGGCTGTCTCTTCCTCTTCTTATGCTTAAGACAGGAGCTTTGATGGACTGCTGTTGACAGTGTAGACTTGTGAATATTAATGGTTGTGTCCAGAGCTAATGTTGAAAGAGATGATTCACCTGTTCTGAGCTTCTTCATGACAAGTCTCTCCTGCTTTGGAGTAAGCTTCCATGGTTGACATGTGACTTTTTTTTTGTCCCATAATCATTTCTAAGTTTTAAAAATCTATTTACAACAAATGGTCTTCATCCAATTTGTTTTACAATTCCTTTCGATGACAAATCTTCCTCATGTAAGGCACTTACTCGTATTTCACCTTTCTCAAAATCACTTAAAGCTTTTTTTCTTTCCATCACAGTAATTTAATTCACAGACCAACAGGCATTAAAATAATGTGTAAGCTACTGCAGTCACAATGCAATGTGTTAGTCATGTGTTAACATTTGTTATATAGAGGCATTTGTAGTTTGCCTAGGGTGGTTGTATCATTTCACAACAGGATTTTTTTTTACATCTATTGTACTTTGCTATTTAACAATGACTTGACTTTGTTTCACAGCTATTTCATAGAAATAAATTATGTGGGTTTCATTTCAAGTTATGTCACATATGTTTGGTGTGGGTTACTTTCAGTTTTCCTGGACCTTTTTAGAGGTTGTATCTTTTTGCAATGCACCTTATACCAATTTGGCATAGTCAATTTATTCTGCTGCAAAAAGGCCTCACTTTCTTCTCTTCGAGACATTAAGGATTATGCTTGTTTATTGTTTGTTTGTGATTTAGGGCCCATCGACTACAAAGGTCATTAGGGCCCAGAAAGACATTCTACATGGTGGGGGTGTAAAAAGCCAACATACCATGAGGATGATAAATAAGTGGAAAAGCCCACTAAGAATAATAATAGTAAAAGGCAAAAGCCACACGATTAATAGGGAATAAAAAAAGGCAAAAGCCAAAAAAGACACAGCTAAACAGGCAAAACCCAAAACAGACACAAATAAAAAGGCAAAAGCCAAAACAAACACAGCAAAAATCGGCAAAAGCCTAAACAGACACTAACACAGAAGGGCAAAAGCCAAAAACGACACAAAAAATGAAAAAGCAAAAGCCAAAAAGGAAGAATAAAAGGAAAAGATGCCAGAAGGGCATCAAGATTAAAGAGTGAGCTCTCAACCCCCTGGGGGTCATCCCCAAGTGAGGTGGAGAGCTCCAGACTGACTCCCAGTCGACATCTAAGTTCATGGTATCTCTCACAGTGACTAAAAATGTGTGCCACTGTGAGAGGCTTCCAACAGGAGTCACACCATGGTTCATCCTCACCCCATAGTATGTAGGAGTGGGTGAGGAAAGTGTGACTGATTTGACCCTGAGCAAGCACAACCTCCTCCCTGTGCAACTGGCGGCATGAGGACGCCCAGTGCACTGAAGTTTCCTTCAGTGTGCCGAGCTTGTTGGTGGTCTCTGCAAACCACTGGGACTGCCATTGTTCACAGACGGCCTGCCACACCATCGGGAGAGCGTCGGAGGAGGGGACAGCAGTGTCAGGTATATCTGGCAGGTGGGCCAACTGATGGGCATGAGCATCAGCCCTCTCATTGCCCATGATGCCAACATGCCCCAGGACCCACATAAACAACACTGTCTTGCCCTGCTGACGAATCATGAGCAACAACCTGTGCACATCCTGGACGATGGCATGTCTACTATAAAGGGTGCACAACAGCTGAAGGGAGGATAGAGAGTGAGTCACAATCACAAAGTGTTGGTAATTCAAACATTGGATGAGTTCCAGTGCTTTATGCAGAGCTGTGAGCTTTGCAGTTAAGACACTGGCGACGCCTGGAAAGAGGCCCCCCATGAGATGACCAGTTGTAAAGACTGACCAACCCACAGAGGTACCATCCTTTGCCCCATCCTTGTAAAAGAAAACGTGGCCCTGGTAGTTAAGAGAGAGGCGTCCAAACTCTTGTTGGTACACTGACCTATCGGTACTGGCTTTGGGGAAGGCTGTGAGCATCCAATTACAACTTGGTTCTGGCACTGTCCAGGGCGGCACACAGGCCGGCAGTACGGGTTGCACCCTAGGCAGAGTCACATTCAGCCCAGTGAGACCATCCATCCACTGCATGCCAAAAGGAAGGGGAACCCCTGGCCGGTGGTCGAATGGCCGTCATAGAGTGCGACTAAAAACGGTTGGGTATGTAGGGTGCTGTGGCTGACCTTTAAGCTGCCAAATACTGCTGCCGCACAGTCAGTGGTGGTTCACCGGACTCAGCATAAAGACTGAGCACGGGACATGTGCGGAATGCCCCAATGGACAACCGGATGTCAGTGTTATGTACACTGTCCAACATCTGGAGAGTAGATGGAGTGGCCAGGCCATATACACGACATGATCGAATGAGTGATCGGTATAGTCGCAGCATCACCATTCGATCTGCCCAAAAACCTGTGCCCTGCAGGCACCACAGAATATTCAGGGAGCGAAAGCACTTAGCCTTCAGCTCCTTCAAGTGTGGGAACCACGTCAGACGGCTGTCAAAACAGAGACCAAGAAACTGGGCTGCCTCTACAACTGGGAGGAGGCGGCCATTCAGGGTAAGCTGAGGCTCAAGGTGAAACCCTTGCTTACAACAGAAGTGCATGACTGTTGTTTTCTCAGGGGAGAACTTATAGCCACGTGCGTTAGCGAACTCATTGGCACTATTTAGTGCCAGCTGCAGTTGACGCTCAATGCCATGCATTGTGGCACCCCGGTGCCGGATGGAGAAGGCGTCCACAAATAGGGACGACTGTACCGGGGGGTGAATGGAGGAGGGAAACCGTTCACTGCTACAGCAAAGAGCGTGACACTGAGGATGCTCCCCTGTGGGACACCATTCTCCTGCAGAAAGGCTGAGGAGTAGGTGTTCCTCACATGCACTCTGAAGGTCTGGTTGGAGAAAAAACTATGGAGGAAGAGGGGCAAATTTCCCCTGAGCCCCCACTGGTGCAAGGTCTCAAATATGCCATGGCGCCATGTGGTATCATATGCCTTCTCCACATCAAAGAAGACAGCTACCAAGTGCTGTCTGTGGAGAAAGGCCTCACGAACTACAGTCTCCAGTGAGATCAAATGATCCACTGGGGACCCGCCGGCATGGAAGCCACATTGGTCATTGGCAAGGTGGTGCCGTTCTAAATACCACACCAGACGCCAGTTCACCATGCGTTCCATGGTTTTACAAAAACAACTGGTGAAAGATATGGGCCTGTAATTCGTTGGTAGGCTACTTTCCTTTCCAGGTTTTGGGGGGGGGGGAATGATGATAGCCTCCCGCCAGCCTGAAGGGATTTCATGCTACTGCCAAATATAATTAAAAATCTCAAGGAGGTAGGAAAGACCCTTCTCAGGTAGGTGCCGTAGCAATTGGTAATGGATGTTATCAGGGCCGGGCCCTTGCTAGAGCTGCCCGCAGCTCCCAAGGTGTAAATGGGTCACTATACCCCTCAGCAACACCACCAGAGAAGTTAATTGAAAGGCGTTCTGCAGCTTCTTTTTGTTTTATGAAAGCTGCAGTGTAGTGCTGGGAACTGTAGATGTATGCAAATGTCCTTGTCAGCTCCTCAGCAACCTCGCAATGCAGAAGTAAATGCCTCCCTTGCACAAGGAGACCAGAGCCACACGATGTTAAGTACCTTCCTTGGATTTTTCTAAGTTTTTCCCAGACATTCTTCGATGGTGTGTGGTGGGTAAGCGAGGAGACATACTCACTCCATGAGG
The DNA here is from genome assembly GCA_013389805.1 of Trigoniulus corallinus. Taxonomy (NCBI): domain Eukaryota; kingdom Metazoa; phylum Arthropoda; class Diplopoda; order Spirobolida; family Trigoniulidae; genus Trigoniulus; species Trigoniulus corallinus. Next base: position 18,959,802 of record JAAFCE010001963.1, on the reverse strand, counting down.
AGCGTTTGGCCTCCTTGATTACCCGTCTTGCATACGCCCGGGCTTGGAGATAGTTGACACGATTGGCATCAGTTGGATGAGACTGGAAGAGGCAAAGGGACCCCCTGCGGGCCCGAATCGCACTCCTACAGTCCTCCGTCCACCATGGCAGCCGTGCTCGTGGTGGGTTACATGAGCTCTGGTGAACAGATGCCAGGGCCGCCATGACCACCACCTCTGTGACGTGGCTCACTATATCATTGACCCCATCAAAATCACACAGTGGGCGAAAGTGGATTCGGTGGGCAAACTCCTCCCAGTCCGCCCGACGCAGGCACCACCGTGGTGGTCGTTGGGGCAGAGCCCCACTAAGGATTATGCTACTGATACCAAATTTGGTGATTATTTTGTGTCATTATTGTAGAAGTTTTTGGATTTAAATGATTAAAAAGATGATTGGTTTCAGTTTAAATTTATAACCATTTCTTCATTGCTTTTCTTACTTTTAAAAAATTATATTTGGATAATTGAAATAAGATGCATGCTTTGCACAAGATAGACTAAATTCACAGTATGTAATATGCATATGCCAAATTGGTATATATGCCAAATGGACATGATCCCAGTAAATAAGTATGGGCTAAGTGCTGACTTTTGATGCACACCAACCTGCACCTTGACGCTTCTAGTATTACCCCAAGTTGTCCTCACTAGCAATGGAGCAATCATACATATCTTGCACTATTCTAATATGGCCTTCATCTACCCCTTTTTTCTTAGAACGTTCCATACTTCCTGTCTAGGGCAGTGGCAGATTTTCACACAGGTGCACAAGGTGTGTACCTGGGGCCTCAAAATTCAAATCCCAAAATTAAAAAAAATTTCATAATGAAAATAATTATTTAACAGTATTTCCTAAAATAAATTCACAAGAAAAACTCGACAGGTAGAAAACGTGCACATAGAATGCACATTGTAGAGTGAAGGGCTAGAGAAAATATTTAGAGGGGGAGGGGCTCTTAAATGCTAAATCCGCCACTGATCTAGGGACTCTATTGTAGTCCTTCTCCAGGTCAACAAATATTACATGGCGGTCCCTCCTTGCTGCTCTATGCTTCTCTATCATCTGCCTTAGGATAAATATAGGTTTCATTGTAGACCTACCAGGCATAAGCCCAAATTGATTACCCCGGACTCATTGGGTTCCCGGGGCCCCCGGACTCATTGGGCACCCAGGGTTCATTGTCCAAGGCGACATCAATGACTCTCTCCCATAGCTTTATAGAATGGCTTATTACATTAATGCCTCTATTATTTCCTCAGTCCTAGGCATCGCTTTTGCCCTTGAACAGTGAAACTATCCAGCTCTCCCTCCAAGCTGATGGCATTCTGTCTCCATTTGCTAACTTTTTTGAAAAGCTTCCTTTAGCCATGTAATTCCTGTATCCCCCAGTGCATGCATAACATACATGGGGATCGTATCTGGGCCTACTGCTTTGTGAATTTTCATCTTTTGGAGGGCCCTGACTATTTCTGCCTCTGTCACCCTGTCGACCTCCTCTGGGATTACTTGGTTACTCTCAATGATCCTTTCGTTACAGTCAGAATTCAAGAGGCCATGTTAATATCCCCCCTTACGAACACTGTATTTGACGGGCCCTAAAACACAAAGAAACAAAAAAGGGATTCTCCCTATCTCTCTCCAGCAAGAAGGCGGGAGCGGATGTAATACGTTGGATACACCAGTTCTCGTCTGATCACTGAAGTTTAGCAACTCAACCCCAGCTAGTACGAACATAGGTGGCCGCTTGGGAAAACCGGGTGCTGCTAATGCCCAAAAATCGTCGCATTCGTATGTATGCTACGCCTAACAGGTTAAAGAGTCGGCCAAGAAACCATGACGGGCCGGACCCTGTGGAGGCTGCTCGCTGGTAAACGGGAGGTAGGAGTGGGGGATGTAGTAGAGGAGAAATTAGCAACATGTAGTAGGATGTAGTAGAGGGAAAATTAGTACTAACGTGAGTTGTGTTGCTTAAATTCAGTGATCCAACGAGAACTGGTGTGCCCAACGCAATTCAGCCCATGGTGTCTGCAGCTCCAGCAAAATAACTATACAGTGGACTAGCACAGGCGGCTCATGATGCAGATAAACCTAGGGGCTGCCTAGGACGGCAAATTTCAGATGAAGTTCCCTGCCATAGTCTATCCGCCATTTAAAATGTTCTCAGTTCTGGGGTGTCCAAACTTCTCTGATTGGTGGGGCCTTTTCTAAATGCTGGCTTTCTTCAGGCGCCTTGTTTGCAGAGCCCTAAGCAATGCATTGGCAGTGGGACAAATACCAAGGGCGTGAGGGGCGTTCGGACAGTTTAGAAATACATTAAATTTAATTGGGAGGCGGCGATGGATCCACTTCCCTAGGGCGCCAGAAACTCATGAACAGGGTCTGGCAACGGGGCTCTTGAGGCCTAGTAGTTGAAGAGCCCTTAAACACGAACAAAACAAAACCCGAAAGAAGCCAACCCACTTCGATGCAGTACAGAACCAGGAATTTCCTTCCGAAAGGCACGTGATTTATGGATAGCCCTGGTTTCAGAAAAAAAAAGACATTTTATATAGAGATGGATTTTGTGTTTAGTCATGGCCTCGATTTGGAACTGAAACACCATTGAAGGCGGAGGTAAACACATTAAGATGCAGCCATTGTTAGCAACAATGGGATCTAACAGGATGAAATTCCCACTGGAAAATGAAGCATAAGTTGGTGAACGTATTGAATAGAAAACTTTATACTGACTGCATATGCAACACTACAAAAGGGGCTGGAAAAAAGGAGTTGGGTGTAGTAGGGGGTACAGTACAGCATCTGGTGTTTCGGTTGTTTAATCAGTATTTCTCTCTCTCTCTCCCTCCTCGAAAAAGACCGTAACCTATAAAGCAGCAAGAAAAGATAGGAGAGTCGTAAACTGCTAAATTCAAGTGGGGGGATGAGATGTAGCCTAGGAAAAAGAAGGAAGGGAAATTTCTATTTGGTCTCGTTGGTTATTTTTATATATCTAAATCCCACATCGACTCCACGATATTAAATCTTCAGCTCCTCTATTCACTCCCGACACTCTTAATTGTCAACTTCAACACAAGGGTAATTCTGTTGATTCGGCACAACATGTGAAATATCAGCAGCACCAACTCAAAAAATAGCCCAATCCAAAATAATAGAAAGAAAAAGACTGCTAAATCAACCTGAAATTGGAAGTTCCCTCCCTGTCTTTCGCCAGCAAAACTAGGAAGGCAGGGTCGATGCATCCCCATCGAATAAATAGAAATAAAACATCTGACATGGCCATTGTTAGACCATCTGGTTTGCCATCAATGTTAAGGCGCAACCCCTTCTTACCCAGCAGCTATACCGCCCTTAGAATTCTATACAAACCAGACAACCACTATAGTAAGGTATATTCCAAAAATTCACTTTCAATTTAAGAAGTAGTTTATTTCAATTACCATGTACACCTAGGAACTAGTTTACAAAGTGGCGTAGTGTGGGTGTCAGTTGCCCGGAGCGTTGGCCAAATTCGCCGCCCCCTTATTTAGGTATGAATATCCTTAGCCCCCTCATTTCTTCTAAAATTTTCTTCCTTAGCTCTACTCTTATTATGATCGGTCCCAATTGTAGGTGTGACAAAATAGGAAAAGAAATGGTTCAGATTTCTTAGTTCAAATTTCAGAATATCATTACTGTATTATTACTTTTTTGTGAAATGTTGCCGTCCGGAGCGGGCTGCAACCCCCGTCACGCTACGCCACTGAGTTTACATATTCTAACCATTTACTACTCTGATAACACCTTCGTTTAATTGGTGTTGTAAGGTCTTTCAACCACAAAGGTCATTAGAGCCCCGCTAGCTGCATAGTTCTAATAGTCTGCACAGACACTATGCTCTTATGACGATTTGGATATCAGCACTACCCAGTGTTCCCAAACGGTCGCCCATGCTAGGTTCAGCTGGGGATGCGTTGCTTAACTTCAGTGATAAGATGAGGACTGGTGTGTCCAACGCAATACAGTTGCTCCCTAGACTTAGGATTTTTCTTTCATTGGTGTTTTAGGGCCCTTCAACTACATGGTCATTAATACCCTATCCACTGCATGGTTCTAAAGCAGAGACTGCACAAACACTACACTAATGCAACAGTTTTTGAGCATTAGCGTTACCCAGTTTTCCCAACCGGCGACCCATGTTAGTAATAGCAGGAGTTGAGTTGCTTAACATCAGAGATGAGAAGAGAACTGGTGTGTGAAATGCAATAAGCTGCTCCCAACAAAAGTAGAAAAGAGAGGCAAAGGAAATAGCATAGGGGGACAGGAGAAAATGGCGGGAAATCATAGCAGTGGGAAAGCTGATGATCAAGAAATTTGGAGTTTTGTCAGAGATAGAGGAAGGAGGTGGCTGATGGTAGAAATGCTGTAGTAGAAGGGATGTCAGGTATATAAATAGCAGTGAAGGCATTAGAAGGAAATTGAAGGAATAACACACTGATAACACACCCGGGGCAATCAAAAGCGGAGGCTTGCATTACAAGAATAAAGTTAGATAAGGAGATGAACTCATTGAAGGTCAGGAAAGCATGTGGGGAGGACAGGGTAGCTAATGAGTTTCTCAAAGCACTATGGACAAAGGTAGAGAACTGAGCTTAAGGATAATTAATGAGTGTTTAGAGTGTGAAAAAGTACCTGATGACTGGGGCATCACAAAGGTACTGGTGCTGTACGAGGGTAAGGGAAAGAGCAAGGAAAGCTTGGATAGCTACAGACCAGTAGCTATATACAGTTGCATCATCATCATCTCACCCTTCTCCCACCTGAGGCAGGGTCGGGTCTGCAGGTTCTAATTCTCCACTCCTGCTTATCCCCCACCAAGTCCCCGTCCAACTCACATGCTTCCATGTCCCTTTGCACCACCTGCTTCCACGTCTGTTTTCGTCGCCCTCTACCTCTGGTTCCTCCAGTTACCTGCAGTCCCACAATGGGCCTAATAAGCTCCTCCTCTCCCTTCCTCATCACATGCCCATACCACCAAAACTGGTTCCCTCTCATCTGTTCCACAACGTCTCCCACCCCCAATCTACCTCTAACGTAATCGTTTCTAATTCTGTCCGATCATGACACCCCACTCATGTAGCACAGCATTCACATCTCAGCCACTTGCATTTGCCTTTCATGGTTCTTCCTAACTGCCCAACACTCAGAGCCATACAGCATCGTGGGCCTAACGACAGATTTGTACAATTTACCCTTCAACTTAATTGGGGCACAGGACCCCCACTTACCTGTCTCTACTTCAGTCATCCTGCATTAATCCTATGGATCACGTCAGAATCTATTTCTCCATTGCTCTGAAAAACTGATTCTAAATTATGACACCCTTGCACCACTGGAATCGCCTCTCCTCTGCAATGAATCTCACCCCTTGCCCCTGGCCACTAAAATTGAATTCTAGGTACTCAGTCTTCCTCAGATTTATCTTAAGACCCCCTCTTTCCATTGCTGTGTTAATGTCTTGTAGGCCCTTTTGTGCATCCTCTTTGGACTCCTCTAGCCTTCCTACATCATCAGCAAATACCCATCCTCTACTCCCGTCAGCAGCTCAGCCATTACAAGAGTGAATAGATATGGGCTAAGTGCTGACCCTTGATGTACACCAACCTGCACTTTTAAGCATGCAGTGTTTCCCCATGCTGTCCTCACTCTAGTGATGGATTGTTTGTTGTTTGTTTGTTGGAGTTTAAGGTCCCGTCAAATACAAGGTCATTAGAGACCCGTCCACTGTATAGTTCTAATGCATATACTGCACAGACACTACACTAATGCGACGGTTATTGGGTATTAGCAGTACCCAGCTTTCCCGAGCGACCACCCATGTCAGTACTAACTGGGCTTGCGTTGCTTAACTTCAGTGATCAGACGAGAACTGGTGTGTCCAACGCAACTCGCCGCTCCCTCTAGTGATGGAACCATCATACATATCCTCCACTATCGTAATATGGCCTTCATCCACCCGTTTCTTTCTTAAAACGTTCCACAGTATCTGTCTAGGCACACTATCATAGGTCTTCTCCAGAGCAATGAATACTACATGAATGTCCTTTTTTGCTGCTCTATGATTCTCTATCATCTGTCATAGAGTAAAGATCAGTTCCATGGTGGACCTACCTGGCATAAACCCAAATTGGTTTCCCCAGACACTAGTTTAGTCTCTGAGGTGACATTCTATGACTTGCTCCCATAGATTCATAGAATGGCTCATTAGCTTTATGCCTCTATAGTTTCCACAGTCCTGGGCATCACCTTTGCCCTTGAAGAGTGGAACTATCCAACTCTCTCACCATGCAGAGGGTATCCTATCTCCATTTGCTAACTTGTTAAAAAGCTTCCCTAGCCATGTAATTCCTGTGGCTCCAAGGTGTGCCAAACATTGATTGGGATCTTATCTGGGATCTTATCTATTGCACAACAACTATACTGCAATAAGGAATCAGGCTCATGCCTGAACAGAGGTACTGGTGTACCCCAGGGTTTTTCTTCCTCGTCTCTGTTCTGTGGATCACCCTGGTGCAATGCGATTCACAGTATTTTCACATGCTAGGTTGAACTTCCTAAAACATCATTGTCGTGTAAACTAAGCTTTAGTGGAGATATTGTTGAAAGAAAAGTTTCAAAGAGAAAGTATTCCTTAGCATTTAAATTGTTGGCAATTTCTGCAGTTGAGAATGATAGTAATCGTCCTGTGGCTAAACATCTACAGTTATCTGAATCTAGGGTAAGGATTTAAATTTTAAATGAACCATTGATTATTTTTCTCAATTTCATTTTGCGAATAAATTCAGATGTGAGAGTGGCATCAGCAAAAATCAAAATTAATGAAATCAACTTGTCCAACTAAAAAGTTTCCATTTATAAATTGAAAAAAAAAATAATAAACGGCGCCCTCCAATAAACTTCGCCCTCCAATAAACGGCGCCCTCCAATAAACGGTGCATCAAAAAATATTCAAAAGACTTTAGATAACAGAAAGCAGGTTGATGTTATATTCTTAGACTTTGAACAGGTTTTTGTCATAGCACCCCATGATAAGGTGACTGCTAAAATGTCCAGCTTAGGGATACATAGCAAGGTTACTCAATGGGTAACGTCCTATCTACTTGGCAGACAACAGTGGGTTCTGTTCAAGGGTAGTGCATCTGAATGGAAACCAGCCACATCATGGGTTCCTCAAGGAAGTGTATTGGGTCCCTTGTTGTACATTCTCTATATGAATGACATAGGACTTGATATTAATTCCTTCCTAGAACTATTTGCAGATGACACATATATTGCCTTGGGATTATCCTCATGTGCACGAGGGGTTATCATCAGGGGTGCATGAGGGGTTATCATCATGCGCACAATTACTACAGGATCTAGATAAGATATATAACTTGTGTGAAAGATGGGGATTGCCTTTAAACCTGCATAAGTGTAGGATGCAGGCAATATCTAGATCTAGGAAGTTACTTGATTTTGATTACTACATAGGTGGTGTGAGAGTTGAGAGAGTTGTGACCCATAAGCGCCTTGGAATTATTTTAAATAGTCAAGGTTGTTGTTTGTTTGTTGGTGTTTTAGGTCATTAGAGACCCATCCATAGCATAGTTCTTATGCAAAGGCTGCACAGACACTACACTAATGTGACGATTTTAGGGTATTGGCAGTAGCAAGTTTTACCAAGCAGCCACCCATGTCACTACTAGCTGGGGTTATGCTGATTAACTTCAGTGATCAGATGAGAACTGGTGTGTCCATCGCAATTCACTGTTCCAGAAATAGTCAAGGCACCTGGAAGGATCATATTGGTAAATTGACAGGAAGCGATGGTCAATTCCTCCATCTGATTAGTAGGGTCCTCAGGGGCAGCACAAAGGAGGTAAAGAAACAGTTTATATCTCAATGGTATGACCAATTTTGAAGTACTGTAGTCGAATTTGGTTTCCCTTCAGGCAGGACTTATCTTGGGAGAATGAAAGGATCCAAAGGAGGGCAGCAAGAATTGTACTTCCACAGGTTTTCTCGCAGGGAGAGGGTGTCTTACATGGTAAGGAAATTAGGGTGGGACTCATTAGGCCAGTGGCATGTATCTCACAGCATTAGTCTTTTTATCAGTCTGCTGCTAATGGGGTGCAATGGACCTCTGGCTGGAAGTGTGTCTCTGGCTGCAAGTTTGTCCCTGGCTGAGTATAAGGGGAGAAAGGATCATTCATGTAAATGAAAGGAAAAGGAGATAAGGGCACAGACAGACTCTTACTACTTTTTTTTTTACCAAGAACCATTCGGCAGTGGAATACTCTTGGAGAGGATAAAGTGGAGGGCTTCCTCAAGGGAAACAATACCATTTCAAGTACAGTATTGTAAAAGGCAACAAGAATTACAGCTTAGGGGTTTAGGCGGTTTAGGTCAGGGTCTCCCAACGGGGTCGGTATCGACTCTGTGGGGGTCAATGGAATTTTAAAGGGGGTCAATGATGATCAAGGGATCGATTGGGGGTCGACATCTAAATATTTACAGAATTTGAATGAATTGCTCATTACTTCCTTCAAGGACCAACAAGCAACTCCTAACCATTTTCCCCACCTATGGCAGGGTTGGGTACCTACCTTGTCCTTTTGAATGGACCCTGGGGTGGTATATTGGACAGTGTTTTCTCCAGTCAGTTGCCGACCACAGCTGCAACCCCAATACTTATATAGCATTAGCAGTTTGATCATTGGGGCACTCAGTTGAACTACTACACCTGGGTATTTCGCCTCATCTACCCTTTGCATAGTAGAGAGGGTTCTTTTACGTGCAAATGCCATCCTACACCACATGAGACCTCAGTTTTACTTCTTATCGAAAAGAAGGAGCACTTGAGGCACCTCTCTCCCTCGAAAAGAAGCCAACCCAAGGGTACCAAGATGCACTGGAGACCTTGCTCAAAAGATGTACTCATATTAAAGAGATTCCAGCCTCGTGGGTTGAGGTCAAAAAACAGCCAAAAGTAAGCTCAGTAGTGAAGAGGGGATCCCAGCTAGTACTGGAGGCTGCGTGGGAAAACTGGGTACTGCTAATTCCCAATCATCGCATTTGTGTAGTGTCTGTGCAGTCTCTGCACACTCTAATGACCTTGTAGTGAAGGACCCTAAAACACCAATGCCACTAAAAAACTACATGGGCACATAAATCAATATACAGTACATTCAAACATACTTGCAAATATGTAAAGAGGACGACAGACACTTCTGTAACAGGTAGCAATAATACGCATGGGCCCCAGAACGTTGTATCGACTGCACCCCGCCCCCTATCCTAAGGCCTGCAGATGATGAACGATGACCCGATTGAGGTCTCTTACAACCTTTACTGGGAGCGGAAAATTGCGTTGGACACACCAGTTCTCGTCTGATCACTGAAGTTAAGCAACGCAACCCCAGTTAGTACTGACATGGGTAGCCACTTGGGAAAACGGGGTACCGCTGGTATCCAAAAACTTTCGCATTAGTGTAGTGTCAGTGCAGTCCCTGCATCAGAACTACACTGTGGACGGGGCTCTAATGACCTTGTAGTAGAAGGGCCCTAAACCACCAACCAACAATACAACCTTTTCTCGGGATTGCCCTGCTTCCCAACAACGAACGATTCTGCACCCACGCGCGGATCCAGGATAGGGTTTTTGGGGTTGCCACCCCCTATGCACATATAAACTTATATTCGCATAATGTGACGTTTAGCTCACCCCCCGCCCCCTACAAGAACGAAAATCTTGGATCCGCCACTGTCTCCACCTCATCCCATCAACTAAGTGATGATGATTAGTCATTCTACCCCACACTTATGGAATGTGATTGGATACCTGCCGGGGGGCCGCTTATTGAGTTGGACACACCAGTTCTCGTCTGATCAATGCAGTCAAACAACGCAACTCCAGCTATTACTGACATCGGTGGCCGCTTGGGAAAACTGGGTACCGCTTAAACCCAAAAATCGTCGCATTCATGTAGTGTCTGTGCAGACTCTGCAATAGACCTTCGCAGTGGACGGGGCTCTAATGACCTTGTAGTTGAACGGCCCTAAAACACCAACGAACCAACCAACGGAATACCTGCACTATACACTATTGTAGAGATTACTGTCATTTATTTTGTTTCAGTAAGTAGGTCCAACTGTATCTGAATTTCGTGAAAATAGTTATCTTTATTGATAAGTAGATACATGCGCTTCTCAGTAGGTTGAAGGTCACATTGAACAAGATGATTTCACCAATACGCTCATCATCATCATCGTACCCTTTTCCCGCCTGCGGCAGGATCGCGTCTGCGGGTTCTAGCCCTCCACCACCGCCTTCCTCCCACCAGGTCCTCTTCCACCCCGCACACTACCATATTCTTGCGGACAACCTGCTCTCACGTCAGCTTCGGTCTCCCCCTGCTCCAGGTGCTACCGACCACCTGCATTCCTGGTATGGCCCTAACGAGCTCCTCGTTCCCTCTTCTCATTACGTGGTCATACCACCTCAGTCTATTCTCCCTCATCTTTTCGGCGATGTCCAACACCCCCAGGCTACCTCTGATATACTCATTCCTGATCCTATCAGCTCTTGACACGCCACTCAAGTTTTCACCAATACGCTCACTGACTAATATTTAACATGAATTTCCTCTTAAAAATGTAACTGCATATCATAAAAACAGCACTTCCGCTATATCCAAATGCTGAGAACTGGATTAGTCATGGAGTAAGATCCTAAAAGTAAATGTTTTCCCTATTTTTATTTCGGCTTAACAACAACAGTTGTTAATGAAACCGGCAGCGATTTGTGAATTACCAAACTATTAACTGAGCCATTCACAAGCCAAATCGATTAACTCCACTTTTTGAAATTTTTGAGATTTTGGTGTCAAAGCACTTGTTCAGACATAAATTTTATTATGTATAATACATTTCTGAAATAATATAAATTAACACCATTAAAAATCAAAAAGCTTTTGGCCAGTGAATAATTAATAATTTCTTTTAGAAGCCATTCTGACTAACTCCATACTGTAATGTAAATCATTGCAATAACGAAAATTCTGTCTTCGATAGTAAGGGAATTTGGATAGCAAAATTTGAAAAGGCCACTCATCTAAATAGGATGAACAGGCTCACAGTCAAATGGCTGCAGATTGAATGTCACAATTTGATAAAGTTTTACTATTTTCGTTTGACTTTGAAAAACCTTTGCCATTTCCTAATCTTACTACATCTGTAGCTAAATTTATATGTTTATATTTTAGGTTGTCATGATTTTAACAAAAATATACGCCAGATGTTTGTTTGGTCTGAAACTGAAGGGTCTCGTGGGTGTCAAGCAGTTGGGGTCTGCAACAAAAATATATAATGTGAGTCTAATTTGGGTGTTATTTGGTTCCATTGCTAGGGTCAGGACAGCATGGGAAAATACTGCATGCTTCAACGTGCAGGCTGGGTGCATCAAGAGTCAGCACTTAGCCCATATACATTCACTCTAGTAATGGATGAGCTGCTGATGGGAATAGGGGAATGGGCCCCTCAGTGCCTGGTATTTGCTGATGATGTGGGAAGGCTTGAGGAGTCCAAAGAGGATGCACAAAAGGGCCTACAGACATTAAAACAGCAATGGTAAGAGGCGGCCTTAAGGTGAACATGAAAAAGAGAGTGTACCTAGCTTTCAATTTTAGTGGCCAGGGGCAAGGGGGTGACATTCGTTGTCGGGCGTTGAGGGGATCCAGTGGTGCAAGAGTTTCGTTATTTAGGATCAATTGTCAATGGAGAGATAATACGCAATGGAGAGATAGATTCCGATGTGACACATAGGATTAATGCAGGATGGCTGAATTGAAGGCAGGCAAGTGGAGTGCTGAATGAACTCCGAGTCCCAATAACGGTTTACAGAATGGTCGTTAGGCCTTCTGTGCTGTATGGCTCAGAATGTTGGGTAGGTAGGAAGAACCATGAAGGAGAATGCAAGTGGCTGAGGTGCGAATGCTGCACTACATGAGTGGGGTGTCACAAGCCGACCGATTCTGTAATGATTACATTAGAGGTAGGCTGGGGTGGGAAACATCACAGAGAAAATGAGAGAACAGTGGATGAGGTGGTATAGGCATGTAGTGAGGATGGGGAGGAGGAACTCATTAGGTCCATCATGGGACTGCATGTGTTGGAGCACATTTTTTTGTTTTTGTTTGTTGGAGTTTAAGGTCCCGTCAACTACGAGGTCATTAGAGACCCGTCCACTGTATAGTTCTAATGCATATACTGCACAGACACTACACTAATGCGACGATTATTGGGTATTAGCAGTACCCAGCTTTCCTGAGCGACCACCCATGTCAGTACTAACTGGGCTTGCGTTGCTTAACTTCAGTGATCAGACGAGAACTGGTGTGTCCAACGCAACTCGCCTGTTGGAGCACAAGGAGAGGAGAAGACTAAAACGGACGTGGGGAGGAGGAACTCATTAGGTCCATTATGGGACTGCATGTGTTGGAGCACAAGGAGAGGAGAAGATCAAAACGGACGTGGGAGCAGGTGGTTCAGAGGGACATGGAGGTTTGTGGGGTGGAGGGGTCTTGGTGGGGGCTAGATGGGAGTGGAGTTTAAGAACCCGCAGACCTGACCCCGCCAATGGCAGAATAAGGGTGGGATGATGATGATTTTGATGTTACACTGTATTACTTTCCTTTCACTTGCCAAATCGATTAACTCCTTAATTACCCAAAAGTTGTGATATTACTAAATATTACACCAAGGCTATTCTGTCTCATTTATTTACTTGTCTTTAGATGAAAGCTACATCTTCATTTATGCATTATATGGGTTGTTTATTTCAATTTTTATCTTAAAGGGAATTTTTAAAATCAATCTACTGTATATTAAGTCATCAAATATCTCCACTTTCTGTTTTATGGAGTTAATCGATTTGGCAAGTGAGTGGCTCAATTGTTAGTTGACTACCTCAACGGGTGGAGAAGTCGGCCAAACAGCCATAACGGGCCGAACTCTGTGGAGGTTGATCGCGGGTGAGGGGCAGGTAGGAGTGGGGAAATTAGCAGTACCCAGTGTTCACAACCAACCATCCATGTCGGTACTAACTGGGGTTGCTTAACTTTAGTGATCTAACGATAACTTGCGTGTCCAACGCAACTCAGCCAAAATGATTTAGGTTGATTCATTTATGTTTTTAACAGAACTGAAGGTTGTTCGACAACTGAGTAAGTGGTTCTGGGGTCGATACTGGCTCGAGATAGTTTGGCTTCTTTTCGGGCAGGAGCCTTCATTTTTATTTTTGTTGGTGTTTTGGGGTCCTTCAACTACTACGGTCATTCGAGCCCCGTCCACTGCATAGTCCTGATGCAGAGATTGCACAGACACTATGCTGGTTCAATGATGTTTGGGTATTAGCAGTACCCAGTTTTCCCAAGTGGGCGCCCATGTTAGTACTAGCTGGGTTTTGTTTGTTTTGGTGGTGTTTTAGGACCTTTTGTGTCAGGTTGACATCAAAGGCCCCAGACACGCTCAGTTTTATCCTAAGTTAAATCTTTTGCCACTGCAAAATATTTTCAGTTCAGAAATTTTAACAGAAGATTTGATGAGATTTCCCCTCACACGTTTTAAATGAACAGTTAGAACTGAAGATAAAACTGAGCATATATGGGTGCCTCAAGATAATTCCATTCAGAAAATAAAACTGTTTACTGTGTACTCATATTAATATGAACTGCTTGAGGAAGGAGGGGGGAATGATACAAAATGTGACGTCCTACTTTAGTAGGGGATCAGCCAAGTGGGACAAAATGTGACATTTGGGGGGGGGAGGTAAAATTTTGGCAAAATTACCGTGACGTCCTTTATGGATACCCCCTAATGACCTTGTAGTTGAAGGGCCCTAAAATACCAACGAAACAAACAAAAAAACAGTCTGGTACCGATTTTTGTCCGCATGGGACACGTGAGGATCGGTTGGACGATAATTTTAAGTAGCTGGCTGGCAACAAATTTACGCATAGCATGTAGAAAGGGTTATTTTAAATGAACACACACACGACGTTACAACTTTACTTCCCATCCTACGGAAGACTCATGCAGAGCCTCCCTTTCATCCGAGGGGTACATATTACTGTAAGACTTAGTAGATGATGGTAACAACATTAAAGAGAACAGACGTTGTTTTTATTAGAAATCTACGTTATGTTGGTAGACAGATTCCCGCATTCCTTTCATACTTGTTGCAAAGATAGTTTGTTTCATACATACTGTATGTTGGGAACTAGTTGGAGAATTATGCCCCTCGGTTCACTGAACCTGTCTCACCATGGCTCGGACCTGCTGGAAGAGGAGGAGAATTTGTTTTGTTGGTATTTTCGGGGCCTTCAACTGCAAAGGACATTATAGCCCCGTCATCTGCGTAGTTCTAATTCAGAGTCTGCACAGGCACTACACTGTTAAGACGATGCTGGTTTTGGTTCGTTAGTCTTTTAGGGCCCTTCTACTACAAGGTCATTAGAGCCCCGTCCACTTCGTAGTTCTAATGCAGAGGCTGTACAGACACTACACTAATGCGACGATTTTTGGGTTTTAGAGGTGCCCAGTTTCCTAAGTGGCCACCCATGTCAGTAGTCATTGGGGTTGTATTGCCTTTAGCGTTCAGACGAGAAGTGGTGTGTCCAACGCAATACAGCGGCTCTCAAGAGGAGGAGGAGGGAGAAGGAAGAGGAGGGTATTAAGGATGGAAGGAGGAAGAAGAGGATGGCGATGAGGAAATTAGGAGGCTGCGTCAGGAGGAGGAGCGTCAGAAAGAAAAGGAAACGATAGAAAGGTTTAGGAGGACGGTGACGATGAGGAAGGGAAGTCCTGGTCAGGTTCCTTATAGGAATTCAGGTTATCCAGGGCAAAAGGGATAGAGGTATGTCAAAGCAAACGTGGAATGAGATTGTACAGCAAGACGTGGCGTGTGGGAGGATGGTAGCGGCATATTTGTTCTCACCAATTTTCTCGTCTGATCACTGAAGTTAAGCAACGCGACGCCAGTCAGTACTGACATGGATGGCCACTTGGGAAACTGCGTACCGCTAATACCCAAAAATCGTCACATTAGTGTAGTGTCTTGGAAGTCTCTGCATCAGAACTATGCAGTGGACAGGGCTCTAATGATCTTGTACTTGAAGGATCCTAAAACACCAAGAAGCAAACAAGTTCGAAGATCTAACCATGCCAAAGGTGGGACAAGGGAACGATAGTCAACATAAACTACGAAGTGCTTTATTACATCACTCAACACACTCACTGCAACTTCCTTTCTGTACTCAATTTCGGAAAAGGTCACGTGGAGTCCAACCCAACGCACTTGCTGTATGCTGTGCCGGATTTAGATATTGAGAGGCCCTAGGCTATTTCAGTTTTGAGACTCTTTTCAAGCCCTTTTCTTAAATTTTGAAGCCCGCTAAAAGTTGAGCCCCTAGGATTCAGCCTAGTGGTAAATCCGGCACTGGCATATGATATATCCATAATTTGTGAAATGATAATAAATTGGTTTACTAGTGTAAAGTAATACGCGTAGGCACAAGAGGTCAACATGCTTTGCAGTTAGCTTTTTTTGTAAGCCAGTCAGTAATACTGTATGTACTTACAGCGATAAATTTGGAGTGAGATGTCAAAGTTCACGAGTTCGCAACCTCAATGGACTTCTGAAAACTCCTTTAGAGAGCATAGTACATACTGCTAGTATGTAAAAAAAACGGAATACGAATAAATCATTAGGGCATGTCAAGCAAAGATTTGGCGATATAAAAACATAATCACATTTAAGTTATGAAATATAATACCATCTCAAAATTTGGTAATCTGTTTACATTTTTTTGGTGGTGTTGTTGGTACTTTAAATGAGTTCACCCCTTAAGAGCTTTAAATAATCCTATTTTGTTATTCCTGTCATATCGATTTCTAAAGGGATTTTCAACTCTTAGTCAATGGCACAATAGTTGATTTGATTCCTCCTTTAACCCTCGGAGGAATCGCACGTCCTTGTGTGACTGTGTGTGTGCGGATGCGTGTGGGCGTTCAGAGGAGCATTTCTTACATTCAATTTGGACGTGCACACAGCATCAGCAGCTTTGAGAGTAAACGACATCTGAAGACAACAACTTGAAAACTTTAAGACGTCATTTGCTTACTTCTTAGAAATGCTTTTCAGGAGTTAAAATTTATCCAACAGTTGTTACTTGCCAACGTCGAATATTGATGTGAACATTCGAAAATAATTTACGGAGTTCTCATTCATTTTTCGGCTAATATGTTCATCGTGCGTCATTCTAGAGTGACCCAGTGCAGGCTGATAGTGGTCCTGGTAGTGTATTTTGCACTTCAACATGTCTTCTTCTGTGAAGGTAAAGGTAAGGCTTTATACAGATTATTACTACGTTGTCATCTTTACAGGACATCAACTTACATTTTTTTGTTCATGTGCCGTCATTGAAACCTGCAGAGCATTCAAAATAAGATGCTGGGTGACAGAGCATTGTTGACTTTTCTTAGAAAAAAAAAACGTGCTGGGAGGTTAAAAGGGAGGAGAAGTTTGGAAGACAAAAATATAAATAAGCACCACTAAGTAAATAAATAGTATATTGAGTGCTAGCCAACTTAAGTAACATGCAGCTAAGCTAGTAGAACCACCACGGTGGCGCAGGAAGGTCAGTGGCGAAAGGTTCGATACTGGATCAAGGTGGTTTGGCTTCTTTCGGGGCTTTTCTTCTTCTCTCGTAGGTGAAAAGGTCATTAGAGCCCCGTCCACTGCGTAGTTCTACTGCAAAGACTGCACTGACACTACACTAATGCTACGATTTTTGGTTTATAGTAGTACCCAGCATTCCCAAGCGGCAACCCATGTTAGTACTAGCTGGGGTTGCATTGCTTAACTTCAGTGATCAGACGAGAACTGGTGAGTCCAACGCAATAGGCTGCTCGCTTCTTCCGGGGAGGGAGAGTTCCCGAGTGCGCCTTTCTTCAGATGAGAAGTAAAAACTCGAGGTTCAGCGTGCTGCACGTGGCATTTGCACGTGAAAGAACCCTCCCAACTATACAACAGGTAGCACAACAGCAACTCCTAACCCTTTCCTGTCTATGCCAGGGTCGGGTACCCATCTTGTCCCTCTGAATGGATACAAGGGTGATATATTGGACAGTGTTTTTCCGCAGCCGGTAGCCGTCCAAAGATACAACCCCTATGCTTATTTATCGTTGGCCTGCTGTTCGTTGGGGAGTTCCATCAATGACGGGGCGTGCTGCTACTCCTGGAAATTTTGCTTCATGTACCCGTTGCGTAGTAGAGAGGGTTCTTTTAAGTGCAAGTGCCATCGTACACTTAACGGGACTTCGGTTTTACTTCGCATCTGAAGGAACTCTCACGGCCGGAAGAAGCCGACCCACCTCGGTCCAGTATCGAACCTAGAACCACTGACGCAATTACCTAGCACGCTACCCACTGCACCACCGAGGCGGGATCGACTATACAACGGGCAGATGGGGCAAAATTCCCGGGTGTAGGAGCTCGGGGCTCTGCCCCATCGAACAATAGACCAATAATAAATAAACTTTGGCTGGCAGCACCCACACATCACCTGCGTTTCCATTCTGAGGGACTTGATTGGTACCCGACCGTGCCATAGGCGGGAAAAGGGTCAGGAGTTGCTCTTTTGCTCGCAGTTAAGTTAGTAGAAGATGATGGGTTACATCAGTAGTTGCCAAACTTTTTCTCTTAATGACCTATTTGAACACTGAAAAACCCCTCACCCACAGTGAATTCATCGATATAAAATACTTTCAAATCTATTTTATGAAATGTTTTTAATGCTTGGTCTCCTCACCGCCCCTAACGACCCTTTAACTCTCACATCGACCCCTTGAGATATGGCACCGGGTGCACATTTTACGTTATTCCAGGGCCGACGAAGCTCAAAGGGGGTGGCATGTGATAGGGCAGTATTAGTGTTGCTCGGCGCCCCTGGGTAAAGCCTTTACCATATATTCCAGGGGTGACCAACACGGGCTGCATTTGGCCCACCAGGAGTCATGTTGCGGCTCGCGGAGCTAGATCAAATGAACATTATTCTTCAGTTTCGTTCTATTATCGCCACTGTGCGTGGCCCAGCAGGAAGTATCATTTCTTAAATTTGGCCCGCTTGCTGAAAATGGTTGGCGACGCCTGATATATTCAATGCCCTATAATCTGTGTGGTGCAAAGGGGTTCAGTAGACCAGTGCAAGGCATAATTGATTTTGGATATTCTAACTTGTGACCAAAAGTAGCAAAAATGCAGATTTCCCCTTCTTTAATAACTGTGGCCCAAAGCGTATCATAGCCTGTACTCTTGGTTCATCAAATTTTTAATGAAACAATTACACAAAACGATTTTTACCGGGGTGGCCCAAACCCCAGAATGCTGGAATACAGGAAAGTTGCATACCCATAAAACCGAAAAAATAAGGGTGATAGAAACCAGAAGATGACAAATAATAAAAGGGCGAAGAAAAGAAAAAAAAGAGGGCGAAGAGAGAAGCGGAGTTCATAGTAGTTAACTGCCTAATAAATACCACAACCCTTTTAATCGTCTTCGCCTCCTATGACATGCGGATGATACTAGGGGGGGGGGAGTCCTATATTTATGCCGAAATCCAAACAGGAGATTTATTACTGCCAGGTGACCTCACATGAGTGATTAGATCGCCTATTGCTCCCAACATGAAAGGAAGCCGTTAGCCTGATACTACTTCAAACGCGATAGGGAGCGGTTTATTGCGTTGGACACATCAGTTCTCGTCTGATCATTGAAGTTAAGCAACGCAATCCGAGCTAGTACTACTAGCTTGGGTGACTGCTTCGGAACAATGGGTACTCCTAATACCCAAAATCGTCGTAACAGCGTAATGTCTCTGCATTAGAACTAAGCAGTGAACGGGGCTCCTATGGCCACTGTAGTTGAAGAGCCCTAAAACAACGAAAACAAACCCGCATTTCGCATGGCATAGAGTTCGAACCTGGACTGAGGTGGGTGGTTCGCTTCTGGCGAGAAAGTGGCTCCCAGTACTCCTGTCGAATGGGAAGATCTTAAGTAATTAGAATAAAACATACGTGTAGTTCTTCAAAATTTCCAGATGTAGAAGCTCGAAACCTGGGGTCGGCGGAGAAAAAGTTTCCCAAGGCGTTTGGTTGGGAGCCGGATGAGTAAACTACCATTTAAAAGATCGCTAGTGTGTCCCAAACTAAAAAATGGGTAAAAGAGATTACTGTACTACCTTTCAGACTGAAAGTACATTTCGACATTTTCTTTCGCCAAGAGGTAGCTACCCACAGTACAGAGCAACTGAGGCTAACAGGAATACAACAGGGGTAGGAATGTAACTTTGACTCCGACTCACGAAATCGAAGAGTATTGATGAGCGGCATTAGTGCTTTGGTGTCCGCCCTCTGGTAATTCAGTCATTTACCATATGAAATAAGAGTTTCCTGGTTCCTCTGACACCTTTTGGTGTGTTTCTGTCTCCTACATGGAATTTCCCATTTCCTTGTTATCTGTTACATTTTCTTTTTGTTCTGTCTGTTTCTGCTCCTGATAAGGTCTTTCTACCATGTTGATGTCTTGCCTTGGTTTTCTGTCTTGTTGATGTCTTGGCTTGTCTTTCTGCCCAATTGATGTCTTGAGAGCGGCTGCATTGTGTCGGACATACCAGCTTTCGTATGATCATTGCAGTTAAGCAACGCAATCCCAGATAGTACTGTCATGGGTGCCGCTAATGCCCTAAAATGGTCGTAGGCCTAACAGCATAGTGCCTGTGCAGACTCTGCACTAGAAGTATGCAGTGGACTGGGCTCTAATGACATTTGTAGTTGCAGGGCCCTAGAACACCAACAACTCAATCAAAAATGTTGATGTTTTGGCTTGTCGTCCTGTCTTGTTGATGTTTTCGCTTGTCTTTCTGTCCTGTTGACGTTTAGTTTGTCCTTCTGTTCCCTACACTGGCTTTCTGTTTTGTTCCTTTTTTGTTCTGGTCATTTCAGTTCCCTAAATTGTTTTTCAGATCTGACTGTTTTTTGCTTACATTGTCTTTCTATCCTCGTTTGTGTTTATTTGTATGTAGCTACTGCTTTTTCAAACGATTAACGAGTAGAATCAGAACGATGTGTAATGCAAATTGTACAATTCGCTTCTCGGTGATATTGTGACACACCATGTCACTGAAAACGAACTGTGAGTGAGACTGAGTGTGTCTGACATGATGAGGGAACTAGGGTGGGACTCTTTTTAACAGACTGTTGAAAATAGAGTGTGAGGGTCCTCCAATTGGCAGCTTATTCCTTATAGAGTATAGGGTAAGAAATGACCATCTATTCAAATTGAAGGAGATCACGGCAAGGACAGACTCATATTACTGGTCTTCTTTCTTCCGATGATAATTTGGCAATGGAATGCTCTTAGTGAGGATAATGAGAGAATGGATGGGAGAATAGATGCTATGCTTCAGGTTCCTTGGGGATTTCATAGTTATAACTTAGGAATGAGAGTTATTCTTTCCATAGGGTATTTGGCCTACCAGGGCTGCTTGCAGTGTATTCTATTAGAATTAGACATATCGAGTGTTAAAAGCAGAGTAGCGAATTATAAAACAAACCATAAAAATATGGCAGACTCAAAGCAAACATGGAGATCCTAAGGCTGCGGCTATTGTGGAGCAGAGAGTCGAGAGGAGATGAAAGAGGGGCGATATGCAACGATGAAAGCAGTGAAATTCATGGCCATGGTGGAGCGGTGAGGAAATCTTTTTGTTTTGCTGACGCCACCTAGTGAAAAGAGGTGCACGAGAGGGGTATTGAGCAATGGTCACTGCACTGGGAAATCAAACTTCTTCGTTTCCACCTCTCCGCTTTTGTTCACCTCTTTCCTATCTTCTTCCCTCCCCCTTAACTATGGCAACTTCCATTGAAATTTGACCTTTTGTTTTGATAGTGGTCCTCACTGCTATCCTGACCTCTCTCCTCTCCTCCACCATGACCACAGCCTAAACCATCAGTGGAATAACAGTATAACAGTGTCTTTCTTCAGGTCTCATGTGGCGCACGGTGGCAGATGCACGTAAGAGACCCTCTCCACTATGCAACGATTAGATGAGGCAAAATGTCCAGGAGTAGAAGAACACCGATTGGCGTCGATGGAGTGCCCCAACGAGCAGTAGACAGACGATAAATAAGCATAGGGGCCGCAGGTTTGTTTGGCAGCTGGCTGCAAATAAACACCATCCAAAAGATCACCCTTGTCCCCATTCAAAGGGACAGGACCCTGCCGTAGGCGGGAAAAGGGATCAAGAAGTACTTTCATATATGTTTTCAAATCCGGGCCCCTAAATGCCGGGCTTCCGGACCACAGTCCCGGCTGGCCCTCCTCATGTTGGGTCCAAAGTGGTAAGCATTGAGCTTACTTCTTTCAGGATAACTTAGATGTGGAATAAGGTCGGTAGCCGTTACGTAAAGACTCCGTCAAACAATTCGCTAGGGTTCACCATAAAAGTGGGACACTGGGTAACCCTACTCCACTGTGCCATAGGCGGAAGGATTAATTAATGCCAACTGAATGAATAATGCTTTCATTAATCCAACCACATTTCTTAAATTACAACAGATATTATGCGTTTTCCTAAATTTTTGAAATGTTTTTAAAATTGTACAAGAATACATTTCTATAGCAATAACGTTCCTTCAATTTTACCCTAACTGGATAAAAGGGGTACGTTATTGTTGTCTTGCCCGTGCCAAAATATGTCCCATTATAATGAATTTGATTTTGGTTAAATTAAAAACCACGTCGATGTCGGGAAAATAAAAATATGGAGGATTTTAAATGTTCGTTGCACTGTCACTTAGCTCGGCTCCATTGTGTGAGATTATCTGCAGCACAAACTAATTCCAATGAGTGCAGAACTGCATTTCATAAACAAGGCATGTCAAGGATCTGCCCTCGTAAATTTGGAGATTGTAATTCATATCCACCCATAATACTCTTGGCGTACACTCATCGTATTTAGAAAATATGAACAACAACTAAGGGAGAGGGCATTAGCCGTGAAGACAATCAGGAACTTCCGGCAAGACACACTGACAAACAGCAAGAACATTTTCCAAACATTTGATTAAGAAAATTTCATTAAGGCCCCCATACAATGTCAGTTTCAACTTCAGTTCTAACTGCGCAGTGCAAAACGGTACAGTTAGATCGTATGTGCACGGGGAAGTCTCATCGACTGTACAGAGGGCCCGCATTTGTCCGGGGCGGCATAAGTGCTAGAGCAGGCGCTGCTTTACAGTCAGGCTTTTGTTTCGATGGGGGTTAAGGGCTCTTCAACTACATGGTCATTAGAGCCCCGTCCACTGTAAAGTTCTAGCGCGGAGACCGAACAGACATTGCACTAACTGTATTGGCAATACAATAAGCAATAAGCTGGTCCCAGTAGTTAGAAATTTGGAACGGTAGATTTGTTCGGAGTGGCGAAAGATCTAACTGTGCAGTTGAACTTTGCCTTCACGTGTGTATCGCTATCTAAAGCAAGCATGTCAAACTTGGGTCACACGCACATTGCCATGAATGCCACACACTCACTGCCGATTGCCTGCAATGTTGATTATTGATGACCTTTCGTTTTCTTTACTAATTGAAGTTATTTAATTAGAAAACTCTCCTCGGTGGCCCAATAGGTGGCGTGCACGATTTACTGCCCCAGCGGTTCTCGGCTCAAAACTGAATCGAGGTGGGTTGGCATCTTCCGGGCGAAAGAGAAACTCCGAATGCGGGTTCTTTTGGATGAAAAGTAAAACCGAGATCCCGTGTGGCTTTTTTTTGTTTCTTTGGTGTTTTAGGGCCCATCAACTTCAAGGTTATTAGAGCCCCGTCCACTGCGTAGTTCTAATGCAGACACTACACTAATGTGACGATATTTGGGTATTAGCGGTACCCACTTTTCCCAGGAGGCCACCCATGTTAGTACTAGCTGGGGTTGCATTGCTTAACTTCAGTGTTCAGACGAGAACTGGTGGTGTCAACACTGGGTGGAGGTGGGTAGGCTTCTTTCGAGCGAGAGCGAAGCCCCGAGTGTGTCTTCCGTCGCATGAGAAGTAAACCCTTGGTCACGCGTGTGGTGCACGATGTCATTTGCCAAATGATGACATGTAGATGGGGCTACATTCCCAGACGTAGGAGCTCGCCCCCTGGTGGAGTGCCCCGAATATCCATACGAGTTGGAATTTATGGTTGGCAACCGGCTGTGCAAAATTGCCTGTCTAAAGATCGTCCATGTGTCCGTACAGACGGACAAAGATGGATACTCGGCCTTGCCATAGGTGGGGAAAAGGCTATGGCGTGCAGCGTGTACGATGTCACCTGCACGTACTGGAGCATTTTGTAGGTTTTTTTATTGGTTTTTTAGGGCCCTTCAACTACATATGTCATTAGAGCCCTGTCCACCGCGCAGCTCTAATCAGTGGCGTAGCGTGGCGAGAGCGGGACGTGCGGCCCGACCCAGGGGGCAAAATTTCACAATAATCTGAACCATTTCCTTTCATATCTTTGTCGCACCTACATGTCAGACCGATTAAAATAAAAGTAGAGCTAAGGAAGAAAATATAAGAAGAAATGAGGAGGCCGCCCCGGGTAGCTGAAACCCCCGCTAAGCCACTGGCTCTAATGCAGAGTCTTCAAAAATACTTACCTGTTATGACGATTTTTGGGTATAGGCAGTACCCAGTGTTCTCAAGTGGTCACCCTTGCTGGTACTAGCTGGGGTTTCTAACACATTACAGAACAGTAAAAGTTGCATGTGTTGGAGCCCACCCTCCGCCTGGCGTACAATCCATCAGTAACGGAGAGCCCGACATTAAATATTCAACTAAACAGAGCCAAAGGACCATCATTATACCCTCATCCTGGCTTATGGGTGCCTTCATCCTGGATTTATGGCTTTCCAGCCCTCTGCAGCCCGCCTATCTCTCACCAGGTCCCTGTCTACCCCACATACTACCGTATCCATACGGACAACCTGCTCGCACATCTGTTTCAGTCTCACCCTGCCCCGAGTGCTTTCAACCACCTTGCAATGGGCCAAAGGATACATTACAAAATTTGACAGAGTTAAGCCTGGTCCAGTGGCATATGCTATAGGTGGCGTAGCATGTGATCAGACGACATCACACATAAACGAGTTATGCATGTGCGCTATTTTGTCGGAAGGGAGGCGAGCAATGGGTGGGATAGTGCAGTTGAGAGGAAGTCAACTGCTTTCACCGCACAGCACTAGCGCGCATGTGACCACACATGTTAAGGCAGTGTTTTTCAACCAGGGTTCCGTCAATGGCAAGATAAAACATAAAAATAACATTGAAAACACAAGAAACGAGAACGACTTTTGTCTGTCGAAATGAACTTCGGGTGTCTGTCAAACATTAGGCCACGAATTCAACTCCTTATGCAAACAACACACCTGTATCAATTAATGATTTTTTTCTGTCACTGTATGGGGTTCCGCGAAAAGTCTAAATGTTCCAAAGGGTTCCGTTCCAATTAAAAGGTTGAAAAACACTGTGTTAAGGGTTCGTCCTGTTATGACTGCTGGGCTTACTCCCCAACCCATGAAACTAATCCAGACTCCAGAAACACCCATTGCAAATTTAAAAATGGCCGTTATGTATGTGTGCCCCGTACGCAACCTAGAGGACATTGGGAAAATCATTCGGCACGTGTCCTGGTTGCGCCTACCACTGAACCACTGCGACTGTGCTCGACGTCACTATCTTGGTGGATGCACGTGCGCCATTTTTGCTTGTAGCGCATGCCACTGAAACAGGCCTTACACAACGATTTTTGGTGTTTAAATCGCATGTTTATGGACGTCCCTTCTGTGTTTGCTCTTCCTTTCATGGACGTCCCATCACGGTCTACACTGTTTTTTTCCCTCTCATTCCAAGTTACACATCTGGATCGCTGCTCCTTAGTAAATATTTTGAAGTTTTGAAGGAGAAAACTCTGAAATGCACCCACCACATGACTCATCACATGTTGAAGATAGGCTTTGAAACAAAAATAATTCACTTACTTGGTTTATTAAGTCTTATCTAATCTTTCTTCAGGAAGGTTTTAATATCCACTTCTCGTTTAGCTTGTAATTTATTACGAAGGGTTCACAGTGTATTATTTTAGCCTCTTAATGTCTGTCCTTCTTCTGTGAAAGGGGGATAGAGCAGAGGATTTTGTTCTCCTCTGATATTTCCAATTTAATGTCTTTTTTATTCTTCGTAAGCAGAAGATGACGTTTTTTATACCGCTAAATTCACAGATGTCACACTCGCGAGGATCTTCAAAATGTCTTTTTAACTGCTAAATTTTAATCCTAAGTTCAGAGCTGAAGTACATTAATCCCGCTTATTAAAGTCAAAATGTTAATTTAACAGCTTAATTCCCGTCCCGGTGCGTTTGGTTCGTTGGTATCTTAGGGCCCTTCAACTATGAGGTCATTAGAGTCCCGTCCGCTGCGTAGTTCTAATGCATAGACTGCACAGACACTACACTAATGTGACGATTTTTGGGTATTAGCAGTACCCAGTTTTCCCAAGCGGCCACCTATGTCAGTACTAGCTTGGGTTGCGTTGCTTAACTTCAGTGATCTGACGAGAGCTGGTGTGTCCGACACAATAAACCGCTCCCTTGATTTCCGTCCCGATGTAGACATACAGGCGCCCTCTATATCGAGAGCTGTTGCTTTGAGTTCCCCACACCAGTTCTAGCATAATCACAGAAATTAAGCAACGCAATCCCAGCAAGTACTGGCATGGATGACCACTTGGAACACTGGGTTCTCCTAATACCCAAAATACGTGAGAGCAGGTTGTCCGTACGGAGACCCGACCCTGCCACAGGCGGGAGGCGGGCGTAGTACGATGATGGCCTCTATTTGCTACGATAATGAACTTTATTCATTATTATTAATAAATTATTTTTATTCATGAAACTAAATAGTGCTTGCACCTGACCCGCGGACAACTTTTTGTTTTTCTCTTTGTGTTATTGTGACCCGTCTTCAAAAACGGTTCGCCACCACTGGTCTAGATGGTGAGTTCACCAACTTGCCCTAGCCATCTTGCCCAAGTGGCAATTTTAAAATTTAAAGATTAGGCTATATTCATAAGATTAACATATTACAAGAATAACAAATAGTGAATATGACTAGCCAATTGTCTAAGGTATCTTGTAATGAGGACTGCTAGTAGTATACCTATGGTGCAGCTAACTATCAGGAATCGCTCTAATTAAGTCATTAGTCATCTTGTCCCGCTCGTCATCTTGCCCTGGCCTCCCCTAATTTTCGCCTTTGGACCTGCGTCGGTAGCGCAGAGGCGGATAGAAGAGTTCGCCCTTTGATTTTTTTTGTTTTGTTGGTGTTTTAGGGCTCTTCAACTATAAGGTCATTAGAGCCCCGTCCACTGCATAGTTCTAGAGCAGAGACTGCACGCACGCGCACACAAATACTAAACTTATGCGACGATTATTTCTTATTAGCAGTACCCTGTTTTCCCAAGCGGCCACCCATGTTAGTACTAGCAGGGGGAGCGGCGAGTTGCGTTGGACACACCAGTTCTCGTCTGATCACTGAAGTTAAGCCACGCAAGCCCAGTTAGTACTGAGATAGGTGGTCGCTCGGGAAAGCTGGGTACTGCTAATACCCAATAATCGTCGCAGTAATGTAGTGTCTGTGCAGTCTATGCATTAGAACTACGCGATGGACGGGTCTCTAATGACCTTGTAGTTGACGGGACCTTAAACACCAACGAACAACAACAACAAGTACTAGCAGGCATTGCGTTGCTTAACTTCAGTGCACCGACGAAAAATGGTGTGTCCAACGCAATAGGACGCTCCCTTGCCCTTTGGTGTCCCAAAGGACAGTAGGCCGACGATAAATAAGCAGCCGGCTGCGTAGAAATACCATCGAACAAATCACTCATAGATCCTTGTGAGACAGAAATGGTCACCCGACTGCCATAATCGGCAGAATTTTTAATCAGAACAAAAGTGGGCAGGCGTTGGCACTCAAATTTCTTTATCCATTTCGATTCATTCTTGATGGAAGGGGTTGATCATGAGCCCCTCGTCCTTCTCGTGAGGGGTAAGTTCTTTATATTCCGGATAGTACTTAGTGTCGTAGTTTTATTTCTTTACCCTGTTGGTTCTCCTCTTCACGTGATAAGATTTCTATTTATGACTGCAAAACCATTCAATTTGAATGCGACAACTAGCATCCTATCTTTAATGAAGTTGGGATCGTAATGGAAGTCAATTTATAGAAAATAATTTCGGGTAAGGAGAACTGCAAATGCTCGAAACTAGTTTTCATTTGCTATTCAAATTCATGCCCTTAACTTATTCTAGGAACCGTTTACAATATCTTATTGTTTTCTACTATAGCAATAAAACTTCCCTTTAATTTGCATTCTTAAGTTACAGCTATTTAAATTCAAGCCTATATCAGATAACTGTAAATTCAACATCAAATTACACAGGCTCTGAGCTGACAACATTTAGATTAATTTCCGCAATGAAAGTGTAATTGATCTTTCTATTTCGTTGAGCCTTACGTCATTGTTACAGCATTCCTACTCCGCTCGTTCGTCTACGACAGGGCCGGATTTTCATGATACCTTTGATTAGTTTGTGGGTTGGGGTGTAAGCCAGGCAGCCATAACAGGTCAACCCCTTAGGAGGCTGCCCGCGGGAGATGAGGAGGTAGGTGAAAGGAGGAGGAAGAAGGTTAATTTGCAGCACCCAACGTTCTTTACCAACCACCCAAGTTGGTATTGACGTGGGTGTGCGCTGCTTAACTTCAGTGATCTAACGGGAACTGGTGTGTCCAACGCAACTTGGCCGTAC
Organism: Trigoniulus corallinus; assembly: GCA_013389805.1. Taxonomy (NCBI): domain Eukaryota; kingdom Metazoa; phylum Arthropoda; class Diplopoda; order Spirobolida; family Trigoniulidae; genus Trigoniulus; species Trigoniulus corallinus. The sequence goes on along the minus strand of JAAFCE010001963.1, from coordinate 18,931,777 downwards.
CATGATGGCCAGATGGTAAACTGTCTCGGCGGCTTAGTGCTAGTATGCTGAAAAGGTGTTGGAGGTGTAGGAGCTCTCCACCTGGCAACAGCAGAACGCCTCAACAAACACTAGGCCGACGATAAATACTGGGTTTTTCTTTCGTTGTTTTTTTTGTTTAGGTGCCTAGGGCCCTTCAACTACAAGGTCATTAGAGCCCCGGTCTAACGCAGAGACTGCACAGACACTACATTAATGCGACGATTTGGGTATTAGCATTACCCTGTATTCCCATGCGGCAACCCATGTTAGTACTAGCTGGGGTTCAAACGAGGTTCAAACGAGAACCGGTGTGTCCAACTCAATACAGACACTCGATTCTGGGTGGAGGTGGGTAGGCTTTTTCGGGCGAGAGAGAGGCCCCGAGTGCATTTTCCGTCGCATGAGAAGTAAACCCGTGGTCCCGTGTGGTGCACATGTCATTTGCACGTGAAAGAACTACCCTTATTATGCAACAAGAAGATGAGTCAACATTCCCAGGCGTAGGAGCTCGCCCCTCCTGGCGTCGGTAGAGTGCCCCAAATAACCACACAGGTTGGAGATTTGGTCCGCAACCGGCTGTGGAAAATTGCCATGAAATAGATCGCCCACGTGTCCTTACCCAGTTTTCCCAAGTGGCCACCCATGTTGGTACTAGCTAGGGTTGCGTTGCTTATCTTCAGTGATCAGACGAGAATTAGTGCGTGCAACGCAATTCGCCGCTCAGGTGCCTACACCACCTAGACGTTTGAAAACTCATACAGTGTTGTCAGATTGGGCTACAAGTAGCGGATTGGGCTACTTTTTAAGTGTCCTTGCTGCAAAAATTTCAAATTGGGTGACACGCTACTTTTAGGGCTAGTTTTAATTGTTTGCATGCTATAAATCTTTAAAATATACTACTTTTTTTATATTCACATATAAAGGTGTAAAGCAATCATCATCATCGTCATACCCCCTATCCATCTGTGGTAGGGTCAGGTCTGTGCATCCTTGCCCTCCACTCCCGCCAATCTCCCACCTGCTCTCACGTCTGCTTTGGTCTCCCCCTGCCCCGGGTGCTTCCAACCACCCACATTCCTGTAATGGACCTCAGGAGCTCCTCCTCCCCTTTGCACATTACGTGTCCATACCATCTCAACCTACTCTCCCTCATTTTTCTGCGATGTCCCCCACCATGTCTACCTCTTGTAAACCCATTCCCAATTCTATCATCTCGACACCTCACTCATGTACCACAGCATTCACTTCTTGGCTACTTGCATTCAGTTTTTGTGGCTGTTTCTCACTGCTCAACACTTTGATCCATATAACATAGCTGGCCTAACCACTGTCCTGTTAAACTTCCACTGTCCAGTTCAACTTGATTGGGAGCCCTCCTATCATATAGGACTCTACTTGTCTCTCTCCACTTCAAATCATCTCCCTTCTATTCAATGGGTAACTTCTGAATCTATCACCCCATTGCTCTGGATCACTGATCCTAAGCACTTCACCTTTTGCACCTTTGTCACCAGTTCCTCCAGAAGCTAACCCAACTAACCAGACCCAACCATATAAAAATAACCTAACCTAGAACAAACAAAAGTAAAATTTGATCAGGAAGAGTGCATAGTAGCACATTTTTAATTTGGGCTACAAATACTTCAAATCTGCTACTTTTGGTGCACATCATTGCTACTTTTTAGCCTTCAGATCTGGCAACACTGAACTCATATATGAAAACGGGTTTTGGTTTTGTTGGTGTTTCAGGGCCCTTCAACCACAATGGCCATTAGAGCCCCGTCAACTGCGTAGTTCTAATGCATAGTTTGCACAGACTCTACGCTGTTACGACGGCTTTTTGGGTATTAGCATTACCCAGTGTTCCCATGCGATCACCCATGCCAGTTCTATCTGCGGTTGCGTAGCTCTTCAGTGATCGGACGGGAACTGGTGTGTCCAACGTAATAAAGCCACTCTAAAAACGGTTGCACAAGACAAAATTTTAGCAAGGAAAAGAATTCTAGAATTTTCGAGCCGCCGGTGGCATTCTAGAGGCTGTGTGCCGCATGGTCGATATCGACTCGCCGACTGAACCTTAGCAAACGTTATCAAATGCTTTTCTTTCTCCAGCACTTGACATGCTCACCAAACAAATGCTCTTGTTTCTGACTCATTTTAGCCAACAGCATGCAACAATTAAGGCGGCTTCTGTTCAAAAATGGAGATATTGATCCTCATAGTCGACCAGTTCAAAGTGAAGATGAAGTCATTCACGTTGAAGTCAATTTTGATGTCACTCACGTTTTAAGTCTGGTAACTACAGTATATGTAGTCCATTTTGGGCTCTTGTTTTTGAAAATGTGGCAAATGACGTAAGCAAATATTTTTTTTAGGATGAATGGACGGGAACATTTTCAGTCAATGGGTTAATAAAATTGGTACGTAATTCCAACTAAGGTGCGTTAATTCAACCGTGAAATTTTTGTTTCCAAACTTCAAGGTCATTATTGCTTAAATATTCATATTCTGACATTCTGGTAATAGAGTTCTTTTGTGTTTTAGACTTGGGAGGACAAATTTCTGAAATGGACTCCAGAGGATTACGAAGGAATAACTTATGTTACCATTCCACAAAACACAATTTGGCAGCCTGATATTACAATTTACAACAGGCACAGTTGTCGGTCAACAATATTCTGCCAAAAGCAATTTCCTCCCCTCTGCAGAATTTAGTTTTAATGCATTTTCTGTCTTTTTCTAGTGCTCGAGCATCAGACAGTGGTCACTATGGAACTGCACCCCTGTATGTAATGGACGATGGCGTAGTTCATTGGTTTCCACCAGTCACATTTCATACCACTTGTCCACTTGACCATAAATTGTTTCCATTTGATGAGCATGAGTGCTCAATTCTTTTGGGGTCCTGGACTTATGACACAAGTGCATTATTGATGCAGATTGGACAGGATCATAACAACTCTGAGGTAATTACTGAAATGTTATGTACAAAGATTGTCTGATATGCGACAGAAAATAGACTAGCCGTTGGTGCCTGAAAGTGTTCCAATCCCAGCTAGAGGATAACTGTTGGTGGTGATTTAGGGTCCTTCAACTACAATGGTCATTAAACCCCCGCCCACTGCGTAGTTCTAATGTAGAGTGTGTACAAATACTACGCTGTTACGACGATTATGGGTACTAGCGGTACCCAGTGTTCCCATGTAGTCACCTTTGCTAGTACTAGCTGGGGTTCGGTGCTTCAGTGATCAGACGGGAACTGGTATAACTCTTGTTGGAAGGGAAGTAAAGCCGTTTGGTTTGTTGGTGTTTTAGGGCCCTTCAACTAAATGGCCATTAGAGCCCCGTCCACTGCATAATTCTAAAGCAGAGACTGCAAGACACTACGCTAATGCGACGATTTTTGGGTATTAGCGGAACCCAGTTTTCCCAAGCGGACGGGGTGATACCCATGAGGGTATCTACCAACTGGGAGAGGAGGGTAAACAGGATGTCAAAGAAGATAGGCATAACACTGCACCCCAGGGAGGGCAAGGAGGGAACAATAACGCTGCAAAGACTCGTACAGGACAAAGTGAAGGAATGGGGGTTAGGGCAGTGGCGACAGAGTATGGAGGGAAGGGCTGCAAAGAAAACGCTGAGGGTGTGTGGGAACAAGCTTAACATAGAGAGGGAGGTAATCTACGACAATACGTGGGAGAGCTCACTTCTGTGTCGGGCAAGAGCTGGATCACTGGAGACGAAACAGAGGATGGCAAAGATCACAGGTGGAGAGGAGGGCTGTGGATTGTGCAGGGATCAGGTGGAGGACGTCAGGCATGTGATACTGGTCTGCCCAGCACTGTATCACTGCAGAAGGGGTTGGGGAACCCCCACATTGGAAGAGATTCTGGGGTGGAGCGGCTGGAATGGGTGCGAAAGGCAAAGGTGTTGCTGGGGTGCTGGTGGAGATCTGAGCATATGGGTCTAGCATGAAAAGATCTCGCCAGCAAGGTATCCGTCACAAAGGATTACATATTCATGCTAGCTGAGGGATTGCGTTGCTTAACTTCAGTGATAAGACGAGAACTGGTGTGCCCAACGCAATAAGCCGCTCCCTATAAGTAAAGCGGTGCCCTGTGTACGATGCCACCTGGACGTGAAACTAACTCATTCTACAGCATCATAAAATCTGTAACTCCAATGGCAGGATCGAGTTTCCGAGTTGCATCTCAAACCAGATACCCATCTATCACACACACTCTTATTCCTCTGTACCACCTATCCTCATGTTTGCTTCGGCTACTCCCTACCTTGAATGCTTCCAATAACCTGCATTCTCATAACTGACCAAACCAGTTCCTCCTCCTCCTCTCTTTTAATATGCCAATCCCTCCTCAATCTATGTCGCCCCTCTGCGAAATTACCTGTAATATATTCATACCTAATTCCGTTTGCCTTTTATACCCAAAACATGTGCCGCAGCATCCGCAACTCTGCTACTCTCACTATTTGCATTATTGTTGTTGTTTGTTGGTATTTTAGGGCCCTTCAACTACAAAGGTCATTAGAGCCCCGTCCACAGCATAGTTCTTATGCAGAGACTGCACAGACACTACATCAAATGCGACGATTTTTGGGTATTAGCAGTACCCAGTTTTCCCAAGCGGCCACCCATGTCAGTACTAGCTGGGGTTGCGCGGCTTAACTTCAGTGATCAGACGAGAACTGGTGTGCTCAACGTAATTCGCCGCTCCTTCTCACTATTTGCAGGCTTCGTCCACACTGCACAAGACTCAGACCCATATAGCATAGCCGGTCTAACCACTGCCCTGAATCTGTTTCCCCGCTACTCTGGAACGCGTCCCACTACGTAAACCTCATGTACTTTTGCACCACTTTCTCCCCACTCAAAATTCGTCACCATTATTCTTATTCCTGACCGAATTAAAAGCTGTGTATTGTTTTCTTCAGGGGCCCCATTTCTATTGTTTTTCTATTGATATTTAGCCCCTATTCTACTCCCTCTTTGGAAGAGGCTGTATTAGGTTGGACACACCAGTTCTCGTCTGATCACTGAAAATAAGCAACGGAACCCCAGTTAGTACTAACATGGGTGGCGGCTTGGGAACACTTGGAACCGGTAATACCCAAAAATCGTCGTAACAGTGCAGACTCTGAATTAGAACTATGCAGTGGACGGGGCTCTAATACCACCGTAGTTGACGGGCCCTAAAAGTCGATAGCAAACAGGAGTGGATCCAGCAGGCGAGCAATGCAGCAACTGATCCACCCTCAGTGGGGCTCGTATTTCAACGGATGAAACATGTTTGCATTGCTATCCCTGTTGCTATACTGCCAGTCCAATTTGTAGTTGGCTAAACCATTGAAGATAGGACGTTGTCCAAGAGGCATGAGCGCTTATCATAAAGTAAGAAATAGTTAATACCGTATTAATAATATACAGTCGAAATCGTTTATAACGACACCGGATATAACGTACAATCGGATTTAACGAAAACAAAATAGCCAGAACCATGAAAAGCAATACAAAAAAGCATTAATGTTGCTTACAATGAACACATTGGTTAGAACATACAAATCGACTAGAGAAAACACATTTCTAGGGACAGTTTTTCAGCTGTGTTCTGTCTTTGTACATGACAGCATGCAATGACAATAATTCTCCATCAAGAAACAGGACATTAGAACAGCAATGGCAAAGGGAGGAAGGAAGGGGGGGGGCGGAGGTGAACATGAAGAAGACAGAGAACTTAGCTTTCAGTTGGAGTGGTCAGGACCAGGAGGGTGTAGTTCGTTGTGGCAATGAGGTAATACCAGCAGTGCAAGAATTTAGGTATCTAGAATCGGTGTTCCAGAGCAATGTGGAAATAACTCCGACGTTACCCATAGAATCAATGCGGGATTGCTGAAGTGGAGACAGGCAAGCGGTGTGCTGTGGGACTGCCGAATCCCAAACAAGTTGAAAGGCAAAGTTTACAAAACTTAGTTAGGTCCGCTATGCTATATGGAACGGAATTTTGGGCAGTAAGGAAATTCACAAGAGGAGAATGCAAGTGACAGAGATGCGAATGCTGTGTTACATGAGCGGGTTGTCACGCACTGACAGAGTTTGCAACGTGTACATTAGAGGTAGCTAGGGGTTGGGAAACATCGCAGAGAAGATGTGAGAAAATAGGTTGAGATGGTATGGGCATGTAATGCGAAAGGGGGTGGAGGAGCTTACACGGTATATTATGTGACAGCTGGTGGCATCAGGTGTAAGGGGAGACCAAAGCGAATGTGGTAGCTGGTTGTACAGAGGGACATGATTGTGTGCGGTGTAGATGAAAGCCTGGTGGGGATAGACGGGAGTGGAAGATTGGAACCCACAAATCCGACCCCGCCATAGGCAGGCTAAGGGTGTGATGATGATGAATACATGCAGTATGTATTTTACAATAGTTATAACATACTGTGATCAATAAAACTGTCAACAAGGATCCCTTCATTATAAACAATAGTATCGCTTTTAGCGAACACCAGCTACAACGTACAAAAACCGTCGGTCCCTTGAAGTTCGTTATAAACGTTTTTGACTGTAATAATACCGTATTTATTCCAATAAACGCCGCGCCGTTTATTTATTTCATGGCGTTTTTTGGTGCGGCTCTTATTAGAGGGCGGCGTTTATATAATTTGTGAGCTCTTCGTCAACGATATTGGCAGTCATCATCATCATCATACCCTTATCCCGCTTGAGGCAGGGTCGGGTCTGCTGGTCCACTGAACGTCCTCTGACTGGGGTCACCCAGCCAGGCGTCAGGAAACCCGCAGGAATATTGGCTAAGGCTGTCTGATGCGATCCATAGACTCAATGGGGGATGGGTGACGTGGAGACAGGCAAGCAGAGTCATGTGTGATAGGAGGGTCTCCATCAAGTTAAAAGGGAAGTTCTACAGGGCAGTGGTTAGGACAACTATGCTATATATGAATCAGAGGGTAGGGCAGTGAAGAAGAGCCATGTCAACAGAATGCAAGTAGCCAAGATGCCAATGCTGCGGTAATGTGGTACATGAGTGACGTGTCGAGAGCTGATAGAATTAAGAATGAGTATATTCGGGGTAGCCTTGGCGTGGTGGTCATCGCCGAAAAAATAAGGGTGAATAGGTTGAGGTGGTATGGACACAATGAGAAGAGGAGAGGAGCTCGTTAGGTCCATTTCAGGAATGCAGGTGGTCGAAAGCACCCGGGGTAGGGGGAGACCAAAGCAGACGTGGGAGCTGGTTGTCTGTAAAGGTATTGGCAGTGTGTAGGGATGAGGACCTGGTGGAAGATAGACGGGAGTGGAGGGTTAAAATTCGCAGACCCGAACCTGCCACAGGCGGGATAAGGGTATGATGGTGATGTATGTGAGGGTATGCCGGCCTACCCCCACTATTTCTTCCAAAAATATTTTACTACTAGCGAAAAAACGCTGCAGCGATTATTAGAGGGCAGGGTTTATTACTTTTTTGGCGCTGATTCTGCGGTGCTTAATAGAGGGCGGCTGTTATTGGAATAAATACGGTAATTTATAGAATTATTTGTTTAATTTTAATCAATGTGACATTATTGGACTTCAATAAGTCCTGGGCCCCAAGAAACCTAGATCCGCTCCTGGCTAGCTGGATTTATACTAAGCTATTCTAACCCGCCCTTGGATCAAGCAAATCTAATACAATGCATATCTAATACATCTGCATATCTAAGCAAATCTAATACAATGGTGTGCCCATTCCCTTATCCCGTCAGGATTAAGGGAGTCGGCTGATCTGAGCCGTGGTGCACGCCAACCATCACTTGCAAGGATAGAATTCCTTGTACATAGAGAAAGTTTACGTGCAGAGGGAAATATTTCATGTGTCTGTGCCCACCCTTTCTTAATTCTACGATGAAAATATAACGTCCAGTAACTCACCCGTGTGTTCCCAGTCTCAAAAGTAGAAATCGTTGCATGCTCTTGTTATATGTCATGAACTGGGATTAGAGATGATGGCCATGATGGCTGACTTTGAAATTAATGGTGCAATAGAATTTCATTCATTTTCATCCAAATTTTCCCGTTTTGCAGATTACCGTGATGGAATATTTTACCGAAAATCCACAGTGGGAATTATTTAAAATAGTTGGTACATCACGAGAAATTAAACATGATTGCTGTAGCACCTATCGGGTAGTAGAATACAGGTTGTCCATTCGTCGCAGATCGCCTTTCTACAAGTTCCTGTTGGTGGTTCCTAGTATTTTGGCGATGATATTAACACTTGCTCTTTTCTGGTTACCATCATACTCCGGAGAAAAAGTTATGCTTGGTGGAATTATTATCTTTATTGAAGTGGCACTGTTGCTATTTTTGGGATGGTCTGTACCTCCTGGAGGAACATCTATACCAGCAATTGGTAAGAACATTTTGCATTACTAAGGCACAAATCGGAAATTTACGAAAATAGGCAAGCAAAACATTCCTGGCACACATTTCCAAATGTTTGTCAACGTTTCTAACATTGTTCGGCTTTCCTACTTTTACCTGAAGCCGGATATCTCTCTCACAGGAAAGAAGCCAACCGATCTCCGACCAGTATCGAATCTAGAACCATACTGGACGGAGGTCCCATAGCATTTGCACGTAAAATAACCCTCTACTATGCAACAAGTAGACGAGGCAAAATTCCAGGTGTAGGAGCTCGGTCGAGTGTCCCAACGAGCAGTAGGCCAACAGCTGCCAGCTGCGGAAAAATACCGTCTAATACAGGGGTTTCCACCTTTTTCTTAGATCGACCCCTTTTAAAAGTATGGGCTTAACAATCCCAATTAATCGGGATGCCTGGCAACCCTATGTATAGAACAGCCCGCCTCTATGGCGAAGAGGGTAGCGTGCTGTGGGAGTGGTTCTTGGTTCGATACTGCACCGAGGTGGGCTGGCTTCTTTTCGGGCGAGAGAGGTGCCTCAAGTGCTCCTTCCGTTGGATGAGAAGTGAAACTGAGGTCCCGTTTGGTGTCATATGGTATTTGCAGGTAAAAGAACCCTCTCTATTATGCAACCGGTAGATGAGGCGAAATACCCTGGTGTAGTAAGTAGTTCGATTAAGTGCCCCAATGAACCAAAGGCTAATGCTATATAAGTATTGGGGTTGCAACTGTGCTCGGCAACTGACTGGGTAAAACACTGTCCAATATATTACCCTTGTGTCCATTCAGAGGGACAAGATAGGCACCCAACCCTGCCATAGGTGGGGAAAGGGTTAGGAGTTGCTTGTTGGTCCTCGAAGGAAGTAACGAACAATGTAGTGAAATAAATGTTTAGATGTCGACCCCCAATTAACCCCTTGATCATCACTGACCTCCTTAAAATTCCATTGACGCCCAGGGGGTCAATACAATCCCCTTTGGGAAACCCTGGTCTAATACATCATCCGCATGTCCATTTAGAAGGACAAGACAGGTACACGACCCTGCCATAGGCGGCAAAAGGGTTAGGAGTTGGTGCTCAGCTTGCTGGAGACCAGAGTTCATAATAGCGCTGCTGACAGAGACAGAGGGGGAGCTCCAATAAGAGGTGGATATCTGTGAAGAGTTCAGTAGGGTATATCTTTTAGAATTCGGCCAACACAAAACAAAGCTGATGGTCATAAGAGAGGATAACGCACTGCCCGATAATAAGATACCAATATATCTTGGGGAGAGGGATATCTGTATTGTATCAGAGGTTACATACAGTACTTGGGGATTAAACTCACTTCTCAAGGTATGAAATGGTTAGGGGATTGTGGAAAGCAGTAGCAGTTCCAGGGTTAACGTATGGAAACGAGGTTCGAAGCTGGACTGTATGGAGGCAGCCCAAAGAAGGTTAGGTAGAATGGCCTCAGGGGGAAATGCGCTTACAGCAGTTGAAGCAATACAGGGCGGACATGGGGTTGTCTACATTTCAGCAGGGAGAAATAGCATACCTATGCAAAGATATGGGGACTACACAAGAGAAATCCAGAATGGCAGGTTAATGCACGAGTAAATAATACGAGGGTTTCAACCAACTGGGAGGGGAGAGTAAACGGAATAACGAAGAAGATAGGCATAGCACTGCTCCCTAGGGAGGGCGGGTATGGGACAACAATGCAAAAATTAGTACAGAACAGAGATAAGGGATGGGGGTTAGGGCAGTGGCACAGATTATGGAGGGAAGGGCGGGGAAGAAAACGCTGAGGGTGTATGGGAACAAGATTAAGATTGAGAGGGTGGTAGTTGATGACAATACGTGGGAGAGCTTATTTCTCTTTTGGGCAAGACCTGTGTCACTCAAGACGAAACAGATTATGGCAAAGATCACAGGTGGAGAGGAGGGCTGTGGATTGGGTGGGGATCAAGTGGAGAATGTCAGGCATGTGATACTGGGAATCTGGAACGTTGGCTCCCAAAACATTTTGTCCCTCAGATGTTTTGCCCCAAAACATTTTGTCCCTCAGATGTTTTGCCCCAAAACATTTTGTCCCTCAGATGTTTTGCCCCAAAACATTTTGTCCCTCAGATGTTTTGCCCCAAAGCATTTTGTCCCTCAGATGTTTTGCCCCAAAACATTTTGTCCCTCCGATGTTTTGCCCCAAAACATTTTGTCCCTCCGATGTTTTGCCCCAAAACATTTTGTCCCTCAGATGTTTAGCCCCAAAACATTTTGTCCCTCAGATGTTTTGCCCCAAAACATTTTGTCCCTCAGATGTTTTGCCCCAAAACATTTTGTCCCTCAGATGTTTTACCCCAAAACATTTTGTCCCTCCGATGTTTCGCCCCAATGAAATTAAAAGAAATCCATATGTTCAATGCAAAAAAGTATGGCAGCATCTCCTTCTGTATGGCAGTATGGCAGCATGTCATGTTATGGGAAAGTCTGGAAGCATGTAATTTATGCAACTAATAAAGCAGCACTGCTAGTGAAACTTAAGGTTCAAAGCTTCATTCGTAGCAACATTAATTAGTTTCTACATCTTGTAAATAACAATGGCACTTACAAAATGTGACATGTCCCTATTACAGTGACAATGTGTAAGTGAAATGAGTGCTAGTGGTTCCTATCAACAAGAGATTTCCCAAAAGTTGGACATATCATTGCTTTGCAGTGCGCAAAATCCAAAAAAAAAAATACAAAGAAGCTGGAACTGTTGAAAACAAACAAAAAACAGGCCGTTAGAGCCTGTTATAAAAAATCCACAAGGGTCAGCACAAGGGGATTAGCAGTACCCAGTTTTCCCAAGCAGCCACAATGTTAGTACTAGCTGGGGTTGCATTGCTTAACTTCAGTGATCAGATGAGAACTGGTGATTCTGATGCTATAAGCTGCTCCTCATAAGTAAAGCTGTGCCCTGTGTTCCGTGTATGATGTCACCTAGACATGAAACTAACCCATTCTATGGCAAGGGGTTAAAGGACGCCGACCAAGACAAAAACTACTTGTTAGTGAAGTGAATGAACAAAAACGTCTTCAGTTTGCTCATGAATATAAAGATAAACCAATAGAATTCTGGAAAAATGTCATATTTAGGGATGAAAGCAAAAGTGAAATTTTCAAGCCATGAAGGCTGTTTAGAGGAGAAATGGTACTGCTATGGACCCCCAAAATATACTACAAACAGTGAAGCATGGAGGTGGTGGGTTGTGGCTTGGTGCTGTATGGCATACAGTGCAGTAGGAAACCTGGATTTTATTGAAGGGCATATGACAGCTAAGTCACATGTAGGTGTTGGCCATTCATTTAAAAACCAGTGCAAATAATTTAGGGCAAAAGGACACGTCTATTTTTCAACAGGACAATGATCCTAAACACTGTGCAGCTTTAAAGCTCCCTCACACCAACGCGAAACAATTGCAGTCGCAGCGGAATTTTCACCACAGGAACACGCGCCGAACAGGAGCACGCACTGCGACGCGGTGGATTCGCCTTGATATTCACACCAACGCGTCAGTTTAGTCGGATACATTCTTATTAATTCTATTGGTTTTTCTGTGAACGTCATCTTGTTCTATCAAAAGTTGAACAACGAAGATGACTGAAGCCATGCCATGCAGCGATTGTAAATAATTTAAATAATTCGCTGCACTTTGGGAACTGCAGGCGCGATACATTCGCTGAGGTGTACACATGACCATTGCTCGTCATGGGTAGCGTTTTGATGCGAATAATTCGCCACGAAAGATCCGCTGCGACTGCGATGCTTCGCGTTGGTGTGAGGGAGCCTTTAACAAAACAGTGGCTCCATTACAACGCTCCTCATCAGTTGAAAACACCCCCAGTCCCCAGACCTTAACCCTATAGAACACATTTTGGTTAGTTTTGGACCAAAATGTAAGAAATCAGATCATTAATGGCAAACAAATTCTGAAATCTGCCTTGGAGGATAAATGGATGACAATTTTCACATATGGAATCAATGCTCAGACGTTTGGAAGCTATTGTGAAATCCAATGGACTACACACAAAATATTAATTTGTCGCTGGAGTTCAAATATCTGCTACATTTATAAGTTTTGAGTTAGTGCTTCCATACTTTATTTTTCATTGAACATTTGAATTTCTTTAAATTTGAAAAAAATACTTCCCCCCCCACCCCCACTTTCCGTTGCTGTTACAGTACATACTGTATATTATGTAAGGGTTTTTACTTTCTTTTCCATTAAATATTCTGAAATCACAGAATATCATAGTGCTTCCAAAATTCTTTTGTGCCTACTGTACTGTAGTTATCAGACACAAAGGATTACAGTACAGCATTCAGAAAGTTTCAGAGGCATTTCAAAAATTCCTAAATGCACAACATCTCCATCAAGAATATACAGTATCTAATTTTTAAACAGTGCCACAGAATAAAAGTGTTTTTAAATATTTGCAAACATTACCTCGCCCAGCTTTAAATTTGATTTCTGATTTGATATCATTCATTTGTTTGCAGTTTTATTCTGTGGCAATTCGTTGATCATGTCTGGAGTATCTGTGGTTATTGGAGTCATCATGATAAGCTTAAGTCGTTCATGCAACCATACTCACCTATCCACACCAGTAAAATCTTTGCTTTTAGGTCCTTTAGGAAGAATTTTATGCGTGAAATTAAATTCTTGTCAGGTGAGTACTAGTTTGAATAATGAACCTTTAAGTTGTTCTTCTTTTGTTTGAAAAACATGGAGCATTCTCCTATTCCATTTTCAGGTAATAAATATGAAATTACTGGACGACAATCATGTCGAAATGGGAGATCAGATCAATCACATCTCAAGACAAAATGCTCACGAGCAATGTGCGAGATACTCAGAAAATATTCTTTTAGCCACAGCTATTGATCGATTGTGTTTTATAATCTATACTGTGACCTTTATGGCCATTTTGATAGGATCGTTTTCTGGCTAAACGCACCTCTTTAACTCTTTAGACTCTATTTTGCATACTTCTGTATGGTTTTTTTTGTTATGAACTTGAATACGTACATTTCTTTGATACTGATCTTACTACTGACGAACATCGACAGAGGCTTTCATTTTTAAATTAAATTAAAACTTGAATTTCGATAGTGAATGACTGCAATTTGCAACATACCAGAAATTGCTGAAAATGCCATGGGCGATTATCTCGTACTCCTCAAATTTATCAGAATGATAACAATTAATGAAAGTAACTGAAAATTAAGCATTAAAATCGGAATTAGGTTCGGGTGCAGAACCGTTTTTGGTTATTTCAACAGCAGGAACAAAGGTAAATAGAAAACTATCAACTTCAGCAATTGTAATAACTATTAACGTCCCATTTAGGGATTCTTAACAAGGGCAATTGAAGAATAATGGAATTGAAGTATTTTCCTGTCCTCGGTTATGGGTTTTGGGTAGGCTAGTTTCGATGTGGTTGGTTAGATTGAATTAAGCTATTATTAAACATGAAGTTTCTTTCTAGCAGTTTACATAGCACTCTACTCCGGAAGTGTTATTTGGCAAAAAAAAGTTGAACAATTCCTGAGTAGAGTGGCAAATTCACTTGCCCTTGTGTTCTAGTGATTATACTGTATGTGCAGAGGCGGATCCAGAGGGGAGAGCAATGCAGCAGTTGCTCCCCACCCAGTGCTTCAATGGCGTGCAGCTGATGAGCCCCCTCAAAGAAAAGTGTCTCACAGAGCAGTCCACCCCAACCCATGTTTATTTCCATTCTTGCTCTTTCCTTTTTCTGAGCCATCACCGCATAACCAAGGAGGGGATTAAGAGGTATAAGACAGTACATGTCAATCAATTAAATAACAAAGATATGATGCATTTTAACCCTTATGTCAACAACCGGGTACCCGGGTGCCCACCTGACAATTCATAGTAAAACTTTATAATTTTTTCATTAAAATTGTTTATATCCTCCTGGATCGTCGCTATTTCACCTTTTTCCTTCATATACTGTATGTAATAATTATTGAGTGCCAAGCATCATAACATATTTAAATTGTGTTTTGAATTTGCCTATGCAATTTCAACAACCAGGGTACCCGGGTACCCAGTGGCTATTGTGAATATAAATCGTTAAAGACAGTTATCCAGAAATAATTTTATGCCACTAAGATGATCAATAATTACCATAGAATTTGCTACAGTGAAGGCATTTTTAACAGAATTATCACAAAATGTTGTTGACATTCCACGCAAGATTTTATTGTTTATCTGTTTCTTTATGGGTGCTTTGTCCCCAACATAATGCAAACAATGAGCACTAGTGGAATTGCCTTCAGATCACACAGTAATTCAGCAATGGACAATCGTCATCAAACGCTTATCATGCCTGTGGTAGGGTCTGGTTTATTCATTCTAACCACCCACAGTTGCCTATTCCCAACACGTCCGCATCCACCCCATTCACTGCCATTTCCTTATGGACAAGCTGCTCCCACATCTGCTTTAGTCTACCTCTGCCCTGAGTGCTTCCAACCACTTTCATTCCTATAACGGCCCTATGAGCTCCCCCTCCCCATTTCTCATTATGCGTCCATACCACCTCAATCTACTCTCCCTCATTCATTCTGCGATGTCCCCCACCCCCAGGCTACCTCTAGAATACTCTCCGAATTCTATCAGCTCTTCACACCCAACTCCTGTAATGCAGCAATCTCATCTCAGTTACTTGCATTCCATCTTCCTCAATGCCCAACACTGATCCATATAGAAAAGCTGGCCTAACCACGGGCCTGTAATACTTCCCTTTCAAATTGATTGGACCCCATCACAAAGGTCTCTGCTTGCGCGTCTCCACTTCAAACATCTCCCATTGATTCTATGGAAAACATTCTAATCTATCTCCCCAATGCTGTTGGAGTGGCTGAGTTGCATTGAACACACCAGTCCTCATCAGATCAGTGAAGTTAAGCAACGCAGCCCAAGTTAGTACTATCATGGGTGGTTAGCTGAACATTGGGTGCTGCTAATTTTCCCTCTCACACAACGCCCACTCCTACCTCCCTCTCATCCGCGAGCAGCCTCCACAAGGTGCAGCCCGTGACGCCTGCTTGACCGACTCCCCAACCCGTTGATTTAACATAATTACATCATGCATGCAGCTTTGTTACCAGTTCATTTGCTCGCCATTATTATCCTGGCCTTCCCAATTGAAAGCTAAATAATCGCTCTAGATGATGGACAATGACGGTCCATATACAATTTAATTCGCCTCTCCCTTTCAAGAATCAGAGGTCTTTCTGTTGGATGCAAAACGTCTTATGAATACTTGTGTTGCAAATTGCAATGCACAGGATAGATTAGTAATATTGACTTTTAGAACTTATGTACACCTTAGAATGACACATCAGGCTTCCAATTATCATAAACAACAAAAAAGTAGTCAACTTTAAGAAAAAAAAAACATTAGTTATTGTTCAAATTCAGTAGGTGGGTACCCTGGTTCAGGGGCGGATTTTGGGTTAACCTTGACACTGACAATTAAAAATTGCGTTTAAAATCGCTGCCAATGGCTCAACCCCCCCCCCCCCCCCCCGACGAAAATCCTGGGTCACTGGTGACCCGATGTTGTGATTTTAGGGTTAAGTTCACAGTTTTCTAGACTCCTCAGCATGCAATGCCTTCTTTCCTCAAGCGGAGAGCGCTATCATCAGATAGCAAATCAACATTACAAAAGAAAGCACTAAACAAGGCCTTACTACTGCATATTTTACAACTTCCCCGTTTCTCGGATGACCTAAAGAATCTCACGAATTGACGCAAAAGTTGATAGAATTTCTACCCATTTGCATTTGCCCACTCCCACCAAAATGACCACAAACTGATGCAAGAACACAGTTAGCTTATTTGGTGAGAACCATATAACCGTCTGGTCAGAAATAACCATTCTTGGGTGGTAATTCAGCACTTTCCAGTACCAGAGCTATTGAGATTTCGTACCTGATTCTAGCAGTGATAAAATGTTAGTCCTAAAGTCCTAATCCTAGTCTTAAAGCGTTTCTAACTTTTTCTACTCAAGTTCCCCATTTTCGAATTTGTTGTTCTTCTCTGGTTCCAATGTTCAGGTCGAATTATTGGTGCGACAAAAACAAAATCATATAAACATCGTGTGATGCTGCATTAAGTACTGGGATTTCCCATAAATATATTTTTGTCCATACTGCTTTTATAGGTCCTAGCAGGGACAATGAAAGTTTTCTGAGTGCTTTAAAAAAAAGTTATTAAAGTTAGGCCCCCAAGAAATCCCAAAAACACATTCCATTATCGAATTTTCGTAGAAATTATAAAATATTAGGTCTTAATCTTTAATGTCTTGCACCAGCAAATCCCCTGAAATATCATAGGACTCAAGATTGAGAATAGCTGCGCTAGTTACACAATTATTGATGTTTACTCGTCCCCCCACTACTATATGCATAATAGTAATGTCAGTTGTTGGGGTTACTCTTTTTTTTGTTCATTCGAATTTTAAATGGATAAAGAATATTGTATATTTAAACACTTTAGTTGAATATACTGTATATGATATAAAAAGCGGATTATCCAAAAAAGGCTGTCTTCTCATTTATAAAATGTTTAGTTCTGGTGTTAGGTAATGCAAGTGTTGAGCTTGTCCATGGTGGAACGTCCAATTGAGGGTGAGGTAAATAGTTTCTTTTGGACCAGAAAAAGCCGCAAGTATGCTCTCTGTTAGAAGAGAAGTAAAGCCATGGCCCCGTGAGGTTTGTACAATGTCACCTGCATGTAAAAAAACCCTTTCTATAGAAACCTTTCTAGTATACTACAGAATTAGTAGATCGGCAAAATTCCCAGACGGAGAAGCTCATGCCTGGCACTGGAGAACGAAATTGTGATTATAAAAATCCCGTGTATGAATCCTGTGTGGTAGTAGGGTTGCAATCAAGTTGAATGGGAAGTTTTACAGGGCAGTGGTTAGGTCCACCATGTTATATTATTATTATTATGTATTACACTCATATACACCATACACCTCTACATTATATACACTGATAACAAACTACAAGATTAGTTAAGACTCCTCAAGAAATGGCTGTAGAGTAATTTCCTAAAGTGACAACAGGTGGTTATACATTTAAACTTTGAACAATGAAAAGCATTCCATTGGTCAAAGTAATTAAATAGAAAAAAGTTCTGGTGCGGATCACCTACAGCCAAAGAGTAGATAAACTGGAAATGTTGGGTCTGTCTACCGAGATTGTTGCACAAAAAGAGGCTAAGATAAATTGTAAGGATGCTTCAAAGATCTTAATGCATTGGCCAGCATGGTAAGGTTGCAGAAATGAAGATATGGGAGGTAAGGAAGAAGATCAAACTTGATGCACCTAGGAGTGGTTCTGCACCCCCAGGAATACAAAGTGCCATTCTCAGGGCTTGGCTATAGGATCTACAAAGGCTTTTGTCAGAATATGGGAAACGCCTCCAAGAAAAGGGCCTCCCCTTGGCATGGGAGATGATAGCTAATTTAAGTTGCATAGCTACAGACCACAAATGTTGGAATAGGAAGAGAAGTGAGGAAATCTTGGAGGTTAGCATAGAAACGTACACTGAGAAGGAGAGGCATTGATCAATATATACTCCAAGGACTCTGTCCAGACTTGTAAGGTTGCAGGATGGATATTACCCTTGGATGATTTGGGAATTAGGACAAGAATTTGGGTCTTGCTCCTATGCAGATGCATCTATAAGGTTTTATACCACTGGTAAAGGCTAGCCAGAAGGGCTTCAGCAGAGACTAGTATGGCATCAACCTTGTCTGGTAAGCAGGAGTGGCCAAACAGATTATCGTCTGCATAGGACCAAACATTCCATTCCCGACACAGGGATGGAAGTTGGGCAGTTATAAGGTTAAAGAGCAAGGGCCTAAAACGGACCCCTTGGGGACTCCTCAGAGTAAAGTCCGTTTGACCATGGTAATGTGGGAGGATACTATGGTTATCAAGGTACAAGAATAGAAGGTTGGTAAGATGCAGATTCAAACCAAATGAGGCAATGACCATTTTTAAGGGGCCATGGTCCATGGAATCAAAGGCCTTGGCCAGTACTGTCTTGACCAGGACAAACACCTCACCCCTGAACTGGGCACCAAGGATAGTGCTCACTAAGGCGAAAACTGCATGGATTGCAGAGGATCATGGTCTCAACCTATGTATATTGCAAGGGGAAAGAAAACCTACATTGGTCAATGTACCAAATTGAATATCCACAACTGAAGGAGTTTTGAAATTGCTGGGAGAATTGCAATGAGCTGATAATTTTTTGGATCTCAACCTCTTGCTGCCTCTATATACTGGGGTTATAAAGGCTAACTTCCATGGTGAAAGGAAATGGCCAGACGCCATTGCAGCAGTTCAAAAGGTTACAAAGTAATTGCAAATTCAAGGGGGAGCACTGTTCCAAAAACCAGAGCCAGAATTCCAACCCGCCCTACTGGAGAGTTAGAACAAAGCTGGGAGATACTGTATATCTTCATAATGTAGGGAGAGAAAGTACAGTAAAACCCCGCTATAACGATCTCGGATGTAACGAATTCCTGGATGTTATGAATGGTTTCCAAGGTCACAGCAAGAGGATAGGAGTTTGTATTGTAAAAAGTTTGGATATAATGAATTGGATATAACGAATTTCCTGGAAATAACGATGAAAAGTTATAAAAGTTTGGGTATTTCGTTGGATATAATGAATGATGGACCTTATAAATAATTTTTATTTATGGATTCAACACAAACTTCTACTCAATGGTCACCACGTATTGAATTGAACACCAGTGACAGGAATGCCTTGTCATAATTTTTATTTTAATAGGGGAGAATGCACAAATGGCTGATGATATTAGAAACGTTCATTTATTCATCATCATCCCGCTCGTTTTTTCCCATCCATTTTTTTTATCCCGCCTGTGGCAGGGTCGGGTATGCAGGTTCTAGCCCTACACACCTGCCTATCTCCCACATGATCACCCATTCACCCCACCATTTCCATATCCTCTCCCTCTGCAGGAATGAGATAGATTGGAGAAATACTCTACCCATTCCTTTACTTAAGAAGGATGAAACAGGACTCTACCTTTTCTATCCTTCACTCTTATGGCTCAAAGTAAATCTTTAATCACCCTATCCCTGGTCTTGTCCAGTCTACATTCTTCCTTCATCCCATCCTTCTGGTTTATGACCAAAGCAACGATCCTCCTAGCTGTGGCCTTGGTCTCCCTGTAGCACATTTTAGAATCATAGTCCCTTATCTCCATCCACCTATGGAATGCAGCCTTTCATTTTTTGGAGGCTGCCTTTATTGCATTATACCACCACTATGTTTGCCTGCCCTGGAGTGCACCTTCTACTCTAGCCTCACTTAAGATGGCTTCCCCACATTTTCTAATTTTACTGGTGAACCTGTTGCACACTGAATCAGCTGTCTCTTCCAAATCCCAGTCAACTTGCCTATCTACGTCCTGCATGAATTTCTCTGTTTCCAACACCTAATAACCTGCCCTTCAATACTTCAGGGCAGTCATTACAGCTAATCAGTAGTCTGGGAGAATACCAACTGCAAGAAAACTCGATAAACGAGCATTAAAATAGTAAGAAAGACATGCAGAAATGTTTCATTGGGGTAAATACGAAGGTACACAAAGATTAGAAACCTAATGGCTTGCAGAACTCCCAAAACCACAATTTCTTGGTATTTGGAGTAGTATCACAGACTACTTGTTAGCTATCTGGGGTTAAAAACCGCTTTTGTGGTGGTAACGAATTCCTGGCTATAACGAATGTGATGGGAGCGGCGAGTTGCATTGGACACACCGTCTCGTCTGATCACTGAAGTTCAGCAACACAAGCCCAGTTAGTACTGACATGGGTGGTTGCTCGGGAAAGCTGGGTACTGCTAATACCCAATAATCGTTGCATTAGTGCAGTGTCTGTGCAGTATATGCATTAGAACTATACAGTGGATGGGTCTCTAATGACCTCATAGTTGACGGGACCTTAAACTCCAACAAACAACAACGAATGTGATTGCATTCCCCTACAAATTCGTTATAGTGGGGTTTTACGGTATTGGGGAAGCACAATGTGTCTATACAGCAGGGGCAACACCACCTACAGAGAAGGCCTAACATCAAAGGGCGTCATTACTGGTGACGTCATCACAAGAGGACCTCGTGGTTTTAATAAAAAAAAATCTGTGAGCGTTAGCTAGCACGTTTCTTTTTCGTTTATTGTGCCTTGATTTGAGGAATTAATTACCAAATATATAAATTATTTTTTAAAAAAACTGCCATCACGTTGTTGTGGGCCATCCTGTCGTGGAAATTACTCAGAAAATGGATTAAAAGTGTCTGTGTTTAAGTTTCCTAAAGATAATGAATTGTTTAAAAAATGGCTAGGAGCTATACCAAGAAAAGAATTTCTACCAACAAGTGCTTCAAGGGTAAGTTATTTTGCTAGAAATATTGCAAGAATAATTGCTAGAAAACTACTGCAAACACTGAACAAAAGGTGTGTGTGACAGGAACCCAAATACTAACCAAATATGCAAATATTATGACTGAAAATATGTGGTCTTCCTAGTAATGCAATTTTAAAATCATATGTAATTTAATAAACAGGCATGAGCCTGACTCTTGTTGCATTATAGCTATTGTGCAATGGATCAGACACCATGCAATATTATAACCAACAAAGCATTAATTTACCTGCAGGTTCCAGACCCAACCCTGCCATAGGCGGGATGATGGCATGATGATGATGATGATGATGATGTAATTTAATAAACATTTGTATTTATATTTCTGGAAATAAAATTTATTATCCAATTTAAATTGTGATTGTGTTTCAAAGCAAAACATGTCCTTCAATAAAAGTAGTGCTAATCTTTAGCACCCTAATTTTCTAGTGTGTGCTCTGTTCCTTCACTCGTCATCCCTTTTTCACTGATTTTGTTTTTCAAACAACCAACCCCCATTACAGTAGTCATTGGTTCACACTTAACCTTCCGTCCACAAGGTGACGATTTCTGGCACACACTACAAGGTGGGGTCTGTCATTATCCCCAAAAGACTTTTTGATTTTCAAGGCTTAAATATTCAGATTAAAGCCATTATTATGGATATTGAATTAAATACCATCCATATAAAGCTTTAGCAAGGAAAATAATTTGGAAACATGCTGTAAAAATTCTATATCACCCAAGAAGACAAGACATCATCATCACCATACCCTTTACCCACCTATGACAGGGTCAGATCTGCAGGGTCTAGTCCTCCACTCTTGCCTATCTCTCACCAGGTCCCCATCCACCCCAGACACTACCATATCCTTATGGGCATCCTGCTCCCATTTCTGCCTTAGTAACCAGTGTTTCTGAACAGCCAGGGTTGCATTGCATAACCAGAAATAAAATATGCTAATTATGTAGGAGACCTGCCAACTTCCCTAGATAGGTAAAGAAAGCATCAGAGAACAGGTACTCAATGGTTGGTTAAGATTGGAGAAAGTGGTACATGTGTAGACACAATTTTGTAGGTCTGGGGTTTGCCGAGACCCCACCTTGTGGACAGAAGGTTAATAATGATGAAGTTTTGTTACCAGATTTTGATTTGGTCATTTATGAGCGTTGTTGGAAAATATTATTTTCTCTTTCACTCTGTCTTTTTACATGCTTTTTTATGATGACCACAAGAAAAAACCAAAAAAGGACGTTTGTGAAGCATAATGAAGCATATTGATGTGAAAGTCCTTCTACAGCTTTCTTCACTGCAATGCATAATAAACACTATACTCATAGGTCTCTCTGTAGGTCGTCTCTGTGACGTCATTCACAAGTGATGAGGCCTTCTCTATAGGTGGTGTTGGCAGGGGTGGCCAACTTTTGTGTACATAAGATCTACTTTTTATCTTAAAAATGCGTTGTGATCGACTTTTTATCTTAAAAAAAAGTGTCACAATGAACTTGTTGTCATAGGCATAGTGAAAGTGGGGAGCGGGGTTTAATACTGGGCCCACCTCGGTTCAGTATCGAACCTAGAACCACTAATGCAGACCTAGAAACCCTGAGGCAGGTCTTAGGTCAACACGTGGTGAGAGATCAACCAAAATTGGCCTTGTTGGCCACCCCTGCTATAGAGCAGTGGTTCTCAAAGCGTGTTTCGCGAAACACTGGTGTTCTGTGAAACCACTTCAAGTGTTCCACAAAAAAATTTAATGCACAAATAAAGGCGTTGAAAAAAAACTGATACAATTTAAAATAATGTTTGGATGGAATTGTAATCAGCAAACGCAAATTACATAGTTGCTCGTTTTATAGTTATATAAAGTGGTAGTAAGTACCAAGGTAGTTGGGAGGTATTGGGAAAAGGGGGGTGGAAGAAGGGTTATTTGAATGCTCCAAGATATGTATGATGGCTCCATAGCGAGGGTAAGGACACCTTGGGGGAATACTCAGGGCTTTCCAGTAAGAATTGAGGTGCACCAAGGTTCAGTACTTAGCCCATACCTTTTCAACCTGGTATTGGACGAACTGCTGATGGGAGTAGGAGAATAGCCCCCCTAGTGCTTGGCATTAGCCGACGATATAGGAAAACTTGGTGACTGAAGAGAACAGATAGAGAAGGGACTAGACGATATGAGAGGGGCAATAGAAAAGGGAGGGCTAAAGATAAACATTATTATTATTATTTCCACCAATACATTTGGTAACAGACAAAGAAAAGAAAAAACAACAAGTGAAAAACATGAAGACAGAATATTTAGCTTTCAATTGGGAAGGACAGATCAATCTTCCAAAGCAATGGAGAGATAGACTCTGATGTGACCCGCAGAATCAATGTGGGAGGGGGTGGCTGAGGTGGAGACAGGCAAGCGGAGTCCTGTGTGATAAAAGGATCCTAATTAGCTGAAAGGGAAGTTCTACAGGACAGTGGTCAGGACCAGCTATGCTATATGGATCAGAGTGCTGGGCAGTGAGGAAGAGCCACGTAAATAGAATGCGGGTAGCCCAGGTGCGAATGCTGTGGCACATGTGTGGCATGCCGAGAGCTGATAGAATTAGGAAGGAGCATATGTGGAACACCTGTGGTGGACATCGCCGAAAAAAATTAGGGAGATTAGGCTGAGGTGGTATAGACACGTCATGCGAAGAGGGGAAGAGGAGCTAGTCAGGTTAATTCCAGGAATGCAGGTGGTCGGTAGCACCAGGGGCAGGGGGAGACCAAAGCTGACGTGGGAACAAGGATATGGTAGTGTGTGGGATGGACGGGGAACTGGGGGAGAACTAGACGAGAGTGGAGGGCTACAACCCGCAGACCCGCCACAGGCGGAATAAGGGTATGATGATGATGTAGTAAGTACCAAGTGTAGAAAGCTTAGAACCTGCTTTAAAGTTTATGTTAAATTGTAAGTGTTCTGTGCTAGAAAATGTCACAGTTTAGTGTTCCCTGACTTCAAAAAGATTGAGAACCACTGCTCCAGGGGATAGCTAGTGCAGGACAGGGCTGATTGGGTGGTGGCATCAAATGGATTAACCAGGACGTCAACAATCTTTTCTTTGAAGCTTGGGGAAATTGCAAGAGTCGGAGCAAGCTGTTGCCGTGTATATCTCCAAAGGGTGGGGACTGAGGCATTCAGATAGACTGCCACACACTTGGCCTGCCAAACTTCCCATTTGTAGCATGATCTGGCTACTAAATTTAAATTGGACACGAATCTGGGAGGAAGGGGCTGAGTTCCACATTATAGAAAGCTTAGGAGTCTCGCAGGATGGAAAGTGATGACAACCACCATGATCAGGTACAGCACGGGTATAGAAGACATACAGGACATGAAAGGAACAAAGTGGTAAGGAAGACCAAACTCAAGCATTCGATAATAGTTATGAAAGTATTATGCTCAAAAAGATTGGCTAGACTGCCATACTGGATAGTGTTAAAGAGTGGCACTTGAAGCTTATTAAGATTAAACTTCATCCTCGAGGGTGCAGTAGCTCCTAGAACTGGGGTGAGATTGACAGCAAAGGTCAAGTATATGATCTTGTGGTCCAGGAAGTAGTGATTGTAAGAAGATATAGACACAGTCGATCAATGTCAAAACAAAGACCTGATCAGTGAGTGAATCTGTGGTCGAGCTGTGTCTGGTAAGAGAGTGGACTACCAGACGTGCAAAACAGTAAAGAAAGCAGTTAAATTGTTGACAAAATTAACCACCTATGGAGAGGCAAAATGAGATATAAACGTCAAGAGGCGGTTAGTCGACAAACGAGAATGGTTGCAGACCAGAAGTGATTTTTATTGCCAGGGCTTGTGCACCACTGCCACAGAATTCACGATAGGATTCAGCACAACACTCTTGTATAATGTAGATACCACTGCCACTGCCCCTGGTGGGGCAATCGTGATGAAAAAGCATGTAACTGGTAAGGCTCACTAAGGAGGTGGAAATAGACAAGCTTGGCCAGATTTCTGTTATGGCCATGCAGCCAGGTTTCTGTTATATCCATTTTGGAGATGAGGGACCATGTATTCATTTTAAGTATGGAGAAGAAAGGTTGACTAGAGGGTAAAGAGGCCCCAGAGCTATGCTGGCGTCAATCAGTAGCCCCTATAGAGGGAGCTCTGAAGAACCCTGCCGGGTTGGGTTCTGACTACAATATCACAGGATAACAGTCCCCTCTGGCCAGTTGACCGGATCAAAATACGTCTCCAGTGGGAAGCTTCTTGACTGATGAAAATAGACTTAGTAGGGTTACCACTTTTGGCTTGTCATCTACCATATTCAAGACCTCTCGGCCACAGTATCCAAGAAGTTCGGCTATTTGGGAAGGCGAAGATATCGAGTGGGAAAGGTTAGCCACATGGCTGGAGTTCACTTGGTGAGTTCCTGAAATGCTGATTCTGGACTTTGGGGGGCGCACAGACCCCTGAGAAGGGGAGGGAGACCATGGCACTGTTGTTGCATGGTCAACTGGTGATTTCTTATTGGCAGAGGCTGCTACTTGGGCATAGGATAGCACAGTGGGGGATCAGATGAGAAGCCACCCTGGTGACCAATCGATTTTGCCTTGCTGGACCGTTTATG
The DNA here is from genome assembly GCA_013389805.1 of Trigoniulus corallinus. Taxonomy (NCBI): domain Eukaryota; kingdom Metazoa; phylum Arthropoda; class Diplopoda; order Spirobolida; family Trigoniulidae; genus Trigoniulus; species Trigoniulus corallinus. The sequence goes on along the minus strand of JAAFCE010001963.1, from coordinate 18,906,188 downwards.
GCGGAAAAAAGACTTGTTCCGGTCGGGATCAGGGCAATGAAGATCATACTTGACAATACTTGGACGCCATGGAGCAGGCATGGAATCCTGGACTACGACTTTGGACGAGCAGGAAGGAGACGAGGAAGAAACACTGGATCTTTTGGAGGACTCTTATTGTCGACACCGACCCAAACGACCTTGGCGTTCAATTGCAGCACATACCTTGTGGAATCCATTTTCCAAGGTTGCTTGAAGACTGTCAAGGCTACAGGCGGTAGAAAGCGGAGCACTATGAAGGTCATGGCGAAAACTGGTAGAATCATTAGACAAAGGTGGCCCAGAATCGAGAAATTCTCTTTCGGCTGTAGAATTTCATCGACGAATTGACTCTATTAAGTCTTGAAGAATGGAACAGTTAAAGAGAATCACACCAATGAAATCGCGAACAGATTGCGACAAATCTGCAGTTATAGGGAGCGAGGACATATCACTCACCATCAAATTCACCGCTACTGACATAACGTCTATCTCGTACACGATTGACGGAAGCCTCACTGCTACGTCCGCTCTCGGCAGCGCCATCTCACGTTTCCACATGGATCAGTGTTGGAAAGTGAAGAATAGCACATTAATAGAATGCAAGTAGCCGAGATGCGAATGCTGCGGTATATGAGCAGAGTGCCGAAAGCCGATAGTAATCAGTGAGTATATTGAAGGTGGCTTGGGGGTGGGGGACATCGCAGAGAGAAATGAGGTTGAGGTGGTATGGACACGTAATGAGAAGATGGGAAGAGGAGCTCATTAAGTTCATTGTAGGAATGCAGGTGGTTGGAAGCACCCAGGGTAGGGGGAGACCGAGCAGGGTTATGGTAGTGTGTTGGGTGGACGGGGACCTGGTGGAAGATAGACGGGAGTGGAGAGCTAGAACCCTCAGACCCGACCCTGTCACAGGCGGGATAAAGGTATGATGACGAAAATCACATGTGTAAAAATATCGTCCAATACCACGTCCGTAGGTTCCCCGTTGCAGTGGAACAATTGATATCTCATCCTGCCATAGGTAGGAGAAGGATTTGGAATCATGATGAAGTGATTTCCCTCCGTATGTTTGAAATCCTTTTTTTTTATTTATTTTTTTTTTTTTTTTTTTTGGCGAACCAACGACACATGACATCTTTCCAGAGCATCATCTAGCCACCAGAGTAGTGTATTGCAGAAGTTCAACTCAGCATTAAGCTTCGTGCCAACTAGACAACTGGCAATCCACACTCGGGAGTTGAAAACTAGTTTTCTGTATCAACAAAAGGGAACTCATTAACCCATCTGCTAGGTGAGCCACCCCTTCCGAGCGTAATGATCTAAATATTTTTGAAGGGGTTCAAATTGTTCCCCAATGACTGCTTCATTTTTTTGACAGCAATCACTTTGTTGTATCTACGCAGGCTGACACATTTCTAACATGTTTTTGCACTGCCTGAGAGCAATAAAAATGGCAAATACCAACCAGCTGACGCGTCCCTGTGGAAAATATTGAACACACGAGCAATTTGGCTGTGGGCAAATGATCTACTGGGGAGGGGGGGGGTTGTGAATGCAACTCTCAAAAACCAAACATTCAAAACTCATACAGTATTTAGGAACTTCTTCCAAACCTGAATGGCACAGGTGCTAGTAGGGTTGAATTTAAATGAATAACAGCTGTAGGCCCCTACAGTAAATATTACAAACATTCATGCAGTTTATCGATTAAGCTCTCAATAATCTGCTCAGGGGCAGGCATACACAGATAACAAAATGACGGCCGAATATCATCACTAAAACTTTTCAAACCATTGTAAGATCAGGTGCCCATTTTATCCTATTAGACACACATAATGCGCATGCTGCTGTACCTGGTGGGATGTCGCAAGCTGATAGAATTATGAATGCGTCTATTAGGATCAATTTGAGGGGGTTGAGTCTTAGCGTAGAATATTACAGAGAATAGATTGAGGCGCTATGTTCATGTAATGAGAAAAGGAGAGGAGGAGTTAGTTTGGTCCATTGTTTGTTTCGTTGGTGTTTTAAGCCCACTCAACTACAATGGCCATTAGAGCCCCGTCTAATGCGAAGTTCTAATGCAGAGCCTGCATACACACTACGCTGTTACGACGGTTTGAGTATCATCCGTACCCAGTATTCCCAAGTGGTCATCCATGCCAATACTATCTGGGGTTGCGTTGTTCAACTTCAGCGATCAGATGAGAACTGGTTTGTCCAACCCAATACAGCCGCTGTGGGTTTGGTTTGTTACGGGGATGCAGGTAATTTGAATCACGCAGGGCAGAGAAACACAACAGACGTGGGAACAGGCGGTACGACGGGATATGATAGCGTGTGGGGTGGATGACAATCCGTTGGAGATAGAGGAGTATAGAGCCAGAACCCACAACCCTGCCACAGGCGAGATGAGGGTATGATGACCGCTGTGTTGGCGATATTTTTACGCAGCCGGTTGCCAACCTAATCCTGCAAACCCTGTGGTAGGGCATCCGAACCTTATCTTAAACACAAAACAGACTAATTGCTTGTTAGAGTTTAAGGCCCTCAACTACATGCAGTCGCGTCACTAGGGGGTGCGGAGTGTGCGGGACGCACCGGGTGACACCACTTGCACCTTGAGAAATGGGGTGACACCAAAGTTCAATAATAGTGTCACCGCACCGGGTGACGCCAACCCTAGCGACGCCACTGACTACATGGTGATTAGATCCCCACTGACTACATGGTGATTAGATCCCCAACCACTGCGTAGTTCTAATCAGGGCCGGCCTTCTCTATAAAGGGGCCCGGGTGCAAAAATCCTTTTGGGGTCCCAAAATATTTTTCCAAAAGTAAAAATAAAAGGATTCAGAGTAAATGGACTACTCTTAGATGCCCTCCTATCTACCTAATTATATGTCGCCATTGCATTTATGAGTTGGTCTGAAAGCTTATGTGGAAGTCCACACCTTGGAACATTTTCAGTTCTACCTGTGTCATCATATGTTCTTTTGTTACACTTCTGATTATTAAAGGTATTTTGATTTTAACAACCTCAAAATAATAGCATTATTAAATTATTGACTCAACCTCTAATTCTGGGTTGTCCAACCTGTGACCCATTGAGGTATGTAATGTGGCCCATGGCGCATCATTTCTAATTATGCATTATAACCTACCTGCTATGAAACACCTTACGTTATCTTCACCCGTTTTGGTTTTGACAGCCCGTGACTGGCAATCAGTTCATGGAGCAGCCAAGTGACCCACAACACCAGAAAGGTTGTACAATCCCGGTGTAGTTCAATGTCAGCGTTGTTAGGTTATGTTTAGGTTATGTTGCATTGGCAGGGTCGAATGAGGGACGTTGCCCTGATGGGTACTGATGATGGGGCCCCCCTCAATCGTGGGGCCCGGGTGCAATGCACCCTCTGCACCCCCCGGATGGCTGGCCCTGGTTCTAATGCGGAGACTGCACGGAAACTATGCTAATGCGGCGATTTTTGGGTATAAGGAGTACCCAGTTTTACCAAGCGGCCACCCATGTCAGTACTAGCTATGGTTGCGTTGTTTAACTTCAGTGATCAGAAGAGAACTGGTGTGTCCAACGCAATTCGCCGCTCCCCACTACGCCGTGGATGGGGCTCTAATGACCATTATAGTTGAAGGGTCCTAAAACACTTACAAAACGGACGAGAACTGGTGTGTCCAACCCAGTTTGCCGCTCCCGAAAACAGACTAAAATGAGGATGGATTAAACGGTTGCTTACAAAATCCGTCAAGAACTTTTACTATCAAGACTATGACGTAATCACATCGTTAGGTTCGGCATACCTATCCTCCTGTTAGGGAATTTGTTTTGGAAATCACGAGATCTTAATATCTATAAAAAAGAGTGTATGAATAATACTATTTATAAGATTGTTCATTTCCAAAAAGAGGCAAAATTGAAAAACAATGGTTTGCCTGCCCAGGGCGCGGTGCCGAGTTCAAAACGCTTTTGATAATATACACCGGTACACTTATTCAAAAAACAAAATGATACATTTAATACAAATTCGCAATCAAAAGATAATTTGAAATTATGCTAACGTAGATTAGGATTAAGAATTTTACGATACAAGTCCTGCATCTTTGGCCATTCCATAGAATATGGAGGACTTATTTTTAAGTAGTACACTGGGCGGATCAAATTCTTTGATAACTCCATGATCAAGGACAAGTATCCTGAGAATAACAACAATAAAAAAACATATTTAAATAAAGAAATATTAATAACAGCAGTGCACTGCACATATCATCATAATAAAAGTTATTTTGATGCAAATACCTGTCATTATCCATTATTGTATTTAATCTGTGAGCAATAGTAAGTACAGTGCAATCAGCAAATTCCTCTCTGATTGTAGCTTGGATGAGATCGTCAGTTTCCAAATCAATTGCAGCTGTTGCTTCATCCAAAACTAGGATCCTGTTCTTACGTAGTAAGGCCCTTGCCAAACAAATTAACTGACGTTGTCCCACACTAAAAAAGTAAAGTGTTTATTACTTTCTTTTTTATCGTGGTGGACTAGTGGCTCACTGGTTCTAGTTTCGATGCTGGACTGAGGCGAAGGCCCCCAGTGCGCCTTCTGTGAGATGGGAAGTAATTGGACACACGAGTTATCATCTGATCACGAAGTTAAGCAAGGCATTTTTGGTTCGTTTGTTGGTGTTTTAGGGCCCTTCAACTACAATGTCATTAGAACGCCGTCCACTGCATAGATCTAATGCAGAGAATTGCTAATGCAGCAAATTTTGGTATTTGCAGTACCGGCTGGCGTTGCGATGCTTAACTTCGGTTATCAGACGAAAACTGGTGTGTCCAACGCAACCCCAGCTGGTACTAGCATCGGTGACCGCTTGGGAACGCTGGGTACTGCTGTTATCCATAACTGTTCTAACAGCACAGTGTCTCTGCAGACTCTGCATTACAACAAAGCAGTGGACGGGATTTTAATGACCATTGTAGTTAAAGGGCCCTAAAACATGTTCACTTGCATCCTATCTCCTACTAAAGGTAATTTGCCGTCACCCAGGGAAAAAATCTTACTGCACCTGAGAATATTTTAATCTGCCCCTATACTTTACTCAGTGCAGAAGATGTACTTTCACGCGCTGTAGTGACATTTACACGCCACACAAAGCTTTATTTCAATCCAATGGAAGATTTACTTGGGGCTTTGTCGCCCAAAGAAGTCACCTGCTTCAGGTAGGATTGAACCTGTAATCAAGAATTCATGAGTTAAGTGCGCTATCTCTTACCCACTTACGCTAGATATCTATTATAAGAGAAGAGATCTTTAATAACAGGTGGGGTAGAAGTGGAAGATGGGGGAGTATGTGATCCAGCGGACATGGTAACATGTGGGGGTTTTGGTCTGGGTGCTGAAAGGCGGTTGTAACACTCAAGAGGACTCATTGATTGAGGCTTTATCGTCCGATACCAATTAGTTGCTTATAGTACCCTAAGATAAAGTAGGTTTATCCTACTTTCACTAAGTATTCAATCCCGCAATAATCCTGTAAAAAGATAACGTAAAATGTTACCTTAGGTTTTCGCCACCTTCTGATACTACGTGTAGGAGGCAATCTGGTAGACCTAGGACAAAGGCCTTAAGATGAGACAATTCCAAAACATTCCATAGGTCTTCATCGGAATGGACGTCGAAAGGATCTAAATTCATTCGTAATGTTCCCGAAAATAAAACAGGATCCTTTAAAATACAAAATTCGTGTTAAGAACATCGTCCATCAATTAGTCAAATTACACAATAGTTCAAATGAGAGAAAAGCGGAATGTCATAAATCAGGTGCAATTCTGGTTCTGGGTTCATGAACGGTTCATATTTTGGTACCCTCCCCCTTTCAAAGGCCGTCAAAAAAGTGGCACACCTGCACCTCGCTTTGAAAATGCAGCTAACAAGTATCCCCAATGATTCGCTTCAATTATGAGGTCTACAACAATAACTAGGAAGGGTAGGGGTCAAGTCCTTAACCTGGAAATTTTGCCCAAAATACACGTACATTTTACCCACGGATTCTTTTACGTGCAGATAACATCTTACAAACTACACCAGCTACCTCTGTCACTCTCAATCGGCGGAATTCGCACAAGAAGATCACCATCTAACAATAAAGAAGTCTATCCAGGCCTGTATCGCACCCTTTGAATTATCCCAGGGATTACCAGGGTCACCTGGGGTGGGGAAAAGCGGACAAATGTAGGGCCTAAATAGGCAGAAATTCGGTCCATCTTAAAAATAATAGTGGCTATAAACGTTACGTTTAGGAACGAAGTCTTCTATTAGTGCGGGAATTGCAGCCTATAGATGAGGGTCAGGTGCAAGCACTATTTAATTTTATGAATAAAAATCAATTATTATTACTAATAAATAAAGTTTATTAAAGTAGCAAATAGAGATCATCATAATACCCTTATCCCGCCTGTGGCAGGGTCGGGTCTGTCAGGGCCCACTCTAGCGCTTACGACGCCCCGCGCAAAAAGACAAATTTCCGCCTCTTAAGAATATATAAAGGTAGCCTACTATTAAAAAAGGTACTTCAATAAAGGTACAGTACATATTTTTCATTTTTAATAAAAACCAAATCATTTTATTTAAATTGTAATAAAAGCAGATTGGTCAGCACATTGAAGCAGTGCTGTGTTCGCGCAGTAATGCTACTCTGTTCAGAGAGTGTACTGTGTGTTCAAACAAGTTCAAGCAGCGCTGTTTTCGAATTCTGCGTTAATATTTCAATAATAGTGTAAATATTTTTCAAAACCACATCTAGGATGATCATTGCTTTGGCCAAACACAGAATTATGAAGCCCTCTATGATCAGTTAGAGACCAAGGAAGGGGACAGAAGTCTTTTTAACTGGCCAAGACTAGAGATAGGGCCGGATAGTGGAGGATAGCAAAGGTAGAGCCTTGTTTCCCCCGTCTCGAGTAAAAAAGAGTACTTCCTCAACCTCTTCAATGCTGCAAGGGGAGAAGATGACATTGACATCCATCCTACATCTTCAGGGGTGGTCAGGGCCCTTAGGAAGATGAGAGGTCGAAAAGCTGTAGACCCAGACAGAATTCTTAATGAAGTGTGGAATAGTCTAGGGATGACAGGAATCAGGTAGCTAGGAAAAGTTTTCAATAGGATAGCTAGGGGAGATAGAATGCCATCTGCATGGCGTGAGAGTTGGATAGTATCACTCTTCAAGAGGAAAGGGGATGTCCAAGCCTTTGGCAACTTTAGAGTTATTAAGCTAATGAGTCATTCCATGAAGCTCTGGGAGAGAGTGATAGAATCTTGCCTCCAGGATTGAACTAGTATCCGTGGAAATCAGTTTGAGTTTATGTCAGGTAGGTCCACAAAGGGACGAATCTTCACTCTGAGGCAGATTATATAAAAGTATAGGGTAGCTAAGAACTACCTCCATGCCATCCACATCGACTTGGAGAAGGCTTATGTTAGTGCTCCACGACAGGTAGTTTGGGAGGTATTACGAAAAAGGCGGGTAGAAGAAGGGTTTATTCGAATAGTTCAGGGCATATAGTCCCTAGCCAGGGTAAGGACACCTTGGAGAAATACTGGGGGCTTCCCAGTGAATTTTGGGTTGCCTCAAGGTTCGGCACCAAGTCCGGACAACCTGTACTCACGTCTGCTCTCACAACCTGCTCTCACGTCTGTTGTTTATGAGACGATAAACTAGATATGATTCATGCTCGGGTCACTTACAACTGCACGGTGGGTCACAGGTTCGCCACCACTGAACTAGAGTCTTAGGGGCACCTACAGGTAGTCTACCCGAGGAACGAAAAGGAATATAGCATTAGAGATATTTTGAAAGTCTTACTTGTGGGATAATTGTAATTCTAGACCTCAAATCGTGCAATCCAAGGTTTGCAATATCAACTCCATCGATAATTAATGATCCTCCAGCCGCTTCAATAATTCGGAACAAGGCAAGAGTTAGAGAAGACTTGCCGGCTCCAGTGCGTCCTACAATTCCAATCTGAAATCAAAATTATAATTTTATATTAAGAATAAAAAAAGTGTAATAAAATAGAGATTTATCTCTTAACTATTTTACACTTACTTTTTCTCCAGTTTTGATATCGCAGGTAATTTTACGCAAAACTAGATCCATTCCCTCACGATACCGAGTACTATATCGAACAAAATTAATTTCACCAGTTGAAGGCCAAGAATCGGAAGGACGATTTCCAGGCATGATCCAATCGGCCTGAAATGTGCCAAATTCCATTTATTGAAGAGGAGACAAGCAATTGGAATCCTGTGGTATCCTGATATCCTGCACAGGCAGGATAAGGGTATGATGATGATTTGCCCTTGATAAATTGTATTGCTTAAGTGGACGATACTTGGGCCGATTACCTTAATATCCATTTATTACACTAATTTCTGGTGGAAGAGGTCATTTGCTGACGCCAACTGGCTGCCCGCATATCGAGGGCATTATATCAACAACAGCAAAAGTAAAGCAACTCCTAACCATTTTCCCGCCGATGGCGGGTCGGGTACCCATCTAGTCCCTCTGAATGGCCACACGAGTCGCATATTGGACGGTATTTTTCCACAGCCGGCTGCCAACCAAAGCTGCAAACCCGTATGCTTATCTTGGAGCACCCCACCAGGGGAGGCAAGCTCCTATAGCTGGAAATTTTGCCTTATTTACCCGGGTTCTTTTACGCGCAAATGCCATCCTACACCACACAGGACCTTAGTTGCACTTCTCATCCAAAGGAAGGCACACTCCGGACATCTCTCTCACCCGAAAGAAGTCAGTCAAGCCACCTCAATCGAACCTGGGAACGACCGTCACAATAATCGAGAAAGCTACCTCCTTGTCACCGCGGCGGAGTCCTCTGACCTCTCACTGCTGTCCCTAAAGTGATAGCATTATAGAGGAAGTCGGTCCAGTGGGACAACAATGAGTACTCCACCCTGTCATAGATGGAAAAGGCGTTAATAGCCCGCTTTTCTTCATTTAATATTTACTAAGATCACTAAACACGCGCTTTATACGAAATTAAGAGTCAAGTAGGCCCAGTGGCGTCACTAGGAGGGTGCGGGACGCACCGAGTGACACCACTTGCACCATGAGAAATGGAGTGACACCAAAGCAGAAGAAGCGGCTTTCTTCGGGAGAGGGGGTGACACCATGGTGTCACCGTACCGGGTTGCGCCAACCCTAGCGACGCCACTGAGTAGGCCTATGTCATTTTTGTTTGTATCGTCGGTGCCTTAGGGCCCTTCACCTACAATAGTCACACGACCCCGTCCACTGCGTAGTGCTAATACAGAGTCCACACACACACGCGCGCTATGCTGTTCTGACGATTCGGAGGAACGGATTATCGTGTTGGAAACAGGGCCGTAACTAGGGCGTGGCGAAGAAGGCGGCCGCTACGGACGCAACTGGGTTTGGGTCGCAAAATGTTTAAGTTTTTTTGTCATTATTGCGTTACGGGCAAGCGAAAGTTAGACGCTTGCCACAGGCGCTTCATACCCTCGTTACGGCTCTGGTTGGAAACACCAGTTCTTGTCAGATCACTGAAGTAAAGCAGTGCAAACCCAGCTAGTACTAACATGAATGGCCGCTTGGGAAAACTGGGTACCGTTAATACCCAAAAATCGTCGTATTAGTGTAGTGTCTGTGAGGGTCCCTGCATTAAAACTACGCTGCGTTGTTGTTTGTTGATGTTTTAGGGCCCTTTAACTACAAAGGTCATTTAGAGCCCAGTCCACAGCATAGTTCTTATGCAGAGACTGCACAGGCACTACACTAATGCGACGATTTTTGGGTATTAGCAGTACCCAGTTTTCCCAAGCGGCCCCCCCATGTCAATACTAGCTAAGGTTGCGATGCTTAACTTCAGTGATCAGACGAGAACTGGTGCGTCCAACGCAATTTGCCGCTCCCCACTACGCCGTGGATGGGACTCTAATGACCATTGTAGTTGAAGGGCCCTAAAACACTAACAAAACAAAAAAAATGACAATTCGGGTATTAGCAGCACCCAGTGTTCTCAAGCAGTCACCTACGCTAGTAATATGTGGGGTTGCGTTGCTTAACTTCAGTAATCAGAACAAAGATGTGTGCGACTTACTTCAGTTGGCGTTGTGGTGTATTCCCTTATTCTCTCCACGGCCACAATATTTGTTTCAAGTTCACTTGTCATTCTTACAACCCAATTTAATAAAAATGTTATCTGTAAATGAAACAGTGAATTAGGAACATAAGGCAAAGCAGCAGTCGATTGGTAGAAATATTTCTTACAGAGAGGGCATAGCTGACAGTTAGACCAACAATTCCAGGGTTCAACGTTTCTCGCCCTAAAACTGCCAACAACGCTGCGCAAAATACTAAAAGATTCCCAATCAGTTCCAGGCGTATACCAATCCACCTGAAAAATATTAAATAACAGTGCCAATGAAATTCACCGAAAGCAATAGACGAATATTGAACTAAATTGGGAAAAATCATGAAGGATACTTGACCTATTAGATATGATGCTTGGATAATAACACCTTTGGTTTTGGTCCACTTTTTGCTCCGACTGTAGAATAAAATTATCCATTTGTCCAAAAGCTCTAATCGTTGCAGTTCCAGCAACAGATTCTGAGAAATGTGAATAAATTGGCGACCTTGTAATGGACTCTAGTCGTTTCAACTGACGAGATGTGGCCACATAGAATTTCTACAAGGTAAAGACAAAACGACCACAATATTAAGCGCAATCGTTATAGACCGTCAGGAATTGAGCACGACATGGTGTATTTTAGTGCCCTGTGTAACTTCTGGAATTCGCATCATTGTTTCTTGATCAGCAATGGGGTGATAGACTCGGATGTGACCCATACACCAATGGGTGATGGTTGAAGTGGCGACAGGCAAGTGGAGTCCTGTGTGTGTGATACGAGGGCCCCGATCAAGTTGAAAGGGAAGTTTTACAGGGCACTGGTTAGGCCGGCTATGCTATGCGGATCTGGGTGTTGGCCAGAGAGGAAGACCCAGGTAAATAGAACTCAAGTAGCCGAGATGCGAATGCTGTGGTATATCAGCGGAGTGTCGAGTTTGGAAAGTTACATATATCAAAGGTAGCCTGGGGGGTAGGGGAAATCGCGGAAAAGAGGAGGAAGAATACGTTGAAGTGGTATAGAAACGTAATGAGAAGAGGGGAGGAGGAGCTCGTGAATCCATTTCACAATAGCAGGTGGTTGGAAGAGCATCCGGGGCAGGGGGAGGTTGTGTGTGGTGTAGGGTGGTAGTATGTGGGGCGTACGGGGACCTGGTGGGATATAGACGGGAGTGAAGGGCTAAACCCGCAGACCCGACCCTGCCACAGGCGGGATAAAGGTATGGTGATAATGATGATGATGTTTCCTGATCGACGGAAGACTCGTACTCAGTCTAACAAAAAAATAGAAGAACCCCAAGCGTTTAAGGCCACATCATCATTGGTAAGACAGTCATTTTTATTCTGCCGGGTGGAAACCTAGTGATGGCGAGAACTAAATATAGCCCTCTTCAAGGGCAAAGGAGGTGTTCAATGAGCCCTACTATGAAATTTCGAGAGAGCGTTGTAGAATACAGATTACGAGCAAACACTATTGTCAGGGGAAATTGAGAATACTGTATCTATATTGAGAATCTTAGTGACTCCAGGGATTGGGTTGACATTGGGCTAAATAATCTCAGAACAGCTATAGACTGTGGGGGCTTGAAGGTTAACAAAGAAAAAACAGAATACTTAGCATTCAACTGAGGACGAGAGGAGCTACAGGGGGCTGTTCTCTGTGATTAGGAAAAAGTAAAAAGGGCCAGCAATGCAAGTGCAGCGGGCACCGCTTATTGCAATCACTGTGGGCCCTGCAACTTTTGATAATAATAACCGCCTGATGATGTTAAGCAGAAGGAAAAAACTACAACGAATTCGGAGCGGATCATGTCCCGTGTGGTGTGCGATGGCATTTTCACATAAAAGAACCCTCTCTACTATGCAACGTGTAGATGAAGCAAAACTTCCGGGTGTAGGAGCTCGCCCCTTGGCGTTGGTGGAGTGTCAACTAACAGTGGACCGACGATAAATAAGCATAGGGGTTGCAGCTTTGGTCGGCAGTCGGCTGCGGAAAAAAAGACGACAAATATCACCTTTGTGTCCATAAAACCCTGCCATAGGCGGGAAAAGGGTTAAGAGTTGCATTTTTTGCATCAGAAATTTCTTGATATGAATAAGAATATATACTCCTTTGTGACGGAAACCTTGCTAGGGAGATTTTTCATGTTAGACCAATTTGCCTAGATCTCCACCAGCACCCTAGCAACACCGTTGCCTCCCTCACCCATTCCAGCAGCTCCACCCCAGACCCCATCACCCACAGAACCTCTTCCAAGGTGGGGGTTCCCCAACCCCTCCTGCAGTGATCCAGCGCTGGACAAGCCAGTATCATATACTGTACTTCAGATATAGGCGTTGTAGCTACAACTTCAATATCGATATCAATAGGGTCTGACTGCTCAATTTTCAAATTCATCATTAGGCATATCACCTATAAACAATGAGGAAATTGAGCAGGTGTTACACATGGGATCAGTGTGGGGTGGGCAAAGTAGAGACATGAGAGTAGGGTTTTGTGTGATAGAAGGATCCCCGTGAAACTGAAGGAAACATTTTACAGGTTAGTGGCTAGAACAGCAGTACTGTATGGGTTAGTGTTGGGTAGTTCGCAAGTGGAGGTCATAAGAGCAGAGCCCGTGTTAAAAACGAGTTTGTAAGACGTAGTATCGGGAACACTGCAGAAGAAAAATGAAAGAGGGTGGGCTAAAGTTTTATAGATATATCACGAAGAAGGGCGAACAGGAGTTTGTTAGATCGATAGGGAAAATGCAGGGGGTGGGTCAGAAACGGAGTAGAACATAGGTTTCCAAAATTATTTGTTCTACCGTCCCCTTTTCAGAAAAAAATTACTCGGTGCTTTCCATGGAATCATGTAAATATAACTTCTTCAAGTGAACGGGCAGAAACATATAGTAAATCATTTGTGATCTTGGAAATAATACACTTCAAATCAGCGCTGGTCTTACGAAGTGGGAGGCCCTGGGCGAGTACAATTTGGGAGGCCCGGTCTTCCATCGTCCCGGGTATGGCATAGCATAGTGTATCAAGAATTGAAGTTCTGTCAGTGTCTTATTACAAATTATATTTTAAAGAAGTTAAAATTACCCTTCGTAAGTGGGAGGCCCCGGGCGGCTCCTCACCAGAAGGCTGGCTCTGCTTGAAATTTTAAGAATGGAAAGGAGTGGTGGGACAGAACTCGCAGGCTGAAACTCGTATGTTTATTTAACGTCGGCCAATTTGATAATCCTATGGGCACTTTTCATTCACCGAAATCAGAGTGTGAGCTCCAACACCTAGAAATTAAGTGAGAGTCCTATTTCGAGTATCTGACCCTCACTAAGTAACGGCAAACGACGCGACGTACCAGAGGAAAGCAGATGTCGGCAGGAAAAGAGACAGACTGCAGAGGAGAGGAAGGACATGCTGGATTCTTGGCAGGTGACCTGGAAGCAGGAACTCAAAGGGAAATGGACTGCGACGCTCATGTCATTGTTGTCCACACGTCCGACGCTCCTCCACAGCATAGTCAGGTGCGGCTTCAAGGGGGGTTTCGGGGTTGCAACCCTCCCCCCCCCCTAAATTTTGGGTCGACATTGACACTGACAAATGAAAATTGCGTTTCCAATCGCTGCCTATGGCAAGAAAATCCTGGATCTGCCACTGATAGTTCTTATGCAGAGACTGCACAGACACTACACTAATGCGACGATTTTTGGGTATTAGCAGTACCCAGTTTTCCCAAGCGGCCACCCATGTTAGTACTAGCTGGAGTAGCGATGCTTAACTTAAGTGATCAGACAAGAACTGGTGTGTCCAACGCAATTCGCCGCTCCCGACGCTCATCCCAGATGTCAGTCCTTGGATTGGGAGGAGGCATGGACAGATTGAGTACTACGACACTGGTATAGGTATTTCCGACAACGGAATTGGTAGTCTGGTAACGGAAGTCCGGCACTCTGTGCGTAAACGCATCGCATCTACCCGACAAATACGAGTTGGAGACATCACAAGAAGGTTGTGATTTTTTCCACGCGATGGAAGAGGCATAGAGAGGTAACTTTCACCCCCGTTCACTTCGGTCCCGGATTGAACATGAAACCCATCTGACACATTAGTGCAGTGGTCTTCAAACTTTGTAGACTCACGGAACCCATAGAACTATAAGATGTTTTGGGGGAACCCAATCCCACCGTTAGGAAAATATGTCTTGGGCTGCTAACGAATTTTCATTTTGACTCGCGGAACTCCAAGAGATGTATTGTGGAACCCTGGGGTCCCGCGGAACACAGTTTGAAGACCGCTGCATTAGTGCTACACACTGCTGCCGCACCAGCAAGGAGGGTTTTGCTTGAGCCGCCAAAGTCAAAAAATTGAATGGTTACCTGAATGAAATAATATAATATGCCAATTGGTAGAGCAGCAGCCAAGAAAACTGGAGTGCCTATACTGATGACAACGATGGTGCTAAAAACTTGGAATAAAGACCCTAGCCATGTTTGAATCACTTGAGGAATTGTTAAATCTAGGATGTCAATATCTTTCGAAAAACGGTTAACGATTCGTCCCAAAGGTGTGGTATCAAAAAAGGCCATGGATGAACGCAAAACATTATTTAGCATTTTCGAATGAAGCAGTTCAGCAGCCTTTGTAGTTCCACGTGTCAATACGATTCCGCTTAAAAGCGTAAGACCAGCTGAAAAATAAAAGTGGAAATTACTAATTTATAGATATTTTGGCCTACGGCGTCCCGCCGTGGCAGGGTCGGGTCTGCAGGTTTTGGGCCTCCACTCCCCCATCCCTTCATTCAATTTTCTCCCACATCTGCTTTGGTCTTTCTTTGCCCCGTTTGATTCCAATAACTAGCATTTCCGAAATTATCTAACAAGCTTCGTCTCCCCTCGTTTCATTATATGCTATTATCTCCTAACTTTTACGCCAACACTCCCACCAGTGGCGTCGCTAGGGTTGGCGTCATCCCCTCTCCCGAAAAAGCCGCTTCTGCTTTGGTATCCCCCATTTCTCATGGTGCGAGTGGTGCCACCCGTTGCGGCCCGCACACCTCCTAGTGACGCCAATGACTCACACCAATATACTCATTCCTAATTTCATCAGCTTGTGACACCCCTGGCCTCACAATGGCGTGAAAAGAGTTAGTGGTGATATTCGGGCGTCACTTTGCTGACTGCGTTATCTATGCCTGCCTCAAATGTAACTAGAAACTCGGTCAACTTTCACGTTAAAAATCGCTAACTAGTGAGGTCCTTTGAGGACATCAGAGAAGGGCAAATCATCAAATAGGTAAAATTATACATAATGCAAGCTACCAGACCAGAACAGTAGTGGGAGTAGGTTGTTGTCCATAAGGATATGGTAGTGTGTGGGATGGACGGGGACCTGGTAGAAGATAGGCCGGAGTGGAGGACTAGAACCCACAGACCCGACCCTGCCACAGGCGAGATAACACACACCCACACAGGATAGGTAATTATTTTGGAAACTGTGCGTTTAAATGAAAAGTTACGCAGATCGAAAAATTAACAGATTTTTTTGATCGATTAATAATTCTGATTGATGAAAACTAACCCGACCAATACAGTCAGAGAGAAAAACTTTAGCGAAAGGTTTTTCCGCACTATGCTCATACAGTCAGGAACAGCAAATTTCACATTGCATGAATTGCCCTGATATTCCAAAACGTGACGTTTACATCCATTCCCCCCTCCAAGGCAGGCGAAAGAGTACATGTAGACCCTAGGCAAAGAAAATTGTATGCGCCCCTTATCAATACCCAAGATCATGCAAAAAAATTGAGTTGCGTTGGAGCTGTTGAATTGGGTTGGACAAACCAGTCCTCATCAGATCCCTGAAGTTAAGCAACGCAACCCAATTAAGTACCGACATGGGTGGTCGGTTGGGAACGTTGGGCGCTGCTAATTTCCGTATTGCTATCTCCCCCTCTCCCGCGAGCCTCCATAGGGTCCGGCCCGTGATGGCTGCTTGGCCGACAGCAAACAAGCGAATTGGAAATTTCGGCGGTCGGTTAATCCCGGCTCTACGCCCCAATCTCTGCAAAATATCCTGAAGTCGATATTTTATGGGAATGGCTAGTTAAATTCAAGTTCTTACCAAACGACATGCCCAAAGCTCCATAAACTCCCAGTCGCAAGTTTCGGAGAGGTATATTTTGACTGCCATCCGGATTTGGTTCATCGTTACTCCACATACTGAGCCAAAGGCTTGATCCCATTTGACATGAGTAGGCAAAGAGATAAATGGCTGCAATCACAGCAACTGTTCTGAGAGCAATTGATTTTGCATAGTAGACGTAGGTACTCCATCTCACCTAAAAAAAAGACACGGTCAAATGCTTTTTAATAATTCTGATTATCAAACATTCGTCTGTATCCATGCCAGGATGAAAATCTCTCAATTATCCTCACAAATGAGACAGTATTACTTTTCCAGTTTCTGCACTTTCAGCAACAGTTAGACTGCCCTTATTTTTTGGTGCGGGTTCTTCTCGCTTGCTTAGATTTCTAGACAGTTGAGTTTTTGGTGTTTTCTCCCCACTTTGTGATTCAACTTTGTTTAAAGCTTTTCCATCATGATGGTCCGATCGACTAACAGACCTAGGGAATTTAGAAAATGAGATCATATAAGAAAATAGGGCAAAAAATTGCAAATTACGTCAATGCCACTCGGGTATAGTATTAAGTCTGCACAACGGAATCAGTGGTATCCCACTCCTTTCAGCCGCGGGCAGCATTTCCATCCAGCAATATTTACAAGGGGTTTTGACAGTATGGGTTAGGTTTAAATTAGGATGCGTTATGTTAGAACGGGGGTGGCGAACCTATGGCATGCCGAACAATTTTGTTGGCACGTGGCATGTACATATACAGGGTAACCTACAGTATATAACGCCAATCCAATCAGCAACTCCTAACCCTTTTCTCGCCTATGAGTGTCCCTCTGAATGGACACAAGGGCGATATATTGGACTGCCAGGTGCCACCGGCGTAGCCAGGGGGAGTGTTCTATGTGTTAAAACACCTCCCGAAATTTCCGGGAAACTCTTTTGAACGATGGGAAAAAAAGTTTGTCCCCAGGGAGGGGGTACTAAGTTTATTGACGTAACACCCCCCGAAGCATTTTCCTGGCCACGCCACTGTCGGGTGCCAACCAAAGTTGTAATCCCCTACGATTATTTACAGTCGGTCTACTGTTCGCTGGGGAATTCCACCAACGCAAAGGGGCGAGCTCCTGCAGCTGGAAATTTTTGCCTCATCTACCCATTGCATAGTAGAGAGGGTTCTTTTACGTGCAAATGTCATCTTACACCACATGGGGTATGGGACTTCTCATCTTAAAGAGGGTGCACTTGGGGCTTTTGTCCCCCAAAAGAAGCCAACCTACCTCAGTCCAGTATCGAATCTAGAACTACTGACGCAGTTGCCGGGAGTGTTATAAACCGCGTGTGTACGATGTAATTTTCACGTAAAATAACCCTATCTACTATGAAACTGGTAGATGAGGCAAAAATTCCCAGTTGTAGGGGTTCGCCGCCTGGCATCGGTTGAGTGCCCCTGCGAGCAGTACGCCGACGTTATATAAGCATAGGAGTTGAAATTTTGTCGGCAGCTGGCTGCGTAAAAATATTATCCAAGAGATCATCCATGTGTCCATCCAGATTTTAGAGGGATAAAGATGAGTACCCTACCCTGTCATAGGCGAGAAAACGGTTAGTAGGTGCTGTGCTTTTAGATAGAGTGAGTTAATGACCTTAGCCAGGGTACGATCTGTGTGTGTTCTAAGTTTAGACATTCTAAGCAGGGACATTCTACGCAGTGATCTACTGAGATGAGTACTACTCGAAATGCAAAATAACCTTGATAATAACGTTTCAGCATCGGGGGATCCAATCTTGGTTAGAATTTCTTCTTTCAACTCCTCCATTCCTAGTGATAAGAAAAGAAATATTAGTAGTTAAAAACAATCTAACCAAATATCTCGGGACTTTCATCATTACCTTCCGCTTCTTCATCACTTTCTGCATTTTCCAAGTATTGAATAAGAAAATCAGCAAATACGCCTTTTCGATTGAGGAGCTCTTTATAGGTTCCAACTTCTGATATAGCTCCATCTTTAAGGACGACAATATAGTCTACTTGGGGAAGATAACCGATACGATGGGTAACTAGAATCCTTGTCTAAAAAACATTTCAGAATATTTGTGTGAAACCTTGTTAATTAGAAAAGGAGTTTCTTTCTAAGAAAATTCGAATTTGGCATAGGCAGAACCGTGTTCAGATTTGCCTGCTTGGTCATTCAACACCGGCCTTTAATTTTTGAATGTAATTTACTGACGTCAAGAGGTCAAGCTCTCCATACAGGATGATTTAGGCAATTTCAATATACGTCACATAATATGGAATATACACACCAAAAGGAACCAGTGCTTTAGGTCACATTTGACAGTCTGACTGCGTCAGTCCGTCCAAGACCTCCTAAACAGAAGGCCTTCTCACTGATTCATGACGTCATCCTAAGTAGTGCTAAGACCTACTGAAAATAATGATGAATGCTGACGCTTGCCATTACAAAGCAATGAGATATTTATTCATAAAATATAAAATAGATTTTAAATGCACATGTAAATATTGGTTTGACTGAATAGACAGCATGAAAATATTAATTTATTTTTAAATTTTTGTAAGAAACACATGCATTTAAAACACATACTTTAATGCTTAATTTTCAATTTTAACCTCTTGTAGACTTCTTCCTCTCAATATTATTTTGAATTTTTCAATAGCTGTGCAAGTGTCTAAACCATAGGGAAGATTTGCTTATGTGTGGATTGTAGTGCTTCAATAGCATACTTATTAGAAAATTTTTAAAATTAATTTCACATGAAAAGTCATAAAAGGAGTTTGTTGTTGTTGCTTGTTACGGTTTTAGGGCCTATTGACATCAATGGTTATTAGGGCCCAGCAGGGGTGGATCCAGAGGGGGAGCAATGCTGCAATTGTTTCTCCCTCAGTGCTTCAATGGGGTACATGTTTCAATTGATGCATGATTCAACTTTGCAACTGATGAGACATTTTTTTAATTTCCTATTCCCATTTCTACACTGCCAGTCCAATCTACAGTTGGCTAAACCACTGAAGATAGGACATTGTCTAAAGGGCAGTAGAGGACGTATATAATATATGGAGTCATGGTATGTATTCAAAGGGATTCTGAATATTTAAAAGTATTTGGGACACCCATTTTTTGAAGGGCTACCCCCTTGATCTGCCCCTGGATCCACCCCTGGGTGCTCAAAAAGACATTCACCATGGAGGGAGAATATTCAGAAGGACAAGATGGGTACCCAACTCTACCATAGGTAGGAAAAGGGTTAGGAGCATATGTATAGATGTTAGGCATATCTAACCTAACATGTATACCTAACATCACTAACCTAACCTAACATATATATGCCTAACACAGCTCACCTAACATAACTAACCTAATCTAACATATATAACCCAACATACCTAACATAACATGTATACTTAACTTTTCTACCCCCTATGATTATTCTTTTCTTAAAATATATATGCAACATCTTGGCTGCCATATTCTTAGTTTGAATGATATGCTTTGTGTAAAACATTAGTATAAACATAGTGTATCTAATTTATATAAGCCTATGGGTTCAATATTAAATCTGCTTACCATTCAATGCTTGGTCAATCTGGAAGCCTTTCTGTTACTAGCTATTATCCATTTTGGGGTTTTGAAAAACTGAAGATATTAACTTTAGGTCCACTTCTGTAGTTTCCCTGGCATCCAGGCACAACACAATTACATGGCACAATCCAAATATTATGATTTACATTGGAAAATGATTTGAGTTAAAAATTCAACTCAAATATCAATTTAAAAAAGACGCTTGAAATGCACACAATATGGTCGTTCACATAGTGTGCTAGCACTACTTTGTGTGACGTCACTAGCCAGTGACGTCACACTGCAAAGGCCTTGTTATCTAGGAGGCCTTGGTCCGTCTCTCTGTCTGTCTGCGTCTGTCCGTCTATCTGGGAAGCGGCAAATAGCGTTGGATACACCACTTCTCGTCTGATCACTGAAATTAAGCAACGCAACCCCAGCTAGTACAGGCATGGGCGGCCGCCATAACAGCCATAACAGGATGAACTCTTTAGAGGCTGCTCGAAGGAGAAGATGAGGTAGGTGTAGAGGAAGAAGGAGAGGGGAAATTTGCAGCACCCAACGTTTTTTAACAACCACCAAGGTTGGTACTAACGTGGGCTTGCGCTGCTTAACTTCAGTGATCTCACGAGAACTGGTGAGTCCAATGCAACTTGGCTGCACCTGGGTACCGCTAGTATCCAAAAATCGTCGCATTAGTGTAGTGTCTGTGCAGTCTCTGCATCAGAACTACACTCTGGACGGGGCTCTACCGACATTGTAGTCGAAGGGCCCTAGAACACCAACAAACAAACAAACAATCGGTCTCTGTGTGTCTGTTTTGGTTGGTTGGTCTATCTTGTTTAGGTTTCTGTCTGCTTGTCTCTGTTTTCGCCTGTTTGCTTGTCTACCTTTGACTGGGTCTTGTATTTCGTCAGTTAAGGCAATTCCCTAAGAAAGCCAGACGTAGTGTCCTTAAACCATCTAATATATGGGATTCATTGATTTATTCGATAAAGGCGCTATGAGAGTTAGTGTTGAGACAGGGCCTTTACCAGAACTTAATGAAAACAGTGCAGTTACCAACTAAGATCATAGGCATTACCGAGGTTCTAAAGGCGGTTCTAATACCCATGCCCTATTAGCCCATATGTAATATCGGACCTGGATGAGCTTACTTTATCTTTTAATAAACCTTTTGGTCCGAATACGTTTTCAAAAATGTGACTTCCTACGTGGACGTCAACTGCACTGAGAGGATCATCAAATAAGTAAATATTCGCTTCACTGTATACAGCTCTTGCCAAACTCACTCTTTGTTTTTGGCCACCACTTAGATTGATACCCTAAAATAGATAAAATTGGACAGTTAGAAATTTTAACACTAAAATTCTCCATACCGAATGTAGTAAGAAAACCGCTTAAAAACGTTTATGAATGCCAAGAAAACGTTCGCAAAGTGGATGAGCATTACAAGGAGACTTGACACGCGAATGAACGATAAACATTTAAGAATGATTTTCAGTATTCCACACTTTAACCCTTAATTACGCCTTAACCCTTAATCCTTAATCCATGGTTTTCTTAGTTTCCTGAAGCACAGAATTTTGTGCCTCTGTGTACCTTCCTAATTATGGTACTAAAGGCAAATTGCACTAAAACCATGTTAATTTTCCTTTCCTTTCATAATACACATACACAGTGTATGTGCAAAACATAACAGAAAATATAGTGACGTGCTTGGATGAATGGGTAAATGGGTCAGTAGCTGAGATATGAATGCTGCAGTACATGAGTGGGATGTCAAGAGTTGATAGTTAGGAAAAGTATCCTAGAGAGGAGGAGGATTAGATATAGGAGCAGGTTGGACATTAGGATATGGTAGTGTAGGCGGCTGATGGTTACCTGTTAGGATACAGCCAGGAGTTGAGGGCTATTGAAAAGAAGTCCCCCTCAGGTATAACCTTTGAAACGTTGATAAGGCCCTTTCTCTAACTTTTCTTTAAGTTACAAAATACTTATTGACATTTCAAAACTGCCCTATTCCTCATTCTTTGCCTTTGAAATTTACATAAGGGACGACATATGATGTTAAGAGAAATCCTTGAAGAACCTACTCCTGAAGAATGTCCCTCAACATCAAAACCTTAAAAACAGAAAATATGAGCATTTTGTCAAAATAAATTGAAGGGAATGACAAGATATTGCTACAAGTGCTGTTCTTGGGATATTTATGGCGAACATCATGCGAAAATATGTGTAGAGTGTGAAACCATGAAATTATTTAACTGATTTATATTTCATGTTTGTTACCTAATACTTTAATAATAAAAAATGTGCATTTGAATCACATTTTGAATTATTAAATTAATAATCAAATAGGCAGTCTCAGCGACTACTGTTTAGTAACAACGTTGCACTTTGAGAAGTTTAGTAATTAAGGGTTAAGGCGACACCGAAAAATGCTTGTCGTGTTTGGATTTCCGAGTGCCTTTGGTGGAAAGGATGTCATCTAATTCATGAGCGCAAGTAGGTAGTGACAGAGAGTGCAAAACTGATGTTGTTGATGAACACCTGCCACGTGCCAACTGTCAAGAATACAGTACTGTATTTACATTGCCTTTTTGGTAGATACTCCACTTTGCGCCCCTAGTATTTTGAGGGCATGGGTTGCTACCAACTGAGAAAAATGTTTGAAACAATTTGCGAGGATAGTTCGATAGAGAGTGATCACCAAGTTCCAGAATAGGTAATATTTTGGAAACTATCCGTTTAAATGAAAAGTTATGCAGATCGAAAAATTAAAAGATTTTGTGATCGGGTCATAAATCTAATTGAATGAAAGAAGTACCCTGTTCACCAACTCCATATAGGCGGAAGGGATCAACTTAGGCATGTAAACGGGCCTCTACAATATTTCTCGCTTTCTGGATTATTTTTTGAAAAGTAAGGCGATATATTGAACACTGTTTTCCACAGCTGGTTGCTGACCAAAGGTCGATACTGGACCAAAGTCGGTTGGCTTCTTTCAGGCGAGAGAGAGATCCTGAGTGCAACTTCCTAAGGATGAGAAGTAAAACCGAGGTCCCGTGTGGCGTGCGATGGCATTTGCGCGTAAAAGAACCCTCTCTACAAGGGCCGTAACGTGGGCGTGGCGAGGAAGGCAGCCGCCACGGGCGCAAAATGTTTGAGGTTTTTGTCATTATTGGGTTACGGGCAAGCGAAAGTTAGACCCTTGCCACAGGCGCTTCGTACCCCCGTTACGGCTCTGCTCTCTACTATGCAACGAGTAGATGAGGCAAAATTTCCAGATGTAGGAGCTCGCCCCTGGCGTCGGTGGAATTCCCCAACGAATAGTAGGCCGACGATAACTAAGCATAAGGGTTGCAGCTTTGGTCGGCAACCTGCTGCGGAAAAACACTGTCCAATATGTCGCCCTTGTTTCCATTGAAAGGTACAAGATGGATACCCGACCCTGCCATAGGAGGGAAAAGGGTTAGGTGTTGCTTTTTGTTTGTTGTACGGTATATGTCTGATGAAGTTCTTAAGGCCCCCATACATGATTGCTCCATTTGGATGAAAACCATTTGGATGGCGTCCAAATGGATGACGTCCAAAAATCAGCACATACACCATCACTCCATGCTGTTCACGCCAATTTGTTTTCAGTTTAGTTTAAGTTCTGGTGAGAACAGTATGGATGAAGAATATGGTGGCCGGGTAACCATCTTGTCCCTCTTAATAGACACAAGGGCGGCATTTTGGTCATTGTTTTTCCGCAGCCACAGCAGTCTGTAACCCCTATGCCAGTGGTGGCGAACCTGTCACCCACCGTGCAATTTTGTGACCCACCTAAACGTGAAATCATATCTAGTTTATCGTATCATAGTGTGTGGGTTGAACGGGGACCTGCAGGTTAGAACCCATAGATCCTACCCAGCCACAGGCGGGAAAAGGGCATTATGATGATGTTCTCTATTTGCTACTTTAATAAACTAATATATTCATTATTAATAATAATTTTTTATTCATAAAATCAAATAGTGATTGCAAGTGACCCGTGGACAACTTTTTT
Source organism: Trigoniulus corallinus (assembly GCA_013389805.1). NCBI lineage: Eukaryota > Metazoa > Arthropoda > Diplopoda > Spirobolida > Trigoniulidae > Trigoniulus > Trigoniulus corallinus. The sequence goes on along the minus strand of JAAFCE010001963.1, from coordinate 18,882,231 downwards.
GCTTCTTTTTTTCATGTTATTGTGACCCGTCTTCAAAAAAAAAAAAGGTTCGCCACCACTGCCCTATGCTTATTTATCATCAGTCTACTGTTTGTCTTTTTGGGGAATTCCACCAACGCCAGGGGCGAGCTCCTACACCTGGAAATTTTGCCTCATCTATCCGTCGCATAGTAGAGGGGGTGTGGTCGAGTTGGGTTGGACAACAGTTCTCGTCATATCATTGAAGTTAAGCAGTGCATGCCCAATTTAGTACCAACATGGCTGGTTGGTAGTGAACGTTGGGCGCTTCTAATTTCCCCTCTCCTACATCCCCTACACCTACCTCCTCCTCACCCGCAAGCAGCCTCCTTAGGGTTCGGCCTGTTATGGCTGCTTGACTTACTCCCAAACCCCTGACTATAAAATACTAACATACTTTAACGTGCAAGTGACATCATACACCACTCCGGTCCTCTCTCGCCTGAAAGAAGCCAACCTACCTTGGTGCAATATTGAACCTAGACCTGCTGACGCAGTTACCGAGCGTGCCACCCACTACGTCACTGAGGCGGGTTATCAAAATTTCCATAAGCATTCATTTTTAAAAAAACAACGTGCCTTAAACATTGCAAGTTTATCAATAACTCCCTGCCAGCCATTATGGTCCGCTCTCCAAAGCTGCTTGTCGCATACTGATCCCTATTTGGACCACGTTTTTCCCACACAAGATCGCACCACTGTTTCAAATGACATGGTGCCACTCCGTTTATCAGTTGTTACTCCTGGTGGCAGGGCATACTTCCACCACGTTTTTGCCACACACGGTCAGTTGGCATGATGGAGTGATGGAGCAATCGGGTGGATTTTGGCTTGACCAAAAATCCAACCAAGCTCATCACGCCATGTCATCCACTTCAGTTTCCCGACACACGATGTGGTTTTGGATTGACACCATGCCATTTGGACAGATGGAGCGATCGTGTATGGGGGTCTTTAAATAAGCAAGAAACATAAACATTCTCAGCCGATAATCGGCATTTCAAGGTGATTACAAGATGATACCTTTTCGCCAATTTCTGTTTGATCAGCAGCTGGAAGAATTTCCAAATCTGGCCTTAGTGCACAAGCATCTAATACTTTGTCATAGAAAGCCGAGTTAAAAGATTTTCCAAACACAATATTGTTTCTCAGCGTCGCATTTTGTATCCATGCTTGTTGAGGAACATAAGCGAGCGAATCCTACACAGTAATAAAAAGATAACAGTAAATAATTAAAATTCATCGTCTTTGGAACATTACGTTAAAAACAGTAGAACAGAAGTTTTACCGAAACTGTAACAGTGCCATTGAGTTTTTCCATTTCTCCTAAAATTGCCGACAGCAATGATGACTTGCCTGACCCTACTGTTCCCACAACTGCCACTAAGGTATTTCGTTTTATGCGAAGATCAATGTCTAACAGCACTGGTGCTTCGTTTATACTCCATGCGAAAGAGGAATTATCAATTGTCACTGCATATTCTAACATTAAATTAAATATGACATAAACGTTTATTTCTTTTAACTTTTGCTCCACATGAGGAGGTGAATGAATGGTCTTACTTTCATTAAATACACGATGTACAGCATCAGGATCTACTTCTTCACACATCATGAATTTACCTATTCGCTTTAATGCCACTGTCGCCTAAAGAAGTATACAAATTCTTGAATTGAACAGGGCTGAATTTTTTTATGGATTTTGAAAGGGGCTTAAAAACGCCAAAATCGTAACTTTTAAGTGCAGTGTACACTTGGCGTTTATAAACGTGCATATAGGCCAGTGACGTCATGAATTTGCAGCGGGCATACTCCAGACCACCTAGATAACAAGGCCTGTGCGCTTTGAAGTCTGAGGTGTGTGACGTCATTCAAAGAAGGGTTAAACTGGGTTGACACAGTCCAAGTGCTCTTGGATAAAGTACACTTGGACTCTATTCGCGCGTCACTTGGATGCAACTTGGGCCATGTATACACTTGATGAAAGTTAACTTGGATGGCTAGGACCCATCCAAGTTAAGTGGGATGGCTGCCAACTTACTTTGATCAAAGTGTAACTTGGATGAAATTTAAAATGGCTACCAACATGCAACACACGGAGGGTTAAGTGAATATTAATAAAAGAAAAATTCGAAAACCAGCTAGGAAGTGGACCGACTGAGAAAACATAATTTGTGGAATTATATGACGCTGAGGAAGTGATGTGGGATATAAAGCTGACGAACTATAAAAGCAAAGATGTAAAAGATGCTGCCATTCAAAGGATTATGAATAACATCAAGATTCCTGATTTTTGTGAGGGTGATATTAAATATATGCAATGAGAACTTTCAAATGGGAAGGATACGAAAATAACAGTGACATATTCTTGAGGGGAGAACTGGTTAAGAAGGTGCAGAAGGTAAGGTACTGGGAGAGATACTCAGAGAGATACAGGGGAGATACTGGGATGTGACCCATAGAATGAATGGAGTTCTGGGTGATAGGAGGGTCCCAATCAAATTGGAAGGGAAGTTGTACAGGGTAGTGGTCAAGCCCGCTATGCTATATGGATCTGAGTCTTGGGCTGTGAAGATTAGCTGCATTTTATTTTATAGATATAATTGTAAAACGAAAATGAACTGCAACAAGTATGCACTTATAATAATAATTCGTCTTGTGCATTAGGAATGGTTTTTTGGCACAAGTGTAGGGGCGTTCATTTATAATGGCGTGGGGTTTAGCAAGTGCTACTTTCCCTGCATCATTTTGTCATCACACCTGCGACAAGTGTTATTATGCTATGCGTGAAAAAGGTCAAAAACGCCAAGTGCACACCGCACTTTATAAAGCAGAAGACCTTAGTATGGTACGAAGAATGATAACACAACTATGGGTCTGAATCACCATCACAACCGCTTCTCGACTACAGCATAGTCTGGTACTCATTTTTCCCATTAGGGCACAAGAGGGATCTGTTTGACTACTTTTATGCAGTCGGCTGGTAATCCATTGCTGCAGCCCTGAGCTGACCCAAACAAAACAAGGGCCCAGTGCGAAGTTGACTTGCGGGGCCCAGTAGAGGCGTACCTTGGATATGTTGAACCTGGCTACAAACTACTGTATATACTAGCGCTCCCATTATGTTGCATTTCACAATTTTCAAACATTTCGTTTCATTTCTTAAATTCGTGGGCCTGCCACAGTAATCAATTTGGGGCCTTCTGACATATTTCGTACAGCAAGGCAATAATTGTCTTACATTGCATAATTTTGTTTAGTAAACAGTCCTTGCCTCGGGTTAGTCGATATATTCAGATTAAAACAACATTAAACAATTTTCATCATTGAAACTCAGTCAGCAGCACGGGGCCGTGTGCGCTCGCACCATTCCCACGCTCTTCCGGCTGGTATTCCTGCAGCCCCTCAGCCTAGTTGTCGTCGACCCAGTTTCCTTAACACTTTTTCCGCCACCGACACCAGGGGGCGACTATCATTTGTTTTTTTTTTTAAAGGCTGTTTTTCTGGTGACGTAATGTAAGTTTTGCTTGCGACACAATAGAGCAATAATCAGCCCCCAGGATTGAAACTCGAAACCCGACGTAGTAGTCCACCACCGTACCTATATACCACCGATGCAGATCCAACTATTGACATAAATACAAAAGTTTTGGGCCCTTTCACGTATGCCATAAACATTACTTAAGATAATGTACCTGGACCATAGTCAAGATGACCATTGGCATCAACATGATTGGTGTCTGCATAACTTGGAACAAAGACAACGACACAAAGGCCTTATTAGCATCTAGATTGTTCATTGGGTCCATCAGCACGTAGGTTGCAAACGTCATCAAAGAAACCTTTATAAATAAAAATTTACACACATCAAATTTTAAATCTCTAACCCTGACAAACACAAGACAGAAGCATGAAAAGGGAATCGAATATAGAAATAGAAAGAGAATTGAGACAAAGATACGTGCGCTGTTGTAACCCTTTTGGCCGCCACGGATAACATGCAGGGAAATCACTAGGATCATTCCTGCACGCAATGCACTTAGAAGTCAGTCAGTGGATCAACTTTTTTTTGGTTCGTTGGTGTTTTACGGCCCTTCAATTACAAGGTCATTAGAGCCCCGTCCGCTGTGTAGTTCTGATGCAGAGACTGCACAGACACTACACCAATGCGACGATATTTGGGTATTAGCGGTACTCATTTTTCCCAAGCAGCCACCCATGTCAGTGCTAGCTGGGATTGCGTTGCATAACTTCAATGATCAGACGAGAACTGGTGTGTCCAACGCAATAAGCCGCTGAAGGAATAGCCCTGCTTTCGACCTTGTTTGCCAATGTATTTGTAAACAATCGAACTAATTTAAAACAAGTCAATAAAAAAAACTTACTAGAACTGATGACGCCATGAAACTGAAATTCATAGCAACTCCAAAATAAGCAGCTTTTCGAAGTACTACAACTTCTTGAGATCGAATCCCGTTAACTAAATCCATGAAACATGATTCCCAGGCGTAGAGTTTAAGTACTTTGATTCCATTTAAGATTTCATTCATTAATTTAATTCTGTAGTCTTTCAGCTTCATTTGTTCACTCTAAAAATAAAATCAAAATATATCCGTTCTTCAAAGGCTATCCCACCCTTCCCCACCTGCGTTTCCCTACCTATAGAAGGGTAGGTGCCTCATGTGAGAACAGTCTGGGGGCAGTATTTATACACAACATGCCACAGCCTCATTTTTATAATCCTTTATCTGACAATTTCTTCTTACCAAGCAACACCCAGTAAGAGGGGCGATTTTGTCAATCTCCATTTAAATTTAGGGTAACTCCATTAAGAAATGGATTATCTAAACGCAGTTGACAAATGATACCGAATATCACCTGAAGGATGACATTCGCCTCGGCAAGGATCGAAACTGCAACCATGGATGCACGAGTCAAGCAGGCTGCACCACGCATTCGCACCAATTACAAGAAAATAAAGAAAGCAAATTGGCCTAAACATGTTTTCAAGAGCTAGCTATCAAAGGACCATGCCAAGAAACGCCCCTAACGCTGAATCGATATGGTATGGCTTCTTTCTGGCGAGATAGAGCACCCCGAGTGCAACTTCCATCGGATGAGAAAATAATCCACTTGCACGTATGGAATGTGCAGATCGGCAAAATTTTCAGGTGCATTTCTTTTGTTGGTGTTTTAAGGCCCTTCAACTACAATGGTCATTAGAGCCCCGTCCATTGCGATGCTGTTACGACGATATGGGTATTATCAGTACGTAGTGTTCTCAGGGGTCACAAAGCCTAGTACTATCTTAACTATCTGCGTTGCTTAACTTCAGTAATCAGTTGAGAACCGGTTGGCCAACGCATTACAGTCGCTCTTTGGCAGGTCGAAAAGATACGCATGTGTCTCAAATGGACAAAAAAGGAAACCCATATAATTGTTAATTTGCTGAAATAAACAAAAAAATATACTAACTTGAAGTCTCTTTGCATATCCAACTACAAGCATGGTGATGACATTGAGCAATATTAGGACTCCAACTCCAGCCAGTACTGCCGGCCCTAAACGCAGCCAAATTAAATAAATGGCAATCGAGACTTGAACCGGTGCAGTCCAAATCAGATTAAAATAGAGAACAGAATCCATCAGTCTCTGGACGTCGACAGCCATTAAATTAACTATTTCTCCTAATGTATAATCTCTCCGGGCTCTGCTGGATAACTTCAACGCCTTAAATAAAAAAGAAAATACAAGGTGGTTAAAACAATTAGCAATGAGACTTGTAATTAACTAGTTTAATTCTAACTACCTTTCTGTAAATAGTTGCAGTCAACGCAGATCGCAGTCTCATAGCCACCATATAACAAAAATGGCTACTCTTCCCCATTGTCACAAGGTTTATTACAGACACACACAACATAGCGCCAGCATACAGAAAACCTCGCCACTGTGGATCATCGCTTCCAACGAAATTAATGAGCAAGCTACGAAAAGAAAATGATTAGCGCAGTCCATCAGATCTGGACAGCAATTTCAACATAAAAACATTTTCAGTCACAATAACTTCTAGTAATTCATTATATCAATGCACGGGTCAGGGTCAGTGCCAGGGTCGGGTGCCTCGAAGAGGGGGACGGTTGAAGTGGAGACAAGCAAACGGAGTCCGGTGTGTTAGGAGGGTTCCAACAAAGTTGAAAGGGATGTTTTACAGGGCAGTGATTAGGCCAGCTATGCTATATGGATGAAAGTGTTGGGCAGTGAGATAGAGCCACGTTAATAGAATGCAAGTAGCTGATGGCTGGTTCCATATAACCCGGCGCTAACGCTATTAGCGTTGAATCAGACGACACAGCACAAAGTGGTGACGTCACAACGCTACTTTGGGCTCCGCAGAGTAGCTCAAATAGCGTCCCGCAAGTAACGCTGCATTCTGATTGGCTGGCGGTAGAGCTGTCTGCTTCGGCTGGGTTATGCGTGATGCTGTGCGTGACGTGACTCCAAAAAAAAAAAAAACGCTACATATAAGGAATTGCGCTGACGCTCCTTTCTAAAGCGCTTGCACAATACGTCATCAAAATGTCGACAGCGTCGATGTGATTAACGCTTAACTGTGGTGATACGGAACTAGGCATGAGATGCGAATGCTGCGTTAGATGAGTGGGGTGTCGAGAGCTGATAGTTAGGAATGAGTATATTAGAGGTAGCCTGTGATTGGGGGACAACGCGGAAAAATTAGGGACGGTAGGATGAGGTGGTAAAGACACGTAATGAGAGAAGGAGGTGCTCGTTAAGTCCATTTCAGGAATACAGTGGTTGGAAGCAACCGAGGCAGGGAAGACTACAGCAAACGTGGGAGCAAGTTGTCTATAAGGATATGGTAGTGTGCATGTGTCCATTGGATTGCTGCAGCGGGATGTGTGCACCAGTGCACACATCCGGCTGTTACGCCTTATCCTACCTGTGGCAGGGTCGGGTCTGTGGGTTCTAGCCCTCCACTCCCGTCTATCTACCACCAGGTCCCCGTCCATTCCGCAAATCGCCATATCCTTACGCACAACCTGTTCCCACGGCAGCTTCGGTCTCCTGCCCCGGGGGCTACTGACAACCTGCATTCCTGGTATGGCTCTAGCGAGCTCCTCATCCCTTCTTCTCATTACATGTCAATACGACCTCAGCCTATTCTCCCTCACTTTTTTGGCGATGTCCATCATCCCTAGGCTACCTCTAATACGGTATACTCACTCCTAATTCTATAGGCTCTTGACACGCCAGTCATATACCACAGCATTCGCATCTTGGCGACTGCATTCTATTGATGATGCTCTTCCTCACTGCCCAACACTGATCCATATAGGAAGGCTGGTCTAACCGCTGCCCTGTAAAACTTCCCTTTCAACTTGATTGGGACCCTCCTATCACATAGGATTGCTTGCCTGTCTCCACTTCAGCCACACCATTGATGCTTATGGTCACTTTGGCGTCTATCTCTCCATTGCTTTGGAATGTTGATCCTAAGAACCTTACCGCTTGCATCTTTTTCACCAGATAGCCCCTTGAACGTATGTCACCATTGTTTTCCTGTCCTTCCCAATTGAAGGCTGGATACTCTGTCTTCTTCATGTTGATCTCTAGCCTTTCCTTTTCTATTGCTCCTCTAATTTCATTTAGTCCCTCCTCTACCTGTTCTCTGCTGTCACTAAGTTTTCTGATGTCGCCAGCAAATACCAAGCACTGAGGGGCCCATTCTTCCACACTCGTCAGCAGTTCATTCATGACCAGGATGAAATGATGTGGACTAAGTGCAGAACCTTGGTGCACCCCGACTTTTACTGGGAAGCCCCCCAGCATTCCCCCAAGGTATCCTTACCCTGGCTATGGAGCATTCATACATTTCTTGGACTACCGTAAAATCTCACGTAGTGCCCGCGGATTATACGCGAAATATAGGGTCATTTAGTGCGGACTATATGCGAGGGCGGACTACAAATGAAACCAAGGGTTCTCAATGACAACTGCTCTTCATTTACTGAACATTTTATTACACTTAACAACACGACTTTATACAGTACGTTGTTATTTATATGGTAATGCAATATAAAATCTTTCACATTTCAATTTCATTGTCAGAGCAATCTCACATTTCATGTTCATATTCATTTGATCCCATTGCCCCTGCAAGTTACCCCACTGGTTACAGTAGGAATTTTAAAGTGCGGACTATATTTGAAACATACCCATCGCTAATGCGGACTATATTTGAGATGCGGACTTTAAGCGAGATTTTACGGTATTTGAATAAACCCTTCTTCTACCCCCCCCCCCTCCTTTTTTTCGTAATACCTCCCAAACTACCTGTCTTGGGACACTGTCGTAGGCCTTCTCCAGGTCGATGAAGACGGCATGGAGATCTTTCTTTGCGTAAATGTACGCCAAGGGTACACCGCTCTTTAGTTAAACTTATAGGGCTTCGGATAAGTATCACTACAGTAAAAACAATTACAGCAGGCATGTCAAACTGGGGGTACCCCGAGTGTCACATTGTAGATAAAGTGCCCTAAAACACCAACGAATGAAACGAAAACAATGCGTTGTCAGGAGGGTCATGCAGTGTTGACGTTCTTTTTTTTAGAAGTTTGTTTTTAAAAGTATCATTGGCCCGGCCTGACGGTGTCGAGTTTATTTGACATGGGAATTGCCGAAATGGTATTTAATAATAGATTCAATCAAAATATGGCACATGGCGCCCCATTCCAACCACGCCCGGGGGCAACTTTGTCCCTCTCGTTATGCCTCTGAGTAGTAGACTGCATAAGTATTCTAAATGTTATCGACTGTGAGGGCCGCAACCCTAGGCTTGAAGGACCGCAAGCATTTCTTTGACCAAGACTTTAACACCCCTGAATTACATACAGGACATATAATTCGGAGATGTAGACCCTTCTTGGTGCGCTCGATATTCCATCATAATTTAGTTCGATACTAGCTAGGTTGAGGTCAGTTGGCTTCTTTCGGCAGAGAGAGAGAGAGAGAGAGACAGTGAGCGAAAGAGAGACACACAGAGAAAGCGACAGAGGGAGAGAGGGTGAGAGAGACTGAAATAGACACAGAAACAGAAAGACAGGCCTGTGTGGTGTACCGATGGTACTGGCACGTCAAAGAACTAAGCGACCACGGCTTTTCTTTGCATTCGATGGAAAGCACACAGGACTGGGCATAGCCGGAAAGAAGCCAACAGCGTATCTCCAAGATAGAACCAAGAACCACTGACGGAGAAGTCGGCGGCATACCAATTTTAAATGCAAATTTTCTATTTAAAAACGATACTTACTCAAGAATCATTGGATTAATAAATAACATTAAATCCGACATCAGTTTCAAAAAGGTTCCTAGAATGTAAATCCCTCCAAAAGATTTAAAAAGCACTTTAATAATATTGGGTTGCTTGGTATTAAGAGTTTCGGAGTCACTCTGACCACTGCTTTGTCTGAAAATTTTTGACTCTTCCGGAGATGGCTGGTTAGCGGTCATTCTTCAAGAAAAATTATTTCAATGTAGGTCGATGCGAGACATTCAATATTTGACATTTATTTCTACCTTCCGCATTTCTTGAGCTCCTTTTCCAGGTGCTTATCAAAAATGGCACATACTGATCTGGATTTATCAGATGGATTCAGCAACCAGAGATCTCCTTCCTTTAAGTCGTGGCGAAAGCCTTTGTACACCAACCTATCAAACAACGAACAAATTACACATTGAATTTCGCTCATATTAATGTAAGGTGGGCCTGTAAGGTGGACCAGTATATCCCTATCCCCACTCCCAATTTATTCCATTATCGCGGGACACCTCTGTAGGGCTTATGTCTGTTATGGTGTCTTGGCGTTTCCCAAACCCTGAAACCCAAAAACTTAAACTTAATCTAGTGATGATGACTGGTCACCGTAATTCAGTTTCAGAGAGTCTGGGAGGCGCAGACGAAAACCAAAGAGAAAATAGTTATAGTAAAAACTGTAGAAAATGGACCCCATTGAAAGGAAAACCTGCACTACGAATAACCGTTTTCTTGCGTATGTCAGGAGCGGGAACCCTGTCGACCTAAAAATGGGAGGCCAGGGCGCAACTACAAGTGGGAGCGCTATTTGCCATATTTTTATTAAAATTGACTTTATCATCGTCATACCCATATCCCACCTGTGGTAGGGTAGGGTCTGTGGGTTCTAGCCCTCCACTCCCGTCTATCTACCACCCCACACTACACACACTACCATATCCTTACGAAGAACTTATAATTTACTTTATAAAACTAAGGGTTCCCTCACTGCCACACAGAGGCGTGCTGCGGCTTCCTCGCGGAGGTCAAAATGTGTCGGACCTCAGTGAAGTTAATAAGAAAAAAAGGGAGACTTCTTGAGCAAGGCAACATTCAGGGTCGCTCTAGTTGTATAGTTTGTACTTGGGCGCTAAATATCCTACGTACGCCACTGCCTTGGACGAGGTTATACACCCAAGAACAAGGCCCCCACACTCTAAAGAGGGTCCTAGGGCCAACACCATTACGGGCCCCCTTCTTCCTTCCAAAATAACCATTTCTACTTCAGTAATTCTACGAATTTTGGTCATAGCTCGTATGCGGGTACACACACAACGCTGTACCACTAAAAATCAACATGTTAGAATAAAATCGGTCAGGGCTCCCGGTTAGCACCTCTTGTGGGGATAGGGGACAATGCCTGAGAATGTTGCCAAACTGCAAGTACAGTATATGATATTTCCCCATGGGGCTGGTTCTAGGGCAGTGATTCTCAACCTTTTTTTCGCCACGGTACACTTTTACTAATTTCAAAATTTGGCGGCACACTAGCAACGACACATTTCTAGGTACACAAACGCCAAAGAAAATATATAAGTTGTAGCCTAACCCTATGCAAAAACTAGCCTCGGTAACTGTGTCAGTAGTTTTTGGTTCAATACTGGACCGAGGTGGGTTGGCTTTTTTCGGGCGAGAGAGAAGCCCTGAGTGCACCTTCTTTCGGGTGAGAAGTAAAACCGAGGTCCCGTGTGGTGTACGATGGCATTTGCACATGGAAGAACCCTCTCTATATGGAACGAGTAGAGGACCAAAATTTCCAGGTGCAGGAGCTCGCCCCCCGTCTTCGGTGGAATGTCCCAACGAACAGTAGAAAGACCATAAATAGCATAGGAATTGCAGCTTTGATTGGCAACCGGCTGTGGGAAAACACTGCCCAATATATCGCCCTTGTGTCCAGTCAGAGGGACAAGATGGGTACCCGACCTCGCGGCACACCCTCGTGAATCTCACGGCACACTAAAGTGCCGCGGCACAGTGGTTGAGAATCACTGTTCTAGGGTGTTGTGTGGGTTCTAAAAATGGACCACTTGCAAAATTTCTTTAACGTACAGATGCCATCTGAACACCACACGGGACCACGGCTTTACTTCTTATCCGACAGAGAGCACAATGGAGCCCAACTTCTTTTGCCCGAAAGAAGCTGGACGCTCATACCCTAGCGTCGGTGGAGGAAAAGTGCCCTAAAGACGAAAGATAAGCTGACTATAACTAATTAAAAGGGTTGTAGGGCCCGCTCTAGGGAGGTGCAACCCGGATATTAGTCCGCGGCGCCATTTTGGCTGAAAGTGTGAGTAAAATATTGATGTGTTAAATACCCAACACAGTAATAGAAAATTTCACATATCGGTTTTTTCGATCCCTAACAATTTACAATGCGTAACGTATTTACAGTATATTGTTTATGTTTAAAGGCTAAAAATATTACACAATTATAAAAAAATTAACACATAATTAGTAAAAAAAAAGCTACTTGAACTTGCATTATATTCTGAAGGGGCGGCAATTTTTCTTTTTGTCCGGGGCGACGTAAGCGTTAGAGCGGACCCTGAAGGTTGCAGACAAGATTGGTAGCCGTTGAATAAGAAAATACCGTCCAAAAGGCGGCTCAAGAGTCCCAATGGGACAAAAGGGGTCCCCCGATCCTGCATAAGTCTGGAAAAAGGTTGTCTTTTTATTGGATTTCCGGAAGGACAGGAAAACAGTGGCGATGCGCTCTCTAGGGGCGAACTGGTGACGAAGGTGCAAAAGGTAAAATACTTAGGATCGACGTTCCAAATCAACGGGGAAACAGACTCGGATGCGACCGGGACGCAAGGCAACCCCAGCTAGTACTAACATAGGTGGTCGCTTGGGAAAACTTGGCACCACTAATACCCAAAAATCGTCGCATTAGTGTAGTCTGTGCAGTCTCTTCATTAGAACTACACAGTGGACAGGGCTTTAATGAACTTGTACTGTAGTTGAACGGCCCTAAAACACCAACGAATCCATTAATCAATAGGATGTGAACCATAGAATCAAATGAGGATGGTTGAGGTGGAAGCAGGCAAGGAGTGTGCTGGGTGATAGGAGGGTCCCAATCAAGCTGAAAGGAAAGTCTTACAGGGCATTGGTTAGGCCCATTATGCCATACTGATCAGTGTTGGGCAAGGAGGAAGAGCCACCTAAATAGAATGCAAGTAGCTGAGATACGAATGCTGCGGTATATGAGCGGAATGTCGAGTGCTGGCAGAGTTTGGAATGAGTATATAAATGGTAGCCTTGGGGTGGGGGACATCACGGAAAAAAATGAGAGGAGTGGGACAGTGGTTTGAGGTGGTATGGACACGTAATGAGACGAGAGGAGGAGGAGTTCGTTAGGTCTATTTCAGGAATGAAGATGGTTGGGAGCTGCCCGGGTAGGGGAACCCCGAAGCAGCCATGGGGGGCAGGTTGTCTGTAAGGATATGGCAGTGCGTTGGGCGGACGCAGTGACGAATCCAGGGGCGGATCAGGGAGAGTGAGCGTTTCAAAAAAAGGCGCGACCCAAATATTTTTAAGTATTCAGAATCCCTTAGTATAAATCTAGTTATTAATTACAGACAATGACATCAACATAGACAATGTCTTATCTTCAGGGGTTTCGCGAGCAGCGAATTGCGTTGGGCACACCAGTTCTCCTCTGATCACTGAAGTTAAGCAGCGCAACCCCAGCTAGTACTGACATGGGTGGCCGCTTGGGAAAACTGGGTACTGCTAATACCCAAAAATCGTCGCATTAGTGTAGTGTTTGTGCAGTCTCTGCATAAGAACTATGCTGTGGACGGGGCACTAATGACCTTGTAGTTGAAGGGCCCTAAAACACCAACAAACAAACAGGGGTTTCGCTAACTACAGATTTAACTGCATCTGCTGGGTGCTGCATCGGTTGAATTCCATTGAACACTGAGGGGTGAGCAATTGGTGCATTGCTCCTCCATCTGGATCCACCCCTGGGTGGACGGGGTCCTGGTGGGAGGTAGACGGGAGTGGAGGATATATAACCCACAGACCCCATCCCACAACAGGCAGGATAAGGGTATGAAGATGATGATTATGTAAAAACAGACTTGGGTGTGCTGAAAACTAACGTCAAATTACTACATACCCATCGCAGAATGAAAAGAATAGCCATGAAGGAAACGACGCAGTTAATTCAGGACATAATCTCTGGAATAAATAATTTTAAAAATATTTCAAAATGAGAAGTAAAATTTCAAGTGTCTATATTAAATATTTTCTGAGAAAAAATCAACTTAGAAGTATATCTTACGTAATGCTCTTCCAAAAATTTCATTGAAGTAATAGGATTAGCATCTGCTACGCAGACAAGCAAAAATTGCATAACAATTATTGGATAATTCACAGCATCTATAATGAACTGAAGTTCATCGACGTCCATTGTCTGCAAATAAAAATTGAAGATATGCCTCGTTACACTCTGAAAGTGAAGATGACAGCTAACCAAGGTTGCAAAAGCAACTCCTAACCCTTTTACCGTCTATGGCAGGGCCGGGTACCTATATTGTCCCTCTGAATGGACACAAGGGTGATATACAGTATTTGACGGTGTTTTTTGCAGCCGGTTGCCGATCAAAGCTGCAACCCCTATGCTTATTTATCGTCGGTCTCCTGTTCGATGGCGAATTCCACCGATGCCAGGGGGGAGAGCTCCTACACCTGGAAATTTTGCCACATCTTCCCTTTGCACAGCAAAGAGGGTTCTTTTACGTGCAAATGCCATCCTACACCACACGAGGCTGTGGCTTCGGAATTGTAGTTCATATCCATCCACAATCTCCTTATCGATAAACCAAGCAAAAACGTACACAATCTCTTTTGGATGGGTACACAATCCAATTACCGCTAATTATTGTTTTGCCAATGGCACCACTATTCTCAGGACCGTAGTGGGCAAGGATCTAGGTATATTTCTAGATACAAAATTGACTTTTGACTTTCATACCAATCATCTAACAGTTGCTGCCATTAAACGCTCCCTTACCATTATAACAGGCTTAGGAAGCGTCTTTCGGTTGTTGTTTTAGGGCCCTCCAACTACAAAGGTCATTAGAGCCCCGTTAACTGTATAGGCCTAGTGCAGAGACTGCACAGACACTACACTAATGTGACTATTTGTGGGTATTAGGAGTACCCAGTTTTCCCAAGCGGCCACCCAATGGTGTGTCCAACGCAATTCGCCGCTCCCTGTCTACCCCCATATCTCTACCGATACTTGTTTAAGGTTTTGGTTCGTCCCAAGCTTCACTATTGTGTTAACATCTGGTCCTCCTGTGGTCTGTCACTGCATACTAAATTATGTGATATGCACGACTGTCTTACAAATGTTGTTGTCCATTCTACCGGAGGATCTGTCTACCATATTTCAGCCGTACTTCATCCGGTCACTAATTTGGGTTTTACCCCCACCCAGTGTCCAGACGGCTTTACCCTCGAATCTATGAATTTTGTGGTGTTCCTCCCTTCGAGATATTATAAAATGGTCTCGTTTGCATCTGTTATACAGTAACATATTGGATATTTAACAATCAATGAAACTGTTCCAGTCTTGGGCATGTTCAGTATTTCTATGCTCCCCGTCGGATGACGCGGTTGAATGACTTATTTACTACTATTTTAAATCCAAGATCTGCTATTCGCTTAGCTCAGGCTAACTTTAAACGCATTTATATAAACGCATGGATTGAAGGCATGTAATCATAGTTCCATAGAATTTCTGGTTTATCTGGATCTCTAAAATCTGGCAACTTACGATATGGACTCAATACTCATCTTAACTCAACCCCAACATTGTGGATCACAACTTAGATCCTACGTTGGATGCACAAGTCTACTTCTGTCTCAAGATTTGAGCGTCATGCTATCTGCACCGTGGACTTACGACCTAATATGGTCTTCCTGTACAGTTGTTGAGACAATCAGAATTTTCACGACTGTGTTATTTTACTTATTTAATTTTATTGTAATTTTGCTGTGCCTCCCATATTATGCTGTATAATTATGTTTTATCCTTTTATCTAAATATCATTATCTTATTTATTGCCTGTTGTCAATCGGTGAGGTTGGCCACTCTCCGATGACCCTGTACTCTTAATTTTATGGCTATATGAGGACTTCTTGGAGGGGACTTCAATTTACCAGGGTTGGATTGGGGCTGTGTGCAGCCTAATTCAAATTCCAGGTTATCAGGTGCTCTGAACCTATTTTTGGAACAGTTGTACTATAATGGATTGGAACAGATTGTGACAATGCCTACACATGATAAAGGAGGAATTTTAGATTTAGTATTTACAAATGAGCCCAGCTCTATCAACACTGTAGAGTGCATTGAAGGAATTAGTGACCATGCAGGGGTAAGGGTGGAGATAGCTAAAAGGCTACCTAGAAAGGTGGCACCAGACAGGGTGGCATACCAATACAATAAGGCAAATTGGGAATATTTTAAATCATATCTAGAATATGAGTTAAATGATTTTTATACCATTGTTAATACCTGTGGTGTTGAGGAATCTTGGCAACGATTCCTAGCCCTCTTAGAGAAGGGCAAGCAGCTAGCTGTCCCCACTAAGATTATAAGGGATAATACTTTTCCTGAATGGTATACAAAAGAGGTGAAGGTAGCTTTGTGGAATCAGCAAAAGGCTAGGAATGCACTTAGGAGAGGGAGGGATGCCAATACTGAGTTAGTTTATAAGAAGGCCCGGAAAATGGTTAAAGTGTATATGAAGAAGGCTTACAAGAATTTTCATGAAAACATATTGGGAGACAGGCTTAAAAAAATCCAAAAGCTTTCTGGGGGTATCTGAAGAAGTGTAGGAAAGAGGGTTATAGGGATAAAGTGGTTAAAGATAGTTCAGGAAATGTAGTTAAGGATAGTCTTATGATTGCAAATGTTTTCAACGATGCATTTGCAAAAAGCTTTGCAACCAGTAGGAGGAACTTCCAGCTGGTACTTGATAGTGATTCTTCAGGGAGAATGGATGAGGTTACTATAACTAGGGTGGGAATTGAGCAACTACTACACAAATCAGTGGTTCATAAGGCTGCAGGTCCTGATGGCATTTCTCCATATATTATGCAGCGACTTTCAGGGATACTTAGCTATTACCTGGTGGAAATATTTAGAAAGTCATTAGACATGGGTATTGTTCCATCATCATGGAAACTGGCTAATGTGGTACCAATTTTCAAGTCAGGAGACACAGCAGACCCTAAGTGCTATAGACCAGTTTCATTAACGAGTGCTGTATCCAAGGTTTTAGAACACATCATATTCTCCTCTATTATGGGATATCTGGAAAAGAATGGCATCCTTAGCAACAATCAGCATGGATTTAGGAAAGGGAGGTCATGTGACACCCAAATGGCTTTCTTGATGGATTATATTCAAAGGGCTTTAGACAACAGAAAGCAGGTTGATGTTGTATTCTTAGACTTTGAACAGGCTTTTGTCATGGTGCCCCATGATAAGCTGATTTCAAAAATGTCAAGTCTAGGGATACATAGTAAGGTTACTCAGTGGGTAAGGTCATATCTGCTTGATAGGCAACAGAGGGTAATGTACAAGGGTAGTGCATCTGAATGGAAACCAGCCACATCAGAGGTACCTCAGGGAAGTGTTTTGGGTCCTTTGTTGTACATTCTCTATGTGAATGATATAGGATTTGACATTAGTTCCTTCCTTGAACTATTTGCAGATGACACATGTACTGCCTGGGTGTTAGATGAGGGGTTATCATCCTGTACACAATTACAACAGGATCTCAATAAGATTTACAATTGGTGTGTAAAATGGGAACTGCCATTGAATCTGAAAAAGTGTAGCATTCTTACAATATCTAGATCTAGGGAGCTACTTAGCTTTGATTACTATATTGGTGGAGTTAGGGTTGAGAGAGTTGGCACCCATAAGCATCTTGGAATAATTTTAAATAACCAAGGTACATGGAAGGATCATATAAATAAATTAGTTGGGAGGGCTGGTCAATTCCTCCGTCTGATTAGTAGGGTCCTTCGGGACAGCACAAGGGAGGTGAGGGAAACAGCATATATTTCAATGGTGCGACCAATTATGGAGTATGGTAGTCCAATTTGGTTTCCCTTCAGGCAGGAATTATCTTGGGAGATTGAAAGGATACAGAGGAGGGCAGCAAGAATTGTATTCCACAGGTTTTCTCACAGGGATAGTGTGTCTGACATGATCAGGGAACTAGGTTGGGAAACACTAAGCCAGCGGCGAACATCTCACAGCATAAGTCTGTTTATCAGACTGCTGCTGCTGGGGTGTGATGGACCTCTGGTGGGATGTGTGTCCCCTGCTAATTACAAAGGGAGAAAGGATCATTAGTATAAATTGAAGGAGATTAGGGCACAGACAGACACATATTACTGGTCTTTCTTACCAAGGACCATTCGACAATGGAATGGCCTTGGAAAGGATAAGGTGGAGGGCCTAATAAAAAGCCACCCTACCATTACTAGTGTTGTAGCAGGATCACAGGAATTTAAGCCTGGGGTTTTGGGAGCTTTTTGGTAATATATATAAGAATGAGAGTTGGTCTCTCCACTGCCATATTGGCCAAATAAGGCTGCTTGCAGTGTTGTGAATTAGAATTAGAATATGAAATCACAACTCTGTTATGGTTTTCACTATGTTTTAGTGTGCTATGCACTTAATCTTCAATTGCATTGTTAATATTGTATACTGGTCTTCCTTTTCCCTCCCTAATTCCTTCCCCTCGATATCGGTGAGCAGCAACAAAAAGGTTCATCCCTGTTATTGCTGGTTAGCCTACACCACAACCCTGTGTATTACAGTATTAAAGTATACGCTCCGCCTACACTCATCATATTTAGAAAATATGAACAACAACTAAGGGAGTGGGCATTAGCCGTTAAGACAATCAGGAACTTCCGGCAAGACACACTGACATATAACAAGAACATTTTCCAAACATTTATTTAAGAAAGTTTCATTAAGACCCCCCCCCATGCACTATCCGTTCCATCTTCATCAGTTACATCATACATGTATGGGGAAAATCTCATTGACTGAACGGTCAGAAATTTCGAACTGCGGATCTTTGGGGATTCCAAAACATTCTACTGCAGTTGAACTTCGCCTTCACCCGTGTCGTTATCTAAAGCAGGCATGTCAAACTGGGGTAACACTGGAAGCCGCATTGGTACACCTTTGCAGTGCCATGGGAGCGGCTGCATTGCGTTGGACACACCAGTTTTCATTTGATCACTGAAGTTAATCAACGCAACCCCAGTTAGTACTAACATGGGCCGCCTATCTCCCATTACGACCCCACCAGGGCATCCCATCATCATCATCATCACACCCTTATCCCACATGAGGGGAGGTCGGGTCTGCGGGTTCTAATCCTCCACTCCCGCCTATCCCCCACCAGGTCCCCCTCCACCCCGCATGCCTCCATGTCCCTTTCCACCACCTGCTTCCACGTTCGATTTGGTCTTCCTCTACTCCTGGTGCCCCCAATTACCCGTAGTCCCATAATGAGCCTAGTAAGTTCCTCCTCTCTCCTCCTCATCACATGCCCATACAACCTCAACCTATTCTCTCTCATCTTTTCCGCGATGTCTCCCACCGCCAAACTACCTCTAACGTATTCGTTTCGGATTCTATCGACTCGTGACACGCCACTCATGTAGCACAGCATTCGCATCTCAGCCACTTGCATTTGTCTTTCATGGTTCTTCCTAGCTGCCCAAAACTCTGAGCCATATAACATAGCGGGCCTAACGACCGTTCTGTAGACTTGCCTGTCTCCACTTCAGCCATCCTGCATTAATCCTATGATTCACATCGGAATCTATCTCCCCATTGCTCTGGAAAACTGATCCTAGATAATGAAACTCATGCACCACTGGTATCCCCTCACCCCCGCAACGAATCTCACCCCTTTGCCCCTGGTCACTAAAATTGAAAGGTAGGTACTCTGTCTTCTTCATGTTCACCTTAAGGCCCCCTCTTTCCATTGCTGTTTTAATATCTTGTAAGCCCTTTTGTGCATCATCGTTGGACACCTCAAGCCTTCCCACATCATTACCGAATACCAGACACTGGGGGCCCATTCCCCTATTCCTGTCAACAGCTCATCCATTACTAGAGTGAATAGATTTGGGCTAAGAGCCAACCCTTGATGCACGCCCACCTGCACGTTGAAGCGTGCAGTGTTTCCCCAGGCTGTCCTCACCCTAGAAATCGATCCATCAATACATATCCTGCACTATCCTAATATGTCCTTCATCGACCCCTTTCTTCCTTAAAACGCTCCCTACTAACTGTCTAGGCACACTGTCATATGTCTTTTCCAGGTCAACGAATATTGCATGGAGGCCCTTCTTTGCTGCTCTATGCTTCTCGATCATCTGTCTTAGGCTAAAGATTGGTTCCATGGTGGACCTACTGGGCATAAACCCAAAATGATTTACCTGGACACCAGTTTGGTCTCTGAGGCGACTTTCTATGACTTCATTGAATGGCTCATCAGCTTTATGCCCCTGTAGTTTCCACAGTCCTGTGCATCACCTTTGCCCTTGAACAGTGGAACTATCCAACTCTCTCGCCATGCAGATGGCATCTTGCCTCCATTGGCTAACTTATTGAAAAGCCTGCCTAGCCATGTAATTCCTGTGGTCCCCAAAGTGTGCCAGACATCCACAGGGATCTTATCAGGGCCTACTGCTTTTTGACCCTTCATCTTTTGGAGGGCTCTGACTATTCCCACATCACTCACCCTGTCCACTGCCTCTGGAGGGAGTGGGTTGCTGTCTGTGGCCATTGCACAGTGGGAATCATTTAAGAGGCTATGGTAGCATTCTTCCCACCTTTTGATTATCTCTGCTGGTTCAAACGGGACCCTACCATTGGCGTCCTTGACTGTATCACCCTGGAAACATCCTTACTAGATCTATCCCTGGTATTAGCCAGTCTAAAAACTGCTGTCTCTCCTTCCCTCATACTTCTGGTACTTGGCCAGTGCAATGGTCCTCCTGGCGTTTTTCCTTGCCTGAACATAGTCTGTCTTTGACACCTGATCCCCTATTTCCCTCCATTAATGGAAAGCTACCTTCTTTAATTTGATTGCAGCTTCCACCTCCTCATTCCACCACCATGTCTGCCTTCCCTGTGCAGTGCTTCCTACTCTGCCCATGCCTAACAGTGCTTCTGCACATCTTCTAATTTTTCTAGCAACCCTGTCCCACATGGCATTGGCTGACCCATCCCAATCCCAGTCCACCTGACTGAGAGCCTTCTGCCTGAATTCATCTGCCTTGGTGGGCAACTTCCACCACCTAATGACTGATTCCCCTTTCCAGGTATGTTTCCTAACTACCCCCTTCATTAGGAATTCTATCATGAGTAGCTCATGGCCAATTTCCTCCCTGGGTAGTGCCCAGCAATCTTGGATCTCTGCCCTATGCTGCTCCCTAACCATGAAAAAGTCTATCTGGGACCTCCCCTGTGGGGACTGGAACATGATTAGGTGCTTTTCCCTCTTCTGCAACCATGTGTTGGCCAATGCAAGGCCATGCACTCTTGCTGTCTCCAGGACTTTCTGCCCGTCAGGGTTGATTATCCCATACCCTAATCCCCCATGTACCTCCTGATATCCCAAACCACCCTTTCCCACATGGGCATTAGTCACCTCAAATAATAAGGCGCTCATTTACCTTGCCCTGTCTAATTATGCTGTTCACAGACTGAACCACCTCAAAAACCTACCTTTGTTGCATCACTGAGGCCTGCTTGGGGGCATGTGCACTGATGAGGTGGAGCACTATACCCTGCCAAATTACTGTGGCTAACATTATCCTGCTACTAACTCTCTTGACTGAAGGGATCCCCTGCTGCAATTCCCTACTCAGCATGATGCCCACCCCATTTCTTCCTTCATCACTCCTGGTGTAGATCAGTTTGTAATGAGCAGCGAATTGCATTGGACACACCAGTTCTCATCTGATCACTGAAGTTAAGCAGTGCAACCCCAGCTAGTACTGACATGGGTGGCCACTTGGGGAAACTGGGTACTGCTAAGACCCAAAAATCGTCACATTTGTGTAGTGTCTGTGCAGTCCCTGCATAAGAACTATGCTGTGGATGGGGCTCTAATTACCTTTGTAGTTGAAGGGCCCTAAAACACCAACAAATAACAACAATCAGTTTGTAACCCTCACCCAGTGCATGTGGTCCATTCCCCTTCCACTTGGTTTCCTCAAGGAATGCAACACTGATTTTTTGATGTTTGAGGATATCCACTAGCTCCCCAGTTTTTCCCAAGATGGTCCCCACATTCCATGTTCCTAGCCTTAGTCTAGCCTCTATCTTTAGTAGGACAGCTCTGACTGGGGGCACACCAGTCATATCTCCAGAACCTGCAGCAATAGAGGGTGGGCTACCTGTGGAGGGTGCTGTCCTACCCCACAGGAGACACTCATTAGTGGTCTTATCACCATCAATACCAAGTGAGCAGAAGTCCCACACTCACTTGGCAGTCCACCCTTAACAACCTATACCTACAAAGTGCAGTCACAGGACTGCCAGTTAACAGACAAACACACACCTTACATAAATATATTAACAATAATAGTAATTAATAATGCTACTAAATATTATTATCTATAATGTTAACTAATATTAAAACTAATATATCATGTAATAAATAGTAATACATAAGAGAACTTTTTCCGAGGAAAGTTAGTACCCTTCTCAATGTGAAGTGTGGCGATCGTCTGTGCAGGCGAAACCCACGCTGCACTAGAACGTGGTGAGAGCACTAGGAATGACACGAGGTTAGGGTTAAAAGCCCAAACTCTTGTGTAGTTCCCTGCAATGACGATGGTGCTAAAAACCTCGGCCTTACCGTGACCTGGAATGCTTTCGCTGTCACCTGGAATAGGTAAGTTATTTCAAAAATTTTCTGGAAAGACTTACAAAAATAATCAAGAAAAATCGGGAACACACAATGGCGAAGACCTGTTGGCAGACGCCACCTAGCGACCATGGCATCCCACACACTACAAATATTCTTTAGTACAAATTTCTCCCATTACTTCTTAGGTCTTTTTTTCAAACCCGGGTATTGTAATAATCTGCAGCCCTGTAATGGGCCGAACCAGATCCTCCATCCTTTCTCTGGTACTACTTATTATTTCAAATGCTTGAAATCCCATAATATTATAGCACATAATATTACACCCTCATCCCGCCTGTGGCAGGGTCGGGTCTGTGGATCCAATGAACATGCTCTGACTAGGGGAACCCCAGCCAGGCGTCTGGAACCTGCAGGAAATATTGGCTGAGTTGTCTGTGGAGGGATGCCGGCCTACCCCATTGTTCTACCACCGCATTATACAACCAAAATCGAAATTTTTGGCAGGTAAATTAATCCTTCGTTGGTTATAATATTGCATGGTGTCTGCCCTATGGCACAATAACTAAAATGCAACAGGAGTCAGGTTCATGCCCGATATTATAGCCTAATCATGTACCAAAAATTAATTTCTAAAATGAACTATATTAGAATTTAGTGGGAACTTGAAAGAGGCACCAGGTCTTCAGGAGTTAAAGGTGGGTGCCACTAGTGGATAGTTGTACTCGGGTCAACCGGATACTAGGTTAAGCCCCAATCCAAAGCAACTGTGTCAGGATTATACTGGCCTAAAGAGGTACTGGGATTTCTGTGGTGGGTAGTCGTTATCCGGCAGGTAAAAGTTCAGCTCCGACTCTTACAGTTCAAAGACGGGTTATAAAATCCAGTTACAGAATCCTCATATGGAGATCAACAACTTGTGCTTTGGATTGACATGGGAAGTATAAACAGCCTGATTATAGGCTGTTTATACTATGCAGGACAACAATGCAACACTTTAGACTTTTATTACCCAAACCAAATTAAACCTACAGAAAAGAAATATACCTATATCATTTGTTAAATGACAACATTTGAAAATCTTACCATCGAAAAAGCTTTCATGAGGAAACTTCTGTAAATTACACCTTCGCAGATAGTTGTGAGAAGCCAAAAGAACCATTGCACTCCTGAGGTTTGAATTCCTCTTCTTCTTTCCAGAATGGTAAAGACAAGAACAAGTATCTGTAAAAAAACGTGAGTTAAAAACAGCAATTAGATTTTAATTCACTAACAGACGTATGTATGATTTATATCTAACAAATGGCTACGAAATATTTATTTATTGTTAATAGTTTGCAAACAGATTCAATGACACGTACACAAAAATTATAGCTTACATTTCAAAGCCGACAAAACGTTGAAAATATTTGCTAAATAATTTATAGAAGCGGGTTTACTATTGCACTTGGTGAATGAGTCGGCTAACTTTAGCTACAGCAAGAATTTGTCTATCTACATAACTTTCCACTTTGATGCTCTTGGTTATACGCTGTCACTTAAAGGCCATTAACCGACACTGATGAGAGAGGAAGTTCCAACACCTGGAATATTGCCGAATGACGATCAGGTCAGAAAGTTCTTTAGATACAGGGAACACACCAACACGGGATCACTGGTTGTGTTTCCCATCCTAAGGAAAATTTGAGGGTTAAGTCGAGTTCATAAAACGACTGCCACTTTTGGTTCCTACACCTGGAAAGTTTGCCTCATCTACCCGTTCCATAGTAGAGAGGGTTCTTTTAAGTGCAAATGCCATCGTACACCACACGGGACCTCGTTTTTACTTCTGATCCGAAAGATGGCGCACTCGGGCCTCTCGAATCTACAACTACCGAGGCGGGTCCGTAAGACCCTTAAATTCATAAAATGTAATTTAACGCAGGAAACTACTAACCCTTTTGTCACCTATGGCATGGCTAATTGCCACATTTTTCTCACTGGGACATACAGGTGGTCTATTGGACAGTACTGTATTTTTAATAGTCGACTGCCGACCTAATATATGGCCTCGGTGGTTCGATACTGGACCGAGGTGGGTTGGCTTCCTTCGGGCGAGAGACATGCTCCGAGTGCGCCTTCCTCCGAATGAAAAGTAAAACCGAGGTCCTGTGTGGTGTACGATGGCATTTGCACGTAAAAGAGCTTTCTCTACTTTGCAATAGATAGATGAGGCAAAATTTTTAGGTGTGGTAGCTCGCCCCCTGGCATTGTTATAATTCCCCAACGAACAGTAGACCGACGATAAATTAAAATTCGGATACACCTTTGGTCGGAAAAACACTGTCCAATATAACACCCTTTGGCTCATTCAGAGGGACGAGATGGGTACTCGACCCTGCCATAGGCGGAAAAAGGGTTAGAAATTGGTTTTTTGAGTGCCGACCTAATGATGCTTGTCTGCTTGTTGGTGTTTTAGGGCCCTTCAACTACAAGGTCATTAGAGTCCCGTCCACAGCATACTTATTATGCAGAGACTGCACAGGTATATACTACACTAATGTGGCGATTTTTGGGTATTTGCAGTACCCAGTTTTTCAAAGCGGCCACCCGTTTCAGTACTAGCTGGGGTTGCGCTGCTTAACTTCAGTGATCAGACGAGAATTCGCTGCTCCCCACCTAATGACTGGGTGACTCTGATAAACAGCCACAACGGGCCGGACCCTGTGGAGGCTGCTCGCAGGTCAGGGGGAGTGGGGAAATCAGCAGTACTCAGAGTTCCCAACCAACCTGCTTAACTTCAGTGATCTAACGAACTGGTGTGTCAGCCGCTCGCTTATTAACCATCGGCCTATTTGTTTCTTTACTGGGACATTAAGAGCTCCCCTACACCTGGAAATTTTACCGATCTGCTCTTTGCCCGAAGAAAAAGTTTTCTTTACCTCAAGTGGGAAATGTAAATAGACCGAAAATCAATTAACACACACATTGTAATTGCTAAGGTTGACTTTTTTAAAAGTCATTTCGAATTGAAAGCACGTCGATATACGTCAAAATTCAAAGGATGTTGGATTAAAATGCCACATAAATTTGGCAGATATGATACTTACATAACTACATAATTTAAATACAGGTGTAAAAAAATCCACTGGTGGAACATCGACGTAATGTTGCTGGAGTAATATACTCACTCCTAGCTGAAGTAGTGATATGATGGCTAACGCCGTGCAGGCAAACTACAAAAAACAAACAAGGAAACTGAAATTTAATGCATAGCATTTAAAAAAAAAACAGCTAAAATATTATATAATACTAGAATATGCGTGTCGAAGGTCAATCTTTACAGAAATGCCTGTTGCAATCCTAGCTGCTACCCTATTAATAGCTTTAAGAATACTTCACATGTAAACATAACTCAATCTAATCATGTTCACGAATGTTTACATTTTTCTGTGTCTAATAGGAAACCCAGCGAAGATTAAAATGTAAACAAATTCTGCAAAATACTGTTTATACTTGCAATATCTACATCATCTGATAAAAAAACTAGTTGCTGATGTATTGACACCAGATGTGACCTCATATAGTTGTCAAACAATATTTGAAGACAGAAATGTAGACAATTATAATTTTGCTTGGTCATTTCCTTTTTCGTTTCTTTTTGATTCGTTGGTGTTTTAGGGCCCAAGGTCATTCGAGCCCCATCCACCGCATAGCTCTAGTGCAGAAACTACACAGACACTACACTAATGCCACGTTAACTGGGTTTTAGATTGCAGTACCAAGTTTTCCCAAGCGGCCACCCAGCTTTATGACCAGCCTCGGTGGCGCAGTGGGTAGCACGTTCGTAGTAGTTCTAGGTTCGATACTAGACCGGGCTGGGTTGGCTTCCTCCGGGGGAGGGGGAGGCCCAGAGTGCGCATGCTTTCGAATGAGATGTAAAACCGAGATCCCGTGTGGTGTACAGCGACATTTGCACGTAAAAGAACCCTTTCTGCTATGCAACTGGTAGATGAGGCAAAAGTTTTCAGGTATAGAATCTCGGCCCCTGGTGTCGGTGGAATTCCTCAACGAACAGCTGTTAGTTTTTTGTTGTTTTAGGGCCCTTCAACTCCAAGGTCATTAGAGCCCCATCCACAGTGTAGTACTTATGCAGAGACTGCACAGACACCACACTAATGCGACGATATTTGGGTATTAGCAGTACCCAGTTTTCCCAAGCGACCACCCATGTTAGTACTAACTGGGGTTGCGTTGCATAAGTTCGTGATCGGACGAGCACTGGTGTGTCCAACGCAATTCGCCCCCCCTCCCCACGAACAACGAACAACAGACCGACGATAAATAAGCTATCGGGTGGTAGCTTTCGTCGGCAACCGGCTACGGAAAAACACTTTCTAATATATCACCCTTGTGTCCATTCAGTGAGGCAAGATGGGTATCCGAGCCTGCCATAGGCGGGAAAAGGATTTATGAGTTGCTGATTGGTTTGGCTTTATATGCAGTAGGTTACCCTGTATATGAGCCAACAAAATTGTTCTGCGTGCCATAAGTCGCCACCGTTGAACTACGCTGTTGCGACGATTTTTTGGTACTAGCTGTACCCATTGTCCCTAAGCTGCCACCCATTTCAGTACTAGCTGGGGTTGCGTTGCTTAACTTCATCGATCAGACAAGAACTGGAGTGTCCAACACAATACAGCCGCTTCCACTCTTATGTCTCTGCATTATAAAGCACACTTTTAACGTCAAAAACTTGTTAAAAATTTTCGGCTGCGCATTATATACGTTACATAAAAATGTTCTACTTAAAATTTAACAATTTCACTTCAAAAAAATTATTAGGTTACCAATTAGATAACACAATTTTTCCAAAATTTATTATTAGTTTACTGGGTAAAAGTAAATCTTTTTTCCAAAGGGTGGGAGGGAATTTCAATGGAAGCTGCAAATTGCGTTGGACACACCAGTTCTCGTCTAATCACTGAAGTTGAGCAACGCAACCCCAGCTAGTACAAATATGGGTGGCCGCTTGGAAAAACTGGTTACTGCTACTACTCAAAAATCGTCGCATTAGCATAGTGCATGTGCAGTCTCTGCTCTAGAACTATGCAGTTGACGAGGCTTTAATGGCCTTGTTATTGAAGTGCCCTAAAGCACCAAGAAAGCAAACAAACAGAAAATCGTCGCATTAGTGTAGCGTCTGTGTAGTCTCTGTATTAGAACTACTGTATGCAGTGGACGGGGCTCTAATGACTTTGTAGTTGGCGGGCCCATACAAACGAAACGAACCTACAATTCTTGGGGGAAAAAACTTTCAATTATTGAGTTCGAAATTGCTTCCCTCGAAATGTATGCCGAAATATAATGTTCTTAGGTGGTATGCTTTCAACTACACCCCGTGTCCAACAAAAAAACTTCAATGGCTTAAAAGACAAACACAGTCAAGAAATCTTAAAAAAAAAAAATCATTTTATTTAATAGAAATCTTCTCCCTCAGTATAAATACAACGATTTGCACGTTCAAGAATCGCATCAAATGACTTTTTTAATGTCGCTTATTGGAACTGTGTTAAGAAAGCTCGTCAGTTTTCTATCGTCACCAACTGCAGCTTGGGGAATAGAAAATTACCCGCAGGGTTCCAAATTGGGTTACTACGGGGAATGTTGAGGTAAAACAAAAAAGAAATCAATGACAACTGATGAATGAAGAGAAGATGCATTATCGAGAAACGATCGCATACTTCCAGATCAGTGTTTTTCAACCAGGGTTCCGTGAGGTTCCACCAATGGCAAGGTAAAATATAAAAATAACAATGAAAACACAAGAAACGAGAACGATTTTGTCTGTGGAAGATGAACTTCGGGTGTCTCTCTCAAACATTAGGCCACGAATTCAACTGCTTATGCTAACACACACCTGTATCAATTAATGTTTTTTTCTGTCACTGTATGGGGTTCCGCAAAAGGTTTAAATGTTCCAAAGGGTTCAGTTTCAATAAAAAGGTTGAAAAACACTGTTCCAGATTCTCGATATTCCGGAGCGGTTGTATTGCGTTGACACACCAGTTCTCGTCTGATCACTGAAATTAAGCGACGCAACACCAGTTAGTACCAACATTGGTGGCTGCTTGGTAAAACTGGATACCGCTAATATCCTAAAATTATCGCATCAGTGTAGTGTCTGCATTAGAAATAGAACTACTCTGCGGACTGGGCTCGAATGACCACTGTAGTGGAAGGCCCTAAAACACCAACCACACACTCGAAATTCGGAGCTAGCACGACGAATACGACCTACCGGGCGTTTCAGTAAAGCAAAGTAATGCATACCACTTTACTGAAATCTTTGTCGATATTTTCGTCGGTCAGGTTATAACCTGCTACTTTGTAATTACGGTATGTGATAAGCATGTAACCTTAGAGTAACAGACAACTAATGCGGAAACCATTAAATGGGTATGTTGGCACGTTGGTTAACCACAAGGATGTAAAAGCACTATATTCATGACATCATCAGTCAACAAACAACCCTGAAGGTGTCAGGAAAAACTCATTGAAAGATATTTTTAAAGGTACAGCGTTGTCATGAAGGGTCTTACCAAAGAAAGGACGGTGGGGGTGCAAGAGAGAAACATTCCTAAATTGAAAAAATAACACTTTTTGCTGCTGTGGAATGGGAGACTACCAACTATAAAGCGAATGACAGATACAATAAGGATGCATAACTTCGGCATTAGGTAGTTGACCCACTTGAAAGCTTTTAAACAACCCTGCTATAGGCTGTAGTAGGCAACAATTTTCGTATTAGTATCATCTGTCACACAAGGAAAATGTGACAGCAGAGAATTTTCAAATGAAGAAGACGAAAAAAATGGTGGGTGCATGTCATCAAATGAAGTTCAGTGACAACAAGTCCTTTGATATACATCATCCTTTAGCAGAGTGTAATATATACTTGAAAGTTATCATCTGTGACCTGTCGGTGCCAAATCTGGTTGCCAAATGTAATTTATAGAAACCGTTAAAAAGGATGACAGCCTGGAATTCTTCAATACCCTCAAAACTAATTCCTCCCCCTTAACCCGTCAACATGCAAAATGATGGAAGATGTGTGCATATCCACATAGTCCTAAAATGGACAACATACAATTCTTTCCCAATTTTGTCTTTGTTGTAAGGTTTGACTGTTCAAGAGAAGGGTCCCGTTTCGAGTCTGCGGACAGCTGGGAAAATATTCCTTATAAACTGAATGGGCAAATCTGTCCATTTGCCACATAATTTCAGTGAAAATTCGAGTTTCACCTCCAGTGGCGGTTTTAGGCACGTGTAAACTGTGCAAATGCACGGGGCCTCGCACTTTCAATTTGCTTTCAATTTGCACAGGGCCTCGCGTATGCTAGAACCGCTACTGTTCACCTCTTAAAAGGAGAGTTGGACCAGACCTGAAGGCTAGACATAAGGGCAAGAGGGCAAAGGTTTAGAACTTTCCATACCCACTGCGTAAAGCCTGCATTAGCCTTGGCGGGGCAGAGGTAGCGTATTTTACTCGTGCGTCTGTGGTTGCGGGTTCGATCTTTTGTCAAGACTGGTGAGATACAAACCCCGAAGTGCGTCTATGTTGGTTGGCAAATAAAAATCCGAGGTCCTGTGTTCTATGTCAACAGCAAGTAAAAGAACGCTATCTACAAGAACCATGAATACTTTTCCCACCTATGGCAGAATATGGTACCCATACCAGCATTTGCCCCATTTAGACACATGGGCGATCATTAACAGCATTTTTACGCAACGGGCTGATGTAATAATAGGGAGATTTCGCAATGCGTTTTTTTAAACGTACGTCACGGTTAGCAGACGAAAATGGAAACGCGCAGGCGCAAACACCAGCTTGAGATACGGAGCACGTACGATTAGACGTATGATTTGCCTGACCTATGGAGGACCGTACGATTCAACGTAGCATTTGAAACAATGCTTTTCACGCTTCATTTCGCAAATCACTAGGTGGCGCTCACAGCTCAATCGTAAGTGGGTGCGACATCATTGTGCAAAAACTCATTTTTTAACATTTATCATACGTTGATCACGTGGTGTCCTGACGCTGATGCGTGCGTACGTTTTACCTAGTACTAAATCTCTCTACTGCTGCAACACCTATATTTATTACTATGAATACGTAATCCTTTGTGACGGATACCTTGCTAGTGGGATTTCTCATGCAAGATCTTTATGCCTAGATATTCACCAGCACCTCGTAGCATTTTTGCCATTTGCACCCAATCTCATCGATCCACCACTCAGGATTTCTTCCAATGTGGGGTTACACACCCCTACTGCAGTGTTCCAGCATTGGACATGCCAGCATCACATGTCTGACATCTTCCACTACATCCCCACGCAATCCACAGCCCTCCCCTGAATGGGTCTCCGTCAATTTGGCGCATGACAATTTGGCGTACATACCGATCTCTTGGGTGCCCAAATTTGTTCAAAATTGCAACGGTCATAACAACATATTTCAACAGTCATAACAACAGTCATTGCAAGGTAATAGAACAATGAATGCCTACCATAACTGTGTATAGGGCCCTAGTGGCCTTTGAAGTTGATGGGCCCTAAAGCACAAACAAACAAACCCAACTGTGTTATACGGGACCGTTGCAATGACTGTTATGACCACGCACGGATCTAGGATGGGGTTTTTGGGGTTGCAACCCCCTATGCACATATAATCTTATATTTGCATAATATGCGAGGTTTAACTCAACCCCCCCCTTCCAACGAAAATCCTGGATCCGCCACTGGTTATGACAGTTGAAATTTTGAACAAATGTTTGCACCCAGGAGATCGGTATGTACGCCAAATTGTCGTATGCCAAATTTGTATATATGCCAAATTTGTATATATGCCAAATTGTCATACGCCAAATTTTATGTACGCCAACTTATCATATGCCGAATTTGTATGTATGCCAAATTGACTACGCCAAATTGACGTGATTCTTCCCCCCCAATATCCTCTTCGCCATCCTCTGTTTCGTCAACAATGACCCAGCTCTTGTCCAAAACAGAAGTGAGGTCTCCCACGTATTATGTACCATAAACTGTCTCCCTCTGTATCTTGAGTTTGTTTCCATACACCATCAGCGTTTTCCTTGCCGCCCTCACCTCTTTGACGCCACCGCCCTAAACCCCATTCCATAACTTTTCCCTATACAAATCTTTGCATTATTGTTGTTTCCTCCACACCCTCCCCAGGGTGCAATGTTTTGCCTATCATTAGTATCCTGTTTCGTCGCCTCTCCCAGCTGGTAGACACCTCCATATTGCCTACCCATGAATTAACCTGCCATAATGGATTTTTTGTACGTAATATCTATATTCTGCACCAGTATATCAACTTAATACTCATTACTCTCTTCAAATGTAGACAACCCCCATATCCACCTGTATTGTTTTTATTAATGTAAATCTATTTTCCCCAGTGTCATTCTACCTAACCTTCTCTGGGTTGCCTTCATACAGTCCATCACTTTTTTACTAATGCATAAGACCTCATTTCTATATATTAGCCCTGCGACTGCTGCTGCTTTTCACAAGCCCCTAACCATTTCATACATTGAGAATGAATCAAATGCCAGTTTTCAAATTTAAGTGTTCTCTGGTTTTTAGATTTGAATGATGTTTTCCTACACTGCTTTTAAGTATCTCATATCATTTATGAGCTTAATCCCCAGGTATGCACCCTCTGGCACTATATTCATATCCCTACTGTATTCTTCATATATATCTAGTTCTAGGATAGTGGTAACGAACCTTTTTTTAAAGAAGTGTGACAATAACACAAAAAAATAAGCAAAAAGTTGTCCACAGGTCAGGTGCAGGCACTATTTAATTTTATGAATAAAAATAAATTATTACTAATAATGAATAAAGTTTATTAAAGTAGGAAATAGAGAACGAAGGAACTCCAAACCCTTTTCCTGCCTATGGCAGGGTCGGGTACCCATCTTGTCCCTCTGAATGGACACAAGGGCGACCAGTTGCCGACCAAAACTGCAACCCCTATGCTTATTTATCGTTGGTCTACTGTTCGTTGGGGAATTTCAACGACGCCAGGAGGGACGAGCTCCTACACCCGTTGTTTATGAGACGATAAACTAGATATGATACACGCTCGGGTCTCTTAAAATGCATGGTGGGTCATTTTGTAACCCGCGGGTCATATTTGCGCCCCCACTGTTCTAGGATCTCTCTCTCTCCCTCTCCGTTTCTGTCAGCAGCACTACATCACATTGAAAGATGGCAGGCAATATGATACCATCCTCCAGAGGAAACCCCAAATCTCTATCCTGCAACCTAATCCTTAGCATTACTGATGATAATGGACAACCCTGTCACAGCTGCTTGTCCACAACAATCTGTCCTGTATTTATTCCTTATCAATTGAAGGTATACTTAGTGCCCATATATAGCTTCGGTGGTAGCCCCACGTGTTCCTTACAAACCCCATACTTGGGAAGAACGGGATCCGGAACGTTCGCCCCCGACATTTCGCCTCCACACATTTCGCCCCTTGGACGTTTCGCCCCCGAACATTTCGCCCCTCGGATGATTCGCCCCTGGGAGGAAAAATGGCCGGTTTTTTGTTAATGTTTGTTATGTTGGTTAGGTAAGGTAAAATGCCAGCATAAATATCGTAAATATCGCAAATTGTGTAAAAATTAGCGTAAATAGCGTAAATATCGTCAATGCCAGCCCTTGATTTTTACCATATTTTGGCCGGTTTTTTTTGGTTATTCTGTTTTTACCTGGAAAACAGCATTGTTCGTTTGGAACTTTTTCTGAGTGTTTCAAGGAATAGGTAAGGTAAAAATTCAGCAATTTCGGCAAGAATTCAATGGATTGTGGAGGACATCAACGATAGAAATTTAATAGACTTTCAGAATGCATAGCCTACAATTTCGAATTTTAGTTAATGTTTGCATTTTTTTATGTGACAGTCTTGCTTAATGTTTGTGCTTTTTTTTATTTTATTAACATTATTATTACAGTAAACAGAGAAACAAAAAAACCGACCATTTACCCTCCCAGGGGCGAAATGTTGGGGGGGTGGCGAAATGTTCGGGGGCGAAAAGTACTTGGGCGAAACTTCCGTAAACCGGGAAGAACTGCCCATAACTTCCGTCCATCCACCTTATATTTACCCTTGGTATCCAGAAAACAAAGGTATGCCTTCCATTTTCTTTCCTTGTACTACCTCCATAATCTGCATTACCATGTAGAGGTTATCACCTGTTTTATTTCCCTAACGGAACCCATTTTGGAACTGGACTAATTTACCTGACCATACTATTACCATCACTAACCGCTTTCTTACTAGACCAGCAAATAATTTATAGACACAAGTCACACAACTGTTTATTGCTACAGGTATGTAGCTATCCGGGCTTACCTTGTTCTTTCCCTTACCCTTGTGATGCCCCAGTCGTCAGGTATTTTTCCACCTTCTAAACACTCATTAAAGATCCTTAAAAGCAGTTCTCTAACGCTTTTCCCTAGCGCTTTTAGGAACTCTTTTGTTATCATGTCCACCCCACATGCTTTCCCCAACTTCAATGCATTGCTTTCCTTGTTGTTGTTTGTTGGTGTTTTAGGTCCCTTCAACTACAAAGGTCATTAGAGCCCCCATTGCTTTCCTTTTGTATCTCTAATTTTGTAAAGTGTGCTTCCCTTATTAAGGGCCCCTGTTTTGTTATTGATCTGTTTTGACCCTCCCACCACTATCCCACGTGTCCGTTACTTCCACCCTGCCCTTTGTTTGCTTATCTATCACGGTGCTTACTAGCTTGGAGTATGTGACCCCTTTACTTCCCAATACAGCCTCCATCCCCTCCCAGAACTCTTCCTATTTAAACCACTTCTTCAGATCCTACTGAGTTTTTCTTTCTATGTATGTTTTTCCTTGATGCCCCTAACCTTCATATTAATCACAATTAAATTATGATCAGAGTCGAAATCCATGCTGTCATTCACCGTCATTCCACACACTTCCTGCACTAGATCATTCTCTCCCAAATAGAAGACTATGCATGAGCTGTACTGTGGCCATACCCTTGCAACCCTTCTCTGACAGCCAACCCTTTCGATTCCATTTTCTATTTCCATTTCTGTTTTCTATGCCATCCATCTCCTGTAGATGCCCATTGGAGTCCCCCACTGCTACAAGTTTGTAAACCTCCAAGTGGAGGACCTTATTGTCTTCCTGAATGCAATTGTATATCCATTCATTCCAACCCCCTCCTGTGCCCTCTACCCCATATATACTATTCCACTGGCCAGGTTTCTACTCTTCTCTGTATTTTTAAGGAACCAACTGTAGCATCAGTCACACCAAATCATCCTTCCCTCTTCTTGGTCCTTATATTTGCAATTCTCTGAGTAGCAATGTATTTCAGGGTTACCTCATTTCCTCTGTCCCCAGCCATCCCTGCTTTTCCCCAGCTTATCTTTTCCTTTATTTCCTGCCATTACCTCCTTTCCTATTCTGTTCTGTAATTGGGGATACCCTTATCATTGGTCTATTTGTTTGACTGGGGCACTTTTTTCTTCACCAACCCTAGGGGGCGCGAGCTCCTACGCCTTAGAATTGTGCCAATCTGCACTTTTCAGGTCTAAAGATTTGGTTTACGAACGAGTGACGTTGTACAAACCACACGGGTCTATGACTTTCTTTCTCTTCCGATGGAAGGCACACTCAGGACCGTTCTCTTTTCAAATTTTCGATGCAGTTGGGCTCTGCGTCTCATCTTGACATGCAACAGTTACATTACTCATTTGCTTTCTTGGTTTGAAATACAATTACAACGGTCTGAGGGCTGAATGTCAATAGTCAGAATGTCCCTTTAACTACAACGGTCAGAATGTCCCTTCAACTACAACGGTCAGAATGTTCCTTCAACTACAACGGTCAGAATGTCCCTTCAACTACAACGGTCAGAATGTTCCTTCAACTACAATGGTCAGAATGTCCCTTCAACTACAACGGTCAGAATGTCCCTTCAACTACAACGGTCAGAATGTCCCTTCAACTACAACGGTCAGAATGTCCCTTCAACTACAACGGTCAGAATGTCCCTTCAACAACAACGGTCATTAGAGGGCCGTTCTCTGCATAGTTTTAATGCAGCGTTTGCACAGGCACTAAGTTGCTTTGACGGTTTTTGGGTATTATCAGTAGGGGAGAGTGTTGTACCTAGACCATGGTGTACCTAGAATAGGCCTAACCTAGAACCACTTTGAATATCTGGCACATGTCGCCATTTAGGTAGCTGTTATGGAGATATGTCATTCTTAGGGACATACTGGTTTATACTTGTGAGTTTTGGCGTGCTTGCAAACCAACCACGTGTGGTATGTCAAAAAGAAATTTTTGGACACAAAAAGAAAACATTTTTGCTTCCATTTGAGTGTGATTTTTCATTAAGTTAATCTACACAGATTACATTCAAGGTTACTATTGAATATCCTATTATTTGGTGAGTAAAATGAGCATAAACTAACAATTATCTTATATCTTCATGTGTCAGTAGACATTGTTGTTGAAAAGTGCATACCCTTGTACCTAGGGCCACAATTGCATCTTGTACCATGAGCCAGTTGTTCATGGCACAAATTAAGAGGGACAACATTTATTTTGTGTCTTTCAGACTTTGGAATTAATACAAAAATGACAGCAGTGGAGAAAAATGGTGCCAGGGTCCGCTCTAGCGCTTACATCGCTTCAGAGAAAAAGACAAATTGCCGCCCCTTAAGAATATAATGCAAGTTCAAGCAGCAGTTTTCTCACACTTACAGCCAAAATGGCACTCCTAAATTTTGGCGCCCCAGACTAATGCCCGGGTTGACCCCCTAGAGCGGGCCCTGATGGTGCAGGTGCATAAAATGTGGCTATTGGGTTCACTATCTGTGTGTTGGGGTAAAAGGTAATAGAGAGCTTGAATCATACATTAGAAAACAACGCATGTTATGCAAAGCAGACGAATTACGTCCTGTGCATGTGCAAAATTTCTAATAAGGACATGTGCACCTGCATAGGACGTAATTCGTCTGCTTTCCATAACATACGTTGCTTTCTAGCAGATCACTCAAGCTCTCTAATGAGTGGGAAACGTATGTTTATGATTTTTGCTTGTCAAATTAGGGAAAAATTGTCATTTTTGTTGTCAATGTTTGGTTGTATACATGTGAAACATAATTTTGATAATGAAAGTCAAGTTAACTATGGCTAACTATGGTTTTAGCAGCATATTTGTAAGCATGGCCCAAGGTAAAAGGTGGCTGTTTCAAGGTACATGAGCATATTGTGCCATGATCCACTTTGCACCCTATCACTTTTTTCCCTTGACTCTTTTTCAGGTGAGATGGTGGGTTACATATATATGGTAATTATGTCAATAAGATATCAAAGCGTCAACTGAAACAGGTGACCCCACGAAAATGTTATTAGGGCTAAAGCTACAATACTTTTTCAAAAAAGTGGCCCTAGGTACAACAGTCTCCCCTACCTAGTTTTCCCAAGCGGTTATCTATGCTAGTACCAGCTGGGGTTGCACTACTTAACTTCAGAGATCAGACGAAAATTGGTGTGCCCAACGCAGCACAGCCGCCCTTACTCATTTGCTACGAGTGTGCATCTGCCAGGAATCAACAGAATATCAACAAATTCGACAGGAAAGAATATTTGAATAGCAAATTCGACGGCGTAAAAGTTCTTACCATTTTTGATACGTTTAGGATGGTCCAAGGGATATATCCATTTTTTCTTCCGCGTAGGGAATAAATCTCCACAGGACATGTTATCCATAGTAAAAGGCAAGGAACCCACGACAAAACTGTCTTCTGAAAACACTCTGGAAAGTCTGGATTTGTAGTATTCCACAACTGATTCAAATCCTGAAAAAAAGAAACAACTTTAATTAGAACTCCAATATATAAAGATATGCAGCAATAATGGGCACTCGCGTCGGTGGCGCAGTGGCTAGTGCACTCGGTAACTGCGTCAGTGGTTCTAGGTTCGATGCTAGACCAAGGTGGGTTGGGTTCTTTTGGATGGGAGAGATACCTCGAGTGCTCCTTCTTTTGGGGAAGTAAAACGGAGATCCCGTGTGGTGTACAATGGCATTTACACGTGAAAAAAACCTTCTCTACTACGCAACGAGCAGATGAGACAAAATTTCCAGGTGTAGGATCTCGTCTGCTGGCGTCGGTGGAGTGCCCCAACGAACGATAGACCGACGATAAGGCCCGGTGCACACTTGCGATTTTTACTCACGTGGCCTCGCAATTGCGGCATGAGATACATTAGTTGCACTGGGGAGTGCACATATACCTGCGGCGCCGCCGCGGCTTCGAAAACCGGAGTTGTGTCTGGAAGTGCCCGCAGTTCACTACGAAACCGCCGCGGCGCCGAGCTGGCACATTCGTCTCGTAGTACCTCGTGGTCTATTGAGCGATGCACACATCCGCGCGGTTTCTTTGCGCTGTTCCATAGTTTTGACATTTGGTGGGCAAAAAGGGCACGCCTTCTAGACAGTTGCCAAATGTGTACTGGCGACATTTCCCCGCATGTGTGCATTTAATTGCTGCGGCGTCGCTGCGGTGTCCCTGTGGCACCCGTGCGAGCAAAAATCGCATGTGTGCACCGGGCCAAAATAAGCATCGGCGTTGCAACTTAGAGCAGCAACCTGCTGCGTAAAACACTATCCAATATATCACCCTTGTGTCCATTCAGAGGGAGAAGATAA
Organism: Trigoniulus corallinus; assembly: GCA_013389805.1. Lineage (NCBI taxonomy): Eukaryota > Metazoa > Arthropoda > Diplopoda > Spirobolida > Trigoniulidae > Trigoniulus > Trigoniulus corallinus. The sequence continues at coordinate 18,844,114 of JAAFCE010001963.1, read as the reverse complement.
GTACCCGACCCTGCCATTGGCGGTAAACGGTTAGGTGTTGCATGCCATCAGACATGCCTTGCCTAACAAACCATGGAGAGTTGCTATCAGATGCACTCATCGACCTTCAAACTGCGGAAGGTAGCCATCAGGAGCCTTAATTGACTTTCGAACTTTGAACAGCGGCTGTCAGACTCAATCAATAACCATCAAACAAATGACACTGACTATTAAATTCATTCATTAACTGCTAAATCATTTACTAAATCATCCAGGCTCCCAAAGCGTAATCAGTAGTTATCAGACACGTTCATTGGACTTTCAAACTGCGGAGAAGAGCCGCTAGATGCGTTCAATAACTAACAAACGGTGGACAGCGGCTATCAAGCACATCCAATGACGTCCAACTTGTGGACAGTCAGAGTCGCAGTCTTCCTATCAGTCACATGGCATTCTGGATATGGCAGGGAAGAAAATCGAGAAGATCGCAGACGCGATCCATAAGGTATTCAATGGAGTCAGGAGAGCAGAACACCACGGCTAGTAACCTTCCTGGTTACACTATGTAAGAAACGCATTAAACTTCGCAAGATGGTGCGACATCCTTGGAGCACTACAGATTATATTCCGGGTACCAAAGTATCACCTGTAGATGATGGAGGAGTATATGAAGGATCGCACCGTAATCTATGAAACTGCTGACGGATCACGGAGATGGAGTCACGATCGGGGTAGGCCAAGGATCTATTCTGAGGCCTAATCCCTGGAATATTAATTATGACAACTTCCTCAGAGTAGAGATCGCAAGGAAAGGACATGGCAGGGGTTAAGGACGACGTTACAGTACTCGTCTCCGCAGAAGATGATTGACCTGGCACGGCTCAAACTAAATGACGTGATACTTAGGGTCAAGCTCATGAATGTCAGACCATGGTGTGTGTGTGTGTGTGACGTTGACAGATCATTCTGCTGTCAAATATAAGAATCCCCATCGTACTACCACTGCGGGCAGGGGGAAGTGATCGAGACGAGACCAACTGCTATGTGTCTGGGCGTCATGATCGACAACAAGCTGTCGTTGTGGGAACAGACCCGGTAAGCTTTATATGACGCTGCAATGGGTGCAAATACTCTGAGCAAACTGATTGCCAATGTTAGTGAGCCAACGTCAGACAAGCAAAGACTGCTAAATGACTGCAGTCCAGGCTGTCCTATCATACTGAACAGAAATATGGCCACAGGGTACTAATAAGGAGAACTTCTGGAAATGACTGGGGCAGGTGCAGAGACGAGGTGCGCGCGGTGGAGGAGGAGGTAGCGTGCTGAGTTTTCTGCGAACGTGGTTCCAGGTTCGATCCTCGATCGCGGTAGAGTGGTTGGTTTCAGACGACAGCGAGGTCCGGAGTGCATCGTCGTTCGAATGAGAAGTAAAGCAGAGGTCTCGTGTGGTGTACGATGGAAAAGCATTTGGAGTGTTCCTCAGCAGGTTGTTTAGGAGGTGCTACACAAAAAAGGGGGGTAGAAGAAGGATATGCATGATGACTGAATAGTTAGGGTAAGGACTCAGGAAATACAGGAGGCTTCCCAGTGAAGGTTGCAGTACACCAAGGTTCACCACTATCCATGACTCTTCATTCTGGTAATGGGCGAACTGCAGACAGGAGTTGGAGAATGGGCCCCTCAGAGCATGTTATTTGAAGACAATGCAGGGAAACTTAGTGATTCAAAATACCAAGTAAAGAAAGGTCTAAACGATATTAGAGCAGCAATAGACAGGGTTCTTTTTCACGAAAAAAGATCCCTCTCTACTGTTCAACGTGTAGATGAAGCACAATTCCCAGGTGTAGGAGCTCGCATCGGTGGAGTTCCCCCATAGGGGTTGCAGCTTTGGTTACCAGCCGGCTGCGGAAAAATACAGTGCAATATATCACCCGTGTGTCCATTCAGAGGGACAGGATGGGTACCCGACCCAGCCATAAGTGGGATAAGGGTTAGGAGTTATGCTTGGTTTTTAACCAGTAGGTCAGCACCCGACTGTGGGAAAAATATTCATCAGATTGCCCATGTATTCCCGGTTCCAGTGGTACGAATGACTACCAAACACGTGGCACAATGGTTTGAAATTGATGATGACTGACGAGTGACCCACTACCCTCGGAAGTTATCTTGCCACCGACCTTCACCAATGTAGAGTTTGCAACGTTTGGTCCTTGAAGCATGCACTCTATCCTTGAGCTACGATTGTAATTTGAGTAACAATGGTATTAATGTATAGAAAAAAATCGCCAATTTCCATTGTTCCAGTTGCAGTGTCGATTTTGTCATTTCTTTGTTTGCGAATTTCCCAAAGTTTGAAATCTTTCATGATGTCGTTGGATACAGTAGCTCTCTTTATCTCTCAAAAACTGAACATGACATCTTAACACCCGATATGCTCCAATTTCAAAACTAGAACATGGTTGATGCGCTATTTTGCTAAGGTCATCAATATAATACCTTTAATTAAATTAGGATTTGGTTGAGTAGAACAACTACTACGTCAGTGGTTCCTGGTTTAATACTGGATTGACATTCGCTGGTTTCTCTCGTTTATTTTTGTTTCGTTGGTGCTTTAATGCCCTTGAACTGCAATGGTTATTAGAACCTCGTCCACTGCGTAGTTCTAATGCAGAGTCTCTATTGGGTATTAGCAGTACCCAGTATTCCTAAGCGGTCACCATCGCTAGTGGTAGCTGGGGTTGCGTTGTTTAACTTCAATGATAAGAGAACTGGTGTGTCCATCACAACACAGCCACGCGCTCTCTCTCTCTCTTTCCTGAAAGGAGCCAACCCACCACGATCCAGTATATACCATATTTATTCCAATAAAGGCCGCCCTCCAATAATCCCCGCTGTCCTTTCAGTGCTTATGGCGCTTGCCGCTTGCAGCACTTATGGTGCTTATTGAAGGATTCTCATCCCAATTACTGTATTAGTTTTTATCATTATCATCTATAAAATCATCATCATCATACTCTTATCCCACCTGCAGCAGGGTCAGGTATGGAGGTTCTCGCCTGCCACTTCCCCCTGTCCACCCCACACACTGTTATATCCTAATGGACAACTTGTTCCCACGTCTGCTTCAGTCTCCCCTGTCCTGGGTGCTTCTGACCACCAGCATTCCTGAAATGGACCCAATGAGCTCTTCCTCCCTTTTTCTCATTGTGTGTTAATATTTTTATTATTTGTCCATTTTTTTGGTGATGTCCACCACCCCAGGCTACCTCAGATATACTCATTCGTAATTCTATCAGCTCTTGACACTATCCATGTAGTTCGACCCAAGAAAATATGGCACTGTTATTTTACCATCCAGCATTATCATCTATGATGGATCACGAAATTAATAAGCGCCGCCTTCTAATAAACGCCGCCCTCTAGTAAGCGCCGCACCAAAAACGCCACGAAATAAATAAACGGCGCGGCGTTTATTGGAATAAATACGGCATACTTTCATAAGAGAGGTAAAGCTGCCTGGAGTGTGCCTTCCGTTTAATGGGAATTAAAGTAGTGGCCCTCATCTGCCCTTTCTCCTACGTAACGAGTAGATTGGTGAAATTCTCAGGTGTAGAAGCTCGCCCACCTGTCGCCGTTGGAGCTCCCCAATTAACAGTAGGCCGACGATAAATAAGCATAGGGTTTGCAGCAATAGGTCAGCAGTCAGCAGCGTAAACGCACTGTCCAACAGATCGTCCATGTGTCCCAAGAGAACAAAAATGGCTACCTGACAACGCTATAGAGCAGTGGTCTTCAAACTTTGCCGACTCATGGAACCATTAGAACTACTGTGTTTCCCCCAAAAATAAGACCTACCCAAAAGTAAGACCTACCAAGATTTTTCAGGATGTGCTTAATATAAGCCCTTCCCTGAAAATAAGCCCTACGAGAGAGACCTAAGGCAAAGACCACATCTGCTTTTGTTTCCTGCATCTGATAGGGTGATTTCATTAAAGGGAGTCTTGAGTACAGAGCAGCGATTCTCAACCACTGTGCCGCCACTGCGAATACTCAAACGTAAGTGACGTCAGACAAGTCGTTTAATCAGTTCTGCCTTCCTAGGAGGGACTGGCTGAAGTAATGGGCATGAATATTACTGTTCTTACTACTTGCTAAAAAGCATAGGGCTAGGTTACAAGTAGCAGGGGAGGTTACCCATCTTGTCTCTCCGAGTGGACACAAGGGCGATATATTGCACAATGTTTTCTCTCACCCGGTTGCCAACCAAAGCTGCAACCCCTATACTTTTCATCGTCTCTTTACTGTTCGTTGGGACATTCCACTGTACCCAGGGGCGAGGTCCTACACCTGGAAATTTTGCTTCCACTACCCGTTCCATAATAGAGAGGGTTCTTTCACGTGCAGATGTCATCGTACGCGACGCAGAACCTCTGTTTACTTCTCATCCGAAAGAAGGCGCACTCAGGGCGTCTCTCTCGCCACAAAAAAACCGACCCAACTCGGTCCAGTATCGAACCAAAACTACTGACGCCATTACTGAGCGTGCTAGCCACTGTGCCACCGAGGCGAGTTTTTGTATTGCTTTCGATTGGCGTTTGTGTGCCTGAAATGTGTCGTTGCTAGTGTGCTGACAAATTTTTTAATTATTAAAAATGTACCGTGACGAAAATAAAGGTTGAGAATCGCTGGTATAGAGTGTAGTAAGTCGTGGTAATAGAAATAAAGTAGGTCACGATTTCAATAGTTTGTCATCTACAATTTTTTGCCGTTATATCTCAATTTCTATTTTGTAAGTATTCAATACTTGACTTTAAACGATAATATAACAGAAAAGAATAAGACATTCCCCGTAAATAAGCCATAGCGCTTATTTCGGCACCAACATTGAAATAAGACAGTGGCTTATTATGGGGGAAACACGGTATAAGATTTTTTCGGGGAACCCCATCTCACCCTTAGAAAAATATATCTCACTGCTGCGATTTTCTCACTGTCTCACTGTGCTTTTTATCGAATTTTTATTTCTACTCGCGGAACCCCTAATACGGAAGCATGGGTTCCACGGAACACAGTTTGAAGACCACTACCATAGACGGAAAAACGGTTAGTAGTTGCTACTTGCATCAAAGGGGTCATTGAGATAAAGTGCTTTGCAGCGTGGGAGATGACTCTTAGGACATGCAAACCACAAGCTGCTTGCAAAACTGATGCGCCATTAACTCGTTCGTTAGCAACTGTATTTAACACATTTGGAGAGAGAGAGCAATGTTCTTTCGCAAAAATACCAACTTCTGCCAATAACGAAAGGAGAGGAATTTCTTTAAAAAATAACCGTATATAAATAACAATCGTTAGCAGTCAACCATGTGCAAATGAACCTGCAAAAACTCAAAATAATATCCAATAAGTCATCGTCACAAAACAGGTGCGGTGCAATTCGCATTAAAAGGCATTAAGAAAGAATGATCTCATCCCTTTTACAACAGGAAGTTCCAAATGTCTTAACAAGATTATTTGACAACGTGTGTCTTCAGTCTCAAATTTTACACTAAATGCATTAAAGATATTTGAAGAATCCACCCTGACGCACAATAATAAATTTACTTGACATCATCCATTTGAAGGATAAAATCTGACTTGGTCACACGAGTGTTTAATACACAACTCATGCAGGGACGGATTATTGGGGAGCAATGCAGCAATTGCTCCCCCCTCAGTGTCTCAATGGGGCGCATATTTCAACTGATGCAAGATTCAACTTTGCAACTAACGCGGCGCTTTTGCATTGCTATCCCCATTTCTATACTGCCAGGCCCTGCAGTTGGCTAAACCACTGAAGATGGGACATTGTCTAAGGGGCAGTATAGAACATATTGTAATTGCTATCTAGAATTATACTAAGGGATACGAATATTTAAAAATATTTGGGGCGCACTTCTCTTTTGAAGTGCTCCCCTTTGATCCTCCCCTGAACCCATGTGCCAGGCTTAAGTTCAAGTGCAGGAGGCTATCTGCAAAGAGAGAAAATGAAAGATTTTAATCAACAGATTCCCTTATTCCTCCAATTGCAGGGTAGGGTCTGCGGGTTCTATACCTCCACTCTCGTCCATCTCCACCACGTCCCCACCCACACTAACGCTACGGTTATGCATAACCTGCTCCCACCTCTGCTTTGGTCTTCCCCTGCCCCGGGTGTTTCCAGTAACCTGGATCTCCAAAACTTTCCTAACCAGGTCCTCCTCCCCTCTTATCACACGCCTTTACTACCTCGCTAGTTTTACTCATCAACCTCATACATCAAAAGAAAAAAAAATTGGAAAACTCCATTTCGCTTTTATGTCAGGGTCGGGTACCCATTTGTCCCAACGGAACTGGGCAACGTGGTGTAACCAAATCATTAGGTCAGCATCGGCTGAGTGACATCACTGTCCGAAAGATCGCCCACGCCGTAGAGAGTAGTGGAATTCATAGGCCATCGGTGTACGGCGGGCTGAGTTGGATTCCAACTTGTGCTTGTTTCGTTGGTGATTTTAGGGCCCTTGAACTACAAAGGTAATTAGAACCCCGTCCACTGTGTAATACTAGTGCAGCATCTGCACAGATACTACTGCGCTGTTACGACGACTTTTTGGTATTCGCAGTAACCAGTGCTCCCAAGCGGTTACTCAAGCTATTACTAGCTGGAGTTGCGTTGCTTAACTTCAGTGATCAGGCGAGAACTGATGTGTCCAACGCAATACAGCCGCTCACCCAACTTGTGGAGACGCAACCAAAAAAATTGGAAGACGTGCACTCACGTATACAGGGGCGTAACCAAATAATTAGGCCAGCATCAGCTGAATAACATTACTGACTAAGAGATCGCAGATGCCTCAGAGAGTAGTGGAATTCAAAGGGCATCCGCCTCGTGTGCAATGGGCTGAGTTCTATTCCAACTTGTGTTTGTTTCGTTGGTTCTTTGTAGGACACTTCAACTACGAAGGTTATTAGAGCTCCATCAGTGTTAGGAAAGAGATGGAAGTCAGAGGGCGCAAAGTCCAGGCTGTACGGTGGGTGCTGAAACACTAGCTAGGAGGACTGGAGTTTGCTAACATGAAACGCTGGCTAAAAGGACAGAAGTTTGACTCAGACGAGCTGCAGACCAGTGTACAGAGTTGGCTGAATGGACTGGCGGCTACCTTCAATGACAAGGGTATAGGAAAGTTGCTATCACGCAAGGAGAAATGTCTCAGTCGGAGAGATGAGTATCTAGAGAAATAGCTGGAATGTGTACCTACATGTTCCAAATAAAACACTTTTGATTTTCACTGTGGTTTCCATTTTGCAACCGAACGGACCTTGGAAAAAAAAATAGCCCTCGTATAAAGGGGTTGAAAATGATGAATGGCTTCTACGGAGGTAATAAGGCCTCACTTCACGAGGTGCTTAGCTAAAGGTGGTCATTCTGAACCACAAAACTGACGGAAATCCAGAAAGATCCTAAGTAACTATTGTTCAAAAAGGGGCGCAGAAATGATATATCGTAGGTTTCATTTACAGCACTTAGAAGGTGAAATTTGACAGAAGAATGCAAAGTTTAAAAACATGACAGAAAAACACCTCCGAAATAAACGGTGACAATATTCAAGTATAACTAATAGATTTATGGTATGCAGGTTAAGCTCAAAATATGGGGTCATTTACACCAACCAACAACAGGGCCATTTTCCTAATGTTGAATGTCTCACAGACAAGAAGGATTAAATGTACCTGTTTCAGGGTACATTTAACTACAACTTTCACCTACTCCCATAAATTTAATTACCAAGCCAAAAACATCAATTTAAAATCGCGAGACAAAATGGCTGTCTCGAAGTGTCGAAAATGTGTCTAGTTTTTACCCAGGACGGTGAATTTAAAAGTTAACGAACAACTCCAAACTTGTCAAAATGAACACTACATTAAAAACAACAGCTCCCCCCAAAAAAATACTTTCAAGAAGTGATGCTTTTTTTGGGTCTACGACATGTTTCCATGAAATAGCATTTCAAAATGACATTCAACAGTTTGGGGCTTTAACCCTACCCAAGAGTGCAGTTAACGTTTGAAAATAGTTATTGTAAACCTGCGTATTATCTCATTACACCTCACCATGGGGTCACAAATTCAGACCACAATGTGGGGGGGCCTGAAGATGTAAACAGAAAACAAGTATGTCTACGGTCTCAGACAGGAAGTTAAAAAACTACTAATAATAATTTTTTGGTACGCTGACGTTTTCCCCCTCCGTCATTTGCCTCCAAACAAAATAACGATGACATGTTAAAAAGGGTTACTAAGACCCTGGATCCAAGTAACGTGATACTTCGGTAGTTCTAACAGTCTTTTTGAAAAAAATTCAAGAATTATACAGCTAACCCGTCATTCAACCATCAACTACAACTGGATTGTTCGGGCTATTTTGGATCTGTGCACATGCGGTACGCTACTCTATGGCTCCCGTTGGCTCATTCATTCCACGTGTGGGTTTTAGATCATAATACCAAAGACTCACCTCATCTGCATAGCATCAAAAAGCGGCTGCATTGCGTTGGCCACACCGGTTCTAGACTGATCATTGAAGTTAAGCAGCGCAACCCCAGATGATACTGGCATGGGTGACCGCTTGGCAACCCGGAGTACTGGTAATACACTTACCGGGGCAGGAGGAGACCAAACGAGACGTGGGAGCACGCGCGGATCCAGGATGGAGTTTTTGGGGTTTCAACCCCCCCCCCCATGCACATATAAACTCATGGACATAATATCTGCGAGCTTTACCTTCAATCCCCTCTGTATTAGCCTACCCCCCCCCCTGACGAAAATCCTGGATCCGCCACTGCGTGGGAGCAGATCTAACGGGAGATATGCGGGAGTGTAGGGTTAGAAGCCGAAGACCAGAGCCTGCCACAGGCAGGATAAGAGGATGATAATACGAGGTTAAGGGGAAATGTGTTAAACCATTTAAGCAAAACACTGGAAGAAAGTTTAGAAAAACAAGGTTTTTATTTCATTGAATACTCGCTATTATGGTGGCCGGTGAACACTAAAATTCTCCGCAATTCCAAACATTTCGTTGAGGGTAAATTCCTTCAGTCTCACGTTAATTTGCGCGTCATTATCATTTAGGTTAATAAGGTTATCATCATCCAGCTTGCTATCATGTGACTAAGGTCGGACCTGATCATCATCCTTTTCAATTTCTTTTAGTCTTGATTAAAGCCAAGCTTAGTTATGACGCGGATAACACAAGTTATTTAATGCCGAAGTCCTTCAAAACCATGGGCACAATGATTGGACGTTACTTCCCCCATGCTTTCTTCACATTCTTCACGCAATTTTAAATGTTGAATGCTTTCAAGAATTTTGTTAGGCTGCATACTTATCCAGAGGTGGATCAAGGTGGTAGCACTTCAAAGAAGTGCGCCCCAAATATTTTTAAATGTTCACAATCATCCCCATCATACCCTTATCCAGCCTATGGCAGGGTAAGGTCTGCGGGTTCTAGCCCTTCTTTGCCGTATATCTCTCACTAGGTCTCCGTCCACCCCAATACTACCACATCATTACGGACAACCTGCTCCCACGTCTACTTCAGTCTCCCCCTCCCCCTCTTCCGGGTCCTTCCAATCACCAGCATTCCTGAAGTGGACATAACGCGCTAATCCTCCCTTTTCTCATTACGTATCCATACCACCTCAACCTGCCCTCCCTCACTTTTTCCGCGATGTCCGCCAACCCCGGCTACCTCTAACATACTCGTTCCTAATTCTATAGCTCTCGACACACCCCACTCACATACTTCAACATTCGCTTCCCGGCTACTTGCATTCTATTTACCTGGTACGGTGGCTCTTCCTCACTGCCCAACACTCTGATCCATATAGCATAGGTGGTATACCCACTGTCCTGTAAAACTTTCCTTTGAACTTGATGGGGGCCCTCCTATCACGTAGGACTAAATTTTCTTGTCTCCACTTCAACCATCTCCCATTGATTATATCAGTACTCCGCAACCTTTTCATACTTATTGCACACCAATGTTCTTCCTAGAATTCCATGGCATGTCAAAAGCTAAAATATATAGCAATGGCATAGCTAGGGTGGGGTCGCGTCCCACTCCGAGCGCCAGGTATTTAGGGGCGACCAAACTATGGAAGTTTCCTTTTTTTTTGTTACTTGAGAAGGTGCAAAAAAAAAATTCTTTCAGCTTTGGAGCATTAAATTTTTCACCGCCCTGGACAACATGAACTCCAATTTATATTCAGCTTTAGGGCTTCAAATTTTTTAACACCCAGAGCAACATGATCTCCAGCTATGCCACTGAGATATAGATATTAATTTAGTAAACAAATTTTACAATAAATTTGAGAAGGCAGCCGGTTGCCGCCCTAAGCTGCAACCCCTATGCTTATTTATCGTCGGCTTACTGTTCGTTTGGGCCCTTCAGCGACGACAGGAGGAGAGGGCGAGCTCCTACACCTGGTAATTTTGACTTACCTACCCGTTGCATATTAGAGGGTTCTTTTACGTGCAAATGGCATCGTACACCACACAGGATCTTGCCTCTACTTCCATCCCGACGGAAGGCGCACTCGGTACCTCACGCCCAAAAGAAAATAACTTACCACACTGTGGTATCTATCCTAGAACCACTGTCGCAGTAATCGAGCACGCTACCTACTGCACGGCAAGACGGGTCATTCCCTAACCTAACAGTCATGTACTCCAGACTCCAGTGATTAAAGCATCGGGTGGATGGACAGTGCTTTTCCACAACCGGTTGCCGACTAAAGCTGCAACCCCTATGCTTCTTTATCGTCAGTCTGTTGTTCGTACTTTGCCACTCTACGAGTGACAAACTGTGGGTACGAGTGGGTACTTTTAGGTGTCAATGCCATCGTACACCACATGGGACCTCGGTATTACTTATCCGAAGGAAGATGCACGTGGGGTCTCTCTCTCTCACCTGAAAAAAACCAACCCACCTCGGTCTAATATGGAACCTAGAACCACTGACGCAGTTATTGAGCACGCTATCCCAGTGGCGTAGCGTGGGGGGGCAAGGGGGCGGCCGCCCCGGGCGCAAAATTTTAGGGAGCACAAAATTTTAAGGGTTGCAAAAAATTTTCCAATGAAAAAATAAGAAATATGAAATTAGCGCGCGATATGTTTCACATTTTGCGATTTCCTATTCCTATCCCCAGTCTCATTGTCAAAAGTGTTCAGTGCTTGTTACATCCACAAATTACATGTGGGGGACAAAAGCATCTTCTTAAAGCAGAAAGTTACCTGATTTTTTGTCTAACCAGCCTGGACAGGGCCGGCGCGATGGGTGTGTGAACTGAATAAAAGCACAGCATCCCACACATTCGGATTAATGAACCAATAATAAAAAAAAAAGCCTCACTTCATTACTTTGCTCAGGGCCTCGCCTTATCCTACCTGTGAAAGGGTCGGGTCTGTGGGTTCTAGCCCTCCACTCCCGTCTGTCTCCCACCACACTGCTATCTACTCCACACACTGCCATGTCCTTACGAACAACCTGTTTCCACGTCTGCTTTGGTCTCCCCCTACCCTGGGTGCTACTGACCACCTGCATTCTTGGCAACGACCTAACGAGCTCTACCACCACCTAAGCCTATTCTCCCTCAGTTTTCTACAATGTCCACCACCCCCAGACTGCCTCTAAAAATCGCATTCCTAATTCTATCAGCTCTCGGCACGCCACTCATGTACCACAGCATTCACATCTCGGCCACTTTCATTCTATTGACGTGGCTCTTCCTTACTACCCAACACTCCGATCCATACAGCATAGCTGTCCTAACCGCTGCCCTGTAGAACTTCCCTTTCAGCTTGATTGGAATCCTTCTATCACGCAGGACCCTGCTTGTCTGCCTCCACTTCAGCCTCCCCCATTGACTCTATGGGTCACATCCAAGTCTGTCTTCCCATTGCTTTGGAACCTTGATTCTAAGTACTCTTTCAACTTTTTTCACCAGTTCACTCCTCGAACGAACGTCACTGCTATTTTCCTATCCTTCCCAATTGAAATCTAAATACTCTGTCTTCGTCATGTTTATCTTTAGCACTCCCTTTTCTATTGCTCCTCTAATATCGTTTAGTCCCTACTCTATCTGCTCTCTGCTGTCACTAACTTCTGATATCGTCGGCAAATGCCAAGCACTGAGGGGCCCAATCTCCTACCACTGTAAGCAGTTCGTCCAAAGCCATGATGAAAAAGTATGGAATAAGTGTCGAACCTTGGTGCATCCCAACTTTCACTGGGGAACCCCCAGTATACCCCTAAGGTGTTCTTACCCTGCCTGTGGACCATCATACATATCCTGTTCTGTTCGAATAAACCTTTCTTCTACTCCCCTTTTTTGTAATACGTCCCAATCTACCTGTTTTTGGACACTGTTGTAGGCCTTCTCTAGGTCGATAAAGATGGCATGTAGATCATTCTTTGCTGCCCTATGCTTTTCTTTCATCTGTCTCAGAATGAAGATTGGCTCCATTGTGGATCTATCTAGCATAACCCCAAGCTGATTTCCATGAACACTAGTTCTATGCCAGAGGCGGTGTTCCATGGAGAGTTTCATGGAGTGGCTCGTTAGTTTTATACCCCTATAGTTGCAACAATCTTGGACGTCCCCTTTGCGCTTGATGAGTGGTACTGTCCAACTCTCATGCCATGCAGATGGCATACTATCTCCACCAGCATACCTACTGAAAAGTATCCCAAGCCACCTGATGCCTGTCCTTCCCAGGCTATGTATATACACTTAAATGCGGATTCTATCACGGCCTACAGCTTTTTGGCCTTTCATCTTCCTAAATCTTCCTAAGTGCCCTGGCTACATCTTCCTCTGTTACACAGTCCACCACCCCTGTCGATGCGGGATAGGTGGCAAAGTCCTCCTCTCCTCCTGCAGTATTCAAGAAGTTTTGGAGGAATGCCTCCCACCTCCTCTCTACCTGTGATGGGGAAAACAGCCATAGTATGTCTTGGGGTATGTCTGTAGCTGCCCTATCTCTAGCCTTGGCAAGCTTGAAGACTCTCTCTCTCTGTGTGTCTCTCTCCGTGTGTGTCTCTCTCCGTGTGTGTCTCTCTCCGTGTCTGTCTCTCTC
>JAAFCE010001963.1:18780109-18816620 GCA_013389805.1 Trigoniulus corallinus | reverse complement strand
CCTTTAACTTTCAAGGGGAGTACTGTAGCCTTCAGAACCATTCAGTTTACTACTGGCTCTGATGCAGTTGCTTTGTTCTGTTTTCAACTATTAAATTTTTCAAAAAAATAGGTTTTGGGTAAGTTTACTACATTGTGGAATCGAACCCTAAACAGTAATATTGACATTTCCGAGTAATTCTTTTCATCATTTGGCAATTGATAATTAAAGATTACTCCTTAAATATTTTTTTCAAGTTGTCAGAGCCATGTAGTTGTGGTTGTTTGTTCAAGAGATAGGGCTTTTTCTTTTGTTATTGCTGGGATCCTAAATCCGTCCCCTTAGAAATTCTCAAATTCGTCCCCGGGACGGATTTAGGACCCTCATAATTTATTGCTCTTTTTTTATATTCTATAATTTCCCAACACCTTAGACCAGTTTTGATTCATATATGATCACGTGTTGATTTTTTTATAATGAGTTTACCACTCTATGCCTTATTATTATAATGTAGTAGAGCTGAAGTTCTATGAAGAATATCATTCAGAAATTGTTTGTCTGTTTGTAGCATTGGTTTACATCCACTATAACAGGTACAATAACCCTCTAGATAGTGGATGGGATGCTTATCTCGGTTCCTTTGAAATACAGGGAAGCAGGGGTGGTTGGGGATAAGCTATGACCTTCGGATAACACATTGGCAACGGTCCCAAAATGACTGTCAATTGATAAGGATGAATTTATGTAACTATGAATTTAAGAAACTATGAAAAGATGGTCCTTTATCATTTGGCAAATGCCTTATAACAAAGTTAGAAACTGAAAAGTTATTGCTTATTTTTGACTCCTCTTAACAGAATAGCTTTCACTTTCTTCTTATATGCAGCAATGGGCAAGCATAGGTCGTCAATTGACAGATTTAGCAAATTGAATTCACGTTGTGCATGGGCAATTGGATTCCTAGTATTGCCTGCATAAGTGAAGAAGTTTCTCCATCTTGACTGTCGCCCGGGGACATGAATGTGTAGACAACCTAACAATTCTGAAGAGTCGAGGTTTTGTGTCCATAGTCGGTAAATCCATAGCATGCAAATATATTTTATGTGTAGGTCAAATGGGAGCAAGTGACTCCTGCCATGTGAGCATGCATTAACCCACTGCTGGCCAATCATCAAAGCTTTATCGTGTAGCTTTCTCATTTTAGCATAATGGGAGGAACTACATGATGACCAACATATTAAAGCATAGTTTATTATAGGTTTGACCAGGCTCTGAAAGAGATGTGTCCGTAGCACAGGCAATTGATTTATTCTATTAATATACATAATGGTGTTGTAAGCTACCCGCCGTGGTGGCATAGTGGTTAGCTCACTCGGCAACTAGGCCAGTAGTTCTAGGCTCAATACTGGACCGTGGTGGGTCGGCTTCTTTCGGGCGAGAGAGAAGCCACGAGTGTGCCTTCTTTCGGATGAGAAGTAAAACCGAGGTCCCGTGTGGGTGTACGATGGCACTTGCACATAAAAGAACCCTCTCTACTTCACAACGGGAAGATGAGGCAAAATTTCCAGGTGTAGGAGCTCGCCCCCTGGCGTCGGTAGCATTCCCCAACGAACACTAGACCGACGATAAATAAGCGTAGGGGTGCAGCTTTGGCCGGCAACTGGCTGCAGAAAAAACTATGTCCAATATATCACCCTGTGTCCATTCAGAGGGACAAATGGGTACCCGACCCTGCCATAGGCGGGAAAAAGGGTTAGGAGTTGCTAATGGTGTTGTAAGCTCTCTTTGTTTTCAGATACAGTTGGTGAAGGTGTACTTGGAAGGTCAATTTGGTATCCAGGAAGACCCCCAGGTCCCTCACTTCTGATGCTCTGGGAACTAGAGAACCATCAGTATATTTATAATGGTATATGGTAGGTGTACTAATCCAAAAGAAAGAAATGACCATTGTCTTTTTATAATTTAAAGCTAAATTATTCTCTTTTAGCCACTGTTCCACAGCTGTCAAAGATTCCTGTAAGATAGATAGTGAGTTTGAGTCTATTATCTCTTTTGAAAGTTTTTGGTCATCAGCAAATGCAAGTGTGGACATGGCAGATGAAATGTAGATATAGAGATCGTTTATATATAGATTAAATAATAGTGGGCTAAGTGCACTTCCTTGGGGCAAACCCACTTTTTGAATATAGGAGCTACAGCTTAAAACATTTCCTATCCTCATCCTGTTATGGCGCCCAGTAAGATATGATTGTAGGAAATGCAGCATGCTATCTGCTAGGCCATATGCCCTTAACCTTATCAAAAGTAGTGGTATAGAAACCCAATCAAATGCCTTTGACAGGTCTAGGTACAATGTATCCACCTGATGTTTATTATGAAACGCTTTAAAAATGTAGTTCAGATGTAACATTAAGTTGGTCTCAGTAGAATGACCCTCTCAGAAGCCATGTTGGGCTGGGTGCAGAAAGGGAGAGCACCACTTGTATAGTTTATGGTTGATTATTCGTTCCAAGACCTTAGCCATATTTGGGAGGATTGAGATGGGGTGATAATTTGACATATTCTGACGTTATTCTGACATATTATATTAGGGTTTTTATTTAAACAGTGAATAAAAAAGTTTTCTCTCAAGAAATTTATTATGAGAGATGTCAACAGTGTTTTAATGAAATTTCCCATAAAAATAATTCCGTAGATGTCAGATGGAAAGGGGAGCGGAATTGGGACACTTTTTTTAGAAAAATCAAAATTGCGTTCTTATAAGTTTTAATTTTGTTATGGTTTAGAAAGTTTTATATAATAGTATCACACTAGTTATACAAGTAGGTAAGGAGTTGAGAAACTTAAATCAGGTTTTAAATTATTTTGCCTGTAAATAATTTTTTTCAAAATTGAAGATTTTGCTTAGGGGGACGATATTTGGGCACTTCACCATGCAGCCGCTTGACACAAGCCTGGAACCGTTTAACACACTACTTCAGGGATGCCTCTTTTTGAACCACAAGGTTTTACTGGTTATTGGGTGAGCTTGGGACGCTACTTGGTTCATCTCACTCATTCACATAGTATGGGAAAGGCGGGTAAAAGTATGCAGGGAAATTTCATGATGTTTGCAGCATTGAAAAAAACTTCTTTTGTGACAGTAATGTCTATAACAGTAGAAGAAGACACCATAGTTTCATCAATCTGACCTGTTTGTTTTCAAACTACTAGATAAAATATGCTTTTCTTACTTTTCTATGTTATTTTTGCATTGTATATCTCTGGGTGTTTTGAGAATATAATATGCCAAACTATTGTTTATACCTTTTCCATAATAAAGTACATTTCATGTGCAACAAAATGTAGTGGTTAGCCCTTCTCTGTCTATGACGTTTTGGCATCTATAGCTCATGCTGCAAAACACCACTGAGGAGGCCAAGAGTATGCAAGCATCAGATGAAAATAATGTTATGAATAAACTTGGGATTGATTCTAATGAGAAGGATGAACCTGGCGTGCTTCAATCAGTGTATTGATCCTTGGCCCTATTTTTGTCAGCAGCAATCTTAAATTTCTAATTAATTTCTAATATTATACACTGCAAGCAGCCTTTTTGGCCAATATGGCAGTGGAGAGGCTAACACTCAATCCTACTTATGATAACATAATACTCCTAAAACCCTAAGCTATAATTCACCACGATTTGCTATCTGCAGTCTGTTTCTGTTTTTTGTTAGAAAATTTGTAACTGCACTAAACCCACATTCCACTGAATATGATGAAGAAAATGCAATTAAATACTTTTGTATTATAGCCCATAATTCAGGATAAACTGTAGGTATTTGCTTTTGCATCCAGAATTGTTGGTAGCCATCTTTAAATTTGAATTTCAATTCTTCATTCATTGTGAGCGCTATCAGTTCCCCTTGCAATTTTGGAGATTCTTCTGTGTTTTTGCTTGAAAAAGGATCCAGAACCCAATTGGGTATGTTTATATTTAAAATATCTTGAAATCATTGATAGAAATCAGAATGGAGAGCACCCAAGTGCTGACAGTAGGTAAGTATGTCTTCATCACATTTTCAACTGTTGATAAATTTGGAAACTGGCTGAATTCCCCTCATCCTAAATTTCTTTTATACAGAAGAAGTTTTGCCACAAATGCAGAAATGACAGCTTTTGTTTTTATTAAATTCAGATCATCACCCCATAGTTGTAGATTTGTTTCATTAAATTTTTTAAACCAGTCTGTCAAATAGGCAATGTCACTTTTGGAATCAATCAAGTTGACTTTTAAATTGTCATCTTTGTTTTCTAGAAACTCTAGTACAGAGTTGGAAAGACTATAAAACCAATCCAAGCCGGCACCTTTTGATAGCCAACGAACTTCAGTATGAAGCAGCAAGCAATTGAATTCTTCATTTTCAATACACAGTTTTCTAAACAATCTATCATTGAATGAATTGCTTCTGATTTTGTTGATCACTTTAATGTCATAATTTAATGACCTATGTAGGCGTTCAGATTTTTAGCAATTAAATGCTGATGATGTATAACACAGTGTACAGTAAATACATTTAGCACAATGTTTTTCCAATATGCAAGAAACCCCCTATAGGGCCCTATCATTGCTGCAGCACCATCAGTAGCAACTGACAAGATGTTATTCTGTGGGATTTGTTTTTCTTTAAAAAAAACTCTTCCAATACATGAAATATTGATTCTCCT
Source organism: Trigoniulus corallinus (assembly GCA_013389805.1). Classification (NCBI taxonomy): domain Eukaryota; kingdom Metazoa; phylum Arthropoda; class Diplopoda; order Spirobolida; family Trigoniulidae; genus Trigoniulus; species Trigoniulus corallinus. The sequence continues at coordinate 18,811,931 of JAAFCE010001963.1, read as the reverse complement.
TTAGTATCAGTTTCCAAATTTTTCACAAATAATAATTCCTGGCATAGTTGTTCTTCATTTATGAATTGCACATATGCTAATAATAAAATAAGAAAATAAATAAGAATATAAGATAAATGTCGATCAATAAGAAAATAAGATAAATCCTTGTCTTTTTGTCAGGATGAACTCTTGTCAAGTGTTCACGTAGTCTTGAAGGCTTCATAGCTTCATTTGGAAAAACTTTCTCACAAATCAGACACATTGGCAATATAGTATTTGTAGGAGACTGAATAAAGCCATAGTTCAAATATTCAATGCTATATTGCCTACATTTTTTCTTACATTCAGCCATAATATTATCTCTAGAAAACTATTTTATGAAATTAATATTATTGCACTTCTTCTATTGCTACCTACTTGCCACAAAGTGAAAAATGATCTAAGCTCAATTTCACCCTTGATGCACATTTATAGTATTGTATGTATACTGGACTTTGACACAAAGCACAACAGACTTGCCTACCAATGCTTTGTTTTTAAGACCCTTTGATGGAATTGACCACCAATCAGTATTAGGTTGCATTTTATAATTTTTCCTAGAAAATCACTTTACCCTATATTACACAAAAGAGGTGTATGAATAGGTTTCCTTAATTTCACCTTCTTTTCCTTAATTGTAAAATGTCCCCTATTTCTATCACTGACAAAGCACAACACACTTGCCTACCAATGCTTTATTTCAAAGACCTTTTGATGTAATTGACCACCGATCAATATTAGATTGCATTTTGGATTTTTTTCCCCCCTGAAAAATCACCCTATTTTAGAAAAATTAGCCTATGTTACACAAAGAGGTGTATGAATAGGTTTCACTAATTTCAAATTCATTTCCTTTCTTTGTATAACTCCCCCTAGTTTTATAAATCGCCCCCTAAACGCACCAGGTGCTACTATCGCCCCTTTTGATTGAGCCACTGCCCCCTAGGGGGCGATATCACCCACTTTGGAAAATGCTGGTACAGCCAGTAAAACTCCAAAATCAACATCCCACAATTTGATGGATTTGCATGATCAAATCGTCAGTGAGTGGATTAAACAAGTGTGCAAAACCCTTTGGACTCGCTTCAAGTCCAAGGGTGGAGTTGTGGCATTAAATGATGCTTTACATGATTTCTCTAGGAGTGACTAATTTTTTGTCTGGTGAGCTTATCAGCTCTCAACACCCCACTCATGTATTGCAGCATTTGCATCTCAGCTACTTGCATTCCATTAACGTGGCTCCTCCCCACTGCCCAACACTCTGATCCATACAGCATAGCTTGAGTAGACATGCCATTGGTGGACATTGCCAAAGAGTGAGGGAGGCTAGGTTGAGGTGGTATGGACAAGTAATGAGAGGAGGGGAGGAGGAGCTCATCAGGTCCATTTCAGGAAGGCAGGTGGTTAGAAGCATCCAGTGCAGGGGTAGACTGAAGCAAACGTGGGAGCAGGTTGTCTTTAGGGGTATGGCAGTGTGTGGGGTGGACGGGGAACTTGTGGGAGATAGACAGGAGTACAGGGCTACAACCAAAATACACGACCTTGCTACAGGTAAGATTAGGGTATGATGATGAATATCAACATTTCGATAATATGAATTGATTTTTTTATATTGTTACTAAAGTTTAGTATTTATCTTCATGCACATAATAAAAACATTTCTGGAAATATCACCAAAATTATTGGCGCTTGAACAAATTTTTCGTTCACTGTACGTGGCTTTAAAAAATCTTTCATCGAGGTGATTTTTCTTCCTCATCTGTAATCCCAAGTAATATCTCTGCATCATCTTCCATGATAAGCAATTGAAACAACTGACGAACCAATGTGGACACAAAGTTGCATTCATAAAACGTCTTTTCAACGAATTGAAACAGGAAGATGAATGTGCACCAGTGTATACGTAGCTTTACATCTTCAGGACCGATCAAGCAAAGGCCACCAAACCACCCTTTGGAGTCTGATCTGCACACTGCCTTCACGTTGTAAATAGCGGGAGAAAGTATAAATTGAGAAAGTATAAATTGAGAAAGTATAAATTAAGAAAGTATAAATATATGCACGTGAAATTAGGGTTTTGAAACATTTATTGCAAGCAACATTTTTTTATGAACATAAACTAAATGTTGAATGTCTGAATGGATAACAAACAAGATATCACACATCTGTGGCAAACAGTTTTCAAATAAATGGAGAAATAAGGGAAAATGCAAAATTGTGCTGTTAAGAAAGTATAAATACACCCCTTATGGAAGCAGTACTGCTACCTGCAGAATGCTAAAACGTCTACAAACCAGTTAAGGTTACACCTAAAAGGCGAATGTCATGATTTAGTTCTTTTGCAACTCCACATTGCAAAATGCCATGAGGTATAGTCGTGGCCTCCACAAAAAACTCATTTTTCACTTTTACCTCCATATCTTTCTGTAAGTGCCCATTTACCAAAGCTTTTTGTTCTTTTATCATGGCTACATGTTGTGCAGATATATCAGTGGTTTTATCTATTCATTGGTCATTCATTTTTTGGTATTTTGCAAAAAAGTGAAACTTTAAAAAACCCAATGTTCATAAAAAAAACCCGATGGTCCCTAAAAAAAAGCCCATGTCTCTGAGTTATTGATTTTTTAAAGTTTCAAACGTAGTTAACATATTTTTCTTATTAAGTGAAATTAATCTTTAAACGACTACTACTGGTTTTCAAGAAAACTTCGAATTTAAAACAAAAATTTATTCACACAACATCAAAACTGCATTAGACTCAAGTTATTATAAATGCATTAACGCGCATGCGCAATAACGCCCAGATGGATAAGATCTCCTTGTACACATTAGGTTCAATGGAAATTACATATGAAGCTGCAAGTTAATTGGAATTGGACTATAGAAAATGTTCTCTGCAGGAACAAATTCCATAGGGATGCTGGACTTAGTGATAAAACGACCATCTCCTCTAAAGTTTAAAAATCTGAATGATGCCTGGGGTAGTGGCTCCTTTTCATCCTTACAGAATGCCATGCTTAATTAACCCTAGAAAGGTAAAGGGTAGTCTGACAGACTACCTGCATCTTACAAAAATCGCTGATCATTGGTTTCTAAACATATGATGTCCCTGAAATTTTCAGTACCTTCATTCTTTCCTAATTAATAACGATCCATGCAATGATTTCCTTATAAATTAACTCCAATCTACATTTTTTTGGTATCCACCTTTGTCATCCACGTTTGTAAAGATGCTGTAGTAGCGCAGCTCTGCATGACACCTGTAATTCGCGGTGCAGCATATTATGGGGGCAGCCTAGCAATTTCCCAATGGAAAATTTGGCTGCAGTACCAGAGTGTTAGGCAGGGAAGAGAGCCACTCATTAGAATGTAACTAGCTGAGATGCGAATGCTGTGGTACATGAGCAGGGTGTCAACAGCTGATAGAACTAGAAATGAGTATATTAGAGGTGGCCTGGGGGTGGTCACGGAATGAGAAGAGATGAGGAGGAGTTCATTAAGTCAATTTCAGGAATGCAGGTGGTCCTCAAGCACTCTGGGCAGGCGGCGACTAAAGGCCCCCTAACCAAAAGTCAAGCTATGGAGGGTGCAAACACATCTGCTACATTAAGTCGTGGGGTTTGTTCCTTCTGTCCTTCAAAAATTAAATGGGTGATGCAACATTCATGCCACTGATGCTCCAGAGCGATCTGTGGTAATAATCGAGGACAAATTTGTATTGAATGTGAACATTTAAAATAAATTGTGTATTTTGCATTGCAGCATATCGATTAATAAATATGCAATTTAGTTTTAAAGTTATAGCACTGCATTTCAATAAACAGCAAAGGGAGCATTATCTCTCTAGGGCTAAGCGGGCAATGTAGAATTTTCTTGGCAGAATTTTTGAGGTACACACTTTTAAAATACAATTTTTATAAATTCCCGGTTGAGTTTTGAAAAACTTGTTGCATGGGCTTTATTGCAAACTCTTTATTCCATATTCTTTCAAATTTTGAAATACTTTTTTTAGGGGACGTATGAGTGTTTTTTTATGTTTGGCTTTAAAGGATTACTGTAAAATGGTGGCGGTAGGTAACAGTAAAATATTTATTTTCTAACTAGAGGGAGGTATGGCCTAACAATTAGCCATATGCAAAATTGATGCCACTTTTCCATTGAAAAAGTTTTCAATCCAGCCAGACAAAAATGAATGTCAAAAAGGGGCGATTGCAAGTGTGATAGGTACTGAAGGGTCGCATGTTACTGTAGCAAAATATTAAAAAGCAACAACAATATTGCATACATTAAACTTCAAGGGAAACCAAAGTTGACTGCAAAGCATAAAGAAGTCTGGCTAGAATGGGCTAAAACACACATGGATTGGAAGGATAAATGGAGCCATGTACATTTTTCTGATGAGAAAAAATTCAATTTTTTTTGTGCAGCGAAGGTGCATTGGCACACCAGTTCTCATGAGATCACTGAAGTTAAACAGCACAAGCCCACTTTAGTATGAACATGGGTGGTTGGTATAGAACGTTGCATGCTGCAAATCTCTCCTCTCCTATGTCCACTACCTACCTCCTCATCTCCCATGAGCAGCCTCCTAAGAGTTTGTCCAGTTATGGCTGCTTGGCTAACTCCCCAACCCATTAAATGAATCCAGATGGGAATAAGGGATATCAGCATGTTTTAAGAAATGAACCTAAAGAACATTTTAGTAGGCAACTTGGTGGTGGTTTGGGCTGCAATTCCCTTAGGTGGTAAAACTGATCTTGTAACAGTGCATGGAAAGTTGGACTCCAAAGCATACCAAGAGATGTTGTACAATCCATTAAAACCATTTGGCCCATTAATTGGTGGAAACTCTCGGATATTTCAGCAAGACAATGCTCCTTGCCATACATCACACTCAACAAAACATTGGTTTAGGGAACAACAGATAACTGTTCTTGATTGGCCATCCAGAAGTCCAGACCTAAATCCAAAGGAAAATGTGTGGGCAATGTTAGTGCACTGTGTTTAGGCCAACAACAGGCTATTTTCACATGTTAATGACTTAAAAGTAGCCATTTATTGTGCGTGGGACAAACTGAAGGGCACACAGTTTAAGAAATTGGTTGAAGACATGTCCGATATTTAAGTTAATTAGTGAAAATGGTGACTTTATTAACTATTAGCCACATTAATTTTGTGTTGGGCTACATTTTGATGGGTGTATTTATACTTTCTTAACAGCAGAATTTTGCATTTTTCCTTATTTCTCCATTTGTCACAGATGTGTGATATCTTGCTTATTTACCATTCAGACATTCAACATGTAGTTTCTGTTCATAAAACAGTTTGTTTGCAACAAATGTTTCAAAACACTAATATCACATGTATTTATACTTTCTTAACACACCTTATATGGGCAAGGGGGAATAAAACAGACTACTTAGTGTTCAGCTGGAATGGCCAGGACCAAGGGGTGTAGTTCGTTGGGACAACGAGGTAATACCAGCAGTGCAAGAGTTTACAGGTATCTAGGATCGGTATTACAGAGCAATGGGGAAATCGACTCCCACATAACCCATAGAATCCATGCGGGATGGCTGAAGCGGAGACAGGCAAGCAGTGTACTGTGTGACTGCCGAGTCCCAATTAAGTTAAAAGGTAAAGTCTACAAAACTGTAGTTTGGCCCACCAAGCTATATGGAAGTGTTGGGCAGTGAGGAAGGACCACGAGAGGAGAATGCAAGTGGCCAAGATGTGAATGCTGTGCAAGGTGTAACGCACTGACAGAGTCTGCAATGAGTACGTTAGAGGCAGCTTGGGGGAGGGAGAGATGGCAGAGAAGATGAGAGAAAATAGTTTCAGGTGGTATGGGCATGTGGTGCAGAGGGGGGAGGAGGAGCTCAGGTGGTTTATTATGGAACAGCAGATGGTTGGTAGCATCAGGAGTAGGGGGAGACCAAAGCGAACTTGGGGCAGGTTATACAGAGGGACATGATTGCGTGTGGAGTGGATGAAAGTCTGGTGGGGGATAGATGGCAGTGGAGGATTAGAACCCACAGACCGACCCTGCCATAGGTGGGATAAGGGTGTGATGATGATATATGGTATATGCAGCCTGTTATTGCTCATTCTGAAAGTCAGTTTTTCAAATCATTCTGCAAATCATTCCTTTTTACTGAAGATAAACTCAGCCACCAAATAATTATTTATTTCAATGGTATGACATTGATAAATAATTTTTATAGTCATCACGAACCACCCACACTGACATGTCACAACCAATGTCGGATTTACCATTAGGTTAAGTAGGTTGAATCCTAGGGCCTCAACATTTAGCAGACTTCAAAACTTAAGAAAAGGGCCTCAAACCTAAAATAGTTTAGGGCCTCCCAATATCTAAATCCGGCATTGATCACAACATTCTCTCCTCGACAAGATCAGAAGGCTCGCCGATTCGGACAAAAATTCCCCGTTGGTGTTTTTTTTTTACATCTGAAGATAATTTAAGGGTGACAGGGAGCGAACTCATACAGCTGAGAAATTTGCTAATCATGCATATTTCACTCCATGTTGAAAGGGCCCTACGATTGTAGAGCTGGATTAGGCATTTTTCGAAGGCAGATGGGCTACAAACCAATTCTATGTCTATATTATTATTATTATTTAAATAAACCTACGAAGTACACTCAAATTAATACAGAAAAATGAACGCCGAAAAATGAATTACAGTCAATTACAATTAAATTAATGCAGAGAAATGAATTTACAGATAAATAAATGAATTTAATGGAAATGAATTACAGTTTGACAGAGCTGAGAGAATGAGTATACAGAGCTCTATTTAAATGGACACAATTCGAGATACACTTATACCTAGAGCAGATAAGAATTTGAGAGCGAAACAAGAAAGCGAGGTGGAAAGGGAAATCCAATAAAGAAAAGGTATTGAAGGGGAAAAACCTCAGACGTAGGTCATTAGCTGGGAGAGTGGACACAAATAGAAATCTGCATGTATACTAAATTACTACCTAAATTACTAGAGGCATGAAAATACCAAGAAATGTTGTGAAGAGGATGATGGGTATTGCATAAGGTAGCAACTAACTCAACGATGCTAGAGTAGTGTAGAAACTGGAGATGTGGCAGTAAGCTGAAGTTGACATAATAAGGAGAGAGATGACAGCCATAAGGAAGACGAAGCATAGCATGGAAAACTTTATTGTAGGTTACTATGAGAGGGTTAAGACTGGATGCAGACAGATAGGCCAGAAATGGACTGGAGAAGCACACCAAAGATTCCACTTTGGCACGCAAGATCAGAATTAGTTTGGGTAAAGGAATAAAAGACCATAAATGGGAAAAGAGGAAGATAAAGGAATTGAGTTTTGAAATGAGAACGTCATGATGAGGGATAAAAGAGAGAGGAGGATCAAACATTATCCCTAAGACATGTACAGGATGTGAGGGAGGCAAGGAAAGAGCACCATGATGAGAAGGGGAAAACTGCAAGATCTTGGTCTTATCAGGATGAATCTGCATCTTGCAATGGAAGTACCAGACAGTGAGATGATCAAGAAGAGCAGATGCAGTAGAGGAAATAGCAGAAGACTCAGAAGGGAGAAGAGAACGACCAAAATAATTGTCATCTGCATAGGACCAGATGCCCCAACCAGAAAGGGAGGAGGGCAGAAAGACCATCACAAGATTAAATAGTAGAGGACCAGGCACTGAGCCTTGAGGAACACCCCGGACAAGATTACAAGAATAGGAGGAGGATTTCAGACAGACACTGTGGTTCTCGAGATATGATACAAGAATATTAAAGAGAAAGGGATTAGAAATGGATTGAGAAAGAGAGGAAAGGAGGCACTCATGATAAACAGTATGAAAGGCCTTTGCAATGTCAGTTTGAAGGAGGAGAAACGCCTTGCCAGAAGCAAGGCAGTAGAGGATAGCTGAGAAAAGAGCAAAGATAGGAAAATTAACAGAAGAACCTGGGCAGGAACTAAACTGAGTAGAGGGAATAGAGGAAAGGAGGGAAGAATGGACGAGATCAAGGATCCACCATTCAAAAACTTTAGCAAGTGGAAGAAGAATTGCAATTGGTCAGTAGCTCCCAGGAAGAGAGGGTGGACCCCCATTAGGAAGTGGAACCACGGAAGACTTTTTCCAAGGGGAAGGAAAGAGGCCAGAGGCCATACAAGAGTTAAGGAGATTAAGGAGACCAGATAAACTTGAAGCATCAAGAATGTGCATCAGGAATCCCATCAGGAGGGAGAGAGGAAGACCTACCAGCCTTAAGAAGATAGCAACTGAGGGCAGAACTGGTTAGGGTAGGAGTAGAAAGGGCCAATGTAGTCATGAGCCCTGAAATGAAGCACAAACATTTTGTTACATATCAACAATGTATGATTGCATCTACCCTAATGAGAATGGAATATACTTCCAGGAAAAGCTTTCATTAAAAAGTGTAAATTGTTAATGTTGGCGATTTCTGTAACGCGACACATCCCTAGCCTTGTAAAAATTAAATTCCTAGGAGATTTGGACATTCATATTTAGGTTTCCAAGAGATGAAGCTACTAAACACAATGAAGGAAACGGGTGATAGCCGATGGTTTAAAAAACTCTTAATTCTAAGTACAGAATCATCCAAAGCAAAAGTTCCACTATCCCTGTGATGCCTAGTTCTCCACTCCCGCCTTTCTCCAACTAGATCCTCATCCACACCACATACGGCCATATCCCTTTGTAAAACCTGCTCCCACGTCTGCTTTGGTCTTCCTCTGGTCTGATTGCTTCAAATACCTTGAATCCTCGTAATGAACCTAACAAGCTCCTCCTCCCCTCTTATTGCATGCCCGTATCAGCGGGGAGCGGCGAGTTGCGTTGGACACACCAGTTCTCGTCTGATCACTGAAGTTAAGCAGCGCAAGCCCAGTTAGTACTGACATGGGTGGTCGCTCGGGAAAGCTGGGTACTGCTAATGCCTAATAATCGTCGCATTAGTGTAGTGTCTGTGCAGTATAGGCATTAGAACTATACAGTGGACGGGTCTCTAATGACCTCGTAGTTGACGGGACCTTAAACTCCAACAAACAACAACAACCCATATCAGCACAATTTATTATCATCTTTTCCATGATGTCCCCAAACCTACTCCTAACATACACTCCCTGGCCATATTAATGTGACCACTAGACATTTGCTCCATTTGTAATATTTTTGTAATGCTTTTGGATACTTGGTGATTCAGCTGTTGCACACTCTTTATGGTGGACATGCCATCATCCAGGCTTGTCATGATTGATAAGCTTCTCATGATTCATAAGCAGGGTAAGACAGGGGTCTTTATGTGGGTCCCACGGCATGTCAGAATTATGTCCAATGAGAGGGCGGATGCTGATGCCAATCAGGTGGCCTGCCTGCCAGAAGACACCGGCATTGTTGTTCCCTGCTCTGATGCCCTTCTGATGGCATGGCAGGCCGTCCATGGTCAATGGCGGTCCCAATGGTTTACAGCTGGACAGTGGCGTCACTAAGGGGGTGACAGCCACCCCAGGTGACACCACTTGCACCGTGACAAAAGGGGTGACACCAGAACAGAAGATTGAACAGAGCAGCTTTTTTAAGGGAGAGGGGTGACACCATGGCGTCACTACACTGGGTGATGCCAACCCTAGCGACGCCTCTTCAGCTGAATATTAGCTGGTGGTCACATTAATATGGCCAGGGACTGTACTTTTATACCAATAGCATATCAGCTACTGTACTTGCATTCTATTTTCGCGGATCTTCCTCACAGCCCAAAACTCTGATCCATACAACATACCTGACCTAACCAGTGCTCTACAAAAATTCGCTTTCAAAATTAATAGGACCCTCCGGTCACCTAGGACATCTGGAACCAATCATGAAGGAACAGTATTCAATACCTCGTCGACAATATTCCTCACTAATCCTTCTTGTTATTTTTTGTATAAGCTTCTCGAATTTTTACCTTCTTACCCAAGTACTTAACTCCTCCCCCTTCTCCCTCTTATGGCAGAGTCGGGTATCCATCTTGCCCCCTCTACATGGACACGTGGGAGATATATTGGACGGTATTACAACGCAGCCGAATTCAGACCAAAGCCGCAACCCGTATGTTTCTTTATCGTCGTCTACTGTTCGTTGGGGTACTCGACCGACGCCAGGAGTCGAGCTCCTACACCTGGAAATTTTGCCTCATCTACCCGGTTTTACTTGTTATCCAAACTAAGGCGCAATTTTGGCCTTTCTTTCGCCTGGAAGAAGCCCACTCATCTCGACTCAGTATCGAACCTAGAACCACTGTCGCAGTGATTAAGCAGGTGACCTCCAGCGCCACCGAGGCTGTTTTATCCCCCCCCCCCCCCCAGGTTGTCCATTTTGTTTCTTTGGCGTTTTAGAGCCCTTCAACCTCAAGGTCATTTGAGCCCCGTCCACTGCGTAGTTCTAATGCAGAAACTGCACAGACACTACGCTAATGCGACGATTTTTGGGTATTAGCGGTACCCAGTTTCCCAAGCAGCCATCCACATTAGTACTAACTGGGGTTGCGCTGCTTAACTTCAGTGATCAGACGACCACTGGTGTGTCCAACGCAATAAGCTGCACCAGGTTGTCTTTATGCTTGCCCGGTTGCTAGCTCCCCAACCTTATCTTTAATCTGCCCACTTCTACCCTCTACAACAGGGATTCTCAACCACTGTGCCACGAGAATCATGAAATGTGCCGCCACTGCGAATTCCCATACGCGAGTGACGTCAGAAGTTGTTCAATCGGTTGTGCCTTCCTAGGAAGGACTGGTGAACCAATGAGCATGAATATTACAGTTCTCACTACTGGCTAACAAAGCTATGTCTACTAGTCACCCGCTTGATGTGTGCATAGGGCTAGGTTACAAGTGTAGTAACTTCTAACCCTCTTCCTGTCTATGGCAGGGTCGGGTACCCATCTTGTCCCTCTGATTTCACACAAGGGCGATATATTGGACAGTGTCTTTCCACAGCCGGTTGCCGACCAAAGCTGCAACTCCTATTCTATTTATCGTCTTACTGTTCATTGGGACATTCCACCGAAGCCAGAGGGTGAGCTCCTACACCTGGAAATTTTGCTTCCGTAAGAAGGCGCACTCAGAGATTCTCTCTCGCCACCAAAAAACCAACCCACCTCGAACACTTGTTTGTCCCGGAATGTGTCACTGTGAGTTTACCGCCAAATTTTTAAATTATTAAAAGTGTACCGTGACGGAAAAAGGTTGAGAGTCGCTCCTCTACAGTTTATCTTCACATCCTATCCGCGTATGCCCCACCCATTTTATTCGTATCTTGTCCGTATCTGCCCTTCCTTTCTATGATATACGTATCTGCCATCCCTATTACTATACTAGGGGTGCATCATCGTGCTGTTACGCAACAATTTTGAGGAAATGTCAACCGTTTTTTTTTCAGGTTATTTGCTGTGTTGTTTAAATACATTCAAAAGCACAGTATTCTGATTGGTAAAGATGCAACAAAGTGGGATTAAATAAATGAGTTCCGCGTTTGAATTAAACCCTTCTAATGTTCTACCGCCATTAATTCGAGCTAATTCCAATTTGTGGCCCAGCTCGTCATGAAAACAAAATAAACTATTCATGGAAAGGTCTTAGTAGCGCCCCCTACATTAAAATAATATTTACTTATAATTGAACCATCAACCAGCAACAACGGCCTGGCTTCTTTTGAGCGAGAAATGGAGGCCCCAATGTGTTGTTGTTAAGGTCCCGTCAACTACAAGGTCATTAGAGACCCGTCCATTGCGTAGTTCCAATGCATAGACTGCACAGACACTACACTAATGCGACGATTATTGGGTAATAGCAGTACCCAGCTTTCCTGAGCGACCACCCATGTCAGTACTAACTAGGCTTACGTTGCTTAACTTCAGTGATCAGACGAGAACTGGTGTGTCCAACACAACTCGCCGCTCCCGGGAGGCCCCAAGTACGCCTTCTTTCGGACAAGTAAAATCGAGGTCACATGCTGTGTACGGTGGCATTTGCACGCAAAAAGAACCCTCTCTACTATGCAACAGGTAGTAATCATCATCATCGTACCTTTTCACGCCTACGGCAGGGTCGGGTGTGCAGGTTCGAGCCCTCCACTCTCGCCTATCTCTCATTAGGTTCCCTTCCACCCTGCACACCACCATATCCTTGCGGACAACCTGCTCCCACGTCAGCTCTGGTCTCCCCCTGCCCCGAGTGCTACCAACCACCTGCATTACTGATATGGCCTCATATGGTCTATACCACCTCAGCCTCAGCGATGTGCACCACCCACAGGCTACCTCTGATACACCACTCATTTACCGCAGCATTCGCATTTCATCCACTTGCATTCTATTGACGTGGCTCTTCCTCCCCACCCAACACTATAGAGCCATACAGCATAGGTGGCCTAATCAATGCCCTGTAGACCTTCACTTTCAACTTGATTGGGACCCTCCTATCGCACAGGACTCCACTTGCCTGTCTCACTTCAGCCACCCCCATTGATTCTATGGGTAACATCTGCGTATATCTCCCTATTGCTCTGGCACGTTGATCCTAGGTACCTAACCTCTTGCACCTTTTTCACTAGTTTGCCCACCGAACGTATGCCGCCGTTATTTTCCTGTCCTTACCAATTGAAAGCTAGGTACTTTGTTTACTTCATGTTAATCTTCAGTCCTTCCTTTTCCATCGCTCCTCTAATGTCGTTTAGTCCACTCTCCATCTGTTCTCTGCTGTTGCTAAGTTTTCCGATATCGTCGGCAAATACCAAGCAATGAGTGGCCCATTCTCCAACCCCCGTCAACAGTTCGTCCATTACGAGGATGAAAAGGTATGGACTAAGTGCTGAGCCTTGGTGCAACCTGACTTTCACTGAGAAGCCCCCAGTATTTCCCAAGAGGTCCTTACCCTGGCTATTGAGCCCTCATACATATCTTGGATTATTCGGATACACCCGTCCTCAACCCCCCTCTTTAGTAAGACCTCCCAAAATCACTGTTGTGGGACACTATCATAGGCCTTCTCCAGGTCTATAAAGACGGCATAGAGATCTTTCTTAGCTACTATACAGGGTGGTTCTTTTAAAGTAACCAATGCCTTTTTTTAAAAAAAATTTATGAGATATGGGATAAAATGGTTAGGAAAAAGTTATAGTTGATGGAGGGGACATTCACTACTAAAACAGTTCAGAAATTTTGGGAGTAGTTTTTTCAGGACAATGCAAAGTTACATAATTTTTCAATAGATAGGGGTAGTTTTAACTATCGCATCGTATAGGTCTAAAAAAAATGTGAAATTTTGATATATCATGTTCCTATACCTAAAAACTGCATTAATGAGTGTGCACCAATGGCCCAGGGCTACAGAATGTTGTCTCGGGTATGGAGCTCAAGAAATGGAAATGGTTTTAAAAAATTTTCATCCAGTCGTTTTTTTTCTTCCTCTACTGGATTTTGCTTTTTTAACAACACATGCTGCACTAATCCCAAGTAATAGCTCTGCAGTACCTTCCATGACAAGCAACTGAAACAAACTTTATTGACCACTTCTATTCCAGTTACAACAATGAAGATGTGCCTTCCTAAGATGTCCAAGGGGCCAAAATGTTGTAACTTATGTTATAGGCCTACCCTCTACGAAGGGCTTGTTAATTTAAAATACAGTAGAACTTCGGTATATCGAACTCGCTTATATCGAAATTCTGTCTATATCGAAGTTTCAGCGCCGGTCCCACCTAACACAATGTTAATCAATACGAAAGTTGCCCTGATATATCTAAACCAGTTTATTTCAAAATCTCGATTATCAAAATCTCTGATCAGAAGCCTATGGGATATATCGAAGTATCATCAATATAGTATTTGGCTTTGGTCGACAGAGCGGGTCTTACTCCATCTAGACCAAGTTCTTCAAACTTCGTCGATTCACGAAACCCTTAGAACTAATAGGTTTCTATGTCGTCACTGCAATCGAATTGGCAGCCCACACATGAAGCCTCTGATGTACCCCTCTGGTTGGAAGCGTGTCCCTGGCTGAGTATAAGGTGAGAGAGGATCATACATATAAATTGAGGGAGATAAGGGCACAGACTCATACAACTGGTCTTTTTTGATAAGGACCATTTGGCTTATCCGAGAGGATAAAGTTGAGGGCTTCCTGAAAGGAAAGGCAACCATTGCAAGTATTGTAGGGGGGGGGGGGACACAACAATTATAGTTTAGGGTTTTGGGAGTTTTACAGAATCCTTTGTAGGAATGAGAGTTAAGTCTCTCCACTGCCAAATAACGCTGCTTGCAGTGTAGTGAAGTAGAATAGAACTTCTTTATGTCGTGATCTTATTGTTTTTAACATTGTTGATCTTAATATTTTAGGTAGTGTGTGGGGGTGGATGGGGACCAAGAACTCGCAGACCCGACCCTGCCACAGGCATAATAAGGGTATGATCATGATGATATGATGATCTTAATATTTTATCCTAAAATTGAAATTGTAGATAGTATAATAGCGGGACATTTACATTTCCAAAACCATAAATTTTGACTATATAATTTCCGGTATTGGATATATCGTAGTATTTTTGACGGTCCCCTGAGGTTCAATATAATGGGATTCTACTGCACTCCTATATCAGCAAGAGTCATAATGCCTATTTGCAAGAAGGAATGTGATCAGGGCTATAGTGGTTAGGCGTGCTTAAAGACGTCACTCGGTGGCACGATAGATATTGCGTTCAATTTACTGTGCTAGTGGTCCCAGGTTCATTAGTTGCGTTATTTCGTTACATCAACGGGAAGGGGGAGTCGACCAAGCAGCCAGTTCAATATTGGATCAGGGTGATCGGCTTCTTTCGGACAAGAGACAAGCTCAGAGTGCACCTTTCTTTGGATGAGAAGTAAAACCAAGGTCCCTTGTGATGTATGATGATATGCAACGGATACGTGAGATAAATGTAGGAGCAGAGCCGGACTTAGGGCCAGGCGACCGCCTCGGGCCCCGCGCTGGTGAATTAAAAAAACTTGGTACTGCGGCCCCACTATTACCTGCGGCCTTGGGTCCCTCTATCGCCTGCCGCCTTGGGCCCCGCAACCTCTAGGGCCGGCCCCGTGTAGGAGCTTTCCCCTGGCGTTGGTGGAGTGCCCCAACGAACAGAAAACCGACGATAAATTAGCATAGGGGCTGCAGCTTTGGTCGGAGGCCGACTGCGGAAAAAAACACAGTCCAATATATCACCCTTGTGTCAATTCAGAGGGACAAAATGGGTACCCGACCCAGCCATAGGCGGAAAGGGGTTAGGAGTTGCTTAGGTGTGTTTAAACACAAGGCCCCATAACCCGGCGGCTAACCTTTATCAATCAACATTGTAAAAATAATTTTTGAGCAGGTAACATAATATTCTAAATTTCCCGACTACGTATGTCTGACTGCTTGTGTAGACCTACGGGGCCAACCTTCTTCAGGGCCAAAATAAGGGTGCGTCATAACTTACCTAGTACAGGGCTTCATTTGTCCTAAATGGGACCTAGTAGAAGATAGGCGAGAGTGGACGGGCAGAACCCGTAGACGCTACCCTGTAATATTTCATTATGGGACAATGTGAGATTTTCACTCCTTTTATGACCTCCCTTCTCCAATGTTTTCAAAGGTCCTCATTAGGTTGTTGTTTTTGTTGTTTGTTGGAGTTTAAGGTCCCGTCAACTACGAGGTCATTAGAGACCCGTCCACTGTGTAGTTCTAATGCATATACTGCACAGACACTACACTAATGCAACGATTATTGGTATTAGCAGTATCCAGCTTTCCTGAGCGAACACCCATGTCAGTACTAACTGGGCTTGCGTTGCTTAACTTCAGTGATCAGACGAGAACTGGTGTGTCCAACGCAACTCGCCGCTCCCTCCTCATTAGGTAAGGAAGGTCACTTGATGATGACCGAATTTCTGTTAAGTTAGATTCGCCCTTTCTGAAAAGGCAATAAGGACAGAAATTCCTCGCGTGTTTCCGTTACCTAGAGAGAAATAGATATCCAATCTTGCCGCAGGGGGGCGGATCATGGATGACTGCCTTTCCCGCTCTCTTGGATCGTAGTCAATTATCAGCTAGTGTTTCGCCGACCCTCTTCTACGCTGGAAACAAACTGCTATATTTTACGATTTTCCGAAAATGTTTATTACCGTTTTAGTTCATTTCAATTAAGGCTCAGCTTTCATAAAATATCGCGATTGACGTACAGTAGTGCCTACAAACTATCACCCCTGTTCAATTTGTAAATTGGATGGTGAAATCAATAATTTAGTGAAGAGTGATTGTCTATGGCTTTGCGTTACCATTAGTTAAGCTCGGGCACCTTCGAAAACTTTGCAATTTGTTTTAAAATATTTTTCGACTTTTGGGTATTACCTGTCAAGGAAGAAGAGTTAAACTCACAAGTAGGTAATGAAAATACTGAATGAAAACCATTCATCTCCACAGCACCTGCTTAAACTCGATTCGGAGGGCTAGAGAAAAATTAAAATTACTAACTGCAGCTAGAGAAGAACCTTCCTTCTTTGAGATCCATAGATGAATGGCAATTTTACACAGCTTACAAAGAGAACTGCTAACCCTAGGCTCAAAAGGTTCGTCCTATTTTATCATCGTCATCACTAATTTTTCCAGCCTAATATAGGGTCGGGTACCCTTTATTGTCCTATTTTCACACATAGGGAATTGAGTGGAGGTTATTTTTGTGCAGTCGGCTACCGACTTAACCGACGGTCTATTATTCAGCATTGGGCACTTTTCCTCAAACGAAGTCCGAGGGTGCGCTCCTATATTTTGCCGATCTACATACTAACCTTACGTGAAGCAAGGGTTCTGTTGGGTGCATGTGACACATGATCATGGCTATATTGGAACCTACCTCTCGCCCGAAAGAAGCCAACCTCCCTTGATCCAGTATTCAACCCCGAATTACTAGCGATGTATTCGAGCACCCTCTGTGCCCTCGCTTCCTCTGTGCCACCGAGGCGGGTCGGAGCCTACGACGGCATCATCATCGCACCCTTCTCCAGCCAGTGTATGGGTCGGGTCTGCCGGTTCATATCCTCCACCCTCTCCTCACCCCACCAGGCCCCCATCCAACCTGCACATACTCATGACTTTTTGTACCACTTGCTCCCACGTCCGTTTTGGCCTTCCCCTCCCCCTGGTGCCTCCATTAGCTTCAGTCCCAAGATGAACCTACCGAGTTCCTCCTCCCCCTTCTCATTACGTGTCCATAACACCTCAATCTTTTTTCTCTCATTTTTTCTGCGATGTCTCCCACCCTTAAGCTATTTCTAACATAATCGTTTCGGATTCTGTCGGCTCGAGACACCAGAGTCATGTAGCGCAGCATTATCATCCCTGCCACATGCATTCTACTTTCATGGTTTTTCCTCACAGCTCAACACTGAGCCATACAGCATAGATGGTCTAACCACAGTTCTATAAACTTTGCCCTTCAGTTTTGTTGAGCTCCGGCGATCGCACAGGACTCCACTTTAGCCATCCTGCCTGGATCCTATGGGTCACACCCGAGTCAATTTCACCTTTCGCCTGGAACACTGATCCACACTC
Organism: Trigoniulus corallinus; assembly: GCA_013389805.1. NCBI lineage: Eukaryota > Metazoa > Arthropoda > Diplopoda > Spirobolida > Trigoniulidae > Trigoniulus > Trigoniulus corallinus. The sequence continues at coordinate 18,794,275 of JAAFCE010001963.1, read as the reverse complement.
ATTTTGACATCGAACCTCGTCCTCTGGTACTTGGCCTCTCCAGTTGAAAGCTAAGTATTCTGTCTTCTTCATATTCACTTGCAGCCTCCCCCTTTTCCATTGCCATTTTGATGTCTTGTAGGCCCTTTTGCGCCTCCTCTTTGGACTCGGCAAGCTTTCCTATATCATCGGCAAATATCATGCACTGAGGGGCCCAGTCGCCTATTCCCACCAGCAGCTCATCCATGACTAGGGTAAATAAGTATGGACAAAGTGCCGACCCTTGATGTACACCAACCTGCACCTCGAAGCTTCTAGTATTACCCCATGCCGTCCTTACCCTAGTTTACCGTAGCTTACCTTACCTATTGTTTGTTTTTTTTTTAGAAACCGCTTTGTGCTTAGATAAAATACAATATGTTAGAATTATTGTAAATATTATTTGAAAGATTTTTTTACATTAATTATGGTGAAAACAGGAAATTTTAGGCTGCTCAAATACTTTTTCTGCCTACTGTACGTATCTTGCACTATTCTAATGTGGCCTTCATCTACCCCTTTTCTTCTTAAAACGTTTCATACATACAGCCTTCTTCAGGGTAACGAATATTGCATGGGATTCCATTTTTTCTGCTGTATGCTTCTCTATCATCTGTCGTAAGATAAATATTTGTTCCACTGTAGACCTACCGGGCATAAACCCAAATTCGTTACCCTGGGGATTGGTTCGCCCTAATGCGACATTCAATGACTCTCTCCCATAGCTTCATAGAATGGCTCATTAGCTTAATGCCTCTATAATTTTAACAGTCTTAGGCGTCACCTTTATCCTTGAGCAGTGGAACTATCCAACTCTCCCTTCATGTGGATGGCATTCTGTCTTCACTGTCATTCCCTAGCCATGTTAACTCTGTGGCCCTATTGACTACCTTCATCTGGCCCTTTGCATTTGACGCCTTGACAAAGGCGATTATCATCAGCAGATATTTCGAGAATCTTCCACACCAGCCAAAAATTTGCAGAGCACAACACAGTACCAGCGAGCACACGCGTCACCTAGTGGTCCTCATGCCTACGACGGAACTCAAAGTCAAATGAATCGAGTGACAGCGCCAAGGCCGGCCCAAGGTTTAGGCACAGTAGGTGCTCGTCAACAGTCGTCATTACTTGGGGATACTAACCTGGTCTCCTACATTATGCACGTAGTCCAATCAAAGGTAGAGGGTGCTATAGGTGAATGTGGTCCCGAGATGCCACACATTCCTAAACCAGCCCTGAAAAAGGACAACGCATCCTCGGAGTGGACTTAGGCGCACATCCATTAGGCGCCCCTCCCCCTTTCTCTCTCCCACCAACCTCCTCCTCCCCCTTTCTCTCTCCCACCTACCTCCTCCTCCGCCTTCTCTCTCCCTCCTACCTCCCCCTCCGCCTTCTCTCTCCCTCCTACCTCCCCTCCTACTTCCCCCTCCGCCTTCTCTCTCCCTCCTACCTCCCCTCCCCCTTCTCTCTCTCCCGTACCTCCCCCTCCCTGTGTAGAAAGGTTTCTTTTAATCACAGGTGGCATTGTCCACCCCAAAAAGAACCATGGCTTTATTTCCATCCGTCAGAAGACCAACTCTGGGTCATCAACCTCGCCTGAGAAAAGCCAACCCACTTCAATCCAGCATCGAACCGGAAACCAGTGTTGCATTACTCCAGCACGATACCGCTGCGCCACTTTGCGTGCACCCTAAAGAAGCTAACCGCTACGGCCAGGCTCAATCCTGCAACTATGCACCCAAGCATTAACTACAGAGCCACGGAAACAGACCCTTATTTAAAACCCGGAAGTACTACTCGTCAACCATAAACTGCCAATTTGGGAGAGTTTTGTGATGACCAAACGAACGAAACCACAACGGGTAGATTTTAGAATGGCACAGGATAGAATGACCATACAGGGACACAGCTGCATAAATGTGAAACGGAGAAGAGATCTAAAGAAATATGATCTCTGCAGTATTTCGGTAAACTAACACCTCTCTTTTGAGAATTTTCTTTTTTAAAATAGAAAATTCGTCGTAATTACTACCAAAAATTGCGCTTCTGTGCTTTATTGTGAGAGCGGCTCTTTGAACCTTTCTTACTGTACAATATTGTGCTCTGAAGAAAAAGGAAATAGTTTCAGCATAATAACAAGAATAGATATGGCAGGGAGGGGAGGGTAGAGGACCAAAATAGCACACGCAGTATGGCCAACATAGGGTCAACATAATGTGTCATTCTAGTCATCAACGCATGGAGGCCGCCGACAGTATGCAGAGCAGAGAGAGCGAGAGAGAGACAGAGAGACAGCAGGAGCAAGGTGAGGGCGAGAGAGTGAAGAGCCATAGCATAATTCAGAATCATGTTTTCTCAAAAGCAATGCCGACTACGGCAGTATCAAGTGATGTTGTCAAAGTAAGGGCTCCAGGCCAAAGCAAAAAGGACAAATATGGGAACTATGAAAATGTTGGGCAAGTTTATGGTAGAATTCAGTATCCCACAGTTAATTGACGTCGACCTCCTACTGCAGAAAATACCTTACCTGCAAAACGGATAGAGTCCCTTCACCTTAAAATTTGCTGATCTATTGAAAGTAGTGGTTATTTACGTGCATGTGACATCGTACACCCCACACCAGGCCACAGTTCTAAATGTCCAGGATGGCGTAGCTGAGTTACTGGATTAATTTCGTGGGTTGGAGAGTTAGCCAAGCAGCTATAACAGGACGAACCCTTAGGAGGCTGCCCACGGGAGATGAGGAGGAAGATGTAGAGACGTATGAGAGCGGAAACTTGCAGCACCCAACGCTCTTTACCAACCACCAATGTTGGTACTAACGTGGGCTTGCGCAGCTTAACTTCAGTGATCTCACGAGAATTGGTGTGTCCAACACAACTTGGCTGCACCAATGCAATCCAGCTGAGTACGAAAAGCAACTCACATTTCTCAACAGGGATCGAACCTGCTAGCAAGAGTTTAGGAGTTTAGCAATCTATTATTATGCCACATTCGCGCGTCTCTTATGATGTGGGTACAATTGCTTCTTGGGAACAAATGTATGCGTTGGAGATAGACGGGAGTGGCGAGCTAGAACACACAGACTCCACCCTGCCACAGGCGGGATAAGGGTGTGGTGATGATGATGATGATGAGAAAAAGGTCTAAATGAGGAATGCTGTCGTTCTAAATAAAAACACAAAAAAATCGCCATTAGCCCTCCAAGGGACGAAATGTTTGGGGGCGAAACGTCCAAGGAGCGAAATGTGTTGAGGCGAAAGCTCCAGGAGCGAAACTTCCGTAAGGCCTGGTGGACACATTATTATTATTATTATTAATTTTAACGTGCACAGCACAAATGATACATGGGGGGAGGGAACATTGGCATGATGGTAGCCCCGAAGTCGGGGTTACCCAGATAGCAAATGAGAATACAAACGTTTTTTGAAATGAGAACAGTATTGCATACATTTGTGGCGTGAGCACAAGAAGACATGAGAACGGACTGGGAAAGGGAGGGCATTCCACTGCTTGAAACAGCAGACAGGAAAAAAGTTACGCCGAATGTCGGAACAAGGAAGTTGGGAAACAAACAAAAAACGGCGGTTTTTACAACGAAATGCGAGGCCTGAAAAGAGGAGATGATTGAGTGACATGGGTGGGTGGGAAACCGAAGGGCAGCAGCCAGATGGAGAAGGTTACAGAAAACAAGGAAGTGCCTGAAGGACAGCAGTTTTGCCTGACGAAGATAAGGGGAAACAGACTTATGGGGCAGAATACAAAAAATGATGCGAAGAACGTTGTTGTAGGCAACCTTGAGGGGAGACAGGCGGGACCAAGGAACACCCGCGAGAAATGGGGAGGCAAAGCGAAGGAGAGACAGCACTTTTGCCTTAAACACAGTCACAAGCCTGCAACGGTCCACCAGAGGCCTGAGCCGGCGTAAAAGATAGGATAGAGCACCAACCCGGGTGGTGAGGAAGTCACGGTAACTAAGGAAAGAGAGGGTGGGATCGAAAAGGACACCAAGGATACGGATGGTGGGGAGGGGAGAGGGAGAAGGCCTGGGTTTTGTCAACATTGAGTCGCATTCGACGCTGGGAATACCAGCATGCAAGTTCCGAAATGAATACAGGGACTGAGGCGAGAACATCAGAGAGCTCAGCAAGCGCCACTGCACGACCAAAGTGGTTGTCGTCTGCGAAGGACCAGGTTATCCAGGAACCAGAAACCCAGGGCAGTGAGGCAGTAGCAAGGTTAAAAAGAAGGGGACCGAGAACAGACCCCTGAGGGACGCCACAGACTAATGAACGAGAGAGAGCCGAGTTACGGAGCCTAACAGTGCGGCCTTCAAGATATGCTACAAGAAGGTTGTAAACAAAAGGATTGAGGTCCAAAGGGGCAAGGGCGGAGAGGAGAGTCTGATGGTCGACGGAATCAAAGGCCTTAGCGAGATCGGTCTTGAGCAACACAAAAAGGCTGCCACTTGAGAAAGCATCAAGTATGGCACGGAAAATATAAAGAACTGGATAGAGCACGGAGACAAATGGTCGGGAACTAAACTGGGAGGAGGGGATAGCAGCAAGAAGTGGGTCCCGAATGAGATCGAGAATCCACCTCTCGAGGACCTTCGCCAAGGGGGACAAAATGGCAATGGGACGATAACTAAGTGGAGAGGAACGGGGCCCGGATTTATAGATCGGGACAATGTATGCAGCTTTCCAGCAAGGGGGGAAGAACCCCCCAGCCATGCAGGAATTTAAAAGGGACAAAACAAAGGACAAGTTAGGGGGGGACAGTGCCTTCAGGATGCTGGCAGGCAACCCATCAGGAACAGAGGCAGAGGAAATTTTTTGGTCCTGGATGTAGCAAAGGAGAGCTGTCATAGAAAGAATGGGGGAGGAGGAGTAAGTGGGGACAGGGGTAAAGAGGTATTCTGGAGAAGAGGGGGGAAGGTCAGGGAAGGGCAAAACCAGGCGATCAAGAATGACACTGGCCACAGAGTGAGGGAGGGGGACATCCAGCTGCTGACCACGCCGAATGAAAGCCCACAGGGAACGGGAACAGGCATTAGGATTGAGGATTGCAGTTTTTGCAGCACGGATATCCCGCTTAAAGAGACGACGTGCAGCAGCAAATATGGTGAAAGTGTGGGAGTCGGGAGAGGTCTTCCAGTTCTTATGGAGAAGGGATACGTGGTCGCGAAGACGAGAGAGGTGGGGATTCCACCAGGTGCAGGTTAAACTGGAAGAACACACTCAAAGAGAAGGGTGACCAGTGATGGAGCACCCAGTAACGGGGACCATGCCATAGAGAGAGCAGAGTAAAGGACGGAATTGAGCATCTCCGCATTAACCCGGGAAAGCTGTGAGTTGGGTTGGACACACCAGTTCTCGTCTGATCACTGAAGTTAAGCAACGCAAGCCCAGTTAGTACTGACATGGGTGGTCGCTCGGGAAAGCTGGGTACTGCTAATACCCAATAATCGTTGCATTAGTGTAGTGTCTGTGCAGTATATGCATTAGAACTATACAGTGGACGGGTCTCTGATGACCTTGTAGTTGACGGGACCTTAAACTCCAACAAACAAAACAAACAATGGACACATGGCAATTGTTTCTCGCACGGATGCCACAGGGACACTGTAGCGACGCTATGACAATTCAATGCACACATGCGGGGAAATGTCGCCAGTACACATTTGGCAACTGTCCAGAAGGCGTGCCCTTTTTGCCCACCAAATGAACAAAAGCAGAGAGGTGGAAACAAAAAAAGTTTGTTTTCACAGCACCATGACTATTTTTCAATACTCCTTGTAGTTGCACCTCCTTTCACTAGGTGACGCTATTTCTCTCCTTTGGTTGGGACCTCGGACCCTGTGGTTGATAGCAGGCCGGGTGTTCTCCGTGGGGTAGGCCGCATCCCCCACGGCAAGCAGCGCCAACGATCCCGCAGGTTCTAGGCGCCTGGCTGGGGGCACCCCAGCCAGGGCACGTTCAGTAAACACAGGGCAACCCTTAGATTAGGAACTTGGGATGTGGGGACCCTTACAGGCAAAACTGGGGAATTGGTAAATACCCTAAAGAGGAGGAGGATTTTGGTAGCTTTCCTCCAAGAAAAAAAGTGGAAGAGGAATAGGTCAAGGGCCCTTGGGGAGGGGCACAAGCTCATATAAACAGCAAGTGAAGGGGGACAAAATGGGGTGGGTATAGTTTTAGATAGTGAGCTTCTACAAGGGGTTGCAGTTGTGAAACGCATTAATAGCAGGCTACTGTTGGTCACAGTGGTTTGGTGAGGAGTAGTGCTGTTAAAATCTCCAAAAGGAAAGTGGCCATAGGCTACTTATGATAGAAATCCTAGTTAAGGCGGCAGGCAAGGCACATTTCTGGAAAGGAGAGCAGATCATCAGGTGGTGGAAACTACCTGCAAAAACTGAGGAATTTATGGAAGTGCACACACAGGTAAACTGGAATTGGGAAGGGATAGCTGATGCCATGTGGGACAGGGCAGCCACGAAAATTAGAACCTGTGGGAAAGCCATTTTGAGGCAGGGCAGAGTAGGAGGCACAGTCAAGGGTAACAGGCAGACTTGGTGGTGGAACGAGGAAGTAGAAGCAGCCACCAAGCAAAAGAAGGCTGCCTTCCACAGGTGGCAGGAGATGGGTGACCAGGAATCAAAGACTCAATATAGGCAGGCCAAGACCATTGCTAGGAGGATCATTGCCCTGACCAAGCACCAGAAATATGAGGCCCTCTATGAGCAGCTAGGGACAAAGGAAGGGGAGAGAGAGGTTTTCAAGCTGGCCAAGGCTAGGAATAGGGCTGCTAAACACACACCCAAAGCCATTACAGTGAAGGATAGTGAGGGTAGGATCCTGCTCTCCCCACAGGGGGTAAAAGAGCAGGTGGGAAGAGTACTTCCAGAACCTCTTGAGTGCTGCTAGAGGAGAGGAGGGCCTCTCCACCTATCCTGGGAGTGGCAAGTTGCATTGGACACACCAGCTCTCGTCTGATCACTGAAGTTAAGCAACCCAAGCCCAGTTGGTACTGACATGGGTGGTCGTTCGGGGAAGCTGGGTACTGCTAATACTCAATAATCGTCGCATTAGTGTCGTGTTTGTATTAGAACTATGCAGTGGATGGGTCTCTAATGACCTTGTAGTTGATGGGACCTTAAACACCAACAAACAAACAAACAATCCACCTATCCTGCATCAGCAGGGGTTGCGGACAGTGTTACTGAGGAGGAAGTAGCCAGAGCACTTAGGAAGATGAAAGGCTGAAAAGCTGTAGGCCCGGACAGAATCCCTATCCAAGTGTGGCACAGCCTAGGGACGACAGCTACCAGGTGGTTAGGGAAACTTTTCAGCAAGATAGCTAGTGGAGATAACATGCCATCTGCATGGTGGGAGAGTTGGATAGTACCACTCTTCAAGGGAAAAGGGGATGTCCAAGATTGCAGCAACTATAGAGGTATAAAGATAATGAGCCATTCAATGAAACTCTGGGAGAGAGTGATGGAACGTCGCCTCCAGGATAGAACTAGTGTCTGTGGAAATCAGTTCGGGTTTATGCCAGGCAGGTCCACTATGGAGCCAATCTTCATTCTGAGGCAGATGGTAGAAAAGTATAGGGCAGCAAAGACAGACCTCCATGCCATCTTTATCGACCTGGAGAAGGCCTTTGACAGTGTCCAACGACCGGTAGTTTGGGAAATATTACGAAAATGGGGGGGGGTAGAGGAAGGGATCATTAGAATAATCCAGGATATGTATGATGGCTCCACAACCAGGGTAAGGACACCTTGGTGGAATACCAGGGGCTTTCCAGTGAAAGTTGGGGTGCACCAAGGTTCAGCACTTAGCCCATACCTGTCCATCCTGGTTTTGGACGAGCTGCTTACGAGGGTAGGAGACTGGGCCCCTCAGTGCCTGGCATTTGCAGATATTGGAAAAGTTAGTGATTGCAGGGAACAGATAGAGAAGGGCCTAAACGATGTCAGACAAGCAATAGAAAAGGGCGAGCTAAAGATTAACATGAAGAAGACCGAGTATTAACTTTCAATTGGGAAGGACAGTGAAATAAAGGCGACGTTCGCTCCAGGGGTTAACTGGTGAAAAAGGTGCAAGAGGTAAAGTACTTGGGATCAACGTTCCAAAGCAATGGGGAGATACTCAGATGTGACCGATAGAATCAATGGGGGTGGCTGAAATGGAGGCAAGCCAGTGGCGTTCTGTGCAATAGGAGGGTCCCAATCAAGTTGAAAGGGAAGTTCTACAGGACAGTGGTTAGGCCAGCTATGCTCTATGGGTCAGAGTGCTGGGCAGTGAGGAAGAGCCATGTGACTAGAATGCAAGTAGCCGAGATGCAAATGCTGCGATACATGAGTGGCGTGCCAAGAGCTGATAGAATTAGGAATGCGTATATTAGAGGTAGCCTAGGGGTTGTGGACATTGCTGAAAAAATGAGGGAGAATAGGCTGAGGTGGTATGGCCACGTCAAGAGAAGAGAGGAAGAGGAGCTCGTTTGGTGTGTTCCTGGAATGCAGGCGGTTGGTAGCACCCGGGGTAGGGTAGACCAAAGCAGACGTGGGAACAGGTGGTCCGTAAGGACATGGCAGTGTGTGGGGTGGACGGGGACATGGTGTTAAATAGACGGTAGTGGAGGGCGAGAACCCGCAGACCCGACCCTGCCGCAGGCGGGATGAGGGTGTGATGATGATGATGATGACACTATTTCTCTCCTTTCATTTTGTATACCGCTCCTTTTTCATCTCCTCTCTACTCTTCGCTCCACCATGGCCGTAGCCTAAGGAACCGCGCAAAGAAACTGCGCGGATGTGTGCATCGTTCAACGTGACCGAATGTGCGAGCGCGGCGGTTTCGTAGGGAATAGCGGGCACTTCCAGACGCAACTCCGGATTTCGGAGCTGCGGCGGCGCCGCAGGTATGTATGCATTCCCCCATTGCAACTAATGTATCTCATGCCGCAAATGGGAGACCGCGCGAGTAAAAATCGCATGTGTGCACCTGGCCTTAACCTTGAATTTGTGTTTGTTGTATTTTTGTTGTGCGATTTTTAAAACTAATTTCGAAGGGAACCACGACTGCTTTGTGCAATTAAACAACGTATATAGAGAAAAAACATCACCCACCCACATATCCCATTTTAATGATAATTAATAATAAAATGAATTACTGTTCAAAACAACCAAAAGGCACATGCGTGCGCTCAACATGGAACAGACCGCTCAACTGCGAACACATTGCTCCATTATGCACTATTTTGCTCAGTTCTGCTCCATTTTGTGTAGTGCGCTGTTCCAGAGCGCAGCCGGTGTGGACACATCATTCTCTAATTTCGTCGTCTAAAACAACATGTCAAAGGTTAATTCTGTTATATCACTGAATGCGGGCTTATTTAATACATCAGACTGTAACAGATGATAATAATTTGGCCCAGTAAGTCAACTTTGTCTATTATGAATCCAAAAAGATTAGCCGAATCGACCTTGACTATTATCAAATTAGAGTTGATTACAAGAAAAGTTAAATTGAAATGGGGTGCCTTGTAGGCAATTCTTCATCCCTACGAAACTCCGCTTATAGTATGTTTACCAATTGTTGCTTTCAGTCGCAGTCACCACCATCTCTCGGGCACCACTTTAAAACAGTTTGTCATACTACATAAGTTTGGGTCCGTTACATATTCCAATAGGGCTTCACTGATCCTTTCGGTGATAAAGAGCCAAGTTGCGTTGGACACACCAGTTCTCTTCAGACCACTGAAGTTAAGCAAAGCAAACCCAGGTTAGTACCGACATGGGTGGATGGTAAGGAACGTCTGGTGCTGCAAATTTCCCCTTTAGTACACCCCCTACACCTATCTCCTCACCCACGAGCAGCCTCCTGTTATGGCTGGCTGGCTTACTCCAGACCATAACTTGGTTTCCAGCGAATGCCGATTCAATTCCTCCACTCGCTGGAGTGCCAATTTAGATGGTCTTTCGCCAGTTCGTCTTACTCTATTCACTCAACACATGCCCGTTATTTCTCCCTTAAACAATAACTCGTAACCCCTTTCCGCCTCTGGCAGGATCGGGTACCCATTTTGTCCCTCAGGTTGGACAGAAGGGCGATATATTGGACAAGCCGCTCCACTACCAAAGTTGCAACTTCTATGGTTATTTATTGTCGGTTTACTGTTCGTTGTGGCACGCCACTAGACCGCAAGCTCCTACACCTGGAAATTTTACCTCGTGTACCCGTTGCATAGTAGAGAGGGTTGTTTTACTTGCAAATGCCATCGTACACCACACGGGACTTCTGTTTTACTTCTGATCCGAAAGAATGCGCACTCGGAGCCTCTCTTGATCCAGTATCGAACCTAAAACTAGTGACGCAGCTACCGAGTGTTCTATCCACTGCGCCACCGCGGGGGTTTTGTAATTTCTCATCCTATGTAAGATCTTTTTAATACGCACACTCATCTGGCTAGGATACAGTCACTCTAAACAAGAATTGATCCCATTATTCAAAGAACACTACCACTGTGCGATGGAAGGAGACACGGTTCATTAGTGCGAGGACACTTGTGGGTTCTAACCCTCCAATTTTAACTGGAAGAAAACGTTCAGGAGATACGGTTTCTATTACCTGTCTGGGGAGCATAACTGATAGCATACTGGCACCGAGTTCATCATGCGCAGGATTGGATTCTGGCGAAAACGGAGGTCCTTGGTAAACGGAAAACCTCAAAGTTGCAGCCTTGTCCAAAATCTTAATTTCAAGTATAGAAATCCTTTCAATTTCGCCCATTCTCAATGGCTGACAGATGGTCTTCAGACCTGATGTAAACAACAAATTCATCTTCAAAAGGTATATACACACTTAATGATGAAGTGTGATAACTCAATCATTACCTTTCAGTGATTTTGAACCAATATGTTCTGTCCCTGTTTTGCACATGCGCAGTTCTCAATGTTCCATATCTACGTTTAGGGTTGAATTGCTTGATATCAAATGCTTAATATCAAGTAAACACACAGTTGAGTAACCTCTGTGTTAGTCGTTCGTTAGATAAGATAACAGCATAGAAACGAAAAAACAATTTAGGTGATAATCTTTCAATTTTTAGTAAATGTAACTTATTTTGTTAGCACAAAATATAATACACAACAATGGTTCTAAAACTCCGAGGTCAAACATCAAAAAGAGTTTAAACAACTCTCTTTGCACTACGTGGTTGACAGAGACTCCGTCTTAACTCTGTTTACTGGCATTTCGAGAAAAAAAACATTATGCTGTGTAATTAATTTGTTATTAAGGGCTCGTTTTGACCAATTTTATTTCAACTATAGGATTCCTAGTCTGCGACTGGTGGCTACAGTCGAATTGTTGTTCCTTCGCCAGCAAGAACTTCTGGCTTGTGTTGCGCCTGCACAATGCCCTCTCAAGACAGACTCGGAAGGAGTAATTTCTTTTATTTAACTACAGTATTTAACGTCTGACTATTGTTCACCGAAGTCCGGACCAGAAGCTCTTATACCTAGGAATTTTGCCAGCCTAAAAAGAAAGGAAATAGCGGAAATGTGATCGATCATACCATTGAATTTTAAAGTGATCCTAATGACACGCAGTGCACCGCCTTTGCCTTTGCGTGAACCAGAAGCTCAGCAGCTAGGACTCCCGGAGCGCAGCGTCACGCAATGTAGAGTGCGAATATTGTGCGAAAAGTACAGAGAGCAACCTTGGCAGCCTGGCTCAAGCTAAATAAACAGTGAAGCCCTAAGGGAACAACAGAGGAATCGGCCTAAAGTAGTGTCGAATGGTTAAGAGGTTTGTGTCCAGGGCATGCCAGCCACGAAGGGTGTAAATGAATTTCAGGTCTCACACACCCCAAAAAGCCTTCAATCAGAATGCCACAAAAGAGCATCTGAGCTCCTACACCTGGGAATTTTCTGGATATACACGGCATACACGGTTTCTTTTGCATATAGACGACATAGGTCGTGTGTACTGACCGGGAACGATCCTGCAATCACGGTATTAGGTGGCGATTACTCTGCCTCAAATTCAGTAAGTGAAATAATATAAAAATTTGAAACAGCACAAGAGGCGTAAAAAGTTCGTAAGATTTCATTCATAATCATTTCCAGAAACTGCACATTACATCAAATATTTAATTTATGTGAACAGGTTGAATCAACAACGTTACGAAAGGCGAACGTGATAACGTTCCAGGAAGTCATGGGTGTAAGCCACGATATTAATAAAGTGGCATTCAGACCAGGGGGGTCGTGGTCCAGTGAGGGGTGCACGATGTCACCTAGACGTAAAAGAACCTCAACTTCATTGAATGTGCAGATCCACAAAATATCTAGGTGTACCCCTTGCAGAAGTGTTGTCCCAACGAACAGTAGGCCGACGATAGAAGTATAAAGGCGTCGTCAAACAGAACGACGCTCTGCACGGCGTTAGAACGTCGTCATCGTAGTCATCATCATCACACAGTTATACCGCCTATGGCAGGGTAGGGTCTGTGGGTTCTAATCCTCCACTCCCGTCTATTCTCCACCAGGCTTTTATCCATCCCGCATGCAATCATGTCCCTCTGTACAACCTGCTCCCAGGTTCGCTTTTGTCTCCTCTACTCCTAATGCCGCCAACCACCAGCTGTCCCATAATATACCGCGTAAGCTCCTCCGTCCAACCGACAGCACCTATGTCCTATTGAGACAAATATAGGCACCCGATCCGACAACAGGCGGAAGTAAACAAGAGTCGTTTGGATAGTATGAACATACTTTGGCCACTTAGAACTATTTAGCCTACGGTAAGATCGGTACAGTTAATCAACAAGTTTACATACCAGACTGCTGAGATTTTCTTCGTGGAGGCAGTTTTCTTACACAGACTCCAGAGAGCGACGTTTTGATCTCTGCAATCAGGACCGTGTAGGGATGAGATAGATTGTTGTTGTTTGTTGGTGTTTTAGGGCCCTTGAACTACTAGATCATTAGAGCCCCGTCCACAGCATAGTTCTTATGCAGAAACTGCACAGCGGCCACCCATGTTAGTACCAGCTAGGGTTGCGCTGCTTAACTTCAGTGATCAGACAGGAACTGGTGTGTCCAACGCAATTCGCCGCTCTGATGAGATAGATACTAGCAACAGAAAACTCCGTGACAGCACGTCCATGTTCTACTTAACACGTGACTCAGTAGTTAGCGTACTTGAAAACGAGAGTCCATCGATGCAGGATCGATTCTGACCGAAACAGATAGCTTCTTTCGGGCGAGAAAGAAAGCCCTAAATGCACTGTCCGTCAGATAGGAACTTAGGTGGTGAAGCAATCCGTGAAAACAATCCTGCTGTTGTCAAATTACTGACATTTCAAGGGATCTCAAAATCGAATCATTGTAGAAGGATCTAAACACTGATTCGGAAAGAGCGAAGAGATCTACACCTGGCTTTCGGTAAACTTGAGATTACATCAGTAGAGTAGTGTCTGTGTAGTCTCTGCATCAGAACTACGCGGTGGACGGGGCTCTAATGACCTTTTAGTTGAAGTACCCTAAAACACCAACAAACAAACAATCGTAATTACGGCATGGAGTACATTAATTGTAATGAGAAAGTGCACACAAACCTCCGGCGCCGCTGCGGTCCCGCAAATCGGAGTTGCATCCGAAAATGCCCGCAGACCTCTACCGAACCGTAAACCGCGCCGCACCCGCACGTCCGATCGCGTAGTACCTCTTGGTCTATTGCGTGGTTTATCATCCGTCGATATATCGTAAGTGCGGTTTCTAAGGCCCGATGCACACTTGCGATTTTTACTCGCGCGGCCTCGCAATTGTGGCACGAGATACATTAGTTGCAATGAGGGAGTGCACACATACCTGCGGCGCCGCCGCGGCTCCGAAAACCGGAGTTGCGTCTGGAAATGCCCGCAGCTCCCTACGAAAAAGCCGGTCACGTAGTAGGCCTACCTTGTGGTCTATTGAGGGATGCACACATCCGCGCGGTTTCTTTGCACGGTTCCTTAGGCCCGCTGCACACTTGCGATTTTTACCCGCGCGGGGCCCGCGATTGCGGCATGAGATACATTAGTTGCAATGAGGGAGTGCACACATACCTGCGGCGCCGCCGCGGCTCCCCCATT
>JAAFCE010001963.1:18760631-18780009 GCA_013389805.1 Trigoniulus corallinus | reverse complement strand
GATAGTTACCAAATGTGTACTGGCGACATTTCTCCGCATGTGTGCATTGAATTGCGGCGGCGTCCCTGCGGCAGCGCCATAACGAGGGCGTAGCGAAGACGGTGGCCGCCACGGGCGCAACTGGGTTGGGGGCGCAAAATTGTTAACGTTTTTTGTCATAATTGGGTACGGGGAGGCGCTTCATACCCCCGTTACGGCACTGCGGCACCCGCTCGAGCAAAAATCGCATGGGTGCACCGGGCTTAATATACTGTAAGTCCCATTTCTGGATGTATCGTTGACTCGGGTAGGTAAAGCACTCTATAGACTGTCGTAAAGGAACTGATGAAATTCCATGCAAGAGACTATCTTGAAAGCCAGACTCATTCAGTAATAAGCTAAACATACGCGATGCTAAAAGATCTTATGCTGTCAATAAATCCAAGAAGCTACTGAATATTTCAATAACTTTCAATAGAAGTTTACAATGTCTCGACCTGATAACCAGCTATTCAGCGACGGGCAACACATAAAAGTTTTCAGCTGAGTTGCATTGGACAAACCAGTTCTCGTCAGATCTCTGAAGTTAAGCAACGCAAACCCAAGTGAATACCAACATGGGTGGTTGGTAGTGAACGTTGGGTGCTGGTAATTCCCCTCTCCTACATCCTCTACAATTACCTCCTCCCCCGCGAGCAGCTTCCTTAGGGTTCGGCCTGTTATGGCTGCTTGGCTTACTCCCCAACCCCTCAGTGTAACATACTAACATACCGCGGGCCTTATGGAAATCATGTACGGATGTACTTTTAATTCTGCAACGAAGTTTAGAAAATCAACGGCAAAGTTATTATAAATTCCGATTTCAATGACATGCTCCAGAGAAATGGTCAGCAACAAATTTCTCCCTATCAATTGCATATTAATCTGGGCAGCATTCGCGGGCCTGATGCACTGTACCGGCGGGCCGTAAATTGCAGAACACTGGTCTGATATCTGGGCCGGAGCTGGAATAAATAGTAGGTACATGTATATTTTTAATTTCAAGTGATTTGCTATCAAGTCACTTCTCCAACTAGTTGGATTTTTTTTGTTAACGAAGTCGAAAAATAAAATAAAAAAAAGTGCAATATACAAAAAGTTCTATTTACCGATTTGGAAATAGAATCTGCCGTTAAATGTATGCATGTATGGTAAACATTAGTTACGAAATCTATTTAATAATCACTTTTATCAGTAATATATTCAGATTTACTCACCCAGAGAGGTTCTCCGCCACAAAAAAGTTCAAGATCACTATATTCATTCATTACTGCGAGCACATTTAATCCTTCCAAGTGGGGAAAAAGTTGGAGAGTAGAAAGAATTCTACCCTGCTGTTGGAACGAGAACGCAAATTCGAATTAAAACAACGGCGCACTAACAAAAAGTAGTCTCATGCTCAAGCTGCACACATCCGACGACCGTGAACACACTTCGAAATAAACCTTAATGCAGAATATTCGTCTTTTAAATTCAGCACCTCTCTCTCTCTTCATCAATACTCAGTGAGTGAGTACTTCACCAATTCACATGGTAGTGACTATTTTGACGTCACGCTCAAGACAAGGTTAAACATTACTTCATCCTCCAGAGTGACGCTGGCTTCGACCGTAGGCACCATTATCGTTGATCTCACGTTGGTATGTTGTTATTATTGTTGCTGCCTGCAGTACGACTTTCAACTATCAATTGCTACATTGCGATTTGTTCGATGCGAGATACTACCACGGAGGTCACCCGGTTTTAACTAAATGTAACGTTTTAGCGAATGTTTTTTTATCATATTCGCTTTAGCCCGCCGCCATGGCGTAGTTGGTAAAACACGCTCGCCTCTAAGCCTTTGTCAAAGCAATGAGACATTTCCGTAATTTCTAGTTGGCACAAGTGGCACGAGAGTGATTTACTGACCAACAAGGGAGTGCGACACCTTAGTTTTTAAATTTGTCATTCTAAATCTTAATTTGTGTTGATAAGGAATTTTTTTATGCAATTGACACCGTACACTTCAGTCGCCATCACAGCTTTCCCATTCGATGTACTGTAGGCGCACTTGGAACTCCTCTCTCGCCCGAAAGAGAAACAAATTTGAGGTATTATCCAATTTTTAATATTATGAAATTAGAAATATTGAAAAAGGAAAGCATTCTTTTCACTATAAAGTTGGTAGCACTTGGTAGAAGTCATTCAGGTTTTTTTTGCAATAATGATATTTTGAATATCCCCGCCAGGCAGAACGGAGATAGTGTTGCAATGGTGGATCGGTGATTCCAGGTTCGATCCCAGTGATTATCATGGTTTGTCTTCTTTTGAGAAAAGGTGTCCAATTCGCCATCAGTCAAATGGGAGGTAAAGATGTGTGCCTCTGTTTAGTATGTGCAATATGAGGTGCGTTTTGACCATTGACATGGTCAATTGCAGTTAGACCATGATCTGTATGTTTGGTCTGCCCAAAAGGGATCGCTTTTGGGACCCACGACAACAAGGAATTCACGGTACTTAAAAATGTAAATTCACATAACTAAAAGAAATTACTAAATTATACAAATCTGTTTTTGCATTGTTGTGTATGTGGTGTGGGTGGTCGCTGTCAGGGCAGACTGATTTGTGGGTTAGGCCTAAAGAATTCAGAGACTGGTGCTGCAGTTTTCTCAATCCTTTATTTTTTTGAAGGTTATAATCATACAGAGAGATCTGGCTGGTGAGAGACCTATGAATGGTGAGACATGAGAGAGAGTTGAGAGGAAGTTGTGCCTTCCTCATACAGCCTTTGGGCCCCCTAACCAGTGACCCCAGGAAGGGGATTAGGAAGAGGGAAGAGGTCACCAGATGCTTGACCTGATAGCACCATGATGTTATCCAGTGATGCCACCATGTTGCTAACAGATGGTCAGCACTTGGTTGCATGGAAAGAGGGAGCAATGACCTCTCTTGACCTGCGACCTCTGACTTTTGGGAAGGAGTGAGTTTGAGAAAGGGATTCAACATCACTCCCTGCCAGTGATGGAGATCACGAGAACCCAGCCTGGTAGCAATCAGGGAAGTGGACTTGCCGCCCTGATGTTGTAAGGCCTGTTACTGGTATGGGTGCCATGTCCATTGGGCCTGGTCTTGATAAGGCTGGTGCAGGATGGGTCGGCACTATGATGATCCAGTTTTGCTGGTCTGGAGGATTGGCTTCTCTGTCACTGCTGGCAACGATGTATGCAGGCTTCAGATGGTCAATGGTGATGGCAGTGTGGTGCCTATCAACGTCCATGTATGGGCCATGCTGTGGGTGCTGCAGCAGTGCCTTGGTGCCCACATGCAAAATAAAGACATGGGATGTGGTCCACAGGTCCTTGAGCACAAATGTAGCCTTATCATCATAATGACTGCCCTCTGTTTGGCAGATGCCACAGAACTGCTGTTTCAGGTTCTTCACAAATTCTGACATGTTGATGTCCTGATTGGTGGGTTTGGGACCAGAAACTTTCCTGTTAAGTGCAACAACTGGCCATAGACCATTTCAGCAGCTGTGGCATTGAGGTCCTCCTTCCAGGCTGAGCAGATCCCCACCAGTGCTACTGGAAGTGCCTCAGTCCAATGGCTCTGGTGGCAGCATATGGCTGCTTTCAGCTGGCAGTGGAAACATTCCACCATGCCACTGGCTGCTGGGTGGTAGGCTGTGCTATGGATGTGACTTGTACCAGTCAATAAATTAAGATGGTGGAATAGGTATGACTGGAATTGCCTCAGCCGATCCATGGTGATTGTGAGAGGAACTCCAAAGTGGGCAATCCAGTTGTCAAAGAAGGCTCTGGCCACTGTGGGTGCCTCCTGGTTGGCAAGTAGAATTGCCTCTGGAAACTGGGAGAACCAGTCCACCATTGTGAGGCAGTAGTGGTACTCCTAACAATGTGGCATGGTAATAAGGTCAAGGTGGACAAGCTCGAACCTTGTGGATTGCGGTGCAAAACATCCTCCTGAGACTGCAACGTGCTGTGACACCTTTGAGCGTTGACAAGCTAGGCATGTGAATGCCCACTGTCAACAGTCCCTTTAAATTGATGGCCAGACATACCATTGAGTAACGAGCTTGACTGTGGCATTGACCCCAGGGTGGGCCAGGCGATGCACAGTGTCGAATGCTGCTCTCTGGAATAGGCTGGTAATGTATGGTCGAGCTGTTTTCATTGTCATATTGCAGGTACTAGGGATGATGACTTGCTTCATCTGGAGGGAGGTGGCATTCTAGATCAGGTTTTGCAGCTCAGTGTCCTCTGCTTGTGAGGCTACCAGGGCTTTGTAGTGTATTGTATGTGCCAGTTCTTCAAACCCGGGACGACGAATCGGCAACAACATTGTCCTGCCCACTGACATGATGGATGCCAGTGGTGAATTTGAGGGATGACCATAATTTTTGAAGACCACTTGGCAGCGACATTGCATTGAATTAATCAAACGTTGACATCGTAAAATTTGATAGTATTCCATGCTGCTTGGATGGCTGCAAACAATTGTTTCTTATTTGTCAATTTTTGCATTTTTATTTCAATGTCAATATCTCTCCACAGCATCTCAATTGGGTTGAGATCTGGAGATTGAGCTGGCCAATACATTACTTTAATTTTTCAATCTTTAAACAAGTCAGAAACAACCTTACTGGTATGTTTAGGAGCATTATCCTGCTGGGGGATCCACGTTAAAGGCAAGCTGCCATCGGCATATGGTTCCATTATAGTTGAAATTATATATTTATAAACAAAGCTGTCCATAATGCCAGATATTTCATGAATTGGCCCAGTACCTCTCCCAGAAGAACATCCCAAAGCCATCACACTTCCAACTTGGAACTTTACAGTTGGAAGTAAACATTAGAATGAAATTCCTTATGTTGTTGTTGCCACACATATTTTCTGCTATCACTACTGAATAAGTTGAACTTAGATTCATCAGACCACAGCACATTTTTCCATTGCTGAGATGTCCAATTTAAATATTCTTGAGCAAATGCTAACTCAGCTTTTCTGTTTTTTTACACATATGGATGGTTTTTATTGTGCATTTCACCCAAATAATTGAAACACATTCAAATGATGGCTAATTGTTTTACAAGTCATAGCACACATATTTGTACTCTGAAGTTTTTTGATATCGGTAGATGTCAACATCCAGGCATTTTCTATCAGATGGTGAATGATGTGCTCCTCATGGGGGTTGGTTATCCTAGGATGATCATTATAACACTTTAACTCTTTGTAACGGACAGCACATACACAAGCACTTTTGCTACACTGCAATTTTCAATTAATTATAGAAGTTCAAACCATCACTTTTTAACTGAATTATCAGTTTTCATGTTTCTTCACTCAAATTTTTACATCTACCCATTTTAAACTGTTTGACTGTGTAACACATACGTTGCAATATATGCATAATTAAGATCCAAAGGTTATTTAATCTGTTTTTGCCCCCAAGAGTAGAGTTTATGACCTGTGCTAAGCATTTGTCCAGGGCATTTCTAAAATAACATTACAAATTATTCTTAATAATGCACATTTATTCAATTTTATTTTCTAGTTAGTTATAAACATAATAGATAAATGCTATATATTGGTTTTGAATATTTGGAAATGACCAATTTTAAAGAAAAGTCGATTTATGTACACTTTTTGAGTTGGTGCTAAACATTTGTCAACCACTGTAGGTGCCTACTTCTTCCATTAATTCTCACCTCCTTCCCACAGTATGAAAGCAATATTACAACATCAAGGAAAATAATCAACTTACCTAATGAATATCAGCAATCTTTCTTTAGCACCAACTGCCTGTCTATAATTTGTGTCTTGGTGATGAAGTGCATTTTGCATCAGAATTAATAATTTGTTAAATGTTGAAATTTCCTTTTCATAAAATGATTGAAATTTCTCTGGCTGTGACAGCAGTTGTTCAGATACAACAAAGGGGTCACGTTCCATGGAATTTTTCCATTATGGGTGTACCCACATGTCAGTTCTTTGATATCTTCTTCTGATGACAGCAATGACAGCTATCAATTAGTCATCTGATGAGTCTGATGGGGAATACATTGGGTAACGTGTAATGAATTAAAATCTTAAGTGGATGAGAGATTCAATGGTAAGGCATAATTGTTATAAGGGTGGCCCAGCTGATGGCTTTTATGCTGGGCATAGCTATGAAACACAGTCTGCTACTATTGGCTACTTGATATGTATCTTGTTTGCAGGGAGGAGGCTTTGGAGCTGAAGGCAAGAAGGCCAGTGGACCCAAAAGACTGAAAGTAGAGATCATTGTAAAGGTACTTAGCAAACATAAGATAATTCCTAGGAATGAAGTTTAGTTTTGGAAAACAATCCTTTACAATGATCTCTACTTTTGGTTTGTTTGGTTCCCCCAGCCTCCTCCCCACAAACAAGATACATATCGATTATGTAGAGTCAAAAATAACTTTGTGAGTGTACAAAGGTTTATTGACAAAAAGATGGCATAGGCAGCAATTCCAGGCCAGGCACAAAATAAAGTGAAGTGAGAGAGTCCCAGTCCCTCAAGCTTGCAGTGCAAGCATCACAGAACGGCAAAAGAATCCACTAATTCACCTTGCTAACATCACAGACAAAGCAGCACTAATTGGCCCATCCATTCCAGTGGCACTATTTGTTAACCAACATCACTAAATATTCCTAAAGCATCACTAAATATTTGTAATTCTAGAGTGTCCTTTGCAGGAACACAGTACTTTTTGTTCGGGCACCTTGCCCACTGTTCGACACAGCCTCATGGTGCCAAGCTTAAAGAAGGACTCCCGTTTCCCACTCTTGCCAAATGTCACCTTTCCTGCCTAAACCTACTGGGGTAGACTGAATGCCAGCAAGTGGGAGCGTCAGTCTACAAACTGCGCTTGTTTGCCCAGCACATGGCGCCATCTATTGGGAGCATGGCAAAGATGCACACACAGCCCAGATGTAGCACAATGCCACCTGGTGGGGGCGTCGGTGCCACCATGCAACCCTACAATTATGTGAATGATCTCGTGTAGCCATGACTATCCTGTTTCTATGAATCTCTTTGTTATGAAACTCGCTTTTGAATTCTAATTTTAGTTTAATTCAAGTTTCAACTAACAGGTTTTAACAAACGCTACTTTAAAACGCATTGGCCAATAGCAGTGTTTGGCATGTTTAGACATGATATAGCCATGCCCAGCATGAAAGCTGTCTGCTGGGCCACCCTTCTAACAATTATGTCCTCTACTTTTGGTTTTTCAGTCCCCCAGCCTCCTCCCTGTGAACAAGATAGATATCGATTCTCTGAATGATCTCGTGTAACCACAAATATTCCGTTTCTATGAATCTTGTGGTACCAAATCTTGGTGTTATTATTATTAAAAATATTATTATTCAAATCAATTCCATTATATCACATTTCGCTACTATTGGCTAATACATATTACAGTGGTGTATTCAAATCCGAGGATTTGAATAATAATATGTCATGCCCAAAGCCATCTGTTTATTAACCCTTAAGTACTCACATGTGATCTCAGAACATAAGTACCTGTGTGGTGTATTTTGTTCACACAATAGAAATGTCGCCTGTGGCAGGGTTGGGTCTGCCAATTTAAGCCCTCCACTCTCACCTAGGGCTGTGAGGGTTGCTGAGACAGGGCAACCTTCAGAGCCTTGACCACTGAGTACCAGCACCAAGGGATTCAAGGTCAGCCCGTGTAATCTCCAAATGAAACCCTTAGGGCCAATAATGCCTCTTCCAGGTGATTTATGAGACTGGGTGTCCATCTGACCACCCATTTTCAATTGCTGGCCATCATAAAAGTGGTGTGTTGGGGAGTTAGGGTCAAAACGCCACTCCAAGGCATGTCAGAAGTGTCTCATCAGCCTGGGGGGGGGGCCCAGAGACATGGCAGGGGATGCTCCCTCTCAACCATCAGGATCCACCTTCCCTAGGGGCTTGGCTTCCCATGCACAACAAACACATTGGTAGGCAGTCACCTCTGAGAGGATCCTACTGTTACATGGGCCACTAGTTATCTTCCAGATTGGAATATTATTCAAAATACCATGGCAAAGAGGAAATTGTTACCATCTTATCACCATGTCATCTTTACCAACATTGAGAAGGCCTATGACAGTGTCTTACGACAGGTAGTTTGGGTGGTATTACAAAAAGGGGGTAGAAGAAAGGTTTGTTTGAATATTCCAGGATATGCATCATGACTCCATAGCCAGGATAAGGACGCCTTGGGAGAATACTGGGATCTTTCCAGTGAAAGTTGGGGTACACCAAGGTTCAGCACTTAGCCCATACCTTTTCACCCTGGTGATGGATGAACTGCTGATGGGAGCAGAAGATTGGGCCTCTCAGTGCTTGGCATTTGCCAACTACATTGGAAATCTTACAGAAGAGAACAGATAGAGAAGGGACTAAACGATATTAGAGGAGCAACTAAACGATATGGCATACGTACGAGGGGGCCACCTGGTAAAAAAGGTGCAAGAGGTAAAGTACTAAGGATCAATGTACCAAAGCAATGGGGAGATGACCTTGGAGGTGACCTGTAAGATCAATGGGGTGGCTGAAGTGTGGACTGGCAATGAGATTCCTATGTGATAGAAGAATTCCCATCAAGCTGAAAGGGAAGTTCTACAGGGCAGGGGTTTGGCCCAGTATGCTATATGGATCAGAGTGTTGGGCAGTGAGGAAGAGCCACGTCAATAGAATGCAAGTAGCTGAAAGGCAAATGCTGTGGTATGTGAGTGGCATGTTGAGAGCTGAATTAGGAATAAGTATATGAGAGGTAGCTTGGGGTGGTGGGCATTATCAAAAAATGTGAGGGAGAATAGGCTGAGGTGGTATGGAAACGTTATGAGAAGAGGGGAAGAGGAGCTCATCAGGTCCATTCTAGGAATGCAGGTGGTAGGTAGCACCCGGGGCAGGGGAAGGCCCAAAGCAGACGTGGGGCCAAGTGGCCCTGTATTGGGAAAAGAATGCATGCATGACTGCCTGCATCATATACAAGGTGGAGGTTAGATAGCAGGAATTGGCAATCTGATCAGTGATCACATAATCCACCCAAAATCAAAAATAACCTGCAACTAGTGTACAAAATACACCAACGCGACTACTTAAGGGTTAAAGGTACTGAATTTATCATCATCACACCCTTATCTTACCTGTGGCAGTCAGATCTATTGGTCCACTGAACATGCTCTGACGGGAGCACCCCAGCAAGGCATCTGAAACCCACAGGTTGGTATTGGGGGTCCAGTGGGGTGCCTTATTAAAGGTAATGAATAAACGGCACTTAAAAAAAAAATAAATAAACGGCGCGCCGTTTATTAGAATAAATACAGTATATAATTTTAAAATGCAGCACATAGTTACATACAGTAGATACATGTACAGTACACTACCCTATCAAAAGTCATGGGACACATATTTTAGTATCTCACTCGTCCACCTTTTGCTGCTATCACAGTGTCTACTCTCTGGGGCATACTATCCACAAGGTTTTGATATATTGCGACAGATTATGCCATTCTTCCATAAGTGTCTTTGACAGTTCGATCACAGATGTTGGGCGTTCTACACAAGTGTTCAATCGACGTTCCAACACGTCCCACAGGTGTTTGATGGGGTTCAGATCCGGACTCTATGCAGGCCAGTGAAGTTCTCGAACCCCCATTTCATCAAACCAGGTGCCTACAGCCCATGCTTTATGGCAAGGTGCGTTATCAAGCTAAAACAGAAAAGGTCCATTGCCAAAGTGCTGCCAGAGAGATGGGAGTACTGCATTGTCCAGAATGTCCAGGTAATGCTCTGCATTTAGATGTCCATCTACAGAAACGATTGCACCTAACCCATACCATGAGAAGCACCCCCACACCATCACTGACCCTCTGCCGAATTTCACCATGGGCACAACACAACTTGGCAGGTAACATTTGCCATACCCAAACCTGTCCATCCGATTGCCAGATGGTGTAGTGGGAGTTATCACTCCATTCCACGACTTGCCATTGATCCAGAGTCCAATGTTGTAGCTCTTTGCACCATTGCTATCTCCTTGCTGTTGTGCTGGTGCTCACAGTTGTTCCTGTCGACTGTATGAATGATCTTGTCAGTTCATCAAGTGATGTGTGATGGTTTGCAGTGACCATTTTATGAAGAGCTATTTGGTCTTTAGCTGACATGATCTTTGGTCTTAAAGTAATAGGTGGAACACTTGTGCCTTTCTCTTTCCAGGCCCAGATGGCATTGTGAACAGTCGCTTTTGGGATGTTTAGGAAGATTGACGTCTAACTAACAGTTTTGCTGAGGAGAGATGACGCCCAACAATTGTACCGCTTTGACAGTCTGAAAGCTCTTTTCTTTGAAACATTCTTTCTGCATTCACGGAAGTATCATCTCATAATAGTGTACTCTCTGTTATATAGTGCTGGGAGGAATGCCACCTATGATATTGCAAAGGAATGTCACATTTTCACGCAAATAAGGGTTGTCCCATGACTTATGATAGGGTAGTGTATATAGTAGGTTTGTAGATTCAAATAATGAGAAAATTCGTTGATGGAACTGTTTCTTTGATGGAGAATTATTGCCATGGCTTGTTGTCATGTATAAAGACAGAACTCAACTGAAGTGTTTGCAGCAACTGCTATTTCAACAGGCACTTTCCTTAGAAATGTGTTTGCACTAGCGAATAGGAGTGAAATAAAATAGCTCCCACGGACCAAATCCCCCGTGTGCTTGGGGTAGAATAGGCACACGAGGTTCTCGAGACGTAGACTGGACGAAACAACCATCGTGGATTCACACGACCGTTTTGTCTTCTCCTGGATTAAACCACAGTTGAAGTTTGACGTGTTCGTGGTTGATGTAGGCTCCTCACTGAGGTGACCATAAATGAACGCCTACCCATATGTTGGCCATGTGTGGAGACCTGCACCCCTGGGAAAAGCAGATCCTGGTGATTGAGGAGGCGAATGTCCTGCGATGTCTCTGGGCCACCCCACACTTGTGGCTTGACTGACAGACATCGAGTATTAAGGCTGCAGCCTACAGCCTCAACACATGACTTTGGCCACAGCTTCCAGGGAAAACGGGAGGCCCAGGCGGATATCCAGTCTTGGTCAATCAGCCAGGGGTGCATAAGTGGTTATGCCCATTAGGGTTACGGTGAGTGGACTGGCAGTCAACCCCGATGCCTTTGGTCTGGTACTTGGGGATTATGCCACCCTTATGGTATCCTGTCTGAGCACCCTTGGCGACCCGAATGGGCGTCCCCTTGTTGGGCTCTGTGGTGGGTGAGGAATGCGGGCAGCAAATTTCATAATTTAATCAAATTATGGCAACTCAAAAACAGGGGCTAGGGGCCTCACCAAATAACCCCACCCCTTTGTCTTCTTCTTCTTTTCTGTCTGGGACTTGTTCATGTGTTGAGCCTGAAGATGACGGCCTTGGTTCCACCCAACTGAGTGGACCGAATGCCACTAAGCCTGTGGAGACGAGTAGTGCTCCAAGCAAGAGACCACATTCCCCCAGTAAGCCATCTGGATCCTGGAACGACTCTGTGCCTTCTACTAAAGCGGTACCTGCCCTTAACAAGAGGCAACGACCTCTCAGCCTTAAGGTGCAGAGCTCCACCATTGATGTGAAGCATGTTGCTGCATCTAAGGTAGTCTTAGGTGCAGCTAAATCCCCTTCCACCCCTTCTTCCTATCCTATCCAGTTTCTTTCCATATCTGGAGAGAATGGTGCAGCTTTGGGGAAGGCGTCGCCATTCCTTATTGCCAAAGCCATAAAGGGCGTTGCTGGTGACGTGACTTCGGTCAAGAAGCTTTGCAATGGCACCTTGTTGGTGGAGGCGTCTGCCCCTAACCGGATTGAGGCATTACTAAAAATGCGGAAACTGGGTAATATCCCCATTCTGGTCGAACCCCCTCACATGCTAAACACCAGTAGAGGTGTGGTGCGGTTCCCCAACCTATATGGGGAGTCAGAGGAGAACATAGTGGAGGAGCTCAGGGACCAGGGTGTGGTGGATGTCTGCCGCACCTCGGTTCGACAGGATGGAAATCCCACACCTCTGACACCTTGGTGCTGACCTTTGGTAGGCCCAAGTTGCCGGAATACATCAGGGCTGGCTACCTCCACTTGCTGGTATGTCCTTTCATCCCAAACCCCCTTCGCTGGTCAGAATTTGAAGAGAACGATATTGTCAGAGAACGGTACAGTCATGGCCAGAATTCCTGTTCTGCCAGGGCCATTTGTGGGCAGGGAGACCATTCCCCCGAGCCTTATAAGACTGCATCTCATTGCACCAACTGTAAGGGAAACCACCCCGCCTCTTCTCAAGATTGCCCCACCTGGTTGTAGGAATGTGCCATCCAGGAGTAGCATGTCAAAAAGGATATCAGTTTTCAACATGCGTGGCAGCTGCTAGCCTTGCCAGGGACGCCAAGTCGTGGCTTGTCCTATGCAGGTGCTGCAAAGGCGGCTGCTGTGTCATCTGTCTGCACCCAGACAGACATACTTCCACAACTCCCCCCACTCATCCGTTTTTTGCCCACTCAGGCCCACAGGGTCCATGGGATACCGGTCTGTGCTAGCATTGGCTGCCAACCCCATACCAGAGGTTTCTTCTGGTCCCATCACTGCCTCTGGCCTAGCCTTCTTGGAGGCCACAGATGCCTCTCATCAAACAGAGGCATCTCCTATGAACAGCCCCCTTCTTGGCTGGTGGGTGAGAGGGGAGGAAAGAAACCGGGGACACCCCCTGCCCCCACAGTGGGGCACGTGTCCTTGGTTCGTCCACCCAGCCTCTTTTGCCAGCAGCAGAAAGCACTGAGTGTTAGCGTGCCCCAACTGGGGCATGACGGGGATTCCTCCTTTGAGATGGAGGAGGAAGACCCAGTTGCAGGCACCCCTCCCTTTTCTGCTATGGGACGGAAAAAAGGGAGGAATAGAAATAAACCTCCAAAGCCCACCTAATGGTGAATCTCCTTTAATGGAACGGTCGAGGTTTTTCCCACAAGAGGGACGATATCACAATGCTGATCTCATGGCTCAACACCATCTGCATCTCCCTCCAGGAGATCCTATGCCATAGTGATACCCCACTTTCGTTACGGGGCTGCAACATGTATGCAGACACCTTGCAGCAAGGAATCCACCCTGTGGGAGGAGTGGCTATCCTTATCTGGAATGGATGCATGCACATACCAGTGGCTTTGCAGACGCCTCTCCAAGCCATGGCAGTTTCACTACAACTGAATGTACCCACCACTCTATGTTCCCTCTACCTGAATCCTGGGGTTGATATCCCGGGAGTGGCGAGTTGCATTGGACACACCAGTTCTCGAGATCACTGAAGTTAAGCAATGCAAGCCCAGTTAGTACTGGCATGGGTAGAAGCTCGGGAAAGCTGGGTACTGCTAATACCCAATAATCGTCAAATTAGTGTAGCGTCTGTGCAGTCTATGCATTAAAACTATGCAGTGGACAGGTCTCTAATGACCTTGTGGTTGACGGGACCTTCAACACTAAAAAACAACAACAACTGGGATTGATATCCCATGGGCAGACCTTGACTCCCTTACAGCCCAGCTTCCCAGACCCTTCCTGATTATGGGATATTTTATTGCCCATAACCCCTAATGGGGCTCGGACAGTCGCAACCCCGAGGGCTCCGTGTGGAACAATGGGTGTCACACAATGGCCTCATTCTCCTCAACATGGGTGCCCCCACACATGGGATGACTGCCACTGGTTGTCTTTCCTGTATCGACCTCTCCATCTCCTCTCCTGGGTTGGCGCAAGGTCTGCAATGGGAGGTTCTATCTGACCCTTGTGGAAGTGACCACTTCCCCATCAGGATTAGCAGTGGAAGTGGGGCATTGCCGCAACAACCACCACAGTGGTGTTTGCATCGGGCAGACTGGGAGGAGTTTCCTCGTTCGAATGCACTTTTGCCCACTGCATGATTTTGTTGGGGTCAATGATCTAGTGAGCCACTTCACAGAGGTGGTGATCAGGGCAGCATTGGCATCTGTTCCCTAGAGCTCATGTAACCCTCCATGAGCACAGGTGCCATGGTGGACAGAGGACTGTAGGAGTGCGATTCGGGTCTGCAGAGGCTCACTTCGCCTCTTCCAGTCTCATCCAACTGATGCCAATCGTGTCAACTACCTCAGAGCCCGGGCATATGCACGACGGGTAATCAAGGAGGCCAAACGCTCCTCATGGAGTGAGTATGTCTCCTCGCTTACCACCACATGCCATCCAAGAATGTTGGGGAAAAGCTGAGAAAAATCCAGGGAAGATACTTACAATCCTGTGGCTCTGGTCTGCTTGTGCAAGGGAGACATTTACTTCTGCCTTGTGAGGTGGCTGAGGAGCTGGCAAGGACATTTGCAGCCATCTCCAGTTCACAGAACTACACTGCCGCTTTCATCAAACAAAAAGAAGCTGCAGAACGCCTTCCAATTAACTTCTCTGGTGGTGTTGCTGAGGGGTATAACGACCCATTTAACCCTTGTGAGCTGCGGCCAGCTCTAGCAAGGGCCCGGGATACTGCCCCCGGTCCTGATAACATCCATTACCAATTGCTACGGCATCTACCTGAGAATGGTCTTTCCTACCTCCTTGAGGTTTTTAATTATATTTGGCAGCAGCACGAAATCCCTGTAGGCTGGCGGGAAGCTATCATCATCCCCCTCCCAAAACCTGGGAAGGATAGTAGCCTTCCACAAATTACAGGCCCATATCTTTGACGAGCTGTCTGTGTAAAACCACAGAACGCATGGTTAACTGGCATGCGGTGTGGTATCTAGAATGGCACCACCTTCTTGCCAATGCCCAGTGTGGCTTCCGTGCTGGCAGGTCTCCGGTGGATAATTTGATCACATTGCAGTCTTCAGTATGTGAGGCCTTTCTCTACCAACAGCACTTGGTAGCTGTCTTCTTTGATGTGGAGATGGCATATGATACCACATGGCGCCATTGTGTATTTGAGACCTTGCACCAGTGGGGGCTCCAGGGTAATTTGCCTCTTTTCCTCCATAGCTTTTTGTCCAACTGGACCTTCAGAGTGCGTGTGGGTAACACATACTCCTCTGCCTTTCTGCAGGAGAATGGTGTCCTACAGGGGAGCATCCTCAGTGTGACGCTCTGTGCTGTTGCGGTGAAAGGTTTTCCCTCCTCCATTCGCCTTCCCCCCGGTAAAGCTGTCCCTATTTGTGGACGACTTTTCCATCTGATACTGGGTGGCCACAATGCATGGCATTGAGCGTCAACTGCAACCGGCACTCAGTAGTGTCAATGAGTTCACTAACTCACGTGGCCATAAGTTCTCCCCTGAGAAAACAACAGTCATGCACTTCTGTCATAAGTGAGGGCTTCACCCTGAGCCTCTGCTTACCCTGTATGGGTGCCTCCTCCCAGTTGTAGAGGCAGCCAGGTTCCTTCGTCTGTTTTAACACCCGTCCGACATGGGTCCCACACTTGAAGGAGCTGAGGGCTAAGTGCCTTCGCTCCCTTAATATTCTGCGGTGCCTGCAGGGAACTGGTTTGGGGGCAGATCGAATGGTGATGCTTTGGCTATACCGATCACTCGTTCGATCACGTCTAAACTATGGCTGTGTCATTTATGGCCTGGCCGCTCCATCAACTCTCTGGATGCTGGACAGTGTGCATCATGCTGGCATCCGGATGTCCATCGGGGCATTCCACACAAGTCCAGTGCTCAGCCTTTACGCTGAGTCTAGTGAACTGCCACTGACTGTGTGGCGGCAGTGCTTGACAGCTGCATATATTTTGTGGCTGAAGGGTCAGCCACAGCACCCTACACACCCAGCCATTTTTAGTTGCACTCATCATCAGGCATTTAACCACTGACCAGGGTTTCCCCTTGTTTAGCATGTGGTGGATGGATGGTCTCACTGGCCTGGGTGTGACTCTACCTAGGGTGCAGCGTGTACTGCTGACCTCTGTGCCACCCTGGACAATACCAGAGCCAAGTTTTAATTTGACACTCATGGCCCTCCCGAAAGCCAGTACTGATAGGTCGGTGTACCAACAAGAGTTTGGACGCCTCTCTCTGACCTTTCAGGGCCATGTTTTTGTTTACACAGATGGGTTGAAGGATGGTACCTCTGTGGGTTGGTCAGTCTTTACAACTGGTCATCTCATAGGGGGCTGCCTTCCAGGCGTCACCAGTGTCTTAACTGCAGAGCTCACTGCTTTGCACAGGGCACTGGAACTCATCCAAGGTTTGAATCACCAACACTTTGTGGTTGCAACTGACTCCCTATCCTCCCTCCAGCATTTGCACACCCTCTATAGCAGACATGCCATCATCCAGGGTGTGCACAGTTCACTACTCACAATTCGCAAGCAGGGATGACAGTTTTGTTTATGTAGGTCCCAGGGCATGTTGGCATCATGGGCAATGAGAGGGCAGATGCCCATGCCCAGCAGGTGGCCCACCTACCAAATGTACCTGACACTACTGTCCCCTCCTCCGAGGCTCTCCCGATGGTGCAACAGGCCGCCCATGTCCCGTGGCGGTCCCAGTGTTTTGTGGAGACCACCAACAAACTCCACACACTGAAGGACACTCCACATCACTCGGTGTCCTCGTGCCACCAGTTTCAGAGGGAGGATGTTGTGCTTACTCGGCTGCAAATCGGTCACACTTTCCTCACCCACTCCTACATTCTATGGGGTGAGGATCAGCCATGGTGTGACTTCTGTTGGGAGCCTCTCACAGTGGTGCACATCTTTAGTCACTGTGAGAAACCGAGAACTTAGATGGCAACTGGGAGTCAGTCCAGAGCTCTCCACATCACTTGGGGATAACCCGCAGGTGGTGGAGAGCTTGCTGGTATTTGTGAAAGAGGCCAGCCTCTTTCACAAAATTGGAATTATACACGGTTTGCTTTTAGAGATCTTTGCATTTATTCTTGAATTATTTTGACTTTTGCCTTTTTATTTCTGTGTCTGTTTTGGCTTTTGCCACATTTATTGTAATGTCTGTTTTGGCTTTTGCCACATTTATTGTAATGTCTGTTTTGAGTTTTGCTGCATTTATTGTAATGTCTGTTTTGGCTTTTGCCACTATTATTGTCCTGTCCGTTTTTGCTTTTGTCACTTTTATATTTATGTATGTTTTGGCTCTTGCCACTTTTATTGTAATGTATGTTTTGGCTTTTGCCGCTTTTATTGTTATGTATGTTTTGGCTTATACTGCTTTACTTTTCTGTTTGTTTAGGCTTTTGCCTATATCTATTCTTAAATGTTTATTTGGCTATTGCCTTTTTATTGCTATGGTTTCGCCACTATTTATTGCCATCATGGTGGTATGGCCATTTACACCCCCACAATGGTGATTGTCCTTCTGGGCCCTAATGACCTTTGTTGTCGATGGGCCCTAAAATACTAAGAAACAAACAACAATCGGGGAAGTGTATTGGGTCCTTTGTTGTACATTCTCTATGTGAACGACATGGGGCTTGATATTAATTCCTTCCTTGAACTATTTGCAGATGACACATGTGCTGCTCAGATATTAGATGATGGGTTATCATCCTGTGTGCAATTACAACAGGACCTAGATAGGATTTACAATTGGTGTGTAAAATGGGAATTGCCATTAAACCTGTAGAAGTGTAGGATCCTCACAATATCCAGATCTAAAAAGCTACTTAATTTTGACTACCACATAGGAGGACTTAGAGTTGATAGGGTTGTAACCCATAAACACCTTGGAATTGTCTTAAGCAGTCAAGGTAATTGGAAGGATCACATTGGTAAAGTGATTGGGAGGGCTGGTCAATTCCTCCGTCTGATTAGTAGGGTCCTTCGGGGCAGCACAAAGGAGCTGAAAGAAACAGCATACATTTCAATGGTATGACCAATTTTTGAGTATGACAGTCCAATTTAGTTCCCCTTCAGGCAGGACTTATCTTGGGAGGTTGTAAGGGGTCAAAGGAGGGCAGCAAGAATCGTACTCAATAGGTTTTCTCACAGGGAGAGCGTATCTGCCATGATTAGAGAACTAGGGTGGGAGACATTAAGCCAGAGGCATATGTCTCACAGTATTAGCCTTTTTATAAGACTGCTGCTGCTGGGATGTAATGGGCCTTTGGCTGGAATTGTGTCCCCTGCTGAGTATAAGGGGAGAAGGGATCATCCATAAAAATTGAAAGAGGTTAGGGCACAGAGGCACAGAGGTTTTTGCCAAGGGTCATTCAACAATTGAATGGGCTTGGAGAGGATAAGGTCGAGGGCTTCATCCAAGGAAAGCCAACCATTGCTAGTATTGTGTTAGGGGAGGCACCTGAATTATAGCTTAGGGTTCTGGGAGAAACAGGTTATCATAAATTGGTTTGAGAGTTAGTGTCTCCACTGCCATATTGGCCAAATGAAAAGGCTGCTCGCAGTGTAGTAAATTAGAATTAGAACTAGAATGTATGGCCTGGCTGCTCTGTCTACTCTACAGATGCTGGACAGTGTACATCACGCCAGCATCTGGTTGTCCATCGGGGCCTTCCACACAAGTCCAGTGCTCAGCCTTTATGTTGAGACTGGTGAACCGCCACTGACTGTGCAGCAGCAGTACTTGGCAGCTGCATACATTTTGTGGCTGAAATGTCAGCCACAGCACCATACACACCCAGCCGTTTTTAGTCATACTCAGAGTCGGCCATTTTACAGCTGCCCAGGGGTTTCCCCTCCATTTGGCCTGCGGTGGATGGGTAGTCTCTCTGGCCTGGGTGTGACTCTCCCTGGCCTGGGTGTGACTCTCCCTAGGGTGCAGCTTGTGGTGTCGGCCTCTGTGCCACCCTTGAACATTGCCAGAGTCTTGTTTTAATTTTTTGCTTGCAGCCTTCCCCAAAATCAGTACTGATAGCTCAGGGTACCAATAAGAGTTTGGATGCCTCTCTCTGACCTATGAGGGTCATGTTTTTATTTATCAGATGGGCAGAAGGATGGCATCCCCGGTGGGTTGGTCAGTCTTTAAAACTGGCCATGTCATAGGGGGCCGCCTTCCAGGTGTTGCAAGTGTCTTAACTACAGAGTTCACAGCTCTGTACAGGGCACTGGAACTCATACAATTATTGAATGATAGACAGTTTGTTGTTGCAACTGACTCCCTATCCTCCCTTCAGCTGTTGCACACCCTATATGGCAGACATGCCATTGCCCAGGGTGTCCACAGATTGCTGCTTGTGATTCATAAGCAGGGCAAGACAGTGTTGTTTATGTGAGTCCTGGGGCATGTTGGCATCATGGGCAATGAGAGGGCGGATGCCCATGCCAGATGTACCCAACACTGCTGTCC